>JAUNZM010000498.1:0-1200000 GCA_033459285.1 Clamator glandarius | reverse complement strand
CTTGGCAGGCTGCACACATGGGTGCCTGTGCCCTGGGGTAGGGGATATCATCAGCCTTTGCATGCTGAGGGCTGGGAGGGTGGGTGCACACACCCAGACCGTGGGTCGTTGCTGGGGTCTGCACCCTGTGGGGTGCTGGGGTGGGTTCACGGGTGCCTGCTCCCTGGGATGCAGGACCCCATCAGTCTCTTCACCCCACAAGGCAGCCCAGGGGATGTTGCCCCAGGGTGCAGGACCCAGGCAGGTTTGCAGGCTGCAGCACGGCCATGGGGGTGCATGAGTGACCATCCCCTGCCTGCTGGACCTGCCTGTGGTGGCTGGAGGGGACACACATGTGGGGGGGGCAGTGACAGAGTTGGGGAGGGCTTGCAAACTGGGGGGGGGGGGGGAGGGGGGTGCAGGGAGGGGGCATCAGTCCCCATCCAGGCAGGGGTTGGACCCCATGGGATGCCCGGGTTGGTGCATGGTGCCCACCCTGGGATAGTGAATCTGGGCAGGGTTTGCACTCTGTGGGATGCCTGGGTTGGTGCATTGGTTCCCCCCCTGGGACGGTGAATCTGGACATGGTTTGCAGCCCATGGGATGCCTGGGTTGGTGCATTGGTTCCTCCCCTGGGACGGTGAATCTGGACAGGGTTTGCAGCCCATGGGATGCCTGGGTTGGTGCATTGGTTCCCCCTCTGGGACGGTGAATCTGGACAGAGTTTGCAGCCCATGGGATGCCTGGGTTGGTGCATTGGTTCTTCCTCTGGGATGGTGAATCTGGACAGGGTTTGCAGCCCATGGGATGCCTGGGTTACTACTGCACGGGTGCTCACCCTGGGTTACCGGATCTGAGCAGAGTTTGCACCCCATGGGATGCCTGGGGTTGTGCACGGATGCCCACCCAGGACAGCGAATCTGCTCAGGGTTTGCACCCCATGGGACGCTTGGGTTGGTGCATCAGTTCTCCCCCCCTGGGACGGCGAATCCGGGCAGGGTTTGCAGCCCACGCGATGGCTGGGTAGGTGCACGGGTGCCCTGCCGGGGTTATCGGATCGGGGCAGAGTTTGCAGCCCGTGGGACACCCACACCGCCCGGTGCCAGACCCCTTTCCCCCCCCCTCCCCCCCCCCCGGAGCCCTCGCCCCCCGCACCCACCTAGCATCTTGCTGAGCTCGGCGTTGTGCAGGTCCGGGTTCTGCACGGCCAGGCGCTTCCTCTCGTCCTTCGCCCACACCATGAACGCGTTCATGGGCCGGCGGATTCTGCTCTCCGAGCTTTTCTCCCCGGGAGGACAACGCGGGGGGGGGCCGGGCTGCAGCCCCTCGGCCGCCTCCAGCCTCTCCGGCCAGGGGTAGGTGCTCAGCATCGCAGCCATCGCCCCCCCCCACCTCCCCCCCCCCCCCCCGCCCCTCTCTCCAATCCTCCGCGCTGCCCTCGGGGTCCCCGCGCAGTCCCAGCCTCCTGCCCGGCCTTCCCCCGTATTTATCAGCTCCTTGGGAAAAGCCTCCTCCAATGACACCGAAGGCGCTCGCTGCTCCTCCTTGTTTGCAAACTCCTGAGCCCCGGCCAAGGCGGCGAGGGGAGAAAACTTCTCCCCACCCTCTGCCCCGGCACCCCCTGGGGGAGAGAAGAAAGGGGGCAGCGCCCCCCAACCCCTCCCTTCTGCTTCCCTTCCCCTTTTATTATTATTATTTATTATTATTCTGCCTGCTGGAAACGACCCTGCGCAGCCCCGGCTGCCCCCCACACCTCAGAGACCCCGAAACTTCAAGGAGGGGAGGAGGGCTTTGGGATTTCTTTGGGATGGTCTGGGAAGAAAAAGAAAAGAAGCCCCAGAAAGAAAGTCCCTATCGGGGTGCAAAATAGAATCATAGAATCACCAGTTTGGAAAAGACCCACCGGATCATCGAGTCCAACCATTCCTATCAAACACTAACCCATGCCCCTCAGCGCCTCGTCCACCCATCCCTTAAACACCTCCAGGGAAGGTGACTTGACCACCTCCCTGGGTAGCCTCTGCCAGTGCACAATGACCCTTCTCATGAAAAAAATTTTCTTAATGTTCAGCCTGAACCTCCCTAGAATCATTAATGTTGGAAAAGATGTCCGAGGTCATCAAGTCCAACACAAGGTGTGATCCCCCCCATCCTCCCAGGCTTTGGCAAGCTGCAGTGTGCCTGTTCACAAGGGGAAATCAAGGCACAAGTCCTTCAGGCTTTCCCCCATACCCCCCAAACCCGCTTGCTTTAACCACTGTACTTTGCCACCCTGTGTGTGCTTTCATAGAATCATAGAATCACTAAGTTGGAAAGGACCCACCGGATCATCGAGTCCAACCATTCCCATCAATCAATAAACAATGTCCCTGAGCACCTCATCCTCCCGTCCTTTAAACACCTCCAGGGAAGGTGAGTCAACCACCTCCCTGGGCAGCCTGTTCCACTCAGTCACCCCAAATTCCCAGGTGTCCGTGTAGGGGAGGGTAATTGGGATGCAATGAACCTGCTGGTGGGTGCTTGTCCCACCTGGTTGGGCTCCTGAGTGAGCTTTGCAGGGGCCACATGGGACAGGGATGGGGCTGGACACAGCCCAGAGGGGCTCCAACATTCCCGCTCAGTCCCCACTGCCCACCCCTGGAACGTCAGGAGGCAAAGGGCTGGTTTTATGCTCTACAGCCTTTTTCTTGCTGCTGCGTTCTGTGGAGCGCTGCCCCATCCTGCAAAGCTACCCTAGGCTGGCTCTTATGGAAGCACCATTATCACACAGTATTTCCCACCAACCTACCAGACTGGTGCTCATAGGGGCAAGAAAGTCCCAAGAAGCATTCCCCCAGCTTGGTTAAAGGATCTCCAGGAAGGCAATGTGACCAAAAATCCCTATTCGAACCCCCTCGCCCATCTCATCCCCTTAACTTGCCCAGAGGAATATATTTAGTTGCTCGATTCCTTTATGATTCTGACCCTCTGACATGGGCTGCGGGGCTGCAGCGACTTGGCTTTGACTGATTGTGGATTTCCTCTCTGCCCTACCAGAAAGCCGGCGAGCCGGGGCGCAAGATGGAAAGGCATTTCCTTGGGTCAGCCACTGCCATCCCATCTAATCCACACGCAGAGGGGAAAAACCCAGCACTGATCCCAAGCTGAGGTGTTTGTGCAGGTAAGGCAGTGATTTACCACGTGCCTGGGTGTTCCTATTGACTCTTGTCAGATTACAAGTGATGGAGAGCGTGGTATGTAAATTCAAGCTGCGCAGGTTCAGGATCCACCTGGGTTTCCTGGTTTCTCCCCTTGCTTTGCGCAGGAGTGGTTCTGGTTTCTCACAAGTTACAGAGATTTCGGGGTCCAGATAGGTGGAAGCTGCCAACTTTGCTTGCAGCAAGAGCAGCAACTGCTCTTTCTGAGCTTTTCCCCGGGACCGAATTAAAACCCTGCGGAAGCAACAACATTTTCCAAAGGAACTGATTAAATCTATTAAGCTATTTACAAGTGGGCTTGATCAGAGCTGCGTTATCTGGGAATACGACAGGAAGGCAACTTCTCTTAAATCTAAAAGGCGCAGGAGATTTCCTGGTCTCAGGACAGATTTATAAACCCTTTAGATACACAGACGCGCAGGCGAGCACATAGCAACTGCCTTTCATCTGTGTTTTGGAGCTGTGCACACTCCTGGGGACGGCTCGTGCTGTCCCAGGCTTTACACAGCGGGCTCTGGCTCTCTCCGCAAGTTCCGTCTCATGCCTTGAAGTGCAGGGATGGGGCAGGGCAAGAGGGTGCCAGTCCCTCCGTCCTGCTCCGAACGGGCCTCCTGGTGCATTTTGCAGGCAGGAATCGATGCAGAGGTTGGGAATTAAAAGTACTATCCTTTCTTATTTCCCTTAATAGGGGCTGAAGTGCACAGACGAAGAGACTGCCTGAAGTTAAAAAGTTTTATTTTGGACGCGATGTTACACCACTCTGTTATTTTTCAGCCCTCGGGATGCACAGGGCCTGGATATTCTCGTTAGTATTAAAATAACCAGCTCTCATACTCGAGGTCCCAGAAACCAGAAGATTTTCGTAGCAGCACAATATATCCCCTCAAGGGAAAAGGAGCTGCTGAATTCCACCCCGGCCCTTTGACGCGGGGCAGTGCCTCCATCCTGTACTGTGTTTCCAAGGTGTGGTTTGCAGGACAGAAGGAAAAGCCTGGGTAAGGATAAAGTGCTGAGCAGGAGCGGGACCTGCACCCACCTTCTGCCTGAAGGCTCCTGGAGCAACTCACCGGCTTTTCCTGGTCCTCGCTGTTCCCTGCAAGTCATGGGGGTAACACCACCTGCTCTCCCCCAGGTACTGCAGGGGCAAACTCAAGTGGTTTTTCAGAAACCCCCATCAGACTCCTGTGCAGTTGCAGCACAGAAGTACTCCAAGATATTTCCCGTTCAAATTTTATCCCACGCTGGAGACAGCACCTTCCTAGGGCCCCCACCCCGCATTTGGAGTGCAAACAATAATAAACACTTTTTTTTTTTTCCCCTCCCCCTTTCCTTTAGCATTCTGATTGCATTAGTAAGATGGGTTTCATTCTGCACCCTACCTAAAGTGCTGGTTAAACCTGTCCTGTAGGAAGCTCTGAATTACATAAAGGCAGCTGGGGCCATGTGAAAATGCCACCTTTTAATTGCAACCGTATCGGGGCAATTAGCAGCAGTCTGGAAAAGCTCATCTTTACTTTTTATGCTTACCTTCCTGATTTTGGTGCAACGCTTACCTGTATCTGGGGCACAGGAAGAAGCAGAGCTCTCACAGGGCTTGGAGAACAGGGAAATTACGGCTAAAAGCTACAAGCTAAAATAGACCGAGCAGACAAAGGGTGGAAGAAAGCTTTGTTCTCCCCGTTTTCATGGATGGGGAACAGTGGCAGCAACTCCCATGGGTCACACAGAAAATCCATAATTGGATCCCATATAGGCAAGACCATCCCCAGTCTTTAAAAACATCCCCTTCTGGTGAGGATCTGACATCTGGCTTTTTACTCGGTCTATTTTCACCAAGTAACATCCCCACTCCACCCCTTTGGAGACATTAAAATGTGTGAGAAAGTGCAAATCCTAAATTAGCTCAATATTCACATGTTCCTTAATTATTGATGGGACTCGTCTCCCGAGGGCAGTTTTTACAAAGACAGCTGGGGGCTCCCAGCTGAAGAGCTGCCTCTCGGCACTGCAGGTCCCTGCTGCTTTGCCAACAGGGCAGCAGAAAGAACCTTGCCCACCACCCATCCTTGCCAGGGACCACTAGTGGGACCATTTATTTGGTAGAGGGAGAAACCCGAGATTTTACTTTATACACCTGCTAGGGAAAAATGTAGAAAAAAAGAAAAGATGCTCAGTTTTTCAGCATGCACACTGTCACGGTGCAGAGTATTTCTGCTCTTACTATTTTTAAAATGCAGCTTTAACAGTTACAAAAAAAAATACATTTCTGTCCCTTTAGGTTAAAAGGGAAAAGCAGAATTGTCCCAGCACAGTCCACAATCCCAGTCTCTCCCATTCCTAAAAATGGATTAGATAAGAAAATAAAAATCTTTGAGTCACCCCAAACCAGCATTTAAGTTCTGACTTGCTGAGAAATGGAGTTTCAATTGCAACAATCGTCTCACTTCTGTCACCACTGAAGTTTTTGACATTTACCATATTGACAAGTGTCATATCACTAAAAGTTTGCTTATCCAAGGAAAAGTTTGCTTATCCCTGCACGGGGTAGGTATGGAGCCTTGGTTATTGTCCAAGGATTCTGTGAGCTCAGTTCCTCGCCCACTTAAGCTGCGTGGATGAGATTTATAACCCCTCATACTGCAAACTTCATACTACCCAGGGACAAGCAGGAATTCAGCAAAGGGAGGCTTTGGATGCTTGCAATCCTCACACTATTTGATGACACACTATTATAAGATCTTGTTTTTAGATTGGCTTGATGCTAGGCAGTGTTTCCAATAGACTTTGTGTGGTTTTCCTCTCTTCTTGGAGCTTCCTTCCTCCTCTCAGTGCTGGCATGGTTGGAGGTTTCATGACGTAAATTCTGCCTTTTGAAGATGGATTCTTAAAGAACTTGAATCTTGTATGTTTAAACAGGAGAAAATTTGTTAATTACACTGGTGCATTCAACTAATTTTCTTTGCCAAGACCTGATTATCTGAAAGAGTCAGCACCAGAACTACCTTTCACTTAAAGGAAAACTGCATTAATTGAACACGATGCTGAACTGTTCCCAGATACATTTCTTAAATTTCACAAAGCAGCTGCACCTCAGATATTAAGGGACTGACATTCACATAGATGTAAGGATAGGTGGTTCTGAAATCTTAATGGGTTGTCTTGAAACCCCTGCTTGAAGAGTGGCATGCATCTATCATGAGTATAGATTTTAGGAAGGAAGTTTTTCCTGTGAGGGTGGTGAAGCACTGGCACAGGCTGCCCAGAGAAGTCATGCATTCTCTATGCCTGGAGGTGTTCAAGACCAGGTTGGATGATGCTTTGAGCCACCTGATCGAGTGCAAGGTGTCCCTTCCCATGGCAGGGGGTTGGAACTGGATGGGCTTTGAGGTCCATTCCATTCCATTCCATTCCATTCCATTCCATTCCATTCCATTCCATTCCATTCCATTCCATTCCATTCCATTCCATTCCATTCCATTCCATTCCATTCCATCCCATCCCATCCCATCCCATCCCATTCCATTATCTATACATTCAAAGAATCATAGAACGACCTGAGTTGGAAGGGACCCACAAGGATCATTGAGTCCAACTCCATTCCTTGCTTAGACAACCCCAACATTCGCACCATATGTCTGAGGGTGTTGGCCAAATGCTCCTGGAATGTTGTCAGGTTTGGCGCCGTGACTGCTCCCCTGAGGAGCCTGTTCCAGATGCTCCACCATGCCCTAGGTAAAGAGCTTTTCCTGCTCCACCATGCTCTAGGTAAAGAGCTTTTTCTTAACGTGCAACCTGAAACTCCCGTGGCACATCTTCCTGCCATTCCCTTGGGTCCCATCACTGGTCACCAGAGAGAAGAGATCAGTGCCTCCTCCTCCTCTCATGAGGAAGCTGCAGACTGCAACGCATTTTCCATTCAGTCGCCTCTTCTCCAGGCTGAACAGACCAAGTGACTTCAGCTGCTCCTCATACTACTTCCACTCTAAACCCTTCATCAACTTTGCGGCCTCCTCTGGACACTCTCCAGTAGCTCTAGACCCTCTTTATACTGTGGTGCCCCAAAATGCACCCAGTACTCGAGGTGGGGCCACACCAGAGTGGAAAAGAGCAGAACAATCCCCTCCCTTGATATGCTGGATGCACCCTAGGACACAGTTGTCCCTCTTGGCTACCAGGGTGCACTGCTGGCTCATGTTCAACTTGCCATTGACCAGAAGCCCCCATTAACCCTCCCCTTTAAATGAACCATGGTTGCTACTTCTCCTGCTTTACACCAGTTGTGTGTATAGTACTAGAGCTAGTAGGTCTTCGACAGAAACTGAAGGAACCATGCTGGTTCCACACATTTAGGCTGTCACATAGCGTGCACCAATGTCATCTTCCCTCCTTGGCTCCAAGAAAGGCTCTGCAGTTGGACACAGCAAGATCAAAACAGCTGAAGCCACAAAGCTCATGCAGATTCTGGTCCAGTGCTGGTAACAGACCACTCTTCTATGGTCTCCCCGTTCAGATTTGAGCTTGCAGGTAATTACAAGCACAGAAGTCAAGCATATATATTGCCGTTCATGAATTGCAATTGGAAATCACATAGCTTGGCATGCAGCAGCCTCTGCACCAGCAGTTAATTTCAAGGTTCAAAGCAAAGAACACCACTATACCCACAAAGAATGGAAGTAATGAGAAACCATCACCAGCGTCAGGCTCCCAGTGTGAACAGGAAAATTCTATGTCACTGGTGACCTGGGATTACTGAAACAAAACGTTTCAATATCTGTGTTGTGGGTGACAGGCTGAGAGTTGGGCCTGTCCAGTCTTGAGAAGATGTCTCCAGGGAGACCTTAGAGCAGGCTTCTAGTACTTAAAGGAGGGGGGGTACAGGAAAGCTGGGGCAGGGCTCTTTATCACAGTGTGTAGGGACAGACGAGGGGGAATGATTTTAAGCTGAACGAGGGCGATTTAAATTAGACAGTAGGAAGAAATGTTTTCTTGTGAGAGTGGTGAGGCACTGGCACAGGCTGCCCAGAGAAGATGTAGAAGCCCCACCCCTGGAGATGTTGAAGACAGGTTGGAGCGGGCTTCAAGCAACTTCATCCAGTTGAAGGTGTCCCTACCCAAGGCAGGGGGATTGGAACTCAATGATGTTTAAGATCCCTTCCAAGCCAAACCATTCAATGATTCTATGATAACAAAAGATCCTGCTGTTTGAAAGTCTGATTTCCACAGAAATGAAACCAAGTATTTTCTTTGTGCTTATGTTCTGCTAATTTCACTGTTTGGGTAATGATGTAATTCTTTATTTTATGCTTTCGAAAGAAGACCTTCTTGCCAAACCAGAGTTTGGTTAAAACTGGACTCATAACCCATTATAAACAAAAAATATAAGTTATTACTTTGAGACATGTTCCTGTTGTTTTAACCATCCTTTTTGGTAAAGCAGTAGGAGATCTTTTTGTTGAGTAATGCAAAGCTGGCCAACCACAGATACACATAGACTAGAGCAGCTAAGGGAACTGCTTGTTTCAAATATGTGTCAACTGTGAATTTTTGTTTTCTTAGAACCCCTATTCTGCACCTGCTATTTCTCTTTGAGCTTAAGTCACATTAAAATCCCATACTTCCTGGCATAAAGTGAAATTCCCACTTCTTGCATATATTTGAGAATCTTCTATTTGTAGCTGATATTTCAATCTGATCCAGATTTGCTTAGGTTTACTGTACTTTATTCCTGGTTTTCTTCTTTCTATAACTAAGACTGGAATCTGGCCAAACACCTGTAAGAATTAGCACATAGAAACTCATGGAAGATTAATACAGAGAACAAACAAACAAGCCCAGCGGTATTTGGAGAAGGAAACCTTATTCCTTGATTAGCACCTTTTTAAACTAAAATCCCAGAGACACTGTAAAGTTTAGCAGTTTAAGACTTAAAAAGAAAAATCACTGGAAATAGTCAGACTTTTGGGGTCTGCTAACAAAGATCCAAACTTGGGCTCAAATTACAAAGGCTGCTTTTGGAGAATTTAGGATACTTCAAATATAAGATGAAAAATTATTTTGTCTCCATTGAAAAGATGACTTTTTCCACCTCAAGCAAGAAGCTTACTCACAACTCTACAGCAACCTCATGGGATTAGTTGCATTTCACTTAAGGGAGCCAGGGAACAAGCCCAGCCAAAGCAGCATTGTAATGGCTAAGAATTGTACAGCACAGAAATGCAAATGCTACAAGGGTTAAAAACCACTGGCACGCCAGTGTGAAACACAAAGAAAGGCATCTTGTTCTCCCTTACAATAACTAAAACTACAGTAATTTTGCTGCGATGAATGAGCGTGTTCTGAGGGCAAGAAAGGTGCACTGCAAACTACTAGATCTTAAAAAGGAAGAGTTGAGTTGCAACTAGAACCTCCAAAGCCATGTGGACTGTGTGCTGCAGACTGAATTTTTTCTGCTGGACAAGAAAGGCTGCTTAAGGGATTTTTTGCATATTACCATTTGCATCTCGGCAGTGTTTTTCAAACCATGTTAAGCAACTCAACTGAGCTAAGACAATGAAAAAAAACATACCCATTTCATTCAGTACAGCAGGCCAGTGGGATGTTTAAGGTATACACTGATGAAAGGCAGCTAGGCCCAAAGTCAAAGGAACAGCTAATGGATCAGAATTTTGGTCAGCTACTCTAGATTATGACGTGATAACTGTCTGGCTTTCAGGGCTAAGTCATCCATTTGCTGTCGGCAAAGCTATATTGGAACTAGATTCAGGAATGGTGAATGCTTCTTCTCACTCCACTTCTAAGTTCATCTGTTCTGACGACACTTAGCTAAGCAAGATGACAAAATCCATCCTGAATGTTTAAGCTTTCATACAAAACTGCTAGTGGTAGCGCTGAGTTCCAACACTACTTATGTCCAGGTTTACAAACAGAAACAAGCTCTAAGTTGGAACAACTTTTTGAATTCCAGATGCATCACTAAAGGTACCATGAATGTTGCCTAGGACCAAAGATTCAGATATGGTTAGTAAAGGCACAGCTCCTTTAGCTTTGTTGCAAAGCTACAATCATTTAACAGTAGTCAACTACTGGCTAGGAAACAAAGGGAGTTGGTTTTATTTCATTCTTTAGTACTGACACTCTGTTGTAAACTTTTAATTAGAATAAGTATTTTGCGAAGAAACAAAAATCATAATATATATAGAAGGAGATCAATGAAAACATTCGACACAACTGCAAAAACCAATGGAAAAATACATACAGCTTTGCAAAACCCCTCCTGTTTGCAGAAGCAGAGCTGGGATATCAGAAGTGAAAACCACTGTGGCTTTAATAATAAAGGCACTGGTAGGGTGACTTTTTGTCTTCCTGGATTTAGAAAAAAACCAGTCAGTATGGTAGCAGATGGTAACTCACTGGCTTTCACAGTCTGAACCCCAGCAGTTAAAGCCAGGCCTGATTTCACTTGCTGTTATCTGACTTGAATGGAGTTGCACCAGCGTGAATCTGAGCTGAAGGCAGCACAGGGTCTGCTGTGTTCAAACACAGCTCCTGCAAAGGCACAAAGATAAACTGCCTGCCATACCAGAAGAGGCGAATTGGTTTGTATCACGTCTTGCTTTGCAGACATGCCTTATCCCTACACACGGAGACTTTTTCAACAGGGCCCTGAAGTTGTCTGTCACTACTTTGTCCCTCGGAAGAGCTACATTTAAACACAGTCTGTGGTTGCAGTTGGAGGTAGAGCAGTGTGCTCAACACTGGACCACAACATGATGTCTGGCTGGTGTGTTTACCCAGACTTCTCCTCTAACACACTCAAGTTCAAGTCACTTCGAAGTCCCAGCTTGACTCTTAAATGGTTAAATGTGTTTGCAATGCTTCTTTTTCTTTCTCTGTACTCCTTCGATACACTCATCTGTCTCCTCTTTTTTTGTTTTATGTTTCTTCTTATGACTTTTCTTTTGTTTTGCTTCAGAGTCCTTTATGCTGAAATCTTCCCCATCAGATGTTCCTGTATACATTTCTCCATTGCCCATATTTTCATCACCCATGACGCTTTCTCCTTCGTGTTGCTCTTTCTGTTTCCTTTTCTTTTTTCCTGACTGACATTCATTAAATGGAGCATCCAGTTCCTTTCCATTCAGGCTACCTATCTTAGATTCTTTCACTTTTGGTTTCTTAGAATTATCTGCATATTCTGCCTCACCTCTCTTTTGCTTCTTCTTTTTCTTTTTGACTTCGGTTTTCAGTTCTTCTGGAGGCTCCAAAACTTCATCAGCTGTTGGGCAGGAATTGCCCACCTCTGTTTCTGTTTCATTCTGGGATCCCTTCAGCTTTGCCATGCGCTTGGCAAAATATTCGTGTACTGTGAGAGCACTCTTCACTGTATTGTAACGGTCTGTGTGCTCAAATAGACACTGGTTTCTTTTCTTCTCTTCCTGAGTCCCGGGTTCAGTAATATCCTCCTGCAGGTGAACAAAGAGAAGTAAAAGTGAGAGTTATAAATAACAGCCTTAAATATAACTTTTTTTTTTGCACACTAATAAGAAAAATATATAAAAGAAAATGTTGCTTTAAAAATTAATTGTAAAAGTATAGTGGTTTTCACTTCTGATATCCCACTTGGGCAGAAGTGAGAGGCAGCCCTTAAAGCAAACGGCAGTGTAGGTTCAGGGAGAAGAGGTGGCAGTATAGAAAGCAAGAAAATACAGAGCAAGACAATTCTCCATGGCTTTGAATTTCTTACTGTTTATATACTCCTGTGCAACTCACACAGATTATGTATAATACTATCATATCAGGTGTATTACACTCACTTTGCAAAGGCACATGTCTCTACAAGATATAATCCAACATGAAAAATAACGCAGTACGATCTATTAGCCTGTGGCATAAAGGAGATCCCATGCCTGGAATACCTCTACAGCAAACTGCAAGAACTTATGATATACGGAGCAATCCAACATTGATGCATCTCTTCCATCTTATCTGATCTTTAGAGATGTTTGTTTCATAGCTGGTTTACTGTCATTGTGTCCTAGATGTTGTTATTTAAACATGCTCCATTTGATCATATGTTGTCAGATGGCAAAAACATCACAGGTTAGATCTTACAAGACTTCCACATACACAAAATAAATAGCTGCTGAACTCCAGATGCAGGCGAATGTCTATAAAAAGAGTCTAGTACTTGGAAAGTAAATATAAAACAAAAAGCAAAGTATGACTCTGGAGCTGGATGTTATGTATGGCATGAAGAGAATTGACTCTGAAAAAGCAACAAATGCAAGAAGATGAAAATACATAACTTGATAAATTATCTGTGACTTACAAAACAAACAAACTGGAAAAGCAGCTGAAATTCAGACCTGTTTACATGGATATTGAAACACTCAAAAATAACCCTTTGTGGCATACCCTTTTGCTTTAATGGTTAGGGTTGGAAGGGACCTTAAATATCATTCAGTTCCAACCTCCCTGCCATGGGTGGGGACATCTCTGACCAGACCAGCCTGCTCAAGGCTCCAACCTGGCCTTGAACACTTTGAGGGATGGGGCATCTCTGACTTCCCTGGGTGACCTGGGCCAGGGCTTCACCACCCTCATCATGAAGAATTTCTTCCTAATGTCTAATCTAAATCTTCCCCCTTCCAATTTAAAGCCATTCCCCCTCATCGTACCACTACAGGCCCTTGTAAAAAGTCCCTCCTCAGCTTCTTTTTCCATTCATAAATGCACAGATAAGAGCATCCTCTCTACCTGTGCATCTTATATGTGAACTGAAGCGACTCTAAACCACAACCAAATCAGAGCAGCAATATTGCACACCCACTTCCACTGGCCAAACTGATACACAGGGTGAAGGCCAATAGCGAACTGGGAGATACAAACCCACTTATCTCAACACTTTACAGTTATTGCATGTTGGTGTTGATAAGTTATCTGGCTTTCTTTGGGGGTAGCATTAAACCGGCCAGGTGAACTGGGCTTTATTAGGGTTTGTGAGTAAGGTTTTGCAGGTCTGACTCCTTATGCATCCATAACATTTACCCATATGAGCAGGAATGTAAAAATCTGTGTCATAGTAGTGCATTACCAGTACCAATCTCCTCATACATCAGCTTTCAAGAGAGCTATTCCAGTGGAATGAAAGTAACACTACAATTGAGATTCCAGTAATGTTTGTGTGGGCACTTAGAAAAATTAGGTACTTTTCTTGTAGGAATACCTTGTAGTGTACCTTCAGGTAAGTTTAAAAAGTCACTGAAACTATTTGACTTCTGGCAAAGTCGTCTGCAAAGTGATGTCTGAGGAAACTGGGATTGTTTAGCCTAGAGAAGAGGAGGCTGAGGGGAGACCTCAGTGCTCTCTACAAATCTGTCTACACATAGGTTGCATCTGAAAGGGAAGCTGCAGCAGAAGGTTCAGAAGGTTGACAAGACAGAATCCACAGAATAAATGGATTGAGCTATGTTTGTGGTCGCTGTTGTTTTAATAAGATACACCTCCCAGTCCAAGGAAACAGCGTTAGTGCAAACCAAAAATAGATGCCCCGCTAAAGCAGAGTTAAGTAGGTCCCTTTCTTTTCCTTTTTCCTTCTCTCCACAGCAGGATTTTGACACCTTGTATTGCAAAATTACGCTCTCCCAGGCTTTCTGCCACAGATGCCAACCAGAACAGTTTCCCTCCCCACCCCAATATGTAAAACGTACTTGTGACCAGAACACCAATTACCCCCTGGCCAACCAGGAAAGGATTCTGTCATTCCCTTGGTGACTTCAAGTCCTGACAACTTAATTACTGTAATTGAAGCCAAATATTACTTGAACTCTACACATTAATTTTATAAAATACATTAAGCATAAAGAAAAAAAAAATGTTCCTTTGGTTAAGTTGAGGAGTTCACAAGGTATGCATGAGCCCAGAAAATAAGAACCTTGCTCCGAAACTCCTTTATTGATAAGAATTTTAATAACCACGGGCCACTGAACACAGAACTAACAGGGCATGGTGACAAGCAAAGAGGTGCCAACCCTGGAAAACCTCTCAGTTTAGGAAAAGCTTATGTGAAACCATAAATCACCTGGAAGGGCTGGTAAACGCCAGGAGTGTTCCCCCTCCTGTGATGTACCTGTCCTAGTAGCCATGGGAACACCGCTGAACTCTAAACACGGGTTCTCTCTAACCTCTCAAGGGGAGTCTCACAGTTTATGCAACTCCTCCCCTTCTTGCCCCAACACACAGATATAAAAGTTGCCAAGACAAATAAGATATATATATATATACACACTTAAATGTGTACTGTGCTGCTGCAACTTCTGAAAAACAACTTATTACACAATATAAAAGACAGAAAGAAACACCGCTTCTCCGAAAAAGAAAAAGAACGATTGTGCCCTAACTGGTGGGATGCCTGAAGATCAGATGCTTTGGAGCAGATATGTTTGTCCACACCATGAGTTCCAAAATTGCCAACAAAATCAATCTGAGAAGATGAAGTTAAAAGGATAAGGGAATGGTGGCCTCCAGGGAATTGGTAGCATGGTCCCAAGCAAGAGAAAAGGACTGCTTGAAACAAGGTGTTAAATGTGGAATGATTAAGAGGAAACAATAGAAAATTCAAGGAGAGGCTGGGAAATGCACAGGAAAGGACGAAGGTCAATTATAGCCAGAAATCTCCTGTAAATACCATCTGTTTATGTAATTAGTTAAATGTATGGAAAATAATTTGAAGCACAGAAAGTACTCTAAGTACCATCAGGTTTTCTTCTGCTTTATTTCTTCACTGGAAACATACAATGCTGACTTAATCATTACGTTAGCACACTAAACTTGTAGAATGAAATCCTGGTTCCCTTGATTCCTTGAAGGATCAGGATTGCATTAGGCATCACACTCTCAGAGTACCTTTCAGCCACAGTTTAGTGAAGAAAAAAATAAGAGGATTATGGTCAATTATAAAAATAATTTACATTGCATTGTGCGAACAGCTGGGCAACAGCAGAAGCCCAGAGTGGAAAGTATTCAGATACTTCATGAGATCCAATGTGCTTGAAATCCATCTTCATAGAATCACTAGATTGGAAAAGACCCATAGGATCATCGAGTCCAAACATTCCTATCAACCATTAAACCACGTCCCCCAGCACTTCATCCACCTGTCCCTTAAACACCTCCAGGGAAGGTGACTCAACCACCTCCCTGGGCAGCCTGTTCCAGTGTCCAACGACCCCTTCTATGAAAATTTTATTTCTGATGTCCAGCCTGAACCTCCCCTGGTAGAGCTTGAGGCTGTTCCCCTTTGTCCTATCCCCTGTTACTTGGGAGACGAGGCCAGCTCCTTCCTCTCTACAACCTCCTTTCAGGTAATATGGTCTCCACTCAGCCTCCTCTTCTCAAGGCTAAACAACCCCAGCTCCTTCAGCTGCTCCTCGTAAGACTCGTTCTTCAGCTCCTTCACCAGCTTCGTTGCCCTTTCCTGGACACGCTCCAAACCTCAACTTCCTTCTTGTAGTGAGGGGTCCAGAACTGAACACTTTGAAATCTTTGGAGAGTTAAGACCTTAGGCTTTAAGATTAAAATCCCCAAAGAAAAACCACATCTCCATGTTACTCTGGGAGGAAAAGTGATATTCAACGCATCAACAAAGATGAAGAGTGCCAGTACACAAGCAGCAGAGGCAGCTTGAATTAATTCAATGAAGACTCACTCCTCTTCAGAATACAAGTGTTTCTTTCTTAGCACTTAAAGCTTAGAATAGGGGAATAAAAAAATCTAGTATACAGTCCCATTTCTGCCACATGTGAATTACCGTTACTTAAGTAATTTCACATGCCTTTACTTCCTCATCTGCAAATGAGGGGGGATGAATTCACAAGCAACTTTGTTAGCTTAAATTCAAAAAAATTGCACAAAAGGAAACATACAAAAGAGGTGAGCATCAAGGATGAATAAAGCTAAACTAATTTCAGTAGATTCCCACTTAAATTACAGAAAATGGGCTAGACAAGGTAAGTAGAGGCTAAACCTCTAGCCTGTGTTACAAGGCAATCACACAATCATTCATAGCTTTACAATGCAACAACCCCTTTTTGCAGCCTGACTGAACCACAGCATTTAGCTACTTTCTTGTTGAGAAACCATTACAATAAGATTAATATAACCCAGTTCTGACTCTGCTACTTCAGATCCTCACTGCAGAGGTGTCTTGGTCTGACCCCCATGCAGTGCACAAAACCTGCCAGGCAAGAACTGAGGGCATCCCTCTATCTTTCTAACCCAGGTCTACCTGTGATGGAGAGAAGCACAGCAGATTATTCATGAAGAGTCGCTCTGGAGCTTTGTAGACATTAAGGATGACAGAGTCTTGCTCTCAGGAGCCGACAACTTGAAGTTAAATATGAGCATAAACATTTGGATTGAGATAAAACAGAGAAGAATGAACAAAGACTTGTGGCATGATGAGTTTAAGCAGGATTAAAATAAATACACGCATAAATAAGGCCATCAGTTCTGAAGTCAATCCTGGCATCAGAATGGTTATCCAGGAGGCTCTAAGTTTTCAATTTACCTGATTACGATTGGTACACTGCACACAGTATCATAAGAAGAGCTAACAATAACAGGCTTCTAATCCAGAAAGGGCTGCAAAATAGAAAGGGAACAATTTTCCCTGTGCTTTTGAAGCAGAGAACAAGCAGATGTAAATTACAACATGAAACTTTGCTAGCAGGACAAATCTATCAGTATATGTGTGAAGCCTCCACAACCACTGGGAGTCTCAGCCACTGAAAGTAACTCAGACAACTACCAGGAAAGCATTAGAAACATAGAAGAATTAGGGTTGTAAGAGACGTTTAAGCTCATCAAGTTCCAACCCACCCTTGCCGTGGGCAGGGACACCTCCCACTGGATTAGGTTGCTCAAAGCCTCATCCAACCTGGCCTTGAACACCTCCAGGAATGGGGCAACCACAGCATCTCTGGGCAACCTAGGCCAGGGCCTCCCTACCCTCACAGGAAAACATTGCTTCCTAAGGTCTAATCTAAATCTCTGCTCTTTCAGCTTAAAACCATTGACCCTCATCCTAGCCCTGCACTGTTTGATAAAGAGGCCCTCCCTAGCTTTCCTGCAGGCCTTCTTTACGTACTGGTAGTACTTATGTAGAGTTAATCCTTGCTTGGAATGGAAAATGGAAGATGTGTACTCTAGAAGCATCTTCCAGCCCTGCAATGCTTTAAAAACTTAGAGAGAGCTATAATTCGACCTTCTGGCAATAAGAAAGGGTTTTAATGAAAGAGCTGAAAGGCGGAAACACAAAACCTGGAAAGAAGAAATGCTAAAAATTCAGGTCACCCGCAATTTCCCTCTTTTGTTGACCCTGGTATTCTAATCACCAGGATACCTCACATAACCATGGCAAGTTTTAATTGTACTGCTATTTATTCTGAGAGCCAATGTAGCAAAGAATCCAATTCTGGGAAATGGAATGAAAAGCCTGAATGTCTAATACCTGGCCAGGCTGTACGACATGATAGCACTTTTTAAAAGCACAAGTTCCAAACACTATAGAGAAGCACTTTCCTGTTTATCTCCATTAAAATAAATCATGTGCTAGAATGCACTGAAAAATCAGCTGCTATCTTGCAGTTGGATATTTACTACTATACTCCACATGAACTATCAGCTCTATCTCTTAACCAGCAAGGACAAGAAGAGAGGTGAAGAAGTATAAAGACTAATGCAACTACAAAGGAAAAAGCAGTCAGATTTCTCATCTTGAAATTAGAAATGTAAAGGAATTTTATTGTAGTAGATCTCTGCTTCGAACAATTCTGAGGTTAGGCACAGAATCCTGAGGTGGGTGCTGGTCTTTTTTCACAAATAACAAGTGATAGGATGAGATGTAATGGTCTCAAGTTGTGCCAGGAGGCATTACATTTGACATTAGGAAAGATTTAGTTCCTGAAAGAGTGGTGAAACATTGAAACAGGCTGCCTAGGGCACTGGTGAAGTCTCCATGCCTTGAAGTGCCCAAAAACCAGGTAGATGTGGCACTTCAGGACATGGTTTGGTAAGTCGGCTGGTGTTGGGCTGATTTGATGATCAAGCTCTTTTCTATGATTCTATCCTACGATTACCACATAATAGCACCTACTTCATTCTACTGGATAAATCTAGAGGTACTTGGTTTTCAAGTACATTTACATAGTATCTGCTGACTTAGCTTTTTATTTTAGTTTTAAATTCCATGGTGATGTGCTAATAGAAAACTGCATTCAAGTTCTCCCAGGCTGTCTAGTAATTCTATTTTATATTTTTGCCAAAAGCTCATCCTTCAACAAGTGGCCAATTTTAGCATTTTCATTTATTCTTGTAATTCACACTACTAAAATAGAAAGCCAGCATCTCACTTGCTGAATGGAATCTCTAGGTATCCAAAATGTCATTTGCTTCTCATATGAGCAATACATTTTTAGCGTCGTACAATACACTGGATCCCAGCCTGTTTCCATCAGTGAAACGGGAGCTGTACAACAAGCTGTAATACTCAGCCAGGTTTTGCCTTCAGCCTGAAAACAACAGCGAAGCAGGAAGCAACAGGGTTGCAAAAGTGCAAGGGATTAAATTTTGTCCAGAGACTTGATTACAACGATAGTCATGGGGATTCATTCCAGCTGTCATTATCAGACCCTGGTCAGTCCTACAGCACTAGCAGTGACAACACCTGTATTTCTAATGTCAGCTTGGGAACCCTGATACAGCATTGCACAGAGCACACAAACTTCCTCCTACTGTTTTTACACTTTTGAGGAAAAACATAAAGCATTTATTAAAGTTTTAGCCAACAAAGGCAGCCCATGAAAGGCTAAGGGAGAATACACACAGTGAGATAACGCACAGGAGTTGCAGAAGACTGAAGGCTACATAGAGAAAGAGTTAAAAAACTCAGCACACTGGAGAGAACAAAAATCCTTTTCATATCTAGAAGGACAGACACTGAGATATCCTTGTGACATCTCATTTCACTCTAGCTACACTGCTGAAGCCAGCAAAACATCTCTTCCTTCGCATTTCCTTGCAAATTACATCTGTGCGTTAGACTGAATGTAAAGAAAAATAAAGGAAGAGATTTCCCCTAGGATCTCTCTACTGGCACGATACAGAGATCCAAACATAATGACTTCATCTTCCCAGAAGCACCTATATCAATTCTAACCGTTCTGTTCTCACCTTGAATAACAGAGGAAGTACAGCCTGGCAAAGCGAGCACAGGACTGGGAAGGTCACGTTTCCCAAGTTCTCTTCCAAGCTACAAAACAGAGCTGGTGGGAAACCCTGGCGAAGAAGTTACCCGCTCCAGCTCTGGCACAGGCTATCGAAGCGCAAAAATGCCTTATCAACTGTATGCAACTCACAGCAGGGCTAAGAGTTTCCTTAAGTGTTTGTAAAGTGCTTTGAGATCCTTCAAAGAGGAACCACAGGTGTACAAGGCACTATGCAAGTACTGAAATAAACCTGATGCTCCACTCACCTGACAGCGCTATGTGGCTATGACACTTAACAGACACATCACAATTTTTGTCTGTTTTGTAATATAATATGAAATCAAATCATCAAGAGACTCTCAAATATACTATTCTAAAGGAATGGGCAGGACTATAATTAAATCAGTGCAGAATGGTCTTTGCGTCTTGTATCCACACATCAATGCCTTCAAATGCCCAGGACAGTCATCCCAGTAGGGTAGGTCTTCTTCACATGGCAGTAGTTCTGCAAGGCACATTCAGATACATTCCAAGTCTTCTTCACATAATAGTTTACTAAAGTCATGTCATTCCCTGGGCATTTTTCATTATCTCTTTGTAATGTGTGTGGAACAGGCAGCTACTGTTAATCTTTTCAAATCAGGTTTAGAAGACTAAAGCCTCCTTGACTCTCAAGTTCAGGATTTCTTCCTATAGCCCACAGATGAAGAAGAAACCGAGTGGACTATGTGAGAAGTAACAAGTGGGCTTAGCCAGTCAAATTATGAATACAAGCAAAGGTAACATCACAGAATAGTTTAGATTGGAAAATACCTTTAAAATCATTGAGTTCAACCCTTAATGCTGTCAAGTCCACCACTAAATCATGACCCTAAGCACCACATCCACACATTTTTTTACAAGCCTTCAGGGATGGTGACTCCACCACTGCCCTGGGCAGCCTCTTCCAGTGCTTGACAACACTTTGGTGAAGTAATATTTCCTAATATCCAGTCTAAACCTCCTCTGGTGAAACTTGAGGCTGCTTCCTTTCATCCTATCATTTGTGACTTGGGAGAATAGGTCAACACCTACCTCACTATAACCTCCTTTCAGGCAGTTGTAGAGAGCAATAAGGTCTCCCCTCCAGCCTCCTTTTCTCCATACTAAACAACTCCAGGTCTCTCAGCCACTCAAGAGCTCTTATGACTTGAGCTCCAGATCCTTCACCAGCTCTGTTGCCCTTCTCTGGCTTCACTCCAGCATGTCAATGTCTTTCTTGTAAGGTGAGGGTCCCAAAACCGAATGCAGGGTTCGAGGAGCAGCAAGAGCTCTTAAGATTTAAGATGCTGAGATAAACCACTGAGAGAAAGGATGCAATAAAAATCAGTGGAAGTATCCAAGAGACAGAAAGCGGTTCTGGTAGCAATTCTGAGAGCAAACACAGTAGGCAGCACAGCTTGGCTTCTGGCAGAGGAAACTACATGTACAGTGAAATCTGAAAATAACACTTGCCTACGTAAAGCTTCATTTCTATCTCTTTCCTAATTATAAACATAGAAAAGAGTATCTGCATATAAATAAAGTGCTTCTAGGAGCATTTGAAGCAGATAATTGAAATGGCCATACCTTCACTTCTTTCCCCTTCCCCTTAGAAAATGCTTCTCAAAAGGAAAACACACACTTGAAACTTTTCCGCTTCTTTGCTCTGAAAGCGTAACATGCTAGAGAGCTGATCCGCATATGAAAATCAAGTCAGACCTCTCTGTAAGGGTACAGACATTTCCTGTTTTTCAGCACAAGCACTAGCTGAGGAACTGTTGAGAAATACCTTGTGTCACTTTTTATTCACTTATTTAAGTGTGCCTTCATCATGACATGGTTCCTTTTCTCCAAGCAGGTGTGAAGAAATATTCGCAGCACAGGAAAATGAATCAGTGTTACAATTTAGCGCAGCACAAACACCAGCAGAGCCCTCCCACCTGAAAGTGTGCAGACTAGAAGATAGATGTAGAAAAACAAGACAAACAGCAAGAATGAGAAGTCTGAAATACAAAAGAACGGATGTGTATGCACATTTTTTTTTCTCTCCTATCTAGAAGGGTCTGAAGAAAAGAGTTTGGTTGAGGAAAGGGTTTTATTTTTTTCAAGGAATATCACTCATGCAGTGTACACACAGCTCATAGAGATTCAATTCTTGTTTTCAAGAATTCACACAGTCCAGCTCTGCAACTATAATCGAGCCAGGTACAATTTCCCTGCAGCTTTCTTTTATACATTTCTTTCTTCATTTTTGCCTTTAGGTTTGGGGCTTCCTTGCACAACTTTTTTGATAAATCAACTCTGCAGATCAATTAAAATCAGCAGTCATTCTCTCCCCCCATAAACCAATGTAACTACTCTACGCTGTGCTTCACAATGCTGTGCAAACACAGGCGTTAAGTGTTTAACTACAGTTAATATTGCCCATGTCCTACCTTACCCTTTTTCTATCTGATATGTGTAACATCCTGCCCTTGTTCTGTCCATCATTTTATTGTAAGCTCTCTGGGGAAGCAATTAGCCCACATGTGAGCACTATATAACATAATTAACAAATAATAACCACTGAGAAATGTAGGCCAAAAAGGCAAAGTTATCAGAGCAACATTTCTGCAGAGACTTGTATTGTTCTGTACTCACTTGCAGCGTTAGCTTCCAAGTTCCTGGAGGCACATATCATATTCCAAGCAGCACAAAAGCAGAGGTGAGTACTATGCTTTAAAGGAGACATAAGATGTTCTGACTTTATTTGGATTTGCAGGCTCTGCTATTTTTCCACGTTCAATTAATATTACCAGTAGGAAGTATTTACACAGAACACTACAGTTAATAAATCTCAAAATTTGAGGCAAAAGGCTTATTATTTGGTTTTAAATTAACTTTGGCAACAAAAGTATCAAAGGAAGGAAAGGCAGGATGACTGTATCCATGAGCAAGATGCAACACAAACTTTCTAAGTGACATCATTTAGCACAAAAAAACTGCTTGAGGAGGAGGCAAGGACAGAACCTCCCTTCTTGGGTATTCATCTCTACAGTCCATGACAGCTAGTGCAGAATGGCAGCAATTGTTACCCTCCTAACAGGGAAAGCCTAAAAACTCCCTCTTATTTCAGCAGAAAACAAAATATTTCTCATTCCTGAGGCTTCCTACTGTACGACAGGTATTTCAGACTCTTGCACACTTGCTAGAAACTATAAAGAGTCCTGGGCATCTCTTCAATGCTGTCTCTATTCCCCTGGTACTAAAAACCTAACTCTGGCTATTAGGTGCCATAGCAATTAGACAAAGGTTTCTAATAAGCCTGAAATAGATTTCCCAATTCATGGGGCCCTACGGGAGCTAACAAAGCATAAAGAAGGATAAAAGAAGGGAAGAAAAGGAGAAATGATCAGCTCGGAGTGGTTATTGGAATGAAGAAAGATGGCACTTGGGATGCACAGAGGAAAAACAATGTTTAGGAAAGATGAGGGAGAAAGTATGTGATTACATCTCCACATTTCTTACCCTTGAGTATATTAGTAATGGTGACTGTACTCTGAAAACCTCTGGCACAGGTTGGCCAGGGTGGTAGTGGAGGCCTCATCCCTGGAAACATTCAAGGTCTGGTCGGATAGGGCTCTGAGCAACCTGATCTGGTTAAAGATCAACCTGTTCCTGCAGGGGTGTTGGACTGGATGACCTGTAAAGGTCCCCTCCAACCCAAAGCATTTCATGACTCTAGAATTCTATGAAACACTGCACTGATTTTAGATCCAGAAATAGCTGATCTTGTCTTGAAACACCAAATTAAGGTGGTTCCTACTGAGAACATGACAGTGAGTAGACTACTTCAGCCACAAGGCAGGTGTGGAAAACTTGTCATTAAGCAGTTAGCACTATTTTATGGGTACTCCTTGGAGTCTACAAGTGCCAGTATGACCTATGCAGACATTTAGACCGAGCAATACAGAGCTGTATGCTGTGACCTGTAACAAAAAGGTGGGCTTTTCATGGTAAGTTTGTGAAATCTGCAATCTTCGTCAGAACTCTGGCTCTATCAACCTGCAAAACAACTGATCTGTTTTAAACTATGCACCCAAGCCATTTGAGATGAGAATAGTTGAGATCAGCACGCACAGTACCTACATCACCAAGGCCTGCTTCAATGTCAAAGAAAATCTTAACGATCCAAGTAAAGAAGACAGGTCTTATGCTTTAAACCTGCGAGAGAGCTATATGAAGTTGAGACAGTTTGTACACTCACAGTCAGGCTTTCATTTTAGCTTTTTGCTCAGAGGCAATCCAGCTCTGATCTTCCAAGCATTAAAGGCGAAAACAGTCCGTTTATTTGTGTTTCACATCTGTATCGATCCAGACAGCTCTCGGGTTTACATTGCTTTCCTCCCCTGGGAGTAAAAAGCCTTACCCTCCACCTTCAACACCCTCCTCAGACTTCATTTCCTTTGGCTTGTTTTCCATAGCTGACCTTTGTGTTTCTGCTCTGCTTTTCTTGCTTCCCTTCAACTTCTGCACCTTGCAAACCATACCGTTCATTTCACACCCTTCTTAGCTGCTTCCCTCCCTCCTTATCTTCCATTTATTTATTTATTTTTGTGATGGTTGCTTCTGTAATTTTGACCTGGGTGAGTTTTAAAAACACACATGTCTTTCATTATGTTAAGTACTAGCTTTATGGTACTGCATAAATATTTAGTGGTAATGTAAAAAAATGACATTGAAAAAATCCCTGTGCTTGTAATTCCAAATAAATTTCCTAGGATTTTATTATTAACACTTTATGTAATGCCCTAAGGGGAGTGAAGTGCTCTGTGGTTGCCCTGTGAACCACACAAAACACATAACCTGTGCCTCAAGGGACTTGCAGGTTAAAGCTATGAGTGGGTACAAAATAATACAAATAATTGCCAGGCAGGCAATCCCGCAGGCAGCGTGCGTGCTCCAAGCCAGAATGTCTCCTGGCATAGAAACTTTGAAAAAGCAGTGGGAATGGGATGCTTACCACAGATTAACAGCCAACTGCTCCAAGAATAGGCAGCAAAATGAAGAGAAGACTTGGGAGGAAATGTTAGATTAAAGGAAAGACCAATTTGTTCCCAATGTCTCATTTGCTCTTAAAACTCTGCTGTCTACAGGTAAGCAGAGGCAAACAGAGTAAGCCACAGCTAGTCTCTCTAGTCCCTCAACTGCATCACGGGAAGCTGTTCTGTTGAGAGGGAAGTGGTCTTGGTTGGAGACTCAAATCCTTAGTGGAAGGCTTGGAGCAGTTCAACTGTATGTCCTAAGTGTATTGAAACAGAGAGAAACCAGATGCCAGACAGCATGGAAATCCTTGCTTTATGTTGAGCACAAAAAGGCTGTAGAGAGAAAAGGGAAAAAGACCCTTGCTCAACACTCCTGAGTGGCAAGAGCACAGGAGTTTTAAAAGTTTTTGCTTACCTCCAATTAAAACTCTAACAACCCACCCTTAAAAGCTGCTTTCTACTTTTGCTTTACCTCCTTTCAATCTTCCTACCACTCCTCTCATCAGGTGAGCCCATCTGCTAACCTTGTCTGCTCCCTGCAAAAGCTGGGTGGTCCCCTGATCCTGAGCACAGCTTCACCACCAAGTCAACAAGTCTCAAAGCATGGCAGTGACTCAGCAGTGCCAGCTCAGTTTTATTTCTTCCCTTCATTATCCCACACTTCACGTCACAAGAAAAGCAGGGGAGTGGAGCCACAGAGATTTTAAGGAAGTCATTCCAAGCCCAGATGAAGGTCACAGCTACTCCAAGATCCGAGCTACAGTTTTCATTTAAAAAAAGGATGGTTGTAGTAACTCTAAGCAAAGCAACTTGGCTTCCTGTGGCTTTGCATCTTGTGGCTCAATGACCCCATATCTAACGAAGTGCAAGTTCTGATAGACGCTGTTCCTGTGGTTACGGTATTCATAACGACTTTCCTCTGTGGATTCTCTGATGTCTAATAATACAGTTGAGCCGAGCTAGGAAACCAATTTGTCTTTGCTCTTTATGTGACCATTTAGTTTCACAACAAGTAGGAATTTATTATCTGTGAATTTGCTGTCTGCCTATGTAAAGTGGTTGAAATCAGTGAGAGAGGATGGAATATACAAATGGAATAATCATATTTGCTTCTAGAGGAAGGTGTCCCTGCCCATGGCAGGGGGGGTTGGAACTAGATGAGCTTTAAGGTTGTTTCCAACCCAAACCATTCTTTGATTCTATGATTAATTGACCTGGAAACCAGGCTAACATTAGGTAGTACTCGTAAGTAGTTACATGATAGCAGAAGAAATACAGTGCTGATAAAGTGATCCACTTAGGTGAAAGATAACCCAATATTATATAAGAACTAGGACATATTTCAGCAGACCATCCAGCCTGCTACTGACAGCTCTGCATGTCTACAATGTGGTGTGCATCAGTAGTTGGACAACTTTAAAAGCAACACGCCACACAGATACAGGTTAAGAAGAAAAATCTATGTATTGCTGATTAAGGAAGCACAAAGTCCCTAACAGTAAAGTGTGCCACCAGTGCTTACCATTAATGCACATTCATACTAGCTTTAAACCAGTTTCTCTGACATATCTCCTTCACAAGAACATGACTTGTGCTAAAAGGTAGGTGTTGATTTAAGATGGAAGTGAAGCTCAATAACAAACAGGAAAACAATAATGACAGCATAATACACCACTACAGACATTTTAGAGTAACCACCTCATTTTGTGTTGAAGCAGATGAAAAGTAGTAACAGAGTCTGTTCCACTACCTCTGCTGCAGCAGAAATCAGCTCTGGAATAGGGGCAATAACACACAAGTTGGTGAAGCAGTGAGGGTAAGGTGCAGACACAAACCATTAACATGACTACTTTTGCAGCAATCAACACCTCTTGAAGAAAAAAAGGAATCCATGCTAAGTCATAGGTGGTAAGAAGCCAACACATCACTAAAGAGGAGGAATTGTTCAATTATTATTCTGGATATGAGCACTGCAAATGCAGGCAGTAACATCCATGTTACAACCTGTTATCAGCCGCAGTGTGTTGAAGGGATTACAAGCTAACGTCGCACCACCATTCCTCTTAAAACCCTGTGCCAGGCTGGGGTCTTCCAATTTCTCAGCTTAAATATCCATATAGTTGCAACATCAAACCAACTTTTGTTTCCTCCTAATGAAAGAGGTGATTCACTTCCTTTCAAGGAGCTACACTGTAAAATGTTGATTAAAGCACAAACTACCCCTGAAATTTAAAGCAGAGCAAAAAAGAATATAAAGTGAGGTATAAAAGAAGATGGGAGTCGAGGGGAAAATCAAAGCAGAGAATTCACCAGGAGGTAGAGATTTTATCAAAGCGATTGGTTCATTAGGCAGAAAATTTGACTGTGCATTAACACTGTATAGTAGTGTTTTTTGTTAGTGAGTTCTTCAGGGCAGACACCTTTGTCTTTATACTTGTAAAACAGCAATTAGTAACTTGGGCAGACTACAAACAAATCAACATTAAAACAAAGCAGTGAAATTGAACCATTTGTATATCCTGCTATGCCTGGAGTTGCTAGGTCAGATTCAACTCTCTAGAGAGACACCATACTCTCTTTTCTCTAATAGTCTTGCCCATGAATGCTGCATGGCTTCAGTAGTTAAAAAGCACAAACTTTGATTTATCTCTCTGCTTTGGTTCAGAAGGAGTTCACCATAGTATGCCACTCTGGGATTTCTTGTTACACTTTTCCTGTATGTATATTCAAGCTATCTTTAAATTAGTAACAGTATTAACAGTAGAAGAGTCCTCTGCAAGCTGCAAAGCTCACCCAGAACCCTCTTAAACACAGAATCATAGAATGGTTTAGGTCAGAATGGACCTTAAAGTCATGCAGTTCCAACACCCCTGCAGGGACAACTTCCACTCAATCATCTTGCTCAAAGCTGTATCCAGCCTGGCCTTGAACACCTTCAGGGATGGGGCAGCCACGACTTCCCTGGGCAACCTGGGCCAGTGCTTCACCATGCTCAAGAGCAAAACATTCCTTCCTAACATTTGACCTACATCTCCCCTATTTCAGTTTAAAATCCTCCTCCCTTGTCCTATCCCCACACTCCCTGAAGAGGAGCTGATCCTGAACTTTTCTGTAGGTCCCGTTTAAGTACTGGAAGACTGCTCTAAAACCTCCCCAGATTCTCCTCTTCTCTAGGCTGAAAAAACTACCACTCTCCCAATGGATGACTGGTCACCAGGACCCAAGAGGGAGAGTATCAAACCATATTAGCAAAGGCTTACGCAGTAACTCAAGAGAGAACTTAACCTAAAGCCACAACAAGGTTCCCTTTCAACCTGCCCTACCCAATACAGCATTCCCAATCCCACTTCCCACACACAGTTTCTAGACTGGAAAAGCCATTTAATATCGCTCAACATCCTAAAATATGTTCAGAAGGAAGGCCGGACACCGCAAAAATCAGTGGTTTAGGATCACGACAATGGTTAAGATGCCATACTAGAGAATGAAAATACGAACCTTCCCCTGATTCAGACTAAGGTCTGGCCTGGTTGTACTTGCCGTAAGTAGAAAGATAGTAATTTAGACTCATGAACAAAAAAACTTGAAAATATGCCAGTCACATCTCTCTCTTGCACATGCCAGATGCTATTAAAACTCTACTCAAGGATACAGGTAGAAATCTATAATTTGAGTTTTACAATTCCTAGAGCAAGTTCAATGTCAAAGGTCAGAAAAGAACAATAGTACTATCTCCGAGTTCTGTTCTCCATGGTAAAGAAAGAACAACCTTAAATATTAGCAAGAGAGATGGAGTTTTAAGAGCTGGAAAAGCCTTCCCATGTTTAGTCAAGCACATAGCAGACTGCAGAGTTTGTGGAATTCATGTAAGAGAGGCACCCACTTAGTGGTTTATCTGCAAGACTCGTGTGACCAGAGCTGATCCCTCTTAAGAGAAAAGGTGACGGATTTGATGGGCCCTCAAGGTCCTTTCATAAATTACCTCCTACAAAAAGAAACCAAATGCACAGAAACACAGAAAAGAGGAATTAATAACTATATCCTGCGAGTCAAAAACAGTTCCAGATCTCCTTCCATCTGGTGGACAGCAGCTTGATAACAGAAAACAGTGAGACTTAGAGACATCATGAAAGAGTTAAATATTCAAACAGGTTATATCTGAATTTTGAAAGAATTTGGCCACCAGAGCTACTTCCCTGCAACAGTTACAAGAAGCTGCTGCCAATGTTAACATTGGAAGGCAGATACTGACAGGTTTTTTTGCCCACTCATATGCTGTTATTGACACTCATTTAGACAAGCCAGTACAAACACGCGTAAAAGGACATTTTCTATAGCAACGGCTTCTCAAGTAACTAAGGAATTTACAGACACTCATGAAATCTCTGGCAGGCGGGTGGAAGGTGGTGGGGTTAGCTTCCCAAATATCCTGGGGCACGGAAAAGCTGATGCGACTCACGGAACAATGGTTCCTACCACATTGCTGAAGCCTGGGCAGTTTGTAAAATGAGTGACAGCCTTCCAGAGCTGTGCAATATGCAACACAAATTACTGAAAATTGGGAACGTGTCCTTTCGGACAGTGGCCAAATGAGGTGAAGGATGGGTGATAAATTACAGTTGCATGTCAGGCTCCTCATGAAAGGACAGCTACTTTTGCTGAACAAACAACTCCTCGGATTTTTTCTTTAGGCTCGAAAGCAAATGGCAAAGTTTCTTTACACAAGAGTTATTGACCAGTTCAAAACTCAAAGCGATATCCCTCCTATGGAAAAGCATCAAAATGCTTTATCAGTGTTAGATCTAAACAAGACTGAACTATTGTGAATAAGGGAAACCCGTAAAGAAATACAAGTAATAAAGGTACAAGTAATAAAGGGTGGGTAGAATCACCATCCAAATTTCTGTCTCTGCATTTTATGCCCCAGTTGATAGCAGATCATGGTGCCAGACACAGTGTCACTCTGTGCTGCTGCAAAAGGTAAAATTGATTCAGAAAGAGGAAGCTGATCTAATTTTGCAAAGTCTAGAGGAAGGGTGAGCTGTGCACAAGGTGCGGTACATTCTCTTGCAGGCTGCCATCTCCACACCCAGTGCTCAGACTACCTTCCAGTTTTCCTGTCTTGAAGGAAAGGGGATGTGGGTAAAAGCCTAGAGTTGAACTCCCAGCTCAAGCTGCTCTGCTTCTCAGATGACCAGCCTCGCTACCCCCATATATAGAGTTTGAACCCCAAACTGTCAAAATTTATGCCTCTAGTCCATCACTAGCATGAAAGCAGAAGAAAAAACCTTAGTCTCAATGAATTTAATCTAGTCTCAAGCTTCACAGAGCTTCAGGAAAATACTTTGCAGCTTTTACCAGCAGTTGTGTTTTTGTCTTTAAAGCAGAGCTGAAAATAACAATAATCTTGGAGAGCTGATAACCATATAAGAAAGATAACATGAAGGTCCAGGATGATTTTTCAAATACTAGAAGAGAAAGTCTGGGTAGGTAGCTGACAGTTGCTAGAGATGACAGATTAGCCAACTCTGCAGGGTGCAATTTGCATCTGATTCATAGGGACTGGAAGAAAACTAGAAAGTTGAGATTATAATGAGATTAATCATATGACTCTAGGGATCCCATTCATCCTTCTGCTGAAGGGTCCTAGAGCTGCTTTGTACTATCTGGGCTGCATTTAGGAAGTTCTTTGAGGTTTGTTGGGGCAGAAACATACCTGACTGGAAGGAGGGAAGAGAGAAAAGTTTGCTGGTTTTCTAGTTAAGCCAGCCCTTATCAAAGTTACGTGGTCACGAGCTGAGATTAAGGAGTGGAGCAAACCTCAAATTCCAGACTAGAGCTGAAAAGCTTTCAGATTTAATGCTAATAATTCATACAGTTCTCAAATTTACCAAGAGTGACTGCTAAAAAAAAAAAATCAATCAATCCAGAGGAGCCGTTCTGCATCCTGAAACAAAGGGAAAGGATGAGATCATACCTATTTCTTCAGCCTTGGTGAGGTCTCAAAGTCAACGTATGAAAACAGATGAGGAGACCCGCGTTAGCAAGGCATGCCAATTCACAGCAATAAATAAATGTTCAAATAAAAATGCTGCACCTTCAGCTGATGTGGCACTGTACTGCACTGCTGTCAAATCTAGGCAAACTGCTTTTGTCCCGGGATTTTTGGGTAATTGAAGACCTGGCGCCACACTTTCCTGAAGGTAGACTTCAGATCACAGTCACTATATTAGGTACTAAGTTGCCAGGCAGGCAGTTAATTAAAAGAGAAATACTGTGCACTTCCAAAGTCTCTTTCCCACTGTGATCTTCTGTGTTGAGCTTGGCATTACCATGCAGTTCTTGGGCTGTTCTACCAATAAGGACAGAAAGCAGCGAAGCAGTTTGCCCCAAACTGCATACCATCAAAGTTGGATGTGAGATTCCTGGTTTTGTTCCTGGATTTTTAGTCCTGGGCTTCTGCCACTGAGATATATTCCCACATGCAGCCAGAAGGACAGCTGCAAGTTGTGGCTTCTGGCTTCTGTCTTAAAGGTGATAATTGGAAATGTAATCTAACTATTCAGTGTAACTGAAACGCGCTGGTATCAACAATTCATAACTCTGTTTATATTTTTCCAAGAACTGGCTACTAACCTAAAGTCACAGCACAGACCTTGGCTAAGATCCTGAGGTCCAGTCACACTAAGGCTCAGGTAGCCCTGGTGGAAGGTTCTCTTTGCTCCAATTCACATTCCCTTTGACTTAGACCTTTCATTTCTAGGTCACATAAAGACAACATATAAAAGAAAACCTCTGATGACCATCTATAAAAACACTTACTGTCTAAATAACCCCTTCTTTGAGGACGACTTTGGTCTGACCTTTGTTCCAAATCTGATAGCACAAACCTGATTTTTATAAAACTGTCTTAGAAAATAAACTTAATTTAACAAAAAAAACCAAAGCAAAAATCTAATTAATCTTCTGGTAGAAGTGTAAACAAATAATTAAGAGTCATGTTGAATTTATCCCCTTTGCAAAAAAAACCCACCACACTGCGATGTCTACAGAGATGTCTATTGACCCAGCAGTTATCAGAAATGCGGCTGCTTTATTTTTTTTTGCTGGCACGAAACCAGCTTTCTAAACAGCCAGTGACCCACTTTCACCTAGCTGGCCTCTGAAGTTGAGAGAAGATTCATACCCTTTAGACGTTAGAGGCTCTGTTTGAAGTCACTGCTGTCAGGAGATGGTCAGTTTACGTCTCCTGTCCTAGGACAGGAAAAGGATGCACTCTCAGCTCCATGTGTTGCAGCGTGATAAGCACAAAGATTTCTGTCCTATGCCCTTATCAGCTTTTCCTGCTACTCTCCAGCACAGACACCACCAAGACTGGCAGTAAAATTTAAACTTGCTTAAGCAAAAGGAAAAAAAAAAGACAACACAAAAAAAAAAAAAAAGACTCAAGTATTTCTCATAACTATAATACAAAAGCTTGAAGTCTGGGGAAAAAAATCTATGTTAGGATTTTCAGGAGCACTGAAAACTACCTAAAATATTCTGTATCTTCAGTGTTAACTGATCTCCTCCAACATGCCCAGGGTAACGTATTTTAAAACATATCTCATTAGTTAAAGAGTAGTCTTTCCTACGCAGAAATATTCCCATTGCAAATAAAACCAACTAGTTGGCAAAATGACATATCTTGCATACAGAAATTATGTTGATACTATAACATCTCTCTTCAACGCTTTCCCTTGCTTTTCATTCTCTTTCTGCTGCTCCCTCCTTCTCCCTATGTTACTTCTGTCCTCCCACCTTTGTGTGCAGAGTACAGGCTAGACAGAACCTCCTCAAGGACCTTGGTTTATCTCCTCCTATCTTTCCATCACCTGCCCACATACAAATTAATTTATGGGTATTCCAGTCTCCACCCTGTATAAAACTGGTGTTACTTCTAGTTAAAACATTCTCATCCACACATATCAGAGATTCAACATCACAGTAGCATGTTGTTCCAATAAAGGAATTTTAAAAAGTTAAAGGTTTCTTTCTAGTGTTGTGGAAGATGCAGTAGTTGTTCCCAAACTGCCCTTAAATTCAAGTGGGGGAAGTTCACTGATGTGCAAAGTACCACTGAAAGGAGCCACAAGGAAGATGTTGGGTAGTTCAAGACTCCTGATTTCTAGACTCACTTCTGCTACTAATTCCTTCTAAGACAAGGTATTTTCGATAAAGTTTAGAAGAATGATCCAATTTCTTTTTAAAAAGGACCCAAGATTCTCAAACATATTAACTTCCTAGGTGACTTAAAGGCCTAGCTACATATCTACACAGAAGAACATCTGGAGATCTAGAATGAACACAAACCACTGAAGTCACCATCCATGTGTTGGTTCTTTAGTCTAAGCAGGACTTTCATGTCAGATAAACAAATAAGCTTCTAAAATTTTGCTTTTAAAATTAATGTGTTTACCCTTCAACCTGACTCAGTATCCTCATTAAAGTCATAAAAACACTTCCCTACACCCACGGAACACCAAAATTTAGTTTGTTACTCTTAACAGCTATTCAGTGAATTTTTCAAAAGAAGATGTTGATATATTAGCACTTCCCTAAGTCACTTGGCCATTACTCTTTAAGTTCTACTATAATAAAGAAAAATTTACTAGCTCGAATCCCTTGCAATAGGAAAATGTGGAAAAGGTTGTACATAAAATCAAAATAATTAATTATTTCATTAAAATGTTTATCAGAAAGAAAATCTTGCTAGACTTTTTTTTTTTTTAATACATTCTACACATCCTAAGTATTCTAGCTCACTTCAAGAAGACAGTAAGGTGATGTTTAGCAGAGGAACTTGTCCCCACAATCAAATCTCAAAGCCTTCATGAGACATAAACATTTCACATACAGATTTTGCCTGTGCACTCACAAGTTCAGAGGTTGAAATGATCCTTGGGCACGACAAGAACGATGGTGATGGCATCACACATGTCAAATGTTCCTTTGAAAAACAAATGGGAATTAGACAAGTATTTTAAAACCCTTAATGACATGAAACCGCATTATGCACAGCATTCTGGATAAAACAGCCTCTGTGTGTATGTGCATGTGTCCGGGTGTGTTTATCCCTAGATATCAGACAGAACAGGAAAGGAAGAACTGAACCACTTGTTCAGAAAATCCTCAAAAAGCAAACACAGCCAGGACAAATTTAGCAGCTTTACTTAGCTGTAATATCAAAGGCAGAGCTGACTGTAAAAGCAGCCACCTCTCAAGAATGGCAAAATAAACTTATGCAGGTCTCAAGAGGAAAAGACTGATCAGAGACTGGATACTGTTAACTGCTGCTGTTTTGGTTAAGTGAGGTCCTTTTTGACACTGCTAAGATAGTCTTGTCAAAGAACAACAAAAATGAAAAGCAAAACAAAAAAAGGTGGACAGACAACAGCCATTGCAGGGGGAAACTGTTTGGCAAAGCTGAGCTTTGACCTGGTGTCTGAAGAAACAAAGCTCAGAATGAACTTCCCAAACCCAATTTTTTCTTGGTCTCCTTTGGAAAAGCAGTATAGGGCCTTTTGCAGATTTCAGTAGTCTGACTGGCAACTTCTTTCTTGATCAAAGGAGAAATCACATCTGAAACACATCTGAGAAAGATTTTCTGAAAAAATGGAAAAAAAAATTACGCTCAACTCAAAAGAAAGTTTCTCTAGCAGAAACTAGGCTATTTCAATTTTTTTTTTTTTTAAAAAAAGGAAGTTTCCATAAAATAAAATGAGCCCAAAGTGACACATTTTAATAACCTGTCTTAAAGACATACAGTTTATACAGTTCTACACCTACTAGCTGGATGCGACACCAGTGTACTGAAATCATGGTTGAAATTGTATGATTTTCTGTACAGTACAGATTAATTTGCCTGCACTAAGAAGAAGAGGATTTACCTTGGACTCTGAAAAACATCCAGACCTCTTCTTTTACAGTAACCATAATCACAAACTTATGCTTAGGAACAGCACGCACTTAGACAGGAGTGTGGCATCTATCCATCTCTATGAAAAAAAGGAAGGGGTGGAGGGAGCAGAAAGCAGGTCCTGCACTTAGTTAGCAGCATGCCTTGAAAATCATTCTGCTTCACCTAGGGAAGTCTACCTTGAGAATTACATAAAAGCACTAAAGAATGTGTGTCAACATGATCCATACCATCGAATGGATAAAATTTGCTTTAGAATTTGCCCTCAGAGTGCCAAACTCCTGCTGTCTAGATATTCAGAAATTTAAGTGATGTCAAGCAATTTCCCTTGGCTTAAAGTAATGCCAGTAGACAGACACTCAGACGCCAAGAGAGGATGATGGCAAGATAGTACATCCCTCTTATTTTCACAAGAACTCAAGGGAAAGGCTTCCATATCTTTGGCAGAATTAATCAAGATAAGTTAATGTGTGATAACACGTATCTGAAGCACTCTGAAGGGAAGAAAACCTGAGCAGCTTCTGGCTCTCCAGGATTAACTATAACAGCTCTCCAAGAAACTTCTCTGCCCTAAACCACCCCCAAAACAGAGTTCATACTGTAGAGTCTGGAATGCTGAGGATGAACGTATAATTTAAGTCACAGCAATGTGACATGATGGAGAAGTGTCTCATAATACAAAAGCATTAACGTGGTATTGATGCTTTTGCATCTTAGCACAAAACCTTTTTACCTAACCTGAAAATACTGCTCCTTCTGTTACTCTTAAAATACTCCACAGTAACAATGTGTAAATGGTTTCTGCATACACAAGCAAGGACATTTTGAGGTATTTCAGATAGGTCTAAACTACATTTTATTGCTGTACTACAAATATGACATGTTTTACATTAAATGCAAAAGTCAGAAACTATTGGAATATTTCACTTGTGGTGAAGGTAGGAAACTGGAAAAAGTTTTTGGTCGCAACCACATACATTGGAGTAAAAAAAGACTCCTAACTCTGTCCATACACATGCGCGCACACACACCTTCCCCTCTGCAACCCAACTGCACCAAAAAAGCTGCTGCCTTCCTAACTAGCCTTGCCTTTCACGTGGTATTCCTTTTTATTCTTCAAAAAGATCTTTCATGAAAACAGAATAAAAATAAGAGCCTGACTCCTTACTTGCTCTGTAACCAAACTGCAAGCACGCTAGAAGGTGGCCCACTGGCCAATTGTAACCCCCCATGCAATCCATTCACACTCAGCTGACAGGGACGAGTTGCTGCATGCAGGCAGACACAGGCAAGAACCAATTCCCCACAGCAGTCAGTACCTAATTAAAAAGCTAACTGAAATAGTAAAATGAGGGTTTTGTAAGATAATATGGTTTTGCTTACATCAATATAAACTGCTATGGTACTTCTCTCCCCTCTAGCTGCCAAACACTTGGAGGTAAGAGAGTCTGTAGGATGTTTCTCTCAAAGGGGCCATGGTTCTTTGATTAAGAGCTTGAGAAGCGCTGCCTTCCCTAGCGTAACACAGCAATTAACACAGTTCTCAACCAGCTATCAGTGTCTAAACACTCTGATATCTGTGTAGCTTTATTCATCACAAATGAGGTACTTTGCAGATTCAAGAAGTCTTCCAGCCACATGACAGTAACTATCGCACTGGGAAGCGCGTGCTAGCAAGCAAATATCTGCATTGAGTGCTTTGAAGTGTTCAGAGGGAATTCCCAATGAGTGCAATGAATTAGATCTAATTAATAAACCATGCTAGCAAGACCTGGACTGTCTGTATATTTGTGTTCACTGTCACTTCCAGGCAAACACAGGCAGAGATGTGGTGGTGGGCAAGCACCAGGTATGTGTGCATTTATACACAAGGACAACACACATAAAGAGTTTGATAGCCACAGGCATCTAAAAATATCACCCAGTGCTTTTACAGAAAACGCTATTTGAAGGGAAAGCTCTCATGCTCCATTTTCTCACCTGCACCATTCACAAGGTGACATGTATCCTGATGGCATGGATTAATAGAGCAACTTCAGAGGATGAGTTTCCATTTCCACCCAGGTATTTATATCACCTTCCATTGTTAGTGAGCTGACTGTACACATATAAGAAGCTGTAACCCCAAAAAGGCAGAAGTATCAATGTATCAAAAATTAAATCAAAGAGGAAAAAAATTCCAGATTTGTCTGTTTGATATCAGACACATTGGATACAGAATAGCCTCCTAAATGAAAGGTGATTTGACCAGCATATTTCCCTGAGGCATAATTTGCCTCTCTAATAAAACAATAACTTCCCATGTGCAGTCATGAATAGTATCACCTGATATAATGTGGATTTCTTTAATCCGGGAATACATGGACAGATGAAAAAACATTTCTATGTAATGAACAGCAAAGCAGCAGGGCTCGCATTGAAAACTCTCTGTTCTGTCATACTTCAGAGTTATTCTTGCCAGAAACTAGTAGTGAAAAACTAATACCTTTCAGCTTTAGATGTATGGACAATTTTAAGCTGAAAAGGGGGAAATCTGGATTAGATATTAGGAAGAAATTTTTTACTGCAAGGATGGTGAGGCACTGGCTCAGAGAAGTTGTGGAAGCCCCATCCATAGAGGTGTTCAAGGTCAGACTGGATGGGATTTTAAGCAACCTGATCAAGTGGGAGGTGTCTCTGCCCTATGGCAGGGGGTTGGAACTGCATATTCCCTTCCAACCCAAAGCATTCCATGATTTTCTTAAGTCAAGAGTAGCAGTAATGTGGATACATGCAACTCTCTGATGTGAAGTAACCTGAAAACAAAAAAAGCTAAGGTCACAGCTATCTCAAGCTGCAAACATCAAACCCAAACATCAGACATCCCTACTGCACCTTACAAAATTACCCAAATTACTTCTTCAGAAGAGATCCTGAGACATGCGAGTTCCCTAAATCAGGCCAAGGCATTTTATGCAATCATCGTTTGGCCGGGGACTGTGCTTCCAGTTTAACATCATGGAGAATCAGAGGGTAGTATGTAGGCTGGTATCCCAGCCTTTTAAGTTTACAAATAAAAAATACAGTTTTTGAGCTCCGTGGCCCATCAAAAGCTTAGGATTGTATCTTCTGCATCTCATAGCAACACTGTGAGGACTGCAACACATGAGGGGGAAATACTTCTTAAGTAGCAGACTCCTCCAGATTTTGACTAATCCTTCTTCAGGATATAACAAATTGTCCTCTACAAGTACCTGAACTCTTCTGCAGATCATTACTGAAAGGGTGGTGAAGCATTGGAACAGGCCGCCCAGAAGAGTGGTGGAGTCACCACCCCTGGAGGTGTCCAGAAAATGTGTAGATGTAGTACTTTAGGACACGGTTTAGTAGGCACGGTGGTGTTGGGCTGACAGTTGGACTTGACAATCTAGAGGTCTTTTCCAGCCTTAGTGATTCTATAAATAGAAAGAAGGTCAGAGCACTCTGTTAAACACCAACATAATATTTCAGCCTGCAGTGAAATCTAGGAAGCCATCCTATACGTTATGTTAAAGGAGAAATGGTTTTTACAAGTAAATGTTGCAGATTCTTTTTGTTAAATGCCCCTTCAAGAATCTTCTGAAGGCAACGAAACTTTTAGTCTTATTGTCTCCACTTCAGAATTGACGAAACTCAACTTTTCTTTCAAAAGAAGCCATCTCTTCCTTCAGATGATGACGCTGCTCCCAAACCATCCGGACAGCTGCTGCAATCAGTGCAGGGGGACTTGCAAAATAGAAAGTCACTTCCCAGTCAGGTGGTTAAAAATTATCTGTAGCTTGTTAAGACTCCTTGGAGCAACTGGATGCTCCAATAGTTTTGGCAGCACACATCTCCACTTTCACTGAGGTTAGCCAGAACAAGATTAGACCACATTCCTGTGACTCTGGCCGAGGTAATCTACGCTTGTGCAACCTCGGGTACAAAGGCAGAAGTTTATCTCCACGTCTGACTGCAGCCAGCTTGCTTTGCAAAACCACCTGCGCTGAAAAGAGCAGCTCAGTGAACAGATTTCCAAGGAAAGGTAGCCCACAGAAGAAAGTGTTGAAGGTTGTTGACTCAATACTCCATAGCTTTCCTTAGTATCAGACAAGCATTTAGAGATTGACTTCCAATGCGAAGCATTCACAGAATCACACAATGGAAAGAACCTCAGAGATCATCTGGTCCAACCTTTTAGGTAATATATAGTTTCAACAAGATGGCCCAGAACCTTGTCAAGCTGAGCCTTAAAAGTGTCCAGTGTAGAGGAATCTACCACTTCCCTGGGGAGATTTGTGGCAGTTAGTATCTACTGCAGCAGGGAACTAGCTGCTGCTAGATAGAAACTTCTGCCAAAGGTCTTTGTTGCAATGAGATCCTGGCAATGGAACCCATCCCTCCAACAAAACACAACTGGCTACAGTTGCAAGAAAACCACAGCTCAGTAGTTTGCTTGCACACCACCAGGTAAAAACATGTAAAGCAGAAGAATAAAGCATTCAGCTCTCTACATCACAAATCCTTCTCTCGAGCAATTCAAAAAAAGAATACCTAAAAGATACTTTGGTTGCAGTTAAAGGTAGAACCCCTGTCTTTCAAAACAATTGGTTTATAGAGGCTTTTCTTGGTTTAGAAGCCACAGTTCCACGTTATGAGCTCTGAATCAGTCTCAACACTTGCCTTTCAGGACAGCCTTGGGAAACCTGGGCAATTAAATCAGCATGCCTCAGTTTCCCTGACTGGAGAGAAGTAGCAAATGTATTAAAAAGATATTAAAGTGTTAATCAGGTAGTGCTTCGTGCATCCACAGCTTCACTGTTTCAGCAAGTTTCCAGTAACACCTAATTAAGAAATCGCCGATGAGCTGTTTCTTAGAGAGCTCAGCCTTGGTGCTCTATGCAAATCTTCCTTAAGATGCCAGCCATGTAGCTACAATGCCCCCACTGCCCCTTGGTGTGAGTACATCATGATTCTTCCGGCTGGCTTTAAGCTGTCATTCATGCCCACCTCATAACAAAAAGTTTAGTAACTAAACTTTGGAGCATTTGGTACAAAGCAAAAACCAGCATACTACATCAAAGCCTCCCTATTATCACTCCCTAGTGAACTGTGAAAATATAAATTCAAAGCTGACAAGCTAGTTAGACTTTTAACTAAAATCTGAGTGCAATTAACTTTAACCATGCCACTCTGCTACTGTACTTCTGGCACCAACTTTGAGAAGTGGCCCAAATTCTTCTCAGGAACAGAAAGACCATTTATCTACTATATTTATTCAGGGCAAACCTCCTGCTTTGTGTCAAGCAGGGAATGTAGCGTTGCTGACTGTGACTGGCAGTGATAAAGGAGCTGGGTATGATTTTCAAATAAGTAGCATGTCCTGCTTTCCCAAATGTTAGAGAAAAGTGAGTAATATGCCCTCCTAAATAAGAACCAGCTACACTGGGGAAAAGGTGTCAATAAATTACTGGACATATAAAGCTACTGCCTTACAAAGGCTTTCTGCTTCCACTCCCTACACAGAGATATTTTCATTTGCAGAAGTTGATTAATCATGGAATGGTTTGAGTTGGAAAGGACCTTAAAGATAATCCAGATCTAATCCCCCTGCCATGGGAAGGGACATCCCCCACTGAATCACATTGTTCAAAGCCTCATCCAATCTGGCATTGAACACCTCCAGGAATGAGGCAACCACCACTTTTCTGGGTGACCTGTGCCAGTGTCTTACCACCCTCACAGGAAAACAGCTCTTTCTAATATCTAATCTAAATCTCTCATCTTCCAGCATAAAATCATTCCCCCTCGTCCTGCCTCTGCACTTCCTGATAAAGAGCCCCTCTCTAGCTTTCCAGTAGGACCCCTTTAAGTACTGAAAAGCTGCTAGAAGGTCTCTTGAAAGCGTTCTCTTCTCCAGACTGAACAACCCCAATTCTCTCTGCCTGTCCTTGTATGGGAGCTGCTCCAGCCCTCAGATCATCTTTATGGCCTCCTCTGGCCTTGCTATAATATATCTATGTCCTTCCTGTGCTGAGGACTCCAGAAATAAACGTAGAACTTCAGGTGAGGTCTCATGAGAGCAAAGCAGAGGGTGGAATTACCTTCCTCATCCTACTATTTACACTTCTTTCGATGCAGCCCAGGACACAGTTTGGCTTTCTGGGCTGCAAGCACACATTGCTGTCTCATGTTGAGCTTCTCACCCACCAGGACCCCCTTCTCTTCAGGGCTATCTATCCATTCACCACTCAGCTTGTAACTGTCTTTGGGATTGTCCTGACCTTGATTAAGAAAAGTGATTCTGAAAGAGGGCAAAAAAGATAATTTGACAATGGTAAAGCTAGGAAGTGGCATTCATTTACAGAATAATTTGTATACACTTGGTCCCTTCCAAGGTTCTTCAAGGTCTTATAAGCATTCTGTGTACTGAACCATTTTAGTAGTACCAAATCTGCAAGATAGCAACTGTCCCAAACGTAATGCCTTACCTAAGAGTCCATATGGAAAGGAAAATAATATTAAACTTTTATATATTTGCAATATTTGCATATAAATGAAGAGATTTGTACCCAAACCTCAAACCCTTCCAAATATTTATATTTAGTGGAAGCTTTACATCGGGAGGACAAAATCATCATATTCAATGGAGCAAGGTCACCCTCAAATGCATGGGTCATACTTTAAGTGGGTTAAATGGCCCTTTACTTCTCCTGCTTCTTACATGTTACATCACTATATTTAACCTCTAAGCTAGGATCAATCTCTCTCTACTTTAGGCATCTAGCTTAACTCTGAATTGGAGAATATTTTCTTGACTCCATCATTATCAGCAAATGTCCACAGCAACAAAATATCCTGAAGGATAAAACAAGAAAGATAAGTGGGTACCTCTTGCATGACACCCTGAGTATGACTGTGTGTCAGGGCCCTTAAGTGGTATTAAACCCCAAGATCCTCCCTTGAGAGCAATGTCATGTTTTCTTTCAAGGACTTCAGATTTTTAAAGAGGAAAATAAAAAAAAATTTACAGATGTCATGACAAAATTCTAATATTTTGTTGCCTGACATCAACTTGAGATAATTTTTCCTCATTTCTAACCTTGCAAGCTTCCTCTCTGCACAGTACCAGTTCCCAGCCCTTTAGCTATCCCTGCCATGTTCCCATGCTCTTTCTTTCAGGAATATCACCCATATTTTTTGACTTTGCCCCACAATGGTCTGGGCTCAGTTCTAGTTTAAGGGCTTTCAGAGGGACAATGCTGGCAAATCCAGCTCTACACATCTCACAAAATCATTAAGGTTGGAAAAGACCTCCAGAAAGGACCTCTAGGCAGGGACACTTATCACTAGATCAGGTTGCTCAAAGCCTGGCCAACACCACTGTGCCTACTAATCTACGTCCCAAAGTGCAGTCTATGTTTTCTGAACACCTTCAGGGAAGGAGACTCCACCACTTCCCTAGGCGGTTGTTCCAATGCTTGACCACTCTTTTGGTAAAGAAAATTTTCACAACATCCAATCTCAACCTCCCCTGGCACAACTTGAGGCCATTTCCTCTTGTCCTACCCCCTGTTACTTGGAAGAAGAGACTAACATCCACCTCACTACAACCTCCTTTCAGGTTGTTGTAGAGAATGATAAGGTCTCCCTTCATCCTCCTCTTCTCCAGGCTAAACCATCCCAGTTGTCTTAGCTGCTCCTGATAAGACTTGTTCTCCAGACCCTTCACCAGCTTCACTGCCTTATCTCTTTGCTGAGGGTTACTGTCAACCCTATAAAGCAAAACCAGCACTGAAGAACATCTGCCTGTATGTCAACCTAGTGCAATCAAGTCAACCTAGAGCAAAGCCACCTTGCTGTTACCCAGAGCCATAAAGCCACACCGTGCCCTAGTGGCTGAGGCATATATATACTGTTTATCTTCATCTGACTGTAGCAGGGCAGGTTCCTGGGAACAGAAACATCTTATATACTCATAAATTTACTCAAGCTCTTCTGTGCTCAGGCAAAGAGCAGCTTGTTTCACTAATACTTACAGGAAAGAAAGTAGCTTCAATACTAAATGAAATTTAATGCTGTGATTTGAACAGTATCTTCAATAGCCCTGCAAGGCTTTAGATATTATCAAGCCTAAAGAGATGCCAGACTTTGAGGTATAGAAGGCATCTGGGACCAGACAGCTTCTCCAAACCACACTGTGCCATCCAGGGACAGCTCTGTGGGTTAAGGCAGAGGGGCAGCATCACCACTACCTTGGAAGATTCCCAGAAAGCAAGCACAAGCCAGGACTGGGCATGAAGCCCTTTATTGTTATCAGTGTTTTTGTAAAGTCAGTTGCCAGGAGTGACAAATTTCTGTTTTCTAGTAGCAAGTGTTACAACCAGAACACCCAGACTTTTGCTGCTGAAGAGCAAGGGCTGTACTGATGGGTGTCTCTCGGAGACACCCACTTCCCTACAACAATGGAGGAAAAAGGAACAGGCTATATTTTGTGCCTTTGGATGGTATCCACTGCAGTTGCTACACACAGCATTCCTTTGCCATTTGGTAACTGAGGAACACTTGGCTTATTAAAAAGGAAAAGGGGAAAAAAAAAATAAAAGCCCAACCCTGCAGTGCTGTAGTTGGTAAGCAGTGGTCAGAGGAGGTCTGCTATAATGAATGGATGTCAGAGAACCAGCAGCCCAAATGATACATTAAGTACTAGCTGTCAAAACAAGGGCTGCTACTTCACTTGACCAGAAGCAACCATTTAAACAAACACTCCTGCAGGTAGATAGTTTCTTCTTCTTGCTTGACCTCAGCTTTTCAAGATTCACAAGTCTGTGGGGTTACATATTCTCACACTGGGCTGTGTACATAACTCAGTGTTCTGGAGCATGAAACCACCCCCTCCCCCCATTCAGATTTTATGTAAACAGCCTGGCTTTTGCAGGGATTTCAGAAAAAAAACAGGGACAGTCATGCTTCATGAATCTCTAAAAGTTTAATTAAGTTACAATGTCCCAAACCCACAATATAGCTTTTACAGGCACTGTGGCTGTAAAGTTCAAAAGGTAAACAGGTAAGCACATACAGTACACTTCAAACAGCTCTACTAGTTCTCCAGGGAAAACCATCAGGAGAAACTGAACATGTATAATACACTTTGCACTTAAAGAGTCTCACTTATCATCTAAATACTGCAATGCACTTTGTAAAGAACCACACATTCAGAATCTCACAATGTCCTGAATTGGGAGGGACGCAAAGGATCATTGAGTCCAACTCCTGTCCCTGCACAGGACATTTAACACAAATTAGGCTAATATCACCTACATGGGGTCCACAAATCACCCCCAGATTTAGTGATTGTGAAACTGGGATGCAGAGAAGTAACTTGACCCAAGTCTACATAACATATGAGCAGCACAAGCAAACCGAAGAATCCTGACTGCAGGTTTCTTGCACCTCACCTGAATCACATTCCCAGGATCCACTGCAGGGGTGATGTCCTCTACAGACAAAGCACATGCTCAAATCCAAAGGGGCCGGGAGAAAGGAGTTTAAAAGCAGTGATTAACAGAAGGCTTAACAAGGTGTACATTGAAATAGGGACACTGTGCCTTCTAACTTCTTACTGTGCAAGTTACAACAAAAATCTTCCTCTTCCAGTTGCTTGCTGACGTGTAAGATTACACAATTTTCTCTCATCACCTCAAAGTTTGGCCCAACATTCTCACTGTTTTTAAGATGAAATGTAAATGAATGCCTAAGCTTTCAGCATTGACACAGTCAGATATTAAGAGGCTGAAATTAGGTCACTTCGGACAACACTGGGGCGCTCCCCATAGAATAGTCATTCTTCAGTTGAGGAGGAGAAACATTTTTATAGGTAGAAGCAAACGTGAGAACTGGATAACCCAACAGTCATGTGCTTCATTATATCACTGCCCCAGATTCAAGCGCAGTAGCACAAAACGCTTTATATAAGCAGACTATTATGGTGGTCTGTGTGAAACAATTTGAGTTTTGAACTGACGCCAATACTGGACATATTGAGAACGCAGAGAAGGAAGATATTTAGAAAACTTAATAACCCACTGGGACGTCTTGATTTCTGACTGCTCAAGGACCCAACACTGGGATGAGCTGTGCCAAGCAAGTAATATAAAGATTTCGAGCTCTACAATAATTTGAGACTTGTTGGAGGAAATGGCTTTTGTTTGAATGTGACAGGAGGAGGGGCATGCATAGTTAGTAACCTCTGTTATGCTGTGCATCAAAACATAATTCAAGAAGTTGTCTTTGTTGCTTGCTATGACATTTTTCATACCAAATTTCTTAGTGTTTTAATACATAGCAGTTGCAGAGAAATTCCACATCTGCTGCTATAGCAGACTTTATAGACATTTTACTGAATAACAGCTAAACCTAAAAAGTGTTCCAGGTACCTTCAAGTGTTTGGTACAGACCAAAGTGGTTTTTGAATCCAGTTAAGGCAGTGGATGAGAAGTGGTGAGGATCAACAAAAAACCTCCTGCTTAATTACTTACACTGTTCCCCCCCCTTTTTTTTTTCAAGAAATATATGAACCATATTCACACTAATGAAACATCAAAGAAATAAATGCCAAGTCGGATGAGGCTTTGAGCAACCTCACCAGCAGAAGGTGTCCCCAACAATTGTAGAGGGGTTGGGACTAGGTGATCATTAAGGTTGCTTCCAACCCAAACCACTCTATGATTCTATATACACAAAGGGTTATCTGAAATAACTACAATTGGATGATTTTTTCCACATCTAAGACTTCTACTCCACTACAAGATATAGTGGTTTCAGGAATAATAACAAAAGAAGCAGCTGCAAGCTTGCACTTAACCACAACAAGGCATTTGTAGCAAATCCTATTTCTCCAAAAGCAAATATTCATTGCAAAACATAGGAGGTGACTATTTGAAATGAAAAAAAAAATTTTTTTAGAATTTTCCAAAGAAAATTGATCATGTTTTCTGTGAACCAGAAACCATTTCCTAATTAGCATTAGCCTTTGTCTAACTCGCTGTTCTACAGTAATTTTCTTCTACTTCCAAGCTTAAAGAAATTCCTTTGTATAAAAGTATTGAGAATAAATAATTTCCTTTCAAGTATTGAAGTACCGAGTGACATTTAAATTCTCCAATATTCTGAAAAACAGGATTTTAGGGCAGACAATATTTTTGATCTTCTCTTCATTTGTTAAAAAACAACCTCTAACACAGAAGACACAGGATCTAGTTAGCCTGAGCTAGGCTCAATTCTGCTGCTGTCAACGTATCCCAGCACTCAGAAGAAAGCAGCTCATTGTGAGAACAGAGCAGATTTAAAATAAACCCCAGCGAAAAAGAAACAATAAGAATGAACAAAATTATTATAAGTTTTCAACCTTGTGGACAGCCACACTTCTCACTCTCTCCTGTCTACTAGCCCTAGTCAAATCAACCCTGGTCTTGTCCTTTTCATAAGAGCTTAAAGTTCAGTGTAAGGACCATGCAACAAGAGTATTAGTGCTTAAATTTATCTGAGATATGTGAAAGCTGGTCACCAAAACAGCCTTGATGAACCCGCATACCTAGTGACATGAGAGCGTGGAGGCACTGGAACAGGTTACCCAGAAAAGTTACACTTAAAACTCATCCATGCAAAACCTTCTGGAGGTCCAGTGCAGACTGCGCAACAAACTTCCACAGAAACTGATTATGATAAACAGCATCACCGTCTCCTCCAAAGCCAGAGCACATTTCAACTTGTTTTCACTAATATCCACTGGGTTCACATTACTGAGAGGCTGTCAAACCAGAACACTTCAGTGCACAACCGATTTCCCCCAAGGAGAGAAAGAACACGCACAACAGGCATCACATCCCTTAATCCAGTGCTGGGAAGAGTGCAGACACCGCACAGAAAATTCTTAATCTGTGCGGTATAGTACCTGAACACTTTCCATCTCAGCAAAACTCAGGTTTGCTTGAGCTCCCCTCCATTCCGTTTTACTTCAGCTGTTAGCCTCTTGCTTCCTTGCTCTCTCCCCTCAAAAACAGACAATATGGAACCTGGTTCAGCAACAAAAACTGGACAATATTGATCCTTAACGCTCCATCTGAAGTCCTCTCTCCAAGCCATCATCAGATGAGGACCATGAAGATGATCTGAGGATTGCACAATTGCCAAACTTCTCAAACATGTCAGGTAACTAAAATGAGGTCAGAGAGAGAAGGTCAGAACCTCATCCACTCTCAGGGTTACTGGTAAACTTGCCCACTGAGGTAAGTTACGCTCCAGCGCTGGATATTTCTCCTGACAGGAGAGGAAAAAAAAAAACAACTGCTCACAGCTGAAGAAAGAACAATTCAGTAGAGAGCTCAAAATACTGGATGGGAAGTGGAAAAGTTTGTTTCTTTGATTTTAAGCACTTTCAAGCTGAATCATTTCTTTTCCTCCAACTTCTGGTTTGCTTAAACCACCTGAACCACCCAGCAGTTTCATAATCAGTTTGATGAGCCAAAATCAGAACACAACCTTGAAGAAAGGTTAGACACCCTTTAATAACTAAAAGTCAGCAAAAATAAGACTATGCTATGAACATCCAGTCCTAAGGGCCATTAGAGTGGATCCAGCAGACTTCTTAGAGGGTTTTAAAATGTACTCTATTCCCTGATTTCTGAGAGGAACACATGCTGCCATTTTCCACTCATTCCCACAAGGTATCAGTCGTCAAATGCCAGCTCACATCATCCCTATTTCTCATGCATAGAGGTGTGAGCTCCTTCGTGCAAAGGACCATCACCTTGGCTCTGTGCTACCCCAGCAGACAGAAGGAGCACGCAGCATACCTGGGCACCACAGAAAGCAGGGCAGGTAGCAGCCTGCGACATCAACTTGTTGTCAAGAACTTGTCCACCTGGCTTTAAAATCAACAGGAAGCCACCTGCTTAGTTCACACTTCCATATACAAATCCTGTTATGATAGGATCAAAAAATGTACTTTTCCTTGTTTTGACCTACTGCAGTGGAATTTCTTTTTTTTTTTAAGTAAGCTCTTTGAACAGGCAAATATTTTTAAAAGGACAAACAAAACAAAGCTGTCCTATAAAAGCATAGGCCCATGACAAGGGGTTTTTGGAAGGACAGGATTACACATGACAAAAATGAGGTTAACTTCGTCCTGTAGCACCCAAGCTCATATTCTTAGGTACTAGAATGTGACTTTCTCACAGCATTCACACAGTTAAAAAAAAAAAATTACAATTAGGATTTGTTTTGTGCACCCAGCTATACCAAACATCATTGTTTTACAGTTCCTTAGATGGTTACACTGCTTTAACCCTATTTATACACACCACATCGAAAAGTGCTTCTAGATCACGTTTTAATGCAATTTCAATTAAAGCTGGATTGGAGTTTTTGTGTTGTTTTTTTTTTTTTTCTCTCAGTGAAGAATCCCACTGGGAAACTATCTTTTCAGGATAAATTGTTACACAGTATACAGATGACAAGATCCAGCCCACGGATGCCAAGAGCCATCATTAAGTGAACTGGGCAAGATGAACTCTCTTATGAGCACAGAGAATGGTTGGGTTGGAAGGGACCTTAAAACCCAGGCAGTTCCAACTCTCCTGCCCTGTGCAGGGACACCTTCCACTGGATCAGGTTGCTCGAAGATCCATCCAACCTGGCCTTGAACACCTCCAGGGACTGGGCATCCATGACTTCCCTGGGCAACTTGTGCCAGTGCCTCACCACCCTCACAGGAAAAAAATTCTTCCTAATTTAAATCTCCCCTCTTTCAGCTTAAAACTGTTCCCCCCCAATCCCATCCCTGCACTTCTTCATAAAGAGCCTCTTCCCAGCTTTTCTGTAGATCCCATTTCAGTACTAGAAGGTTGCTCTAAGGTCTCCCTAGAGCCTTCTCTTCTCCAGCTGACCAAGTCCAACTTTCTCAGCCTGTCCCAGCTTCATTCATACAGTGCCTGAGGACTGAGTGCAACCCACTGAAAGGGCAAAACGGCAAAAAGCTATGTGCCTTTCTGATCAAAGACCCACACACAATCTCAAGACAAAGCCGTGACAATGATCTTCCCTTCCCTCTTTGGGTATAAAAAAAAACTCCCAAGGGTTTTCCTTTTCAATTCAGAAAACAGAACTAAAATTGTAACAAAGTTCTGTTTGGGCTTTTCCTCTTGAAAACTTTCACAACCTAAAGCTCCCACAATGCAAAACGCAAAGGCAGCAAAAACACACCAAAAATGCAATGCAGCTTTCACACAAAGTGCAGTTAAAAAATGACTAAGTTTTCTTGATGTATGAATTTGTGGGTAAACCATTTATCAATGACCTGTTTACCTGTGCAGCAGAGTCCCTCAAGCCGAGGGCCATGTCATTCCTCTTTGACTGATTAATTAGCCAATCAAGGGATATTTTTCACTGTGAGGCATGATGGGTTATTCCAGCTAATGCATGGTCTCTAATGGTAACACATTAAAGCCAACTAGGCTCTTTAAGCCTACCAAAGTGACCAAAAGGGAAGGAGAGAAGATAAATCAAAGGAGCTCCCCCCAGTTCTGTTTCTTTTCCTAACAACCCCCTCAAGGAACTAACACTGGAGGCAAGGCTCTTCTCCAATGGAGAGAGAAGAAAAAGCACCATTTCTTCCATATCAGGAGATGTTTCTTCCTCTCCCTGCTGCTAACTCAACAGCAATAATTTATCCTCACTTGATAAACAAGGTACTTATAGAACCAGTACCAAAACATCAATACTTCGCTCTTCTTCCTTTTATCAAAAGTATTAGTACGATGCCACGCTGGCGCTGGGCAAAGTGATTTTTACCTGTGCTCCCGGAACAATCTGATCTGCATGGAGAAGTATTAAAAATACGGCCCAAATTAACACCTTGAGCCTAATTCATTGTTTTTCTGACTTCCTGTACATGGTGTTACAAGTTAGCAGCTCAGAGCAACAGGGTTTTAAGGATCATAGTATCATTTGGTTGGAAGAGACCTTTGAGTTAATCAAGTCCAACCCTACCAGTTCACTAGTAAACTATATCCCCGAGCACCTTGTCTATCTGACTCAACTACATCCCTGGGCGGCTGGTTCCAGCGCTTGATAACCCTTCCAGTGATTAATTTTTTCCTGCTATCTAATCTGAACCTCCCCTGGTGCTATTTGAGGTCATTTCCTCTTGTCCTAAATGCTAGTCCTAAACGATGCTACACTAGTCAATGCCCCTTCTAATGGTAACTTTACTACATCTAACTCAAATGATCAGAAAAAAAAAAACCCAGCCCAAAACAGATGAACACAAAAACTTGTTGACATCCTCCAATACTGATGCTGCAGAACAAGGTGAGCTTCTGTTGGTCAAGAACTAAGCTGCTGTAAGCTCACTGTGGTGAGGTACTGGCCCAGGCTGCCCAGAGAAGTTGTGGATACCCTGTCCCTGGAGGTGTTCAAGGTCAGGCTGGACGAGGCTTTGAGCAACCTGATCCAGTGGAAGGTGTCCCTGCCATGGCACGGACTTTAGAACTGGATTATTTTTAAAGTCTCTTCCAACTCAAATCATTCTTTGATTCCCTAGATAATGCATCTAAAAATCCACAGTGAGCCATGCTGGTCAAAGTAGCAGTGAACCCTGTTACGTATTACACTAAATCCTTTTGGACCCTCTGCAGATTTTTGAGTCTGAAGAAGTCACCTAGATTTTCTACCAAGAAAGTTAGGTGGGATTAAATCCCATCTTGTGTTACCTATGTTTTTGTTTGCTTCGGTTCTTGGTAAAATGTTATATTCACTCCTCCCAAAGACACAAAACACATTATGTACTTCTGTGCTGAAATGGTCAAATCATAGCACTATGCAGTTCTACATTTTAATCACAAATTTGACAACCTCTGTAGCCTGGGAATAATACCTAGGCACAAGATACTCAGTGTAAAATGCAATTGTCAGAGAGAATAATAAGTGTATAACAAAAAAAAAAGTAGGAAATATGTTAAAAAGACACTAGCTCCGTGTTTTCCTACTGTCTTTCTCTGGAATACACTGACAGCAATTACATTTTTATTCTGATTTCTTAAGGAAGCAAAGTTTCCACAATCATTCTGCCCAGACATTCATGTACATCATGCACGTCTTTATCTTCAATGCCTTTCTAACCCAATCTAATGGAAGGTCAGAGGTTTCAAAGATATTAAGACTCTCAAATAATTCATGAAAACAGGCATTTGAACAGAGAAGGCCAACAGATCAGCATGCACATGGACATGAGATTTTAGCCTGAGCTCATCTTCTTTAGTCACCAAAATCCAAGCATAACACAACCACAGGAAACCAAGCTTCACTACTGAAGCCCCTCACAAAACAACTTGTTGGGAGATGTTTTACTTAAACAATTCATCATTGCCCATTCCAATGGGTCTCAAAGTGTTAAATTCAATTTTTTCTTAGCGTCATTTACTAAGGAGCTGGGATTTCCCTTAGGAGACTCTTCCACTGCCCTGATGACATCACGGCAAGGAAGCCTGGCGAAAAGTAAGGTTGTGTCTTCCTTTTTCTAATTGAAGTTCTCACCCTCAGTACCATTCTTGGCTTTTGCCTACCCTGATTACTATCCCTTCCCTTCCTCTGTTCCTCCCTCCCCCTGACTCTCAGATATTTATAGGCAGAGAGGTCAACTTTTTCTGCCTCTTCTCTGAGATGAACGTATCCAGTTCCTCCACTCTCTCCTTCTAGGACATGCCCTCTAACCCCATTGCCCATTTTACTAAATCCTTTTGGACTCTCTCCAGGTTTTTGATGTTTTTTTTTCTGTTCTGCTTCTCAGTCCTAAAAACACCATGCTAGCTGCAGTCTCCAAAGCACAACAGTGTAAAACCTAAGTTAATTTTTAACTGATTTTTCTCTTCAGCAGTTTTTTGTTCCCCAACAATGCTGAAAAAATGAACAGAAAATTAATCTATACATTACCTCTGCAACAGACACTTCTGTCACAGGTGAAAAAAATACAGAATAAAAAGCAAGTTACTTAAAAGTCACAACTATGAACCACACAAACATCAATATTATGAACAGTATTTTGCAGAGAGAAAGTTGAGGTGAAGAGAATGACATCAGTTTACCCAGAGCTTCAGTGAGCCCATGGCAGAGCCAGACTTTAATGGATTTTCAGTTATGTCCCTTAAGATTAGCCAACATGCTTTTCTGATAAGTGCTGGGAAACGTAAGTCAGTTGAGGAAGTTCTGCAAAATGTGTCAGAAGACAATTTCCTGATTTAAAAAAATAAAAGCGAAAAAGCAACAGGGTGGATAGTAACATTTCTAATGACTAACATGGAAGAAATCACTGCAAACCCAAGACTTTCGGGCTACTTGGATTAGGTGGCTTAAGGGAACTTACGCAGGTTTACATCCAAGTTACAAAAATTTGGAGGAAGCAGATTACTCATCAAATGGCCTAAGATGTGGAAGTGAGATGGATGCAAAACATTTAGTTTTCTATGCATCTCAAATGGAGTTATTACAAATGTGCCAGTAGCTCAGAACTGCTTCCCCAACCCCCAAAGCAAAATCAGTGCCAGAATCATGTTGTTCAGCAACCAAGTTGGGATTGTCTGTAACTCATTCTCAAATCCTCAGGCTCACTCAGGAGCATTTTCTCCAGTGATAAGGCTTCATCAGGAAACACAGCTGGATGGAGGAAGGAAATTCTGAGAAGCAAAAAAAAAATAGTGGGGGTTCCAGGAAGTTCAACCAGATAGGAACTAATGGAATTTGTTTTTCTGTCTCCCCAGCTCCCACTGTTCCTAAGTAAGAAAATCAGAGGGGGCGAAAAAAAGAAGTGTGGCAGCTCCTACCCTGCAAAACAGGTCTTCACTGCAGATCTCCAGAGAGCATCATAATTACAATTCAATATTTTTGATTACTTACTCTCCCTGGGAAAAACTGCAGACGTTTTCAATTTAAGTCCAATCTGAAGCCCAGCCATTGTTTTCTTCCCCCTGTTTTTTTTATTTGTATTTTTTTTAAACAAAGGTCCCCGTGTAGTCTATTAAGGAGGTTGTAGTTGGACACATGATTTATCAAAAATAATTAAGAAGGACCGTTATGTTTAACATTCAGGAGAATTAAAGGTTGCAAGTGCCTATGATTAGTAACACATATCCCAGAATCATCAAAACAACAGCTTAAACTACTGTCTCCATCTTCTTACTTCTTGAGAAACTCCTTTTGACCCTTAGGGGCAAACAGCATTTCCTTCCATATCCTTTGCAATTCCACTCTTTTGCAATCTTTACAATCCTCTAGCCAACTCCCTCTTCCTTTGATAAGGGAGATAATCCAAATTTCAACATCCCCACTTACTGGAGTAGTGTTAGTGTGAAATGAGAAAAGATCCAGTAGCCAGATCAGTCCTAGGCTACTGAGATTGTTTAAAGGGGAGTCTGATACCAGCTCCCCATCTAAGACAGCTCAGACTAAGCTAGCACAAAACACCTTCTGCCGAAGACTGTTCCACAGGTCAAGATCATAAAATGACTATACTAGAAAAGACTGAACACAACTAATTGGAACAGTGTCTCTCTGAAATATCTGATTTGTTGAGACACCATTTATCACAGCAGCAGTTCAGAGGTGACGCATTTCTGACAAGCCCTTCAGAAAAGTCCAGATTATCTTACTGGTCCAGAGACTATTCACTTAGCCTTGAGCCTTTTCACTAGTTTCCATCTGACTGTAAGCACAGATGGAGTTTCCTGGGTTTTGCTTTTCCCCTCACTTTTCCTAATCTTTAAGAACAGTTTGGTATTATATTAACCAACCAGCAAGACCTAGTACAAGGAGGGGTGAGTAGCATCACTATAATACCCCTGCCAGCATCTACTGCACGTTAGGCCATATGCAGGAACAGAAAAGCTCAGAGGCCTTGGGTACAACAGCTGTTAGGAATAAGAGAAGCTCCACAACTCACACAGATGAAAAACCCAGCCATAACACCATCAATGGCATACATCCTTCAACATTTCCATAACTTATACCATGTCTCTGATGCCTGGAGAACTGCAAAAGACCACCCAACTGAGTTCATCTACAGCATAAGGGTTTTGTTCCAAAACGTTCCCACATTCTGTTCCTTCCTCTCTTTCACCCATCCACTAAATTTTGTTCCAGATTTAAATTGGAGGCTTTAAGGGAGGAACATAGTCAAAACTCGCTTGGACAAACAACTGAAATATGGGAAATGGAATTATGGTGAATATCTTTGTCAAAAGATCAAGAGTAGAATGACAACTCCACTGCGAGGCGAGGATGGGGCATTCAGTCCAAATCAAATCTGTACTGAATGCTGCTCAAAATGTACCTCTGCAAAAGAGGAGGAATCTTATACCTCTGAAAGCAGGAGGATAGGCTGAGAGAATTTAGCTATGAGGACAGGCTGAGGGAGATGAGCTTATTCAGCCTACACAGAAGAGAAGGGTCCAGGGACACCTTAGAGCAGCCTTCCAGTACTTAAAGGACACCTACAAGAAAGCTGCAGAGGGGCTCTTTATCAGGGAATATAGTGACAGGGACTCCAAGGTCCCTTCCAATCCCACCCATCCTGAGTCTATGAAATAACCTGAAAGATAGGACTTCAAGCTGGAGGATTAATATGTAACAGCTACTTTCATATATCATCACAGTTGCAACCACAGCTGGGAACTTGCAATCATCATAATTGGTGGTAGCTGTTCTGGCACCTAAGGAAGCAGAGATGCTGTTCTCACCTACTTTGAACAGGGGCAGCAGCATACAACTGTAACTAACAGTTGTAGGAGCTGCAATTAAAAGGGATTGGGGCCTGGAGGCGTACCCCAGGGCTCTGATGGACACCAGGACTCTTTCTACGTTATTTCTACAGAGGGACAGATATGAGCAACTCACTTCCAGGAGAATGACGGCACTTTCCTGCTCCTGTAGTGTGCTCTCTGCCACATCATGGAAATGCCCCGAGCAGAGGGATTTCAAAGCAGAATGCAAACACACACGCAGTACTGCAAATCCTCACAAGGCAGTTGCATTTGTGTCACCTGAAGGACCAGGCTCTGCAACATGACAGAAAGGGATAGTGAGAGTTCATGGGTGCAATGAAATGAAATTGCTCAGAGCTAGAGGGCCTGAGCAATGCATTTTTGTTCTATGCAAACTCCACAGATCTCAGATTCATGGAAAAACAGGAGGAAAAGAAAATAAAAAAGCAGTTGTGCTGCCTTTAGTTTCCTCTCCCTCTGTGGGTGCTTCAAAGAAGCCAGAAGACAACAACGCAGCTCAACAAATGACATTACTTCCTGCCTCAATTTGCATGTGGAAATCTAGGTGCTTGAGAGGGAGCATTTGGTGAGTTTCTGCCAGAACCTTGAACCATGACCCTAGTGTTCAGTGAGGGGAAAAAAGTAAATCTGTGGTGTAGCCATCAGCAAACCAGGACATTGGAAAGAGAATTATCAAAAGCATCCACAAACCTACATACCCTTCACAAGCAGCCACAAATGCTCTGCAGGACTATGAAAAAGTAACAGCATTTTCCAAACTTATTTTCAGTTTAAAAGACACAGGATATGCACAGAAAACAAGACCAACAATTCCTGGGTGGGCACATTCTACTCCCACAACACTGCTGATTTGCATTAAATCCCAGTTTGTCTTGCTTCAAATTGATTCGACAGCAAGGGAGCTAAGAAGTAGATCCATGGCTTAATTAGGTGATCAGAAGTGTCCACCAAGGTGGTTCTGATGGTACAGCATTTGAGACCTCTGACAGCTCTCATGCACTAGATGTCTCCAAATGCTTATTTCAAGACAATAATAAGTGAAGAGGGGTTCTGTTGTGGTTGATGGCCTCATCCCCAGCTTTTACCTTTCAAGATAAACCATGTGACTTGTAACAAAGGTTCACAGTTTTTCCCAGTGGCAGACAGGACAGTTCTTAAATTATTTAAATTTCTTCTAACCTCCCAGTTTAATTAACTGTATCTTTGAAGTTTAGAGAACAATACTTAATAAAAACACTTGACATTTTTCTTTGTCATACCAATAACTTTAAAATCTACAGCACATTCACTGAAATTATAACACCATATGGGACAGAATCATAGAATCATTGCAGTTGGGAAAGACCTCTAAGATCATCAAGTCCAACTATCAGCCCAACACCACCATGCCTGCTAAACGATGTCACAAAGTGCCACACCTACACACTTTTTGAACACCTCCAGGGATGATGGCTCCACCACTTCCATGGGCAGACTGTTCCAGTGCTTCATCACTCTTTTAGTAAAGAAATTTTTCCTCTTATCCAGTCTAAACCTGCTCTGGCATAACCTGATGCTATTTCCTCTTGTACCATTGCTTATTCCTTGGGAGAAGAGATTAACACCTGCCCCGCTACATCCCCCTTCCAGGGAGCTGTAAAGCATGACAAGGTCTCCCCTCAGCCTCCTCTCCTCCAGACTAAACACTAGTAGATAATGGCAAGATCAAGCGCTTCAGACTGCTCAATTCAACACTGAGGTATTCATTATTTTACAGCAATTTTTTTCCACCAATGAATCCTGAGTGGATTGCTATTTGCTCTTCACAAGCCCCCTTGTCATTCCATGTAGCATTTACATAGCTAGAAACCTTACATTACTTTCAGTAATACTCAGGATTTCTTCACACATTTCTCCCACTATTCCTCTCCTCCCACAGTGACGTTACAGACCAATTTTCAAGCGCAGTGCACAAGGTGCAAACGTCAAATACAAACAGGGTATTTCAGAAACTTCCCTTCAATTTCCATCTTTCCCTCTAACTACAAGAGACTTCAGAGACCTTTGAACTGACAGGGCAATTCTTGCTACCTATTCATTTGTGATTTTTCCTGATGTTACCTTTTCCAAAGAATTTTTCTGAGTATACTAGTCGTGTTTCAGTGTACATCTGGTATTTTATACACTGATATAGCAAGCCTATTCACTGCAAGTGTAAAATGCTAATGGATACATAAATAAAATTAAATAAAATAAATGCCACTACAAACTCTGATCTCATTATACAAAGCTGGAGAAAAATCTTCTCATTAAGTATTGTATTTATCAGTGTCCAAGCCACCTTGAGGGTGGTGAGGCACTAGCACAGGCCGTCCAGAGAAGACATGGATACCTCACCCCTGGAGGTGTTCAAAGCCAGTTTGGATGAGGCTTTGAGCAACCTGATCCAGTGGAAGGTGTCCCTGCCCATGCAAGTGGGGCTGGAACTGGATGGTCTTCCCTTCTGAAGTCCCCTTCCAATCCAAACTATTCTATGATTCTATGAATCTTTTCAAAGATGAGCAAGACTTCAATGCTCAGCCTTTCCCAATTCTTGTGAAAACAGTGGCATTTGCTGACATTGGCCAGTTGCTACTGGCCAATAGAATGTCAAATTCTATTTGAGAGCTCCATAAATATCCAAAATCAAGCAAAATGTATCTACTTTGTGATGTATATTACCTAACAAGTATAAAAATTAAAAAAAAAAAAAATTAAGTTTCCTAACTCCAAAGAAGTTACATCACAGATTCACAGCACAATCATCTACTTCCAGCCTTGTCACAAACAACAGTAAATTCACAGGCAGAAGACTCCTTGCTTTTGATGCACAAGTGATGATCTCAGCAGAAGACATTAAAGTATGGTTTGGTTACAAGGGAAATTATGCAAGGAAACAAGAGAAAGGTGAAGCCTCGTGTTTACCTCTGTCTTCATACTTTTCTGTCGCTTTCCAAAGATGCAGGACAGATCATCTTCACTGCACGAAGAGAGATCCTTACCTGAAAGGATTAAAGGAAGAAAAAAAAAGGCCACAATCTTCACAACTGGTGGTAACAGGTATGTTTTGGAAGCATAAATTCTGACCCATGGAGGTAAACAAACTGTTTTTTGAGGTGAAAAAATAATCAGGAGAAGAACATTAAAGGCACTAAATCACAGCTGACCATGGCTCCCACATACAGGAGGAAGTGTGTGTGTGTAGAGGGAAAAGCCTGTGAGAAGAGAACCACAGCCTGCTGGAGGATGCCCACAAGGAAACACATAACAGCTTGTTTTCCCCCACCTGACACTGCAATTGTTGTAGCAAGATGAGGAAAGCAGTCTGTACTACACTAAAAGGAAAGAAGAGTTGTAACATCCTACAGACAAAAAAAGTTCAAGGAGAAGGTGCATATCTTGGAATTCTCATAACAGTTCTCCACCCCTGACAGAGCTAGGGAGTTATAGCTCCTCTATAGCGAAAAAAGAAATCCATCTTTACTCAGCAGGGGCTTTTCTTTGACACATGAAGTTGCTTCTGAATAGCAAAACCTCCACCTCTGCACCACACTGGATTATTCCAACTTAAAACAATTTCAAGAGTGAAGCAAAGATCCCTCCGAGTTCCAGAAGGACCATTATTCCCATCTGCTGCATGGCTCCCAGACCCAAGTGTGGATGCTAAGACTATGTGTGGTTCCTACATTTCTCCAGCAGTGAGGCTACAAAATAGCATCAGAAACGGAAGCCGCATTTTCTATCGTTGCTGCTCCCTTCTCCTGCTTTTGTGTGAGCTCGTCTTGTTTAGTCTGAAAGGAAGCAGGATCGGACTCAAACAACAAGGGCCACCACAACATCAGCCTTTCTCAAATAACTTTTCCTCTTTCCCTGAAAAAAGACAATTTCTCTGTTTAGACCACAGAGGGTACAAATGAACAGAGGCCTGCCTTATAGAAACACTGCAGTGAAGCTTTGTTCCACATTTCATAGGCTCACAAGACACTTTTTTCTCTATATTTCATAAAAGATTAAATCCAAATAAAAAAAAAATCCTCTTTGCTACTATCTCAAACAGGCCATGGCCTCTGTATTTGCAAGCCCTGAAAAAAAATTGAATTGTTTAATGTCGTAAAGTAGCAGAGTCATGTTAACATTTGATTTCTAGCCTCAATTATTACATCAAAAAACCAAAATCCCCAATACAAGAATTTGGCCTCAACTCAGACAACACTTACTTCTGTTTGAGCAGAGGCATTCATTATCAGAAAACATTATAGAGAGCTTTAAGTACAATAAATCAGCCATTCTTGGAAAACAATCCCATCCATACACTGAAACACATAAATACAGACAGCGTATGCACATGGGTGTGTGAAAGGAGAATCCAACCAACAGAGAAATAGAAGAAGGATCAAACAATGGTCAAGAGCCAAAACCCAGGGATGGCTGAAATAACATCATCATTCTAAGAAAGAAAATTACTAAACTCCATGAGTTCTTGATACAGCTTTTGTGGCCACCAACCACTGTCCTGATTTATCCAATAAAGCACCTGATAGATGTAAGAGGGCTTTCCTCCTCCTGCATTCAGGTTTAATCTGATCACCGATCTTATCCACATGATCTCTGAGCAGGGGTTACTGGAGATTGTGGAGGATACCACAGTGCTCAAGTAACTCTGTTATCACCTCTGCCTCCCCCTCCTATCCCCTGCCCACACACCGATCACTCACAATATTCACTGTTTCTTTATTCAGCTCCTTCAGACAGGAATTGTTTTATTCAACAGCCTAAAGCCATCTGAAATTGTCCAAAATAAAGAGGAACAGTGTATTATAGTTTTAAGTTAGTTGCTGCGAGAAGTATTTCTAACCCCAGATTTTACTTGCCAAATATAGATCGTAGAAGGCAACAGATCACCTTGACTCACAGGATTTTTTCCTAATCTTGTCTAGAGCTTATGAAACAACAAAATTCCTCTTACCTTTTGCAAACTTCATATAATGGACACGTTTCTTGGACGATTTGGATTTTTCTTCAAGACTGAATGTGGCCTTCTGATTATTCACAGCAGACTCTAAGAAAATGACAAAAAGATTATAACTCTTATTTGAGGCACTCAAACCACCAAATTCAAACATCAGTGTATTTGATTTTCTCTCTCAAAACTAAGTCTCAACAATGTATCACAACCGATTAATAAGGGAAACATGGTAAGTATTGGCCGAAGCACGTTACCGCTTGATTTTTTTGCCACATTCCCTTCCCATTTCCAATCTAACATAATTTGAAAAGACAGATATGGGTACTCCAGGTCAATGGCAAATTTTAATTTAACACCATTTCTACACTAAGAAGAAAATAACAGGTCATGCTTTATAGTGCTGTTTGTTACAAAATATGTCTAATGATAAAGTCTGACAAAGATGTCATAAACAGTACAAAATAAGACACTGAACATGACTGGGTAGAAAGAAAAAGTGAAAAAACAATCCTATAGACAGGCTTTTCACTTCTAACAGTATACAAAATGCCTCTATCCAGACACAGTCTGATACATCTGTGTAAGGAAATTAAACAGTGGCAGAGCTTTTCTGTCCCTAAGGCCAGGTATAACAAATAGCTACATCCATATTATTTATTTTTCCTAGCTTCCAGAAGAGAGTCTACATCCAAATTGTCCACTGAGAATGGTCCTGGGGTTGGCTGACTCCCAAATTCACTCAGGAGCTGTTTGAAGAAATGTTAGCTTGTACAGGTCAAAACCACATGAAGGATTAGTCTAACTACTTCACAGTAAAGAAATCAAGTTCCTGTGCTGTAGCAGGTTGTTTTGCTGGTACAGATGTACTTTTTGCATAAACGGAGTGTAAGAAACTTTCAGGAATTATAAGAAGTTCTCAGGAGGAGGCAACCTGCTGTCTGGTTAATAACTATTAGTCCTGTTCCAACAAGAAATAGGCACCACAGGATTCTCCACTGCGTAACCCCGGAAAAGGCTACTCTGGTAAGGTGGTTTTTTTTTTTTCCTCTCAGTGGCAACTGGGATGGGTAGAGAAATGAACCCATACCCTGAGGGATAAGTTGAGTCACCTTTTTCAGATGATCCCACCCCTGAAAGCTCTGCAGACCAAGCTTTTCTGACACTGGAATTACAGCACTTCACTGCTTGATAGGTAGTGACACCTGATAAGAGTCATTGACCTAAAAATGAAACTCACAGCCTGGAGTGGAAGAGACAACTACCAAAAAGCACAGATCTACTCTTCCATTTACTCACTAAGCCCTAATTAGAAGAGAAAGGATAACCCCCTCCCAGTTTCAGACAGAGTTTGCAGTCAACTTGAAAATCCTCAATAAAAATGGTCTATGGGGAAAGTAAGGACCACATCTAAAATACCCTGAACAAAGATGATGCCAATCCACTTGTACAGGAGGGAACATTACACAGCAAAGGATTTCCACAGGGTTTTATTCTTACATCAAAAGGGGCAGCAGCACCACCTTGTGCCTTCAAGGAGGAATTCACAACTGAAACGTGCAGGCACTTGCCATGGACAGGTAGGTACATCCCTGGGTCTTCTAGTGACTCTGACAAATTGAGTAAGCACTGCAGGAGTATTAATATGCTTTTTAAAAGCTATTTAGTCATAGCAATATAGCTACGTGTCATTTCTATAGCAAATCTATACAGATTTGTATATAGACGAATATTGCAAAGCACCCTGTTTTACAAATGGGAAAGGGACACAGTCATCATCACTTCATATCCCAGTAAAAGAAGCAGGAATCAAAATTCCTCACTAGATGCTCAGCTAGAAAACAAAAAAAAATTATGTAGATCAAGAGTAGTTGAATATTGGCATACTAACCACCATAATATTTTTCCTTCCGAATCTTTAGCTGCACTTCTCCAGCTCTGGCAACTATGCCAGTTGTTTAAGAACAGTGAAGTTTTCCTGCTGACTGTTAATGCAATTTGAAACTAGATGATGGCAAATAATGCAATATCTGATCCTGTAACACAACTGCAGCAAAAGGCATCTGGATGAGTTTTGCCAGCTTAACCAAGAGCCAAAAAACCAAGTTTCAGAGCATGGCTTGCAGTCTGCAAACCACCAAATGTGATTCTGACTGAGTTTTCAACATGCATCCAAATTTGTCCTCAGTCACTGAAAACTCTTGTCCCAGCCCCTAAAAAAGATCAAGTAAAAATAACTGAATACAACAGGGAGAAATGCAGTTTTCAGGGGCCACTTTGCATCAGTGCAGATGACCCAGAGAATACCACACAGATTTAGGAAAGGAGACAGCTTCATTAAAGGAACCTGCCTCTGTGCTGACTCACTGTGTCCTGGGGCAAGTCACTTCAGCTCTCTGCTCATCAGCTTGCAGGTTTCCCACCAGTGGCACCGAGCTGATCTTCCCATGGCTCAAGTTGAAACTTGGGCAGTATTTGGTTACAAAAGTAGAAAGGAACTTTTGGAATTTCCTTACGATATGCTATTTTACCTCTTGAGGACTTCAACTACTGTACCTAGCACACACCATGATTAGGGTGCCGATGCATAAGGATAGCTTACACAGGAATTAAAAAAAACCAAAACACATCAGGTTCAGAATTTTAATCCTAGCTTTTTTAAGATTAGAAACCAAATTTGATCCTTCTTGCTAGCTGATTTTCTCCTTTTCCTCTCCTAGAAAACCTCCTGTGCTCAGATGTTAAGAATGAATGAAAGCTGCTAAGTTCACTAAGCTGGCAACTCTGCCACCATCCTCAGGCGGACAGACTTGCTGTGTTCAAACAGAAGACTTGGTTGAACAACACTCCACAGAGAGTTGTTTAGATATACAAGGAGAGTTTAAACACAAGAGATACATAAGCCTAACTCAAGGAGAAATGATAGACCATTTGATTTATACAATTATTTCTGTGAGGTCACACTCACCAGTTTAGCGTAACTTTATTTTTACAAATTACAGTCAAACCGTACAAAGCTTTTCAAAATTAAAGAGACTTTATAATAAGCAGCCCTTTTGGGAAAGTTCTGTGCTTTCCACGCTGGTGTGCTTTACATCAGGGCTACACAAATCACATCATACCACACTCAAAACAGAGATGCATAACTCTGAGTCAAAAGCCAAGCAGCAGCAGTCTGAGGACAGGAAAAGTAGGTATTTAAGAAACCACCAGAGCATAGAAGCCAGGTGTGACAGTTCATCAGTGAAAGCAAGGCAAATGCATTGCAATGGTGAGCGACTGTGTTATCAGCCTTCACAATGGCTCTGATTGCTTTATAAAGAAACAAGCACTGCTACAGTACATCCCAGCAAAGGTCCCCTATATCATGGTCTTGGATAAAAGGAACAAGTTCAAAATTTTATGTTCGCTTTCCCCAGCAAAAGCCTTTAATAGAGGCCTGATCGAGAGCAAAACCGATCCACTAATATCCACACATCCAGGCAGACAATCTCAAGCATGGTCATTGATGGCAACACGTTTCTTCGGCTCCCACTGATTTGGGGGAAGAAGAGGGAGTTGTCAGCCTCAGCAGCCCAAAGGACAGGGCCTCAGCTGGCCTTTTAAAACAAAGAATGGAAACTGCTAAGCTTCCAGCATCTGACTGAGCAAAGCATGAACCTACCTGTTTCACCCTGTCCATGGCAATTATTCAGTTCAGCCAGAAGCTGGTTGAAGTCATCCTGATGAGCAATCCAGTTGTCCTGTAAGTATCACCCACATAAACACAAGGCAAAAGTTCTCAGAACTAACAGAAGCTTAGCTAAGACAGATACTAAGGCTCTGCAATCTAGGGAAGTTGCTTAATTACATATACTCAATCCTTGTGGGCAGGAGGGACCCTTAGAAGCTCCACAGGTGGCAATGCTAACAACAGCTCACTACAGCCACCACAAAGTGTATGAATGATAAGAGTTGTGCTCTTAAGTCCTTAAACAATTGAGCTGCTGTTTGCTCCATATGTCCCCTGTCTGCGCAAGATGTTTACAAAAACAGATAGAAAATACTAGGGTGATTTTTCTGCAACAAAGTTATTTAAAATATTGATATGAGATAGGCACCTTTAGAATCATATTTTCCTCTGCCTATGTACCTGAACTCCAGTCAGAAAGGTGTATCATGAAGAGTGACAGATGGTATGCAGCTAAGCTGGGCAGAAGACACAGGGAAAAATAAAGTATTTTGGTAATTTGCTTGGAAGAATAAAAAACTCTGAACAGCCTGCTCCTAGAATTCATTGTAACCTTCTGAAGCAGGTGCTTGCTCCTAGAACACTCAACAAAGCAGAATTAAACTCCAGGTCAAGAGTTTCTGCAGAGATGTCCGCATAGATGCACACCACCACCAGATGGAACAACAGATTTCACTAACACCCCATTACTCAGGTAGTGCCTTAGCTGAAATGGGAGCCATCTCCTTACCTGAGTCTAGAGCTCACCTCATGCTTGACGGTTGCTCCTAACCCCAGCATGTTGTTTTTCACCTGAACCTTGATATGTTCTGTGTTTCCTTGCTCCTGAGCCCCAAGACCCTAATAAGGATTTAAGGGTAAAAACGTAAGGGTTTTACAGCAGTGACTAAAGCTACAGCTTTTGTACTCTTGGCAACGAAATACAACAAGAAACTACAACTTGCTATTTATTTACTTGCCTGTAACTGAATTCATTCACAGGCATCAGCACACGAGATATTAAGGTTTTTGATTTACTACTTAAGCCTCCAGCAAAGTATTACAAACACTTAAATAGCAACAACATTAAGTAGTTGAGTGATTAACCAGGAAGCCAGTTCACATTCCTCAGCAAGTCCAAAGTGTTTACAGTTTTACAACAAGACACTACATAAAAAGAACATGCTTCTCACCAAAAATACCTCCGTGGTTGGGAAGGCAGCTGTGCGACGGCTGTAAGACTGATGCCACATGGAATGTACTACAAAGAATGAAGTTATATGGGAACGAAGCAGAGGATGGGGGGGATCAGCCTCGAACTAGAAAGACACTAAGGATTTCTTCCAATTTGATGAAGATACTGGAGAGAACATTGAGTTTGTCTGCCCTAAAATCCGTAATCATTTAAATCTGGGAAGCAATCTTGTGGCCCAGTATTATCTTTCTTCACTGTACAATTGGGGGAGGAAAAAGTCAAAGCATCTGGTTTAAAGCTGTATTCCTGGATCTACCTGCTTTTTTTCCACACTGTCGCTAGTAACAAACCATCCTTGAAGGACATGGCTATAATGAACATGTCTGTGGTGAAGCGGAGGAGAGAACCCTTGTGGATAGATCCTAGGCACATTTGAAAAATGCTGTTGCTATCGTGAATACACTAGAGTTCATTTGGTCAGGGGGGTGGAAAATTTACCTTGAAACTGCTGCTAACCAAAAAGTATGGAACCCAGCAGGACACTTGGCTACACATCCTGCCGTGACCCAATTCCAACACAACTAATAACAGGACTAGTGTAAGCAGCTTAATTTCACTGCACAGATGGGCTTTTCCCATTACTTTCATCAAGCTAAGGTTCCATTTGTCTGAGTTTGTAGTGGAATGGAGACATAAATCCTTCTCTTACAGCTGTAACTGTTGCAAAGGAGGACCCCATAACTCAAGGAGGAAACATTATTGTGAAGATGAGGAGGGGATGAAATAAAATAACATAAGGTCTTGCTTTCACACCCTGACACAGTGTTCATAATGGCAAAGGTGTTACCTATGGACAGAGAAGCTGGCTGCCTAAAATCCAATCAGAACATTTAACAGCATTCTTTCTACTCTGGTTTACACTATATTTTAATCTTGGACACATAAAACACTAAAGCATAAAGTTCAACAAAAAAGCACTAAGGCTCCATACTATTAACAATGTGGTCTAAAGCTCAGTGAAACCAATGCCAGTTCCTTCACTTGAGCAGTCTTTGTATCAGATAGTACTGCTTCTTCATGAAATTAGAGGCAATTAGAAACCAGATTTATCTGTGCTGTCAGTCAACCCAGGCAACAGCAGGCTACACTGAGAAATCCAAGAGTAGGCTTATTTTTCTAAGTTTGAGTGCACTCATGCTTGAGAATGGTCCTAATTTCATTCCTCTTTTAAAAAAAGGCTAGGAGTGGAAGTCTAGGAGAAGAATTACATAGATACTGTGGGAAGTGGCATGCCTTCATTTCATTAAAGATGCTGACATGAAGACCCAAATCTCAGCTTTTCTGAGGTGCCTTTCTGGAAATTAAATTGCTTTTAAGAGGCAGCTGAGGAGTCTGCAGCTCTCTGCACTGACCTAGAGATTATTCATGGACACCTCACCCGACAGGTACAGGCTGGGAAGTAACACAGCTCAAAAAACACTGCATTTTGGCCGTTTAGGGAGCAGATCAGAAGTAACCTTCAAAAACAAGTGAAACATTAAAGCAGGCCCTAGCATTGCTTTAAGCTGTACCAAAAGCCAGAGAGAGAATTGAAGGCATAAACACTGGTGAAACACCGGCACAGGTTGCCCAGGGAAGTAGTGGAGGCCCCACCCCTGGAAACATTCAGGGTCAGGTTGGATGGGGCTCTGAGCAACCTGATCTGGTTAAAGATGCCCCTGGAGGGGGGTTGGACTGGATGACCTTTAAAGGTCCCTTCCAATCCAGAGCATTCTACGATTCTATAAAGGCAACTTGTCTAACCACCATATGATTTAAAGTGCCAATCCCTGCCCTTACCTGGAGACATCACCTTGTCAAAGAGAGGGGAGAAAAGCTGGAAAGCAAAACAGGCACAAACAAGCAAGTACTTGTGTAACAAAATGTAGAAATCTAGTATTGCTCAAATTCTTTGTGCAGTTTAGAGAATAAATCATATTGAAGAATATGGCTGTCTTAAAGTCAAGAGTCCTTCACCTTCCAGCTAGACAACCCTCCTTCAGAACATACCTTTCCTTTGGACCAGCCCATCTTTTCCAGCATCTTCTGGCCAAATTTAGAACCATCTTTACTCCAAGTGCTATTTCGCGGATCCACAGACCACTTCTGCTTTCTACGGGCTGCAGCAGGGAAGAAAAATTCAAATAAGTTCGTTTTACATCATTTTATCAGTTCAAGAAAAGCTCTTCATTGCAAGAAAACCCCAGAACCTGTGCCAGAGCAAACACATTCTCCAGGTTTAATTTCACTAAACTTTACGCTAAAAAAAAAAAAAAGTCCAGTAGTAATTATAACTATTAATCTGAAGAATGCCAAAGTAAAATTGCTACGGAAGTTGTCCTCCCAAAGGATGGGCTGCAATTCAGGGAAGACTTTAAGGATTACTGCTTAGGTGTATAGACCTAAATTCCATATTTATTTCAGTTTTGTTTTACATCTGGCTTCAACATAAAATCTACAGGGAATGAGACTTCAGTGCTGGCTTTCCCAGTTCTGGACAACATCCACTGGCCAGTGTTCCTTCTAACCAGAACAGAGAAGTTTTAATATTTGCCTTCATAACTAAAGCAAAATCAAAATTCAAACAAGTTACCAGAGAAACTAAATCACAGGAGACAAACCAGTGGGATTTCAGCTTTTGGATTTGCCACAGAATGGTTTATTCATATACTGCAGTCAGCGGAAATTACTGCAGGTGGTAAGAGATCCCGACAAGAATCAAGGTTCCTTTGTCCTATGGACATTACTACAGAAACTACAGTCTCCTGGCACACATGCGTGCAGGAGCCTCTACCATCAGGAACAGCTTCACTGAAATCAAGGAAGAAATGCTAGCACCGTTAACCAGTTGCTTTAAGTGTGCACCTAAACCATGCAGGAAGACAACCTAAATAAACAAGACAAACAAAGAACAAGAGACAGGAAGATTACAAAACTTCATTAAACACGATAGGAAACTGTGGATCAAAAACAACCACTTAACCCAAGGCCAGGCAAAGTGAGGGAGAAGCCAAGTCCACTGAGGAACCTTCAACATAATCAGGAAGTCATCTTTCCCTAACACAGCACTTAGGATTTGGGCCAGAGGGATGGAATATTTGATTCATTTTTTGCCCAGTTTTGTTTTGTTCTTAAAGAAGAACCAATGCTCTCACTATGCATGATGGTGGCTTTTTTTAGCATACTTCCAAAGCTTTGAAGCTCAAAATAGGTGCTGCATCGCAGCCCCATAAAAATAACACTGATAAAAACTCCATAAAATCCCGAACAGTCCATAAAAAAAAGATTTTACAGTAGGTTAAATGACTGAGTACTGTGAGAGGAACTGACAAGCACTTACTTGGCTCACTTCTCTCTAGGAAAGCAACTCATTTCCAGCAGGCAGCCTTCAGAGAAGCATCTCCTACCAGCCCTACCTGTGCCACTAACAAAAGGTGGGGAAGCGCCACTGTGGATGGCAATTTTAAAGGCATGCCCAAGCAGCATGGGTCACTTCATTCATTTACTACAATCTTTGAAGCTCTGACAAGGAACGTGGGACAATTAACGTGCTTTGCCATCTTCCCTCATCCAAGACGCAAACGATCCAAGTTTCCAGGGGCTTGTGAGGTGAAAGAATTAAAAAGCTACCAAGCTGGCAGCAAAAGCTAAGTCCTATAAAACCAGGAAACACCCTGGCTGTTACTTTTGTTAGTAGCCAACAGCGAAGCAAACAGCATAAATGAAAATATAAAGAAGTAATTTAATAAAGGTCATGCCGCCCAGCTAAGTAGTATTCCCCCTCTTTAATTACATTTCTTAATTTGTCCTTTTGTTAAAAATCCCTCAATTAACACCAACTTCCCCTCACTCAGCCACCACAATTCAACTGTCCAATGCCTTTTTCTAATTCTAACCATAAAAGCATTTTAAGCACACCCATATTCTGTGATGCTCTCTGTAACCAGTTCCCCAGCTGATGACTTTGCAAATGCTGAGAAAATAAATTCAATGCAATTCTTCCAGTTGTAACGCCACCCCTTGTCTCCAAGGTTTTGTCTACAGAGTAGAGGAAATCCACACCAACTGAATATGTGAATCTAAATTAACTTCCAACGGGAGTTGTTTGATGTAGTTCAATTAATCCACTTTAGAAATCATTTTCTATTCATTTTTCTGAATCTCTCTGCAAAGAAGCTCCAAGATGTTTCACTCCCAGGAGACCCCTAGTGACAAAATGCAAGGACACCTAATTTCTCAAGCTTGAATTTTTAAGAGACCTCCCCTTTCCCACCTCTTTCAGTCCAAGTATTTAACCACCACTGTGGGATTAATCCTCAGGTTTCTGCCAGGTTAATGCACTCTTATTTTCAAATATAGTACACTAGATGCATGAAAATAAAGCAACTTGCTTGCACCTTTGGGGAAGCGTTCAAGAAAGCCGGGAACAACTTCCAGCCACACCCAAACCATGAAAACATCTCTCCTCTCCAAACAACAGAAAAGACTGTTTAGTCAACTATTTATCAGAAATATTTGCTCACTGATGCCTTAAGAGTGAGATATGAAACAATACACTATCATGCAGCTAAAAAAATTCAGAAGCTGACAGCAATCTTCGGGGCTGCTCTCATTAAACGACAGTGATAGTAAGGAAACTGTGGGCAAGCAGCACCATCCAGTGGAGAATAGCAACATTCCTTCAAATACTTCCTCACTCAGATATCCTATAATTTGAAAAAGATTGCTTGCTGATCCATTTTACCCACACTAAGTCTGTGCCCCTACAGAGTGAGTTTAACATAATTTCTAAAAGTTCCTTATCAAATCTACCCAAATCCCTGCTGTGTGCCCACATGTGGTGATAACACATGTAAGGATAAACAGGTTAAATTTCTCCAACGAACAGAAAAAAATACATGGCCCACAGAAGAGATTTTATATTTAATACAAGCTCTGAAACCCATCACTAAAATATGTCTTTTTTTCCTAATAAGCACCAGTAAGACAGGCAGTTAAAGTTTATTAAAAGTTAAAAAGAGTTAAAAATAGGTGAAAAATAAAAGCCAAATCATTTCTGTAATTGATACATTTTTTAAATTCACACAAAACAAGCACAGAACGGTCAACTTTATCCTTTCTAAGTTTAGTTCACAGCATCACAAAAGGTGGAAGGATCTCTCGAGATCATCTGCTTCAACCTCCTACCCACGCAGGTTGCCCAGGACCATGTCCAGTCTCGCACTGAGTATCTCCACTCAATATTTCTTGTTATTTTAAGAGTCTGAAACGTGTGCTTTCACAGCTGCAGTAAAAACACTTAACCCTCCCCCAATTCTTTTTTAGAATGAGTATTAATAAAAGCATCAGAAGAAACAACTTCATAATTATAACTGCAGAAGAAGGCAATAAACAAAGGCACACAGCCCTGCAAAGGTGGCTCTTGGCAACGAGATTTGTTTTTAAGTCAATTAATTTCAGAATTCCTGACATTCAGAAGGAAACCTAACACAGCATCTCATACTGAGATGTGAAGTCTCAAACTGAAATGATAAACAAATTCTGAAACATGATACCAACAAAGTTTACATCTAAAATAATAAGAAAATTATATATAATTGCAATTTTGTTTTCCTCCATTCACACATGTATCTTCCACTGGAAACTACATTTTCTAATTGGTCACTATACTTAAGTCCATCTTTCCTTCAGTCATGCAAATAAATTCACTAGACCTTGTGTTCTCACATAACGGATCCCAGAAAGCTTCCCCAGATCACTAACCATACTAAGACAGAAGTGTATTAATCCCACAACGTACAAAGGTACAGTTAAGAAGTTTGGCCTTTCTACTCAAGCTTTAAACTGGAAGGAGGAAGACTTAGATTAGACATTAGGAGGAAATTCTTCACAATTAGGGTAGGGAAGCCCTGGCCCAGGTTGCCTAGAAAAGTGATGACTGCCCCATCCCTGAAGGTCTTCAAGGCCAGGTTGGAGAGTTCAGGCTGAGAGAGCTGGGGTTGTTCAGTCTGGAGAAGAGAAGGCTCCAAGAAGATCTTACAGCAACCCTCCAGTACCTGGAGGAGGCCTGCAGAAAAGCTGGAGAGGGACTGTTTACAAAGGCTTGTACTGATAGGACTAGAGGCAATTGGTATAACCTGGAGGGGCAGATTTAGACTAGACATAACATTCACTCAAAAAGGTTGCTTTGCAGGAATGAATCTTTAACATGGAAAACATGACCGCAAAGTTTTAGTTCCTGTTTTGGCCAGCTCCAAGACAGTTCTGTTTCCTGACCTAAGGAACTTTAGCTGAGAAAGAGCTGCCAGTCAGGACATTCATCCAATGTTTAAATCAGCTATTTTAAATACGGGGAGCCCAAGTCCTCAGTTATCACCTCTGAGTTAAGAGGCACAGTTTGAATCATAGAATGGCACAATGGTTTGGGTTGGAAGGAACCTTAAAGATCATCCAGTTCCACCTCCCCTGCCATGGGTAGGGACACCTTCCACTGCATCACATTGCTCAAAGCCTCACCCACATCTGGGGATGGGGCAGCCACGACTTCTCTGGGCAACTTGGGCCAGGGCCTCACCACCCTCACTGGAAAACATTTCTCCCCTCTCTCAGCTTAAAACTGTTCCAACTCGTCATACCCTTGCACCCCCTGTTAAAGAGCCCCTCCCCAGTTTTCCTGTAGGTCCCTTTTAAGTACAAGTTGTGAATATCAGGAAAAGGTTTAACAAAATTATCTTGCTGCATATAATAAAACCTCCAAATATTATTTACTTGGCAACACCCTTACACAAAAGGCATAAGACATCCCTATGACCTTGCCTGGAGTTCTCCTGTGAGTTCAGTGGCTTATCTAAAACACCTGCACTCTCACTTTTCCCAAACCAGAACTTAGCTGACCTTTGAAGTGCCCTATACAGAATCAGAGAATTGTTTAGGACACTGCCAAGTATACCACTAAACCATGTCCCTAAGCACTGTATCCACACATCTTTTAATGTCACCAGGGACAGTGACTCAAACACTGCTCTGGGCAGCCTGCTCCAGTGCCTGACAACCCTTTCAGTGAAGGACATTTTCATAATATGCAACCTAAATCTCCCCTGCTGCAACTTGAGGCCATTTCCTCTCATCCTAACGCTTGTTACTCGAGAGAAGAGCCCGGCACCCACCTCACCACAACCTCCTCTCAAGGAGTTGAAGAGAGCGACGAGGCCTCCCCTCCTCATCTCCAGACTAAACAGCTCTAGCCCCATCCTCAGCTCTGTTCCCCTTCTTTAGACACACTCCAGCCACTCTATGTCTTTCTTTTGCAAAGAGGCCCTAACACGAACACAGGATTCGAGGTGTGGCCTCACCAGCACTGTGTACAGGGGGACGACTCCTTCTCTGCTCCTACTGGCCACCCCACTGCTGAGCCATGATACTGTTAGCTCACGCTCAGGCCCAAATACTCGCCCTGGGCGCAGTCTAAAGCCGCTCCGCCAAGTCCTGTGCTGGAATTCGGGGGATCCACTCTCTAACACACCAGCGCAGAGTAGCACCGTGGCTCAAGAGAAATTCCAGCCCCAAACGCGCCACAAAGACCTCCCTGCCGACCTCGCACGCCTCCCCTCGCGCCGGGAAACGACCGAGCCCCGCAAACCCGCACCCCGACACCACAGAGCCGCCGCAAACCCGCACCCCGACACCACGGAGCCGCCAGCCCCAGGGTAGTGGTGCGGGGGGCACACCGAGGGCAGTGGGGAGGAATGTTCCCAGAGGAACAGCTCCTTCCCGATCATCCCAGCCCCGCCGGCGCGGCTTCTGCTTGCAGGGAAAGCCACTCACGCTCCGCCAGCATCGCCATCTTAGGGGCCTCCCGCCTCCTGGGGCGCGCGAGCAGTGCTGAGCCCCCGCCCCCTTGGGGCCTTTTCTTACCCCGGGCGCAGAAAAAGGAGCTTGAATAAACGCCTGAATAAAAGTCTTAAAGCAGACTAGCGCAGCGGCCACCCTAGTAGAAACGGAGTGTTTAAACCTGAAGAAATTCGACTAAATGTACAAGAAAGCGTACGTCGTAGTACGTGGGCCATTCGAGTCTTTTTTTGGCGGATATTGATCAGGCAGGATCGAGGGCAACCGACGAGCGTTGCTCCTGGGCGGAGCTGCGGGGCCCGCAGGCAGAGCCTATCGTGGGGCGGGTTAGGGCGGGGGAAGGAGAGGATACTATGAGCAGCGCTTGCGTTCGCCTCAGGGTGTACGGTTGAGAACAGCGGGATGTAGGCGGGCTGAATCCTGGGAGGGGAGTAAATCAGGTTATTAATGGGAACACTGAGTCCTGCCAGGGTCGGAACGGGTTGCCCGCAGCTCTGGGCGATCCATGTTAAGGTGACAACCAGGTTACGAGTCCGCCATTTCACCTTTTCACATGGCTTTGCTTCTCTGCTTCTTGATTTAGATTGTGTTTCCCTGTTTGTTTATGAGAACATGGTGCAAGACAGGTTCTAAAGACTTACAGACTAAGACAGCAGAAATTAAAACCATTTCTTTTCTATAAGGCCGGTTCAGTCTGTTAGGAAAGTTAGATTGGTACAATGTAGATTGATACAGACTAGAAGAAGTCTGTCAGGAAAGCTGCCAGGAGGAGAAGGACCTGGGGGTGTTGGTTGACAGCTGACTGAACATGAGCCAGCAGTGTGCCCAGGTGGCCAAGAAGGCCAATGGCATCTTGGCTTGTATTAGAAACAGTGTGACCATCAGGTACAGGGAGGTTCTTCTCCCTTTGTACTCGGCACTGATGAGACCGCACCTCGAATCCTGTGTTCAATTCTGGGCCCCTCACCACAAGAAGGTTGTTGAGGCTCTGGAGCGAGTCCAGAGAAGAGCAACGAAGCTGGTGAAGGGGCTGGAGAACAGGCCTTATGAGGAATGGCTGGGGTTGTTTAGCCTGGAGAAGAGGAGGCTGAGGGGAGACCTCATTGCTCTCTACAACTACCTGAAAGGAGATTGTAGAGAGGAGGGTGCTGGGCTCTTCTCCCAAGTGACAGGGGACAGGACGAGAGGGAATGGCCTCAAGCTCTGCCAGGGGAGGTTCAGGCTGGACATCAGGAAAAAATATTTTGCGTAAAGGATCATTGGGCCCTGGAACAGGCTGCCCAGGGATGTGGTTGAGTCACCTTCCCTGGAGGGGTTTAAAGGGATGGGTGGACAAGGCACTAAGGGGCATGGGTTAGTGTTTGATAGGAATGGTTGGACTTGATGATCCAGTGGGTCTTTTTCAACCTGATGATTCTGTGATGCAGTTTGTTCTTGGCAAGCCTCTAAACTTAGAAATAACTTGTTGATTTTTTTCCTAAGTTTTTTTACTCAGTTCCTATTAATTTGCCTCCTCTGACTGCCCCAGTTCCTTCTTTAAAAAAGGTCAGAAAGAACCTGGTGGTGCTGATTGAATACCAGCTGAACGTGAGCCAACCGTGTGGCCAGGTGGTCAAGAAGGCAATCAGCATTCTGGTGTGGATCAAAACAGGTGTGGCGAGCAGGAAGAGGGAATGATCATACCCCTGTACTTGGCACTGATGAGGCTGCACCTTGAATCCCGTGTTCAGTTCTGGTCAAGAAAGACATCTAGTGGTGAGAGAGCATCCAGAGAAGGGCAACAGAGCTGGAGAAGGATCTGGAGCACATGGATTATGGGAGCAGCTGAGGGACCTGAGTCTGTTCAGTCTATCAAAGAGGAGGCTGACGGGAATCCTCATTGTTTTCTACAGCTCCCTGAAAGGAGGCTGTAGTGAGTCAGGTGTTGTACTCTTCTCCCAAGTAACAAGTGTTAGGACAAGAGGAAATTGCCTCAAGTTGCACCAGGGCAGGTGCAGATTGGATATTATGAAAAAAATTGTTTCCTGGAAAGGTTGTTAAGCACTGGAAACATCTGTCCTGGGAACTGGTAGAGTCATCAGCTGTGGAGGTGTTCAAAAAACATGTAGACATGGCTCTTTGTGACATGGTTTAGTAGGCATGATGGTGTTGGATTGACGGTTGGACTTGATCATCTTGGAGGTCTTTTCCAAGCTTAGTGATGTGATGATTCTGTTACCAAGCTGGTCCTTTTGTAGTCTTCGTACCCTCCATCCAACTACCAGAAACCCTCACAGCGTGTGTTCTTGACAGTTCTCTGTACTCCCTAGTCATGTTTGTCAAGCTTGACTGACATGAAAACATGTAAATACTTTATAATCCTTTGCTACCTGGGAGAGAGATCTTTCCCCTTTGCCTCTCTGGTTAATTGTGTTAGCCACTTGGTTGCACCTAATCCTTTTAGTGAAGACTGAATGTGTGAATCACCCTCCCGCCCCCACACACACACACCAACCCCTCTGCTGTGTAGCGGATCAGCCTTGCCTTTGGTCTTTCTCTTACACCTGCTGCGCTGCATAATGCTTTGCAACTGCAGGTTGTATCTCATTCAGTGCCTTCAATTTGTTCATTTGTCTCGTGCTCATCCTGATGCCTGTATGGGCTCTGCCTAAGTTGGCCTTGCCTTAACTTCTTTTGTTCTGGCTTGCAGCTGGGTGCCAGGCATTGACGTGCTTAATAGTGTTAGATTAAGGAATGACTATTGCTAACTGATAAACCATTTAAGAGACTGCCTGGCCATGCTCTGAGCCTACTGAGGTCTCCTGAAATCTGTCTTTAATTTTTTTTGGTTTCTCTACTGTCCCGCCTTAGGAAGAGGAACCATAATTGGGACCTGGAAATATCCAGGTATGCAGGAGTGTTCAAGCTTTCACTTAATGTTTTTCTCCAAGAGGAAATTCCTGGAGGTCAGAATCAACAGCCTTCATTCTGTTTTCTTTTTTCCTGTCCTAACAATAGTGCTTGTAGGAAAGCTTGAGAGGGGCTCTTTATCAAGGAGTACAGGGATCGGATGAAGGGGAATGGTTTTAAGCTGAAAGAGGGAAGATATTAGAAAGAATTTTTTTTTCTTGTAAAGGTGATGAGGCCCTGGCCCAGGTTGCCCAGAGAAGTTGTGGATACCCCATCCCTGGAGTTTTGAAGGCCAGGTAGGGTGAGGCTTTGAGCAACCTGATGCTGTGGAAGGTTACTGTTGTCAGCTTCAGCTGGAATTGAATGATCTTTGACGTCCCTTCAAACCCAAACCATTTTATGATTCTATGAACATCCATACACAGCAGAGACCTGCTGGGATGGTCTTAAACAGGATGCAACACACCTCCTGTAATGTGGATAGTCTGAAGAAGAGAAAGCTGAGGAGAGACCTCATCGCTGTCTACAGTTGAAAGGAAGTTGTAGGGTGGTGGGTGGGTGCTGGTCTCTTCTCCTAGTTAACAAGTGAATAAGACAAGAGGAAATGGCGTCAAGTTGCACCAGGGGAGGTTTGGTTTAGGCATTGGGGACAATTTCTTTACTGAAAGAGTGGTGAAACATTGGAAGCGGCTGCCCAGGGCAGTTATGGGGGTCACCATCCCTGGAGATGTTCAAGAAACATGTTGGCATGGCACTTTGGGACATAGTTTAGTTGGCACAGTGGTGTTAGGCTGATCGTTGGAATTGATGATGTTAGAGGTCTTTTCCAACCTTAATGATTCTATGATTCTATAAAGCAGGCCAGTAACCGGAATTCCTGGTACCCATGTTTCTTTTAACCCAGAGGGAGTTTCCATATCCAGCTGGTTCTATGCATAGCTCTAGTGGAATCCCATCAGGCCTGCTCTCATCCGATGAGATTTCATGTCACCAAAAGCTCTGTGATTATGTGAGTTATCAAGCTGACACCCCATCTGCTTTCTGGTGCTCCCAAGCCACACAACAGGATCATCCTCCCCTTTCATCATCACCTGGGGATTCTCAGCAGTGGCTGCTCTTTACTGTCAACTGGATCTGAAATAAAAATTGATGTATCCTCCCCTCCATCATCCTTCTACCTGTGTTCCCTGAACAAAGTCCTCCTCCTGGCAGCAATAGCCATTTTTATGAATTATCCCTCTGAGATCTCTAGGTCTCTCAATCAACTAAATTGTGGTGTCATCCATGCATTAAATGTTGGAATGGTCACTTGAGTCTACCATTTCACACCAGTGAAATTCTGCTTCCATTTTTGTTTCTGGAGATGTGTATGTCTTCTAGCTGAGGACCGAGTGTAGTATTTGATCACTCCAATAGGTAGCAGCATTGCATACGTTTCAGTTGTCAGATGCTATAAAGACATAACTGAAGGTGGAAGATTGAAAGTAATTTCTGTTATAGGATGTCTTGAGATTGAGATTTTTTTCTTGTTTGTTTTTGAAACTTAATATTCGACTGCATTCACAGCACACAAAGCTGTCTTACTCCCCTGCTTGCAAAGGATCGTGTCTCAAAACACAAATGAGATCATACCTGCTGACTATTTGCTTTAGAGTAAGTTTGAGATCAAGGTCCAAATTATTCTACACAGATATAGTCACAACTCTTGCAGATTAGTAGTCAAAGGTGCTGATCCTAGAAACATTTAAGTACGTGAATGTGCACAGAGGCAGTGAAATTAGGTAACAGGCACAAAAGAGGAAGGTTCCACCTAGAAGGAATTATTTTATTTAGCAGTTAGAGACCTAAGTAAAAGCTGGTGTCACAGGAAAGAAAAATGTATGTGTATATATAAATGTATTTTTATATGTTTTCTTCCAAGAGAAAGAACAGTTGATATGGATTATTATAGTCCTCAAAAAAAAAAAATCCTATAATCCTATTTCCAATGTGCTTGGAATGGTTGAAGTGTAGCTCTTCTTCAAAAAATAAAATGATAAAGATGCCTGGTGGGCATTACATTTGGAGTTCTTCAGTGATTCCTCCCAAGTGTCTTACTTGAAAGGAGGTGTTTCCCGACAGCCAGCACTGCAAAGATCATTTAGGACTCAGAGGTTTGACCAGGGTATTTTCCTCCTGGCACATCATTATCAATCACGGGGTGGCTGCTGCCTGCGTTGTGTTGTCAGCTTCAGCTCCACAGTCCCTACAGGCTTTGGGAAATTCCTTTGATGCCACTCACAGGTTGAAATGTCTGGGTCCTAGGGAGTGATCCAGCTGGGATGAACAGAGCCAACCATATAGAGAAATTGAAACAGCAGATAAACGGAGGAGGGTCGCAAGCATGTCTGAGCCTTATACCCATCTTGCTGGCACCATTCTACCAGAGAAGACCCGTGGAAGGGGGAATTAGCTTTCCCGTCTAACCAGCAACTGCAGAAGGGCAGCCAAGAGAACCAGTGATGGGCTAACACCACAGAGAGGTCTGCACCAGTCACTTGCTTCCTGAGGACAGTGGGATGGGATCCATGAGCATGTCATAACTCCCTTGGAGCAGATATGGGGAGACCGACGCTCTCAGGTGGGGTTCAAGTTGCCTAATACGGGGTGCCTGCAGGAGATGTCTAGATCTGAATGCATTGCCTGAGTTCAGACTGAGCATAAGCAGCATTAGTCAACACACCCATTTTTCCCTCTCTATACCCCATTCAAATGCCCCACCAACAAGGGAGATGTTAGGAAGGAGAAGAGAGGCAGCCAGGAAAAGAGAAGTGGTAAAATAGGAGGAGTAAAGCAAGTAAAGAAATAGGATGTGAGTCCTGGCTGTGCAACAGGTCATTTGTGAGGCAAATCAGACTCTGTTGTGCGTTAATGGCCTGAGGGCAGAGTGGAAATGCTTATTGAGCTAATCCTGGGAGAGGTGTGATGGAAGCATTAGGGACAAGGACTGCCTGGAAAGCTTAAAATGAAAAGACAGGTTTGATTTAGGATGATGATTTGAGAGAACACACGGATTAGAGGTGAGCTCTGGTATAAGGCTGTATTAGCGGAGGAGAGAAGCCGCCCATCAAGTGCCAGGCAGGGAGCAAGAGATTAACAACGTCTGACCCATGGAGCAAAAGATGTCAGAACGAGTGCCCGCAGCCAGGAGATGCGGGGTTCAAAGAACAGCTACTGGGGCAGGCGAGGAGCGAAAATGGGCTCCAGGCAAGGAGGTGATGTTCCTAGAAGTGCTGCCAGCAAAAAGCCCAGCAGTGCCTGGTGGGGGATGCTGGAGGGAACGTGGGCAAAGGAGGCAGCAGACAGAAAATCCAGATGATTTTCCTTCTATTCCATGAGCACAGTGCGTTTTTATTATTACTGCTGTCGTTGTTGTTGTTTCATCAGCCTGGGCTTTATGGCTGTGAGGCTGAAGCAGGTTGTTATCCAAAGAGAGGAGGTAGGGAGCTGATGAAAAGGCAGCAGTGGTTTGTAGAGAGGGAAACTGAGGTACAGGCATGGTGTGAAAGTTAAGGCACTAACAGCTTGCATTTCTTGTGGAGATATTTTAAAATATAAAGGAGTGCTAAAGAATTGGATGCTGTTAAGGAATTAGACTCGTGTTGACGGGCACAGGATAGATTTTTTGGTGGGTTTTTATTGTCATGACTGATATTTTGGGGTTGGATTTCCTAGCTGGGTGGTGCTGAACATGGATTGGAAGCATAGCTCTGAACTGCAGTCAAGGCAGGGTGAGGACCAGTCCAAAGAAGGTCAGAAAGTGAAAAGTCAGAGCCAGCATGAGTGGGGTGATGATGAGGATCCCAATGGCATGGACAGCAGGTCAGGGATGCGAAGAGCTTTGCGCAGTTCGATTTAAAAGAGATAAAGGGAGGCAGGTTCAGAAACCATTAAGGCTGACCTGAGCTGATGGGGAGACAGGTGCTCTCAGATTGGGTTCGGGTCACCTAACCTGAACTCACCTAGGGGATGAGATTGGGGAAGGGACTGCAAGATCTACAAACTGGTTAAGAGAGCTTGCACAGATGCACCCTCAGAAACCATCAGCTACAGATAAAATCAGTAGGAAAGGGTGCAACTGTCAGCAAACAGAGGCTTTATAAATACAGTGCAGGAGAGATAAGAGGAGAACAAGCCAGTCTGGGCTGGTTTGTAATGTAGGTGGGACGGTAAGAAGCCTGTGAGAAACTGTCCAGAGACCAAAGGATTTGCGTGATTCTTGTTTCAATATTCCCCCAAATCCTGAGTGAATATTCACTGCAATTTAACAGTGCAGGTTCAAAGGCAGGAAGAAAGGCTGCTGCGTCTGCTTGAATGTTTGCGACTCGGGTAAAACTCAGCCTGGAAATTTTGAGAACTGTCATGAAACAGTTGCTAATCATTATTGTGGGAGAAGGGACAGTGGTAGAGTCAGGGAATTATAGATGAGTTACAGTTCTGGTTTGAGCAGAAGTAGAATCAGTTTTCTAACTTCAGCGAAGTCTCATCTTAAGTAACTTCATTTTCTGAAAATTGACTTCAAGTGTTTCAGACAGTGTTTCTGGAAGTGATAACACGGGGCATTGGTGTGCAGAAAGGCCATTGCTTATACTTATTCCTATAATAATTAAGGCCATCCTCAAGCTGGTGAAATGCCATAGAGATGAAAAAGAGTCGCACCTGCAGGGAGGGGTGGACAGGACAGGTGACCCTAAACTGACCAACAGAGTATTCCATCCCATATATATTTCATACTTGCTATAAAACTGAGAGCTCACAAGGGTCTCATCCTGTTCTCTATGGCTGATGTCCAGTGGGAATCTTGTCTCATCCAGATCTGTGCATTCCTGAATCCAGTTCCTGAGCCAAGCTCCCTACTGCCACTCACCTTCATGGCAATGCTTGCTCTGCAGCATTTGTGGTGGCGTGTAGAGGGGTGGGGATGCATTTTGTGTATTTTACATATTTTATTATTTTCTTATTAACAGTATTTTCTTCATTATTGTTATAATTTCATTAAAGCTTTTCTAGTTTCAGTTTCCAACTCAAAAGTCTTTTCCTCTCGTTTCGTTTTCCCCTTTCTGTGGGGATGGGGAGAAAGGGAATTAGGAGCCAGATTGCTTGGTTTTAGCTGCTGAAATTGTCCAGGCCAGGGCTCAACTGTGACAGTTACATTGAATCCAGTCCTCAGGAAAACACTGCAGAATTTCTTATGTAATTCATTCAATATTTGGCCACTGGAGGACAACAGAGTGATGAAAAACTGCCTACAAGACTTGCTGGGAATAATTCTTAACAAACTAATTTAATTTTTGTCTCTGACCAGAAAGCTGGCTTCGGTGACTAAGGGAGCAAGGTTTTTCATGTAGCCAAGAGCCACAGATGAACGGCGCACACCTTAATGTTGAGAATATGGGGAACTTTGGGAGTCATCCACAGATGGCAGATGTCTGGAGAGCCTCATGGTCCCCCGGCTCCGTGATGGGATCAATGTGGTCTGAAGCCCCAGGCATGTGACGAGGTCCAAGGGGGACATGGAGGTGTCAGAACCTGCTGGCCGACATCCTCCTGTGCCTAAGGGCTTGGACAACCCAGCAGCCTCCACAGCAGCCCCAGCTTGGTGATGATCTTGCAGCAAAGCTCACACATGAGTTTTGTTCTTGGCCTTTCCACAGACGATCTGTAATACAAAGAGACCCATATTGTGCATTCCTAGGGGAAAAAAATTGTCTTTGAGGTGACTTTCAGCACTATCCCATGTGCAGACTTATATTCCAGACAATTTCCCCGTAGCACGGGTGCACAATGTGTTTAATTGGTACTCTGTGAAGGACCTGGTGTGGGACAAACCATCTGCTGATGTACCATGCACAGAAGGGCTGCAAGTGGTGTGGAAAGCAGGATCAAAACTCAACCAATCACTTTGGAGTGGAGGAATAACCTGAAAAAGACGAGATAGAAAGCAGTAGGATAAGATTTAAACCAGAGAAAGCATAGAATGGTGTGGATTAGAAGGAACCTTAGAGATCACCCAGTTCCAACCCCTCTGCCATGGGTAGGGACACCTTCCTCTGGATCAGGTTGTTCAAAGCCCCATCCAGCCTGGCCTTGAACACTTCCAAGCATTGGGCATCTGTGACTTCTGTGGGCAACCTGGGCCAGTGCCTCATCACCCTCATAGTGAAGAATTTCTTCCTAATATCTAATCTAAATCTCTCCTCTTTCAGCTTAAAACTATTCCCCTTCATCCTATCCCTGCACTCCCTGACAAAGAGCCCCAGCCCATCTTTTCTGTAGGCCCCCTTTAAGTATTTGAAGGTCTTGCCAGAGCCTTCTTTCCTCTAGGGTGAACAAGCCCAACTCTCTCGCCCTGTCCTCCTATGAGAGGTGTACCAACCTCCAGGCAGTTCCATGTAGGGAAACTGGGAATTATTATAAGGCAGCAATACTGGTGGAGAAATAAAAAACGGAGGAGCGAGCACAGCTAAAACATAACTGATGAGATGAGAACCCATAGTAAAATGCTGATTCAAAAGGACCAGTTTTTTTGTGGACCACATTGTCTGTGATGAGCCTGTCTTGGAGATGGAAAAGCCATAGCTGTAATGCCATGACTATATCTGGCCACTGCACTTAAGGAAATCAGGACTGACCCAGATATGGAGCACAGAGAAGAGGAGTTGACACAACTGGATGATTAAGAAAGACAGTATGAGGAATTGCTTGGAGGGACTGGACGTGTTTGTTCCAGAAGTAAAAAGCACACATGTACTCAAGTGTAGTCTGCTAGGGATGAGGGCGAGCAATTGGTTTCCTTGTCCACTGCCATCTGGACAAACAAAAATCAATATACATTAGTACGCTGGAGAATAAGCTGAGTACCAGAACACCTGGGACTCAGTAAGCGGAGTTGGAATTGGCCTTTTTGATGGTCAAACTTATCACAAATGGACTGTTAGACTTGGTGACAGGATGGAGAGAGCCGCTAAGTGACTTCCTCCAGTCTAAAACTTTATGGATCAGTTTAGGAATTGATTCATGAGAACATATCTTTCCTCGGGTCCGATGTAATGTCTTAACCACAAAACCAATCCTGTGCTATTTACTCTTCCATAAAGTGCAGTTTACTCTTCTGCAAATTTAAGTGTCCCGTTTACTCCTTTGAAACATTCACTTGCTTTGTTTAAAATTAGATGGGAAAGGAAACAGAAAGGATTTCCTTCAGATGCTCATTCGGATTTCAAAATGAATTCCCTTCTGCCATCATTGTGTTCATTTTCTGAGAAGCAGCTAGAGAGCAAATTTTATTTACACAACACATTTCTTGTCAGCGAGGTACAAGATACACACGAGATAAGAAGCAAATGATACTTTTGTAGGTATGAGGATCACTCCTCTGGTCAGGAAGCAAGAAAAGGAGTAGGTGAACAGCACATATGCAATGCCGATGGCACAGGACCCACAAAAACAGGGAGTGCAGTAATAGGATGAGGCATAATTATTTTAAGCTGAAAGAGGGGAGATTTAGGTTACGTATTAGGAAGAAATGTTTTCCTGTAAGGGTGGGGAGGCCCTGGCCCTGGTTGCCCAGAGAAGTAGTGGCTGCCCCATCCCTGGAGGTGTTCAAGGCCAGGCTGGATGAAGCTTTGAGCAACATGATGCAGTGGGAGGTGTCCCTGCCCATGGCAGAGGGATGGTCTCTAAGATCCCTTTCAATCCAAACCATTCTATGATTCTATGAAATAAAAAAAGCATTCCTGCCCCAGATATCAAATACTTTTGGGCTTGAAAATGGTTGCAAAGAAAGTTCATCGCTTTCCACGAGCAGGAGAAAATGCTAGGCCCAGTATAGTCTGTTACATAATTCATAAGAAATTATATGCTGAGGACAAGTCAAAATGCAACAGCAGCAAACAGGGGTCAGAAGTGAAAAAATGCAAATGAAGCTGCGACAGTTTTTAAACTGTTTTAATGCACCCAGTTTATAGCTCGTTTTATTCATTAGCCCTGGTTGTCTGGGAAGTTCTTGTGGCAGGATGGAGGATACTTCTGAAGATTTCAGAACCAGTATTGCTCACAGTCTCAGCAGGCTTCATCTTTTTAAACATAGCAAATTAGATTTAGGGCTTTTGAACAGAAATAAAAGAGGAAAACCCACAAGGACATTGCTCGCTTTTCAAAGTGTAGCTGCACTTTCAAGGCTGACCCAGTACTGTCATTTTGGGGCTGTTTGAGCAACCACTGGAAAATAAAAGAGCACTAAAAATAGCCAACACAGGCTCATTAGCTCTTTAATTGCACATCGGCTTTACTTTCTCTCATCTACACTTGCAACTTTGTCCTGTGATCTCACCACTGACATTGTCTGGGGAATGCCAGGAGCTGCCTTGGGCTGGTGGACACTGCTCTGATTCACGTGCCGTCTTCCTATGCTGTCCTTTTCTACCAATTGGACAAATGGGATCCCCCCGTAAAGCCCATTTGTAAAACAAGCATCAATGAATGAAAAATGCAGGGCAAACAGGATGGGAAGTTGCAATAACAGCTTCTGAAGTGCTCAGAGCCTGTGCTGGTACATGATATCCAGCTTCAATAGAAGTCATGTGTTAAAGAAGCAACCATGGTCCAGCTAAAAAGACATCCATAAGGCTCAGGTTATGACAGTGCCCATGTTACCAGGGGCAACTCTAATTTTAAACCCAGTTCAAAAGGTGTCGCTGAATGACATATCCATAACCTAGTCCATAATCCTGGACCGCAGGTCTATGCAAAGCTGACCTTCTAGACTGGGCAAGGCAGAGGATGCATGTAGGATACTTCCTTCTACATCATTTATACTTATGAACTGTATCAATGCTGCTACTCTAATCTGTTGTCCCTTATGGTCAATTGTCAGCATGGTCTTTGGCCCAGAACAACTAGCACCAATCTTCCCAACCAGGAATGAGCAGAGGCCAGGAATTGTTCTCAAGAGCAATGTGGACCAGTGTACAACAGGGGTGATGAAGTACTGACGTCTGCTGGTCTTGCTGCTGGTCTTGCTCCTGGCCTTGCATCTGCCTCTAGTGGGCTTTATCATGGACAAGCTGAGCACCATAGCAGCCATGAGCTGGCCCTGGAGCAGCAAGAGGGACAGTACCACTATTTGTCACTATCCCAAAGAATATTCCTAACATTTGCAGCCTGGTTGGCGGAACAGAAGGAAGAGAAGATGTGTGAGTTATGCCCATCAACCAAAGCAAAGAATTGGCAGTGCCTTTTTCTACAGAGGGCGTCCTCCTGAAAGTGTAGGAATACACCTCCAGGTTCACCTACCCACGGACACTTGGCAAAGTGAGTCTGAATAAACCAAGTGCCCCTCTGCATTGGGAAGTTCGATCCAGACTCATTGTTCTGATGTACGATGATATATAGGTACCACTGTAGTTCACTGAATCAAGACCTCTGTCAACCTACTGGCTTTTCTGTTTGCAGCCTCGTATTTGCCACCATTCCCATATCACAACTGCTTATACAGTTGGACTTGACAATCTTAAAGGTCTTTTCCAACCTAGATGATTCTTTGAAAGGATTCTATAGTTCACTGTGGTACTCTTTGCCACAGGATGCTGTGAAGGGATACAGGGATTAAAAAGGGTCTGACACATTCCTGAAGGGCAGGTCCTTAAAGACATGACTTTAGCAGACAGAGAGATGTGCAAAACAGAAAGATCACTCCATACTTGCTATGTCTTACACTTTTTCAGTACAGCAGCTTTTGGGCACTGTCTCAGGCCATGTACTGGGCTAGGTAGACCTGCAATTTAGAATCATAGAATTATAGAATAGTTTGGATTGGAAGTGCCCTTAAAGATAATTTAGCTCCACCCCCCCACCATGGGAAGGGACACCTTCCACTAGATCACATTGCTCAAAGCTCCATCCGACCTGGTCTTGAACACCTCCAGGGATGGGGCATCCATGACTTCTCTGGGCAACCTGGGCCAGTGCCTCTCTACCCTCACAGGAAAATGTTTCTTCCTGATGTCTACTCTAGATCTTCCCTCTTTCACTTTAAAACCATTACTCCTCATCCTATCACTTCATTCCCTGATAAAGAGCCCCTTCCCAGCTTTCCTCTAGGCCTCCTTTAAGTACTCAGAGGCTGCTATAATGTCTCCCTGGATCCTTCTCTTCTTCAGAATGAACAAACTCAACTCTCTCAGCCTGCCCTCCAATTTGATTTATCACGATCATTCTTCTTTACAAATGTCACTGAGTGCAGGTTAATGGTGCTTTTTTATGGAGGCCAAAGACAACAAACGAGTTGGTCTTCACAGTACATTTGACTGCTCGCGTCCATGACTGCTCAGTCTACCCACAGATGCTCTACCATGTACCTCGATGGGGTGAAAAGCTGGGCTACAACAGCATCTCTGGTCTACAACAGGAACAATAAAATTAATAACTGAGTGATGTCATGTTCTTGAGTCTTCCCAGACAGCCAGGAATACTCCACATCGTTCAGGACATTTCCATTTATAATGCTGCAAACCTTTTGATTTCCACATGCTCATTGTAGAACAGGAGCTGTGCTGGAGTTTTCATTTGTTCTCTCATTGCAGAAGCAATGAGCCACGGAATGTATCATGGCACAGTTATCCCACAGATGAATTCAAATCCACATCCAGCACAAATGGCAGCACTGATAGTGCTTGTAAATACTGTTGTTTACTTAGCCTTCTCCAAAGCACTAGAGAAAGTACTGTGCTTGAAAAGAAAATCTCTGCTTTAGCTCAGCACCCAGGTCCCAGCTTGTTCTATGACGAGAGAGATATCTACAAACAAGTAAAATTCATATGCATGCATGATCAGGTATTTTGTTAAGTTTAGTCAAGAAGTTGGAAAAATCACAGTTTAATCTGGTGAGGTGTGCCTCTAAAACCCTGTCTACCTTTCCAGTGGTACTTTGAAAGTGGACACTGTGGGAGGTCAGCGCAGGTCCTACCAAAGCATGCCTAATCTTTTCTTTATCTCCAGTTCTGAATGCTCAGCTCCCATCCAAATAACCTACCCCGTGCTGACTTATCCCATCAGGAGGAATTTTCTCCTGGTGTCTCATGTTTCACCTCATGCTCCTTTTCAGCCTGAAGTTCTTTTGTTCACTTTTTCCTTACTGGTTTGTTTTCTAGACTGTTTATCTTATCACAGTAAGAACCTCTAAGCCACAGTTGTGCCAAGTGTTGTGTAAATACACCGATCTTCAATTAAACAATGATTTCATGGCCTGGCACTCTGTGAAGATAAATATGCTGGTGTCTGGTTGCTGTAACTCTGCTTTTATTTGCATGATTTCAACCAAGACGAATTATCACTGGACCAAACCATCCCTAGGTGCTACTAAGGAGTTAGCACAGGTCATAAGTCAATCCTAACATGCAGCTGGGATATGGCCATGATTGCCCTCTCCATGGGTCCATGGGCTTACATGCCTTGGCTCCTGTGAAAGAATCTACTTCCAAACCTTCCTACAGAAGCAAAGACTGGGTAAGTGTCCAGAAAATTCACATTAAACCTGGTCTAAGGGAGGCAACTGCTACCTACCTTGTGCTGTAACGTGGTAGGAGTCCACTCTGCAGGCGAATGAGGAACAGCACGAAAAGCAGTCGGGTTGTAGACTGAGCTGAAGTTGTCCTTTCCAGAAGTTATTTGTTAGTAGCAAGCCAGGGAAAAGTACTAAGGGAAGTGTTAAAAAGGAACTCGGCAGATTGATGAAAGGGAACATGTAACCTATTTTGTCAGAAGGATGTCCTGGGATGGGTAATAGGAAGATATCTCTGTAAAGCAACTATTTCACTTATATTTTCCCCACTTTGCCAGGTGAAAGATGGTCTTTCCAGGATTGATGCTCTGCTTTGCACTGGCCCTGGTGTGGATTAAACTTCCTTGGCTTTCTTCCCTTGGCATTTATTTCTGTATTCCTTCCCACCCTCAAATGTGTACTGGATGTTATTTCTTCCCCTAGGTCCTTTCACAGCTTCTCCCACTGTCCTGGAATCTCTGCAGCCTCATCCCTGTATCCAACTCTTCTTCTCTCCCTTCTCTTCCACATTTCAGCCTCAAAGACCACATTGCTAAAGCATTTGGCCAATGCTTGTGAGCATAAAGCATTTTCACTGTGTGTGGAGAAGTGTGGGGGTCTCATCACTTTTGACATGTCTGGGGAGCTGAGAGCATGGAGGGGTAAGGAGAGATCCTTAGGAGATAAGGAGAGAGCCAATCACTCAAGATCCAGAGTGTGGTTTGGTAGCCTCCAGACCTCATCAAAGACAGACCCATGCTGCAGCATACAGGCCATCATCCCTCTAGTCCTGGAGTAAGAAAGGAACGGTCCCTCTCTGCTCATCTAAAAGTGTCTTTCTACCCCTGAGAGAACATGAGGCCACAGTGAGAGGGGTATAGGGGATGGCAGCTGGAAATGGAAAGGCCTTCACACAAACTTAGGAAAATGGTGTGAAAGTTTGTCATGGATGCCACCTCCAACATAAATCATCCTGTGCTGAACATCCCATTTCCTTCCCTCTGGGAAGCTGAGGAGGATGGCTTACAACAGCCAGCATATGCTGAACTGACTTACATCCACCCTGGAAGAAACAGTCTTCCTGTATACCTCTCCTCAGAAGAGGTTTGCTTCTCCTGGAACACAGCTTTTCTGGCTGTGACCTATTTCTTCTGACTCTGAAGGACTCCAGCACACCTGGCAACCCCCTTTTGGGAGAGCAATCTGGAAGACTTCTCTCTTAGAATCATGATGAGGGTGGACTCCAGGACTCCCCTCAACTCATGCCTTTTTCCAGATGGCAGTTGCCCCATCCTCTGGGGAGGAGTGGATGCAATCTAAAAAGAGAATATCCTAGACTGGTTTGCAGAGACGTATGAATTACTTAGTTCAAAGTGAACAAGTTGAGTCAGAATAAAGACAGCTGCCTGCAGTCAGTGCCCATGTTTAACTAATTTTCTTCCAGATAACCCATAGGATGTCTTCTCTAATGAACCTTTAGGTGTAGCAGTGAGGTTGCACAACACTAACTCCCTTCCCTTTCCTTCTTCAGTCAGTATCTCCCAGATCTACCCTCTAAGCAAACTTTGCCAGTGTCCTGAAATTCAGGTCCTGCCCAGAGCATCCAGGAAGCAGAAGGATGTTTGGTTTGAGCTGTTATGTATGAGACACCTCTCTTTTCACTGCGTATTCATAGAATCACCATAGAATAACCAGGTTGGAAGAGACCCACCGGATCATCGCGTCCAGCCATTCCTATCAAACACTAAACCATGAAATGTTGGACCTTCACAGCTGTGTAGGGCTAGCTCTGAACTCCTGTCTGCTGCCAACTATGCCAGCTGTGGCAGAATAAGATTTGCTTCTTAAATGAAGTGGATACCTCTGGAGAAGGTCATGATTTTGGGATATCACTGCAAAAGAAGTCCACTTTCCCCTTCACCTTCCAGGATTCAGACAACATTACTGGTGCCACAAAACGTTTTTATTTTAATGGCCTGAGCAAGTTTGAGGAGGAACCTTCCTAGAATCTGTCTGTACCTAGCGTTCATTCTGCTTTGAAATACGAGGGTGGAGAAACTGCAGGTTCACATTCCCATATTTCTATAAAAACCTTGTTCAGCATGAAGAAAACAGCAGTTTCTTGAGGGGAACAGCTATGTATTTCAGTCACAGAGAATATGATCTACCTCTCCTGATAATACGCTGAAGCTGTCACCAGAGATCAGCACCTCACTGGGCCTTTGCAATGAGTGTCCACCCTCCCTCCTTTTTAGTGTGCTGTGCAGTCCACCGAGTGGGCATGAGGTCCTCCATCAGTTACGTCTGTAGCAGTAAATTAAAGAACTCCTGGACACGTTTATGAGCACATTCCTGACTACAGTTTTGGACCGAGTCAGCTGGAAAAGTCCCAAATAGTCCTCAGATTTGGCTCAGGAATCGGAATAGACCATTGCCAATAGGCGGCTTGGATGTTATCACCCTGCTCTGGAGTCTAAGGGTGTTTGGCAGCATGGACCCAGCCAGCCCAGTGCCTTACAGCCAAAAGTCAATATCTACCTTATGGTCACAAGCAGATTTTGCAGCTTGCAACACCGAGACCTCGTGAGCAGGTTTTTCTCCCCACAAGTGGCACATTCTTCATGCCCGTAGCCAAGAGTTACCCATTACATAATAGACCTCAGTCTGAAGTAGGACATCTTTCATAGCCTGCTTCATACTTGGGCTTTGTCTGTGAAAGGATGTATCAAAGGATCAGTTCTTGTTAGCTGGGCTAAATTAGATTCTTTAGGGCGTTGGGAGAGGGACTCAACAAGAGGCAAAAACTGAAGCTAGAGAACTGGAGCAGAGAAGCCAAAGCACATCCCTCCAGCAGCAACAGAGATGTGTCCCTCCGTATGTACGGTGGGTTAGTGCACCTTCCTGAGCAGGGGCATGGAGCTCAAAGGAGGCGAAGGAAGAAAATCAAGAATAGGAGTTGAATTTGGAGGTTTGGTGTAGGAGAACTTCAATTTTGACTTACAGATTGAGTGTGTGTGGATGAGCAGGGACAGGACAGGCTTCAGGCCCTCAGTCCCATGCGAGGAGGCTCTCCTGGGAGTCTCAATGCAGGGACCGCAGCCCTACAATAGGATGCAAACTGCATCCCTTGCAGAGGTGCACACAGGAGAGACAGTGTGGTTGTGCCATCCCCTATCTGGGGACTCCACAGGGAGATCACGCAGTAGACGATTAGATTTCCAATTGTGTGGAAGTTTACTCTGACCCCGGACCCTCCTTACCCACCAGGTCTGCTCTCGAGGGCTACCTCATCCTGTGGTTTGACCCAGGGCTCATTCGGTTTTCCCGGAGCTTCCTGCCAAAGACTTGCTCTGGCTTAAAAGAAACTCAGGGATGTGATGTTTTACAGGTCTTCTTTTGGTTTCGTAGGCTCTGTGTCCAGTATGGAGTAGGAAGGAAAGAATAAAGAGACACAGCACAGTGCAAACATGTTATTAAAATGAACTGTTTATATTATCTCCGTTGAGTTGATACATTATAATGTATTAAAATGGAAAGGTACAAAATTGAAATAAATACTTTCTGATTCATGTATAAATCTTTTGTCAAGATGACATTTTGTTTGTTTTTTTTTCATCAGTACATGTTTCAATAAAACATTTAAAATGACAAAGTATTATTTAAAATATGGTTCATGAAAGAAAAGGTTGAAATCAAACAACTTTTGGCTTGTTTTGGCATGAGATCTTGACACAATCTGGGTTCCCCAAAACCACGTAAATGGTGGTAAAATATAAATGCTCAAACTTATTTAAAAAAATAAACAGGCTTTACAAAACCTTCTGATCCTTGACTTAGCCACTTTTCTGTATAGTCTGCACTTACGATATATACATTCATTATTGTCCAAGGGAAGACAGCCACTGATGTTCATTTAAAGAGCTTGGTGGAGAGGCCTAACAAACATTATGCAGCTGACTACAGTTAACATGGTTTAAAAAATTCCTGACAGTGCAAAAAAAAAAAAATAATAAAACCAACTAAGAAGTTAAAGCGTACAAATGGGACAGGGAAGAGGCAAGTGCACAAGCCCAGATCCAATGCAAAAGCTCTGGGCATTTCAGCCAGGTCTAATAAAACAGCTTTTGCTGGGATAAGCCAGCTGGTCAGCTTCTCCTGCAAAGATCTGCCAGCACACACCTAACATAGACTTGCAGATCAGCCTGTTTGTTCGCACAGGTTATTTCAGGCTCCCCTGCAGCTCCCAGGGGTATTCGTGGTCCTGGGAAAATCACCGCTTGGCACAGGGGTATCTTCTGCAGAGACTTCTTTCTTATTGGTGGTGAAGGCAAGAGCTGCGCTAAGCAGAACATACTGGTGTAAACCTGGCCTAGGAGAGGGGGGTGAGGTCTAGACGAGAAATTGCAGAGCGGAAAGGGAGGAGGCCGGAGTGTGAACATGGGTTTGGGACCTCTGAGAAGAGGCAGTGGGGAATTCACTCCTAGGCAGCAGTTTTTATCAGGGTCGTGGAGCAGGTTTGTTCATGTGCTTTAGTCTCAAGAGTGCTCTTGTTTCTTTGTCACCATAGCCATGGGCTTTTGTGGTCCCTCTAACCTCTACCATGTGCTTATCGTTCTGGGGCAATGGACAGGGTGCTGTTGAGCATGGACTTTCCTGTTGGATAAGTGACTTTTTCCAGATTTCAGTATTCCAGGAACTTTCCAAGTTTCACTCAAAAGGAGAAAAGAAACACGGTTACATGAAAAATAGTGTCACAGAGAACCTCACTGCCAACCTCTAGATAAAATTTCTCAATGCCTGGTACTGACCCTCTAGATTGTATTGCTGCTGGCAAACCAAACTCCATAAACCAAAGAGTGGATTTTCCATTGTTTGGTTGTTTTTAAACTAGTAGAAGACTTTATCACTTGGAAAGAATGTACTGCCCCATCCTGGCTCAGCTGAAGGGCAGGCAGGTCTTGAGGTGGTGCACCCTGTGCTATTGTCCTTGGTGCTCTGGAGGCTGATGGGGAATAACTCCTCTTGGGTACCTGGCTGTTCCCATCCTGCAAGGGAAGATCTCATGGCGTAACCTATTTGCAGTGGTCTGAAAGTTGCTGCAGGTCTCCCACATCAAAGGCAATCCCCTTGCAATGAGGCCTCTGTAAGGTTTGAGGTGTGGAGGCTAGAGTTTCAAGGGATGTGAAGATACTGGTTGTTTTCTCTCCCACCCCCAGGTAGGTCAGTACATCACAATTAAGACTTCCTGGAAAACACCAGCTTCAAGCCTTTTCCTGTTGAAAAATACCACAGTCATGGGGAAATGAAGGATGTGAGTTGAGGTTCTTGGATGTCTTATTTGACATTTTCTTTTCTTTTTTTTTTCATTTTGGAACAGCTTTTCATTTCAAAATGCAGGGTAATTTATTAAAAAAGAAAGATGGAAAAAGGGAAAGATCTAAACAATCTCCCTCTAAGATACCCAAACTGGTTTTGTTGGCATATGCATTGTTTTGCATATTTTTGTTTCATGTTTGCTGTTAGCTGCAAGGTTTCCATGTGAGCTGGAAAAACAAATTCACAAAAATACTTAAGGGATGGGATGGTTCTTTCCTATCCAGCTCCCTTGTGCAGAAGACTTGATTCACTTTAGCTAAAGCTCTCTCCTTTATTTTTGAGTTTCTGATTCAAGTTTTCAAAGGCAAACCAAGCAGAAGTTCTCTGAGTGATGTTTTCCAGTCAGGGGGACCTCCTTGAAGCTGCTTCAAGAATTTCTGTGTACCAGTGTGAGTGAAAGGAGGTGATTCATCCTACTGTTTTCTCTTAACCAGATTCACAGGGTGCATAAGAAGGGTTTCTTCTGGGTTCCTTTTCCACCTCTGGGAGGATAATTTGAAATTTTTTTCTCTATTTTTTTTTTAAACCATTCCAGTGTCCCAGTCTAATCATAGAATCATAAAAACAGTAAGCTTGGAATAGGTGTCTAAGATCATGAAGCCAACACCACTATACTTACTAAACCATGTCCTAAAGTGCCACATCTACATGTTTTTTTAAACACCTCCAGGGATGGTAATCTTCTTGTAACTTTCAAAAGCCCACCTCAATGGAGGTCCTTAGATTGCTGTCTTTCTTGAAGGAAGCAAGAGAAATTCCTGTACTTGGACGGAATAGTTTTTATTTTGCAAACCATTCATTCTAGATAAATGAAGCCTGGGATAAAAGAGCATCCTTCACTGACTATGGGGTAGGCTAGGAGTCTAACAAGGTCTACCTCTCCTCCAGTGCCAGCTCATGGGATTCTCATCATAAATCCTGTCTGCTAGAGCCCAAATCCAAAGACTGAAGTGTGTATGGTCAAGGAGAGTCTGTCTCTCTGCATAAAGGCACTAAACTCCTAGCAAAGCAGAGACATGGTTTAAAAATTACTTTTCTCCACACATCCTTTCCTATAGCAACCAGCAAACATTTCCCAGGGTATTCCCCTAGTGTTGTAGGACAGCCTGGAGTGTGTCACAGAAAGCACTGGCCTCTCATATCCAGCCAAAATGTGCACTTGCATGATTCTCCAGGCAATGACTGAGTGCTCATGGTGGCAAAGAGATTGAGTGGGTGGCTGTTGGAGGTTTGGGACAGTGGGGCAAAAAGCCCTCTGTCCATGGTTGCGTCAGCAATTTCAGCTGTTTTGGGAATAAGAGCTGAACTTCCCATATCTGACCTCCACGCATCATATCCAGCTTTGCCTGTGGGGAGTTGCTGTAAAGAGCCCAGACCTTAGTACCAGATAAAAGCAACGAACAAAACTCATAACACTGTTGACCTGCCAATACTGATGTCTCTGTAAGGTTCCTACAGAGAATCCTGATGAGCTAATCTATGAATCGAGAGCATTTCTGCCCCACCTTCCAGACAAGGATGTCAGTGCCTCACAACAACCCTGTGAGGTAGATATTATACCTGGGTGGGTGAACTGAGGCACGCATAGACAACGTAGAGAGCAAGAGAGAGGAAAAGCTAAGACAAAGATCCAGGGATCCTTGATGCCAGCCTCTTTTCTCTGAGTAGCATTTCCTCTCTGAAAAAGAAGACAGCGTGGCTGCTGGAAGGTGGGAGCGGCAGAACAATGAGCACCTGGGACAATGTATCAACAGTCATTTTTCTGGTTGAAGAGCAGGGTTTGGCTTTTTAAGGTCATAAAAATGACTCTGGGCATAACATCGACGAAAGAAAGAACCCAAAAGAGGTAAGAAACCCAGTCAGGAGGGAAACTCGAACAAAAGCACAAGCAAAAGGTAGCCCCGAAGGAACATCCACGGACTCTGCACAGGAACATCCTCAACTGACCTTTGAAACTATGATGTCAAGACCAAAGGGATTTCCTTTCACAGCTTCAGTGGCTTCCAGTGAACCTTCTACCTCCCCATCTCAGAAGAAAGAAAGAGGGAAGGAAAGAAGGAAAGAGAGAAAGATAAGGAATGAGAGAGATACTGAAAGAGAAGGAAGGAGAAAGATATAAAATGAAATTAAAAACAAAAGATCAGGTAAAAACAAAGGAAAGACAGAAAGAAAAAAGAGAGAGAGAAAGAAGGAAGGAAGGAAGGAAGGAAGGAAGGAAGGAAGGAAGGAAGGAAGGAAGGAAGGAAGGAAGGAAGGAAGGAAGGAAGGAAGGAAGGAAGGAAGGAAGGAAGGAAGGAAGGAAGGAAGGAAGGAAGGAAGGAAGGAAGGAAGGAAGGAAGGAAGGAAGGAAGGAAGGAAGGAAGGAAGGAAGGAAAAGAAAGAAAACACCAATGAAGCCAAGTTGTTTTCTCTGTTTGCAATCTGCCCCTTCTGGGGCAGAGTCAAATGGGGTATTTTCCCTTCCAATATTCTGCAAAGCGCTGCTACGCGGAGAAAATACAGGGCAGGCTGTCCCATGCAGAAGGTCTTGGGAGATAGCACCTGGTGCAACATTTGCTACAAAAAGTTGGTTATTCTTTATTGCGTTGGAAATAAAACAGTCATGTAAAGTCCTGCATAAATCCACAGCGCTGGCCTGCAAAATCTCAGCCTCACCTTGACTTTGCTGAATATTTTCAGGGTTTAGGGCTTGAGGGCTTTTATCATTATTATTTGATTTGATTTTAAGGATGGAAATTAAAGCTGTTCATGAGTTTTGTTCTTCAGGGCAGGAAGGGGAATGTCTGTCTGTAGAGACTCTTCTCATGGGTTGTTTGGGAGGATGAGGTTAAAGGGTGAGCAAAGCAGTGTGCTCAGCTTGTAAACCTGTGTAATATTTTCAAGAGGGTTTTTATCTAAGCCCAGAAATGCTCACATGGAGCAAATCAAAGCTTGGTAGGCAAGTGGAAGATGAACATCTTTCTGGCAGCTGATAGTGGGCTGCGCAGGTTAGAATAGCTCCAGCTATTTCTGTGGAACTCTGATAATTTACATCAAATATATGGTTAATTGCTCAAATTAAAACACTTTCATGCTGGCCTTGGGATAGGGGAGGAGGACCGACCATCAGAGGCTGACTCTCTGCAGGATGCTGCTCTAAAAGCCGGTTTCCCCTAGATGTATGTGGGGCCACTAAGAGGCAGATAGACCAAAGGCAGGATGACACTCATGACCATACTTCCAGACTGCATTTGTCAAGGATTAAACCCTTTTCTAACAGACCAGAGCTCCCTTTTCCAGGTACGTTGAAGAAACAGAAGGCCAGCTGTATAGGAAAAAAATGGTGATATTAGGACAAGCTCTTGCAAGAGATTGAATACTGATGTTCTCCATCTGGCATCTGCAACCTTGAGGGATCTGAAATAATTAGTCTCACAGCCTTTGAGAGCCAACCCTGATTTCAGGAGGAGCTTTTCTATATAAAGACTTAGGACTCAGAATTGACAGAATACCTCTTAAAGAGAAAGATCCACTGAGCATCCTGCCATGAAACATCAGCCAGGTGATCTCCTCCTCTCATCAGAAAGCCAACCTTTGGGCATTTCCACTGTTTTACTGGAGAAACTCTGGATCTGGAACAACCTAAGAAAAAAGCTTACCAAGCCGGGGAGACGACCACCATGAGCGGCTTTTCAGAGATACAGCCAATCCTGCAACAAATCACAGGATTTGTAGTCAGCATCAAGGCCACAAGCCAGCATCCATCAATCTGTATGATCTGGCCATGGGACGGTGCACATATCTGCATGCCAGGCAAGGATTCCTGCCAGTGCCTAATGCCAGGCTGTTTATTTCTGTCCAGATTAAAACCAGTTAGAACACCAAACAGCAAAACCAGAGTGTAACTGCAGTTTAAAAGAAGTGGTGGAGATCAGAGGAGACTGAAAGGTCATTGGGCAATAGCTTTGTGTAAAGAAGAGAGGCAAGGAAAGAGAAAGAGATGGAGTTGTGATATTTTGGGGGCAGAGGAAAAGCAGACTTGTTCCCTATTCTCCTGTGCAAAAGGAATATTTTAAAAGGTTTTAGGAAAGAAAAAGCTGATGAAAGCAAACTGGAAAAGCTTTAGTTACTTGGACAGGCCAATGCCCAACATTGTGTAAGGACAGAAAAAAAGAGGGCAACTGCCCAGAAAGGAAAGATTAAATGAATCAACCTGTCCTCTCTGGTCTTAGCGTTGCATTAGCTGGGATTACTGCATGTAATACGTTTGCTAAATTCCCCAAAGGTGTGATCTACACCTCTTGCACTAGACAGTTGCATAGAGTTGCCGTGAGCTGACAGATGTCAGACAGGTTCACCCCAGAGGTGGCTGCAAGTTAGTAACTGTGCTCTGCCGCTTCATAGACTGCACGAGCAAGATCGTGGTATGCTGGAAAAGTCCTTTGAGACCCTCTGGGATGAAGAAAATGAAGAAATGGGATAGCTCTATGTAAGTCTAGATCTGCCTTATTCTTGGGAAAGGCCACTGGAGATTTTTCAGGCATTAAGAGACAAGAACGTGTCTTCATTGACCAGTGCACGGGGGTCAATCCCAGGAGCCATTAATGGTCACTAAAGCCAGTGACTTCTGTTGGTGTTGGTGCAGTTCCCACTGGAAGCTTTGAAATGTCCTCATTCCATTCAGCAAAAGCAAAATGTGGAGAAACTGGTAAGAGGTTCGGTTGGGGCAGGAGACGTGAAAATTAATCATGACCATTGCCCATGTGCTTCTTGCTTCAATGTTTGGTCCTAGCTCCCATCACATCCGTTGGCCGGACTCACCTCTGCAGAGACAGAGCGAGCTCCTCTTGAATGTGGTGGTTTTGTGCTTCTGGAAAGGAGCATGGAGCTTATTGCAAATGCTGAAAGTTCATTGTGTTTCTCATGGTGGCAAGGGGCTGGTCATCCAAACTCCACTGATGGTAACACCGTTATTTCAGCAACTGCTGCCACTAAAAGCTAAATTTGTCCATTAGAGAGCTGGGAGAAACCCAGAGGATGCCTGCTGTGATCCTGATAAAACTCATGCTGCCAAGAGGAAAAACCCAGCCTTTTTGCGTTAAGGAGGGACCAAATCCTGCCCTCATACCTCTCCTTTCTTAGAGACTGCCAGGCCTGATGCTGATGTCCTGGTGTCCAACTGGAGCAAGACACTTGGGTCCCCCTCATCCCAGTGGCACTCGCAGCCTGGCCTCTAGCATCTCCCCACCAGCAAGTAAAGATCCCAAAAGGAAGCAAAACGTGGACTTCACAGCAAATTAAATGGAACGCAACTGAATCACAACTGTGATGCAAAACATCATTTTGCCGGACGAAACGCAGTTTCCACAACCTGGTTTTAAGGAACAGTATTACATATAGATAGATACACTATGCTAGATCTTGAGAAAGAAAGAAATCAATATGCTAAATAAACTAAGACATACAGTATAGGGGATATTCTGATCAACAAACCAATCACCATTAGAATCAAAAAGTAAACCAGCCTTTCACTTAGGACCCTAACAACATTTCTCAATGCACTAAGTACATTTTAAACCATGCAAGTTTACACAAACATCTTAACTAGGTTTTTTTTTTTTACTTTTTAAAACACCAACATTATGCATTTCTTTGTTAATTATATTGGTTAAAGTTGCAGCCGTTCACTGCCAAATATCAGATACATCATATACATATTTTTATACAGAATCTGGACAACACAACATTACACAGCCTAAAGAGAGAAAAAAAGATTATTCGTTCCTTTGTTTGTTTGATTTTTTTTTTCAGTTTTGTAAAAAACATGAAATGATGATAGGAAGGAGGGAGAAGGTGTGGGAAATCTTCTACCAAATTAAAGGATTATATCAAAATAATTCCCAAATCACAGTACAACAGGAAAAAAAATAGTTCAAACTCAGCTCCACATTTAAGATTCTCTTATCTAAGAAACAAGACTTTACACACAGAATGTATCAGTATTTAAAAATAGAAAGAATTGCAACACCATGCTGTCTGATTCCAAATACATCTTATTTAAAAAAAAAAAGAAAGAGTTGAAAAGGGGAAGGAAAAAACCCAATAAACTTAGTGATTACAAAGTTATCTTGTTGGTTTGGATTTCCTACCTACTCGCAATGCATTGCTGAGTGATGGAGCTGGACAGCCCACGTGGCCAGAACAACACCAGAATAAAGAAACGTCGTACAATCGGGGCAGCTGGAACTCTGAATGGGAACTGCAACCATCCAAATGGTTTGGGGGTCTTTGCTTTTCCTTCTACTTGGCTTGTTCAGGCGCACCTCTCTGAAGAAGTGCTAGAGGGTGACCTACTCGGTTCCCATGGCCGTATGCTGCCCATCAACATGTAGCAATGCACGTGTTTGATTAGACAGAAAGGAAACAGAATGCAGAAATTAACCATGGAGGATGCTATCTTTGACATGGTAAGTATACAAAAATGCTAAAATTTCAGATATAATCAAAGATACAAAATCAGTTCTGACAAGAGGTTGTTTTTTTTCTTTTTTTTTTTTTAATAGTAACCATTACAGTGCAAGGTTTTTAAAGTTATCATTACAGTAAAAGGTGTGTATCTGGTTTTACAGTAACTGTATCACTGCTTTTGTTATGTATAGTAGGTCCCTGATGTAAAGTGTATGCACCAGTTTGAGAGAAAACCCCGCACAATAACGGCTTTTTAGCTTTCAATATTATTTTTTTTCTTTAAACAGATACAAAATAACACATCAATTTCACAAGTTCACAAGCACATACTTTTGCCTTAATAAAAAGCATGAAAACTTTGTTGAAACCCCGACATTTAAAGAAATGTAAAAACCATTCAATGAAGGATGCGACTGTGTGTTTGAGTCACAGCATTCTGCCACCACACTGAGCTCCAGGAGTTCACAAAGTGATTTTGTGTTGTCAGACGGCTGCTTCTTGCTCACTCACCACTTTCTGGCCAGGCAAACTGGTGGTCAGCTTCCCACAGCTGGGATTTGAGTTTGCTCAATGAACATTATAAATTATCTACTTGTTGCACAGATTAATTCCTTAAAGAAGGATCATCCACACCAGCCCTGTGACTCCAAGCCACAGAATTATTCAAAGGGGCTCTTTCTGTTTTGAAATTATCAAGGTGAGATGCAAATAGTCCTGGCAATAACACACTGCATATAACTAACTCAAGGGAGATGTTCAGTTCCTACTCCAAAAAGCCAGCTTCACAACTAAGGAAACACAACATACCCCAAAGGAGGCAATTCAGGAAATTCCATGGGTAAAACTGAATTCAACCCCTCGATTCAATGGAGTTAATCCAGAATTACTGACTGCCCTTTCTCTGTGGGCTGGAGGAGAGCAGTTGAGGTCCTACAACTTTATCCTTATGTCTACTCTGAGAGAAGAACAAAATATCCCAGTGCTCAGAAAGGAGCCACCACTGTGCTGCTTGCATTTTACTCATGGTACATTGCTAACAGATCTCTTCCCTGTCTTTGTACATCTCTCTATCTGGCCTGTCACATGCCCTCAGCACACACACAACTTAATGGAGACCCTACTGCTCCTTCATCTCTGTCAAAAGGTATAGACAGTTCTCCCGGTCTCCTTTGCAAATAAATTCCTGGTAGAAAGCTTGCTTTTCTCTGCAGTACTTACACAGTAGTCTCCCACTCTCTGTTTTCATTAACAGGAAAGACTAATCGCCCAGGGAAGCACTGAGTGGATGGACCATCCAGTGTGGACTGCTGGCAGAGGTCACCAAGCACCAGACACAGCAGGTCAGAGTCAAATGATGTCATGTGAGATGTCTAAGGATTAGATACACCCATCCTACCAAATCAATGCTGTTCAAACATTTGCAGTCAACAAACTGATGGAAAACTCTGTCTGCTTGACAATTAACAGGCAGAATAGTCAATTCTAGACTATGATTCTTCTCCCTATCATAGAAGTGGCCAAAATGTGATGAATCACAGATGATAGTGCCTGTTTCACTCAGTTGGCTATAGGAGGCGTATACACAACAAGTTCAGGTGGAGAAGCCTCTTCTATTGTGTTATGATGAGGTGAGATAAGTCCCTCCATTCCTGACTACCAGGAGGACAAGCCAGTACACCAAATAAAGAACAACAAAAAAGAATAGGGTGAAACTAGTACTAGATTTAAGTGCCAAGATGCTCTAGCCCATAGTCACTCATCTCCGTGTATCAGGTGTGGCCACAGTAGGACTAATTATTTCAAGAAAGGAGCAGGAAGCACATCAGAAATTCCATAGAGTAGATAATGAGGCCTTACCATCGCCACTGCATCCACAAATAGCCAACTAGAAACTAAATGTCTACGTGGTTGCCTGGGGTCCCTTCTCCCATTCTAAAACAAATAGGAGATGGATCATTTTTCCAGAAGTACTAGTCTTTTCCTGATGACTATAGTGGAGATTTAGACAGTTGTGTTGGACTAGACATCTGCATTAGGACAGCTTAAGTTTGGAGCGTCCAGCCCCTCACATTTTTTTCTAGTAAGAACAGTGCCCAAGCTTTAACCCACAACTAGTAAAGCCAAAGGCTGTGAAAAGCTACACATGCCTTCCTGCAAGATTAACTCTGCACCTCTTCCAAGTCATTATCCATGACCTGCTTTCAGAGCTAGGGACTCGAGAGTGTCTTACGCCAGCTTGGTTTCTGCACTGGCTCTCTGTGGCTGGAAGTGTCTCTGCGTGGCACAGATAAGATCAGTTCTTTATCTTTGATCTCACACAGGAAGAAGGAAGGGCAGCAAAGCCATCAACTTGAATTTTCCCTCCAACATGGTGCTCCTGTCCACCAGACCCAGGACATCAGTTATTGATATATAAGCATTACTGTAAGCTCTCTTATTTGTTAATTGACAGTTCCTGGCTCATTATGAAATAGCTGAATTCACTGACTGAATGGAGAACAAGTGATCTATGAGAAAAAGAAATGGAACTTGAGTATGTTCTGATCATGGCTGAGCAGTTATTTTTTTAATTGAAATTCAATGCTATTTAGCTGTGCTTAGATTTAGCAAGAATTACAGGCTTACTGTGACCAGCTTTGGCCTTTATGACCTAAACAAGCTTTAAAATAGTAGAAGCATTGTGCTAACTTGCTAATTTAGTCAAACATACTGATTTTACTTCATAACCAACTAGACTTTTACCTAAGCAAGAAAACACGGTAATCATAGAATACTCAGGAAGTCTACAGGTTAAATCACAGCTCCAAGAAGAGGTATCCAGCTGACTTGATAACCACCTAAAATACAGGCTTACAGGAGAAATGTCCTTTCAAGAGTATTTCAGGAGTTTATTTAGTGCTTGATTCTGCAATTTCTACCTCCCCAAGTTCCCTTCACTCAGGTAAATCGGATGAGGTTCATCTGAGTTCAAGTTATTCACCAGAAAGTTAGACCCAAAAAAGTGGTGTGAGTTATGTGGGATGAATTCTTCTCCAAAAGTGCCTGCCTCCTTCTACTGATGGTAGAGGAAGCGGATGCAAAGAAGTTAAACCAGGTACTTTAACTTTTAGAGAGTGAAAGATAAGTGGGATTAATCCCTCTTTCAACTTCTCTCCCCACTCCAAACGGTTAGGAAAGTAAACAGGATACTCAAATGGGAAAGGCTGCAGAATCACTTAGAAGGAATATTTTATACTAAAAGAAAAAAACCTTATATATTGAAAACAGCATCTGAAATCCTTAGCTAAACAAAGTCCCAGCCAGAGACTAGACAATCTTGGATCAATATTATGAGCTTAAAGGAGATAAAGACAAATGCTTTTTCAAAGGTCTTCCATCTCTGCCTCCCTTTAGATTTTATCTGGAACACTTGTGAGACTGTAAGAAACACCATGAGTCCAGGGAAAGACTGGGGTGCTCGTGGTGGCATCAGTGGCCATGCATTAGTTCTGTCAGACACTACATCCTCCTATCAGACTTGACTCCTGCAGTCAGCTTCATTGTTGCTCCTCAGCTACTCATTGCAAAGCCCCTCCATGTAGGAACACACACTTCTCTCACAGCACACTTTGATCTTGGCCTGAGGAGTTCCTCCATATAGCAAACCCACCACTGCACCTCAGTTACTTTATTTTAAAAACTGCCTTATTTTTGAGAAGACCCTGACTTTGCTGATGCAGTCAACCTAACTCCGTGGAAGCTCGTATTGATCTGACTCGTGGAAAAGTAAAAACTCTTAATGAAATCCCTTATCAGGAAGAATGCTCGTCCCTTTAAAAAGGAAAGGTTCAAGAATAAGACACATTCTCATTACAGTTCTCCTTACCCTGTGCTTTCATTAAATGAGGCATTCCTCTCAAAGCTTGATGAGGCAGAGGAAAAGCAGAGAGACTGTGGAGGCGTGCACTAGGAGAGCTGCTACACTGCAAGAGGCGTTCATTTAGCTGTGATCATTATTCTAAAGCAAACATCAATTTAAAAGACAAAGATAAGTCCAACAAGAAAACCAAAAATCCTTGTAAAAGGAAAAGCACAGCCCCTCCTCACTCTAAACAACAAGACAGTGAACCATAAGCCTATCCTAAAACCACTGAAATTTCAGGATGTCCATGAAGTCTTCTTTACTGACTGCCCAGACAACACTCAGATACTTAAAGTACAAGGAAGTGGAAAAAATCCAACAAACCAAGTTGCTTGAAATTAGACTTTGTAAAGCTTCAGGAAACGAGACTGTGAGGCTGGTTGAGAGGGGTAGTCTTTGTTATTCTAGGAAGCAACAAGTATCTCTACCACCTAGAGTGGGTTTTCCCCTGGACATTAATGTCTGAACTTCTCTGATGAACCATGGATGGAAGAAGGGCAGCAGGAATGTTTCTTCATTCTTATAAAAAAGGATTTGCTACATGACTTGTGAAAATAGCCTGTGATCTCCACATCATGTTAGAAAATCACCCTTGTCTCTTTTTGTAGCTGCTGAAAGAAATGGGCATTTCCAGAGACTGATTCATCTCTCCTACTTTAGATATCTCTGCTAGGAGAGGTGAGTATTATTCCTCAAGAATCAAAGAGAAAGTTGAGCAGCACTAGCTTGAGTTTGGAAAGTTAACTTTCAGCTATCTAAGTTGGATAAAGTGAATCTTACCGGCAATATTCATTCTATCCAGGCTCTTAACAATGTGTGGAGCTTTAGATTTTCTAAAATACAGACACATTCCAATGCTGTTCTATTCCACCTTGAATTTAACAATCTATCTTGGAGCAACAACTATCTTAACTTTTTGTTCCTTCATTTCATGCCAAGGCATCACAGCTTCTTTTTCACAGTAGTTACCAGAACAGTTCCTCCCACGCAAATGCACATATAGTTTGTTCTCCCGGTTAGATGTGTGGAGCCTTTGGCTGTAGTATTAGCTTGTGACTTTGGGAACTAAATGTGTTTTGTTGATTGGGTCATGCAAGGACTTCTGGAGAAGCTCACAGCATCTGGATCCCAGCAAGATATCTACAAAGAAATCATCAAGATCTGTGCTTTATGTAACACAGGGAATGTCTCAGCATTGGATCCTTGACATTATTCCACTAAAGCCTCTGGAAGATGAGAACAAATAATGCCATTTGTTCTGCCAGAAAAAGATGTCAGTTTTGTGCAAGAGAGATGGGTCCATTGACAGATTTCTTCTCTGTCTGTAAGGTAGCAGGCACTGCAGCCTTTGAACCGTACTTATGTTGCAGTACAAATCTGGAAGAGATGCTGAAGTACCTTACAGTACCCCTTCAGAGGGTCGTGGCTGGCTGATCTTATCTATTTAAAGCTGTGCTACCAAGTGCTGCAAGATTACATGAATTCACAAGCTAAGCAAAATTGACTATGATCAAGTCTAGATAGGAAAGAGAGACTGAAAGTGATTCTAGAGTTTCAGCAGATGATACTTCCCTACTGAAACACTGAATTGGGGAAGAAGATAAAAACTAGATTATTCGAAAGCACTACTACACAAATGAGGTGTAAACTGGCCATTTTGATGAGATGTTTTGCAGAAATAGAAATTGTAATGTTATCAACTTGACTCATAATGTTCAATATGAGAAGTTCTTTTTCTTCCACACCCAGAAAGACTGTAAGAAACAGAAGATCACCTTGACATGTAAGCAGTCTGCAGAGTACACTTTAAAAATTGATTTTGATCTTGAGACACGGGATGGCTCATTATCTGAACAAACAGACATTGTTTTTTGTCTTTGATTTAGTATCTTGGACTTGAAAATCAAGACAGGCATAGACATTTCTAGGACATGATTCATCTGACAAATTGCAAGCAACTGCTTTCTGATGACAGGAATTGCATTCCAGAAGCACGTAGTCCATTCTAAATGCTGTAAAAGTGGCCTCCATTCATTAATGGACTCACACATGGTAGCCACGCTGTAGATGTCTAAAGTCAAGTGAGACAAACCTCACTTTAGATTGCAAAGTTAAGTCATATTTGCATCTTGTTGTCTCTCAGAGCCAGGATATTATGAAGCAAATGGAAAGCTCAAGGACCTCAAACGGCCTCAAGATCCACCAAGGAAGGTTCAGGCTGGACATCAGAAAAAAAATTTCATGGGAAGAGTCATTGGGCACTGAAACAGGCTGCCCAGGGAGGTGGTTCAGTCACCTTCCCTGGAGGGGTTTAAAGGATGGATGGATGAGGTGCTGAGGGACATGGTTTAGTGATTGATAGGAACGGTTGGACTCGATGATCCTGGGGGGTCTTTTCCAACCCAGTAATTCTGTGATTCTGTGACTAAGAATCACTTGCATGGAAGAGATCTTACTTCTAGTGGGGATCTGTCAAAATCTCAAAACTTCAGGGATCCCCTACTGGAGCCCTGTGGGAGACCTTTTCAGTTCTTGCTAGAGAGCTAGAGGAAGAAATAAAATATCGCTGGGAGAATGACTGAATACCAATATCTTGCCTCACACGTATTGATATAAGGTACAGAAGTGTGAACAATTGTGATGGTAAGGGAGATGAAAGATAGCTTAATAAAAAACAGTGAATAAGTCATGTACTAAAAGCTTATGTTATTGCTGCTAAGACAAATTTTCAAAGAACTGAAATGGCAGGATATTCTCATAGTGTCCTCCTTAGCAACTAACCTAAGACCCTACCATAACACAGCCTGGACACAGCTAGGAGATGAACATCTGACTGCACACCAAGCTGCTATATCTTGCAAGTTTGAAGGACACATCTTCTGCAACTCCACAAGTAGTTAAATAAACTATAGATGTAGCCATGGAACATGAAAATATCTAGACAGTAATCACTGTGTAAGCAGTTTTTCAGATAAGATCAAGTGAAAAGTGTGCAGAGAACAGTTTCTTCAGTTACCTGGTGCATCAAATATATCTCAGAACAAGTGGGTTGGAAATGGTGGTTCTAATGGATGGAACAGCAGAGCTAAAATTTTTTTCCCAATGTCTCAGTATTCCATCACAAAGGCTGAAGCAAGAGTGGGCTCCAAGGAACATCTCCATTGGCAATTTCAGCCAAGTAGTTCAATGCAGGGGCAGTCATGACTGAAAGGGTCGTGTCTGAGTAGAGATGTTGTACATCAGTAGTGCAGAGATAACTCCACTAATGTTATCAGCGTTCATCTATATTCCACAGTCATGCCAACCTCTCTTTCCTGCATTGGCTTGAAATTCTCCATTTTCAAAAATGATGCCACTTGGTATCATTTTCAATACCAGATTTTAATACAATGTAGACCAGACACTTCTTTTCCTGAGAAAGGAAATATACTACTCCAATAAACTGTTATGGGTGATGTCAACTGCCTGAATTACCTGCATTTGACTGATAGGGATCAAGGTGGCTTGTGTTGTGATAGAAGAAGAGGTAAATGTGTTTTTCTCCAATAAAGAAGTTTCATATTTATAGAAAAAAAGTAATAATGCAAAAGCATGTGATGAACTGAAAACAGGACCTGATGGAGCAAATGAATATAAGAAATACAGAGAGCTGTGCAGCCATCGGCTTTACCCGACCTATGAACTCTTAGTCCAGCCTCAGGTTACCATATCAAACATCTTCCTAGGGCTCACTTGATGCAAATTCTTTCAGCATTCTTGGTTATGAGCTTTGAAAAAGCTCAAGGCTGAGATCTTAGTGAACACTGGAGCTGAGGAAGTATTTTGGGAAGAAGGCAAAGAATTAAGTTTTGAATCAGTCTTGGACTCTGGGGGAGTAATAATTCCCCTAGCCTGAAAAACAAGGAATTATTGCAGGAAAATGCAGCCAGCTCTGAAGCTGCTGAATTCTGCTGAAAACTTGTTTGTTGGAGGGAAATGCACATAGAGAGAGCACATTTTACACCATTAAAACTCATGCAGCACTGTGGAGTCGTTATTTTTTCTTTAAAAAAAGCAAGTGTAACAAGGCCATATGCTGTCCTGGAGGCTCTGTTGGCAGGATAACAAAGGGAAGGCAAAGAGCAAAATAATTCCAGGCTCTTCCTGGAACATACTGATCCCCTCAGCTCCCACAGAAAGCAAGGATGGTATTTTTGGACTTAATAAGAAACCTTTGGCACCCTGCAAAGTTGAAGTCTCTTGTTCTTGCGTGTATCCTGGGATAAAACTGTGATGTAGGCCATAAGGATCAAAAGGGCCCAAAAGTTTGTTAATGTTGTAATGACAATGATGAGACAAAATCCTCTGTAAGACATTTCCTAACACTTCCTAGTCACATTTTAGTAGGCGGCATGGTCTAAAGTAATACAGGAGGCATGGTCTAAGGTAATACAGGAGGCATGGTTTAAAGGGGGAGGTATTTTAATAAGAAAATATATATTTCTAGTAAAAGATATGATCTCTCCCTCAAACTTTGTCTCTCTTATTAAGCAGGGACTTGGCTGCAAGTCTACTCTAATATTACCTTCTCTTGACTATCACACCATAGTTTCTCATGCCGTTTAACTAGCAGCTAGTGATGTGCATGTTAACTATATCTATAATACACAAAACACTGCCAGGACCCATTCTTTATCCCTTTGACAGTGTCCCTTAATCTCCAAGACAGGGTGCTCACAACCAAAGTGCCTGTTGTCTCCAGATCACCTGCTAAATACTCAAGTAGGGGATTGTCTGGATCAATGCCAGCTATCCCTAACCAAAGCCACATGGATGATCTTTGGCTTATAATTGAAAAATATTGACAAACGAGTGCCAATACCTGTGCCCAGGTCCTGTACTGTTTAATTTATTAGTGTAGACTTAGACAAGGGCCCCAAGAGGAATGCAATAATAATCTGTGGCTCTGAGCAGTTCTAGAGCTTTTACATCTTCAGAGCACATCCAAATGTTATTCAGCCCCTCACCTTGCATCTCAGTGGTATATAAAGAACTTGCTAGATCATGAGATGAGGCCCCCCACGGCAGGTCCACCAGCAAGGTATTTTGGTTGTTCATCTTGAAGACTGAAAACAGCTGAGCAGTGCAATGCTTCCCTGGTGCCCAGGCAGATCTCTGAGAAATTCACTGCCAAGTGATGTCATCGGTGTTGAGCTACTGATCCAAAGAGGAACTGGCACCAAGAAGAGCTGAGTGTCCTCACAACTAATGCTATTATCACTTCAGAAAAGTAATTCAAAGTACATCTTTGAGACTCAAACCAGCCTCAGAGATGGGACAGGCCCGTTGAGCACAGGGAAAGTTTATTCTGTCAGCATCTACCGTCTTTACACCTCCTCCTTGTACATCTAGTCATGGTTACAGCCAAGTAGGACTGTGGGCTGGATGGCACGACCACTCTGGTGGTTCCAGGCTAATTCTCTCCAGGTTTAAGATGATTCATCACTTGTTTGAACAACCACTCTTTTTTCTGACAGTGGAATGACCGTAAGAAAGCTTCACAGTTGCCACCTCAGGCATTATGCCCTTAACCCCCGTTGCTAAGTGAGTCCATACTTCAGTAAAGGATTTCAATAGGATAAAATCAAAGCACTTTTTCTATGTATTTTAAGCTCTTGTATCTTTTGTAGGGTCTTCTGAAGGTACACCAGTCTCCCTTTCAGCATATGAGCCTGGGCATGTCCTGATGCCTAATCATACAGCAAATGAGGGACCCAGATGCCCTCAAACCATGGTTTCACCTTCATACCTTGGACAAAAGTCTGTGCCTTAACAGCATCTCCCTCATCTGCTGCCAAACATCTTGACTTGACTTGAGCATTGAATGAGCTGAGTTTGACTCTGTGCAGGGCACTGTGACTTCAAACCTCAGGAGATAACTGAGAGAAAATAAAACAGTTTTGTCAGTGCTCTGCTGCCTGAATAATCTGAGGAGATCCTTGATCCGAATCAAATCAGTCTTGGTTTCTTTAAGTGCCCCATTGCCAGAGCCTGCTCCATTCTTTACCCAAATCTTCTCTTTAGTAAGTGAGGCAGCAGAAGACATTCCCAATGCTATTATATCCACTTTCTATAACCCATCTGTCATGCAACAGCCAACAGAGACGCAACTCCCACTCAGATAGCACACCCTTCTCTATACCAGGATAAATGTTGAGTCAACTCCACTGAAGCTGGTAAAGCTCTCCTACATTTACAGAATTGAAGTAAGAGGACAATTTTGCTCGTGATACAGCTGCTGAAATAAACAGGACCTTTATAGAAATGAATAGTCTCACCACTTTGAAAAGAGCAGATAGCACTGCAGTGAGCATGAAGCTACAAGAGCCATTCTTTCCTCCACAGTTATTGCACAATGGAAGACACACACAGAGCTTCTCAATGAAGTAGAGCCAGTGCTATGGAAGGACATAAAACCTCAAAGTCAGCATCTGCAAAATATCACAATGTGATCACAGTAGCAAAGCAACAAGAAGATGTGACAAGAAAATACTTCCATGGCCAAACCCAAAGGCATCTCACTAGCATCAGTGGAAATACTTGTGGGAGTAAAAGGAGAAAATCTAGGCTCCTTTCAGACAAAGGGATGAAGAAAAAGCAATTCTTAAGACTCTCCCATTTCATCAAACAACACATCAGTCCTCTAAACACCTGAGCACACTGTTAATGCTACTTCAGACATTTGCTTCATCCAGCAGCTTTGCCCACAGCTGCAGAGTGCAACGAGGACAAACCTGCCCCCTCGTCAATATTTATTAACATGACCAAGCAATTGGCACAACCTAGCCCTCCACAAACCACATTTCACTGCAAACATGATAAAAACCACGTGGTCTTCGTTTCCTGCATAGACTCTGTCACGAAGTTAAAAGGAGACCTCTGACTTCACAATAGGTCTTGGAGAGAATAACCACTAAGTACAAAACTAAACCCTGTTTTTAAAGCAAATAAAGAACAAAGATGGCCAGGAATTCTGCACATTTTCTGAGTAGTAATGGAACAGCTGCATCTCTCCCTTTTGCCTAATGCAAGATGATTAATGAACACATAGAAAGGGTTATATATTTCATGTCAAAATTTTGGGATTATAATGTTCAGATAGGCAAAGAATGAAATAACATAATGGAACCTCAATAAAATTACAATAGTTTAACGATAATTGTGCTTTTTGGTATCTCAAAACCCTCAACCTTCATGAGGTCTAGTTATTTGAAAATAAACCTCTCAAAAAGCTCAGTAGAATGACAAAATGCTCAAATTCAAACACACACTTTGGAAGCATACTTTTCATATAGGTATTTTTCTCATTGTTAGTTTGTTTTTTTTTTCAAATCAACTCCAACCTGTAATTCCATCTGCTATACAATTTCATGAACACATCTGTATTTCATTCCAATATAGACAAAATACTACACCACAAAAATAGAAATAGCCGGGAACAGGCAACAAAACCAATAAAAACCAACCAAAAACCAAGCCAGATTTGTACAGACACCAGATCAGAATGAGGAAAAAAAATGCTGTTTGTACTGAACAATTGTGCCAATTTTAGCGTGAAGACTACGCAGAAGGCGTCTCATGAAACTGACCCTAAATATGTGTTTTGCAGTCCTGTCTTGTGCTTCAGGTGAAACCCAGTAGCATTTTCTCCCCTCAGAGTTATTTATATTTGGGTTTCATTTCCTGCATCTTTTTTTTTTCTTGATGGAATAGCTGGATTTGAGTTCAGTAGTACTTCTACTCCTTACTTTACAAAAATATGTCATACTCCATTTGTGTCCAGCTTTTTCTGGTTGATACTTTTTTGCCTGGTTTGACAAAGCAGTGGCGGAAAATGTTACTTCCCCTGCAGTCTGGTGGAAAAGAATTGGAGAGGATTCACCTAATTCTGCTCCCAGTAAAGTCAACATGTGAGATCCATGGAAATATTTTCTAATCAAGCATTTGATGCTTTTTTTTTTTTTCTAATTCCAGCCTATGCAAGTAACATGGGGATTGAAGAAGGTTTGCACTGGGCAGATACGGGTTTTGTCCCCTCATATTAGCAGTGGGATCAAGCTGTGAGGTCTCGGAAAGGCTTTACTGGGAATAAACAGATGACAGCACCTGTCCACCTCAACAGTCCTCATCGACAGTCCTCCACACACGTTAAGACTCAGCCAGCATTTCTGTGCCAAATGCTGGTCATTACGGTGTTGCTGGCTGGTCACTGGGTCCAAGGACATTTTCCACCACACAAGCATGTAAGAAGTGGGCAAAGTCCTGCTCACTCTCCCAGGAGTTTCCTCATCCCTCCATTGACAGAGCACAAGGTACCACGTGGTTCTGAAAAATGCACATGACCAAAAATTGAGATAGTTTTCACTTGCCAGGATGATATTTGTGCACTGACGATGTGAGTCCTTGAACTTGCTTTTAGCCCATAATGGTGAAGTGTCTAACATGAGCTCATCTTCTCAGCTTCATCCACAGAGACAGGGAGAGACAGACATCCTGAAGGAGACACATCCCACAGGGCATAGCATGGCATGGATTGTCCTAGGGAACTTTTTGTCTCTCCATTCCAATAGAAAGGACCTGGATTAGTGCTTCTGGGTCAGTGACTGCCATTAGACACAATTACATTTCAATGGCTGGAGTTAATTCTGATGAGTATGTTCCCCATGCCACATTTCAATTATTTCAAAGAATGAACCTCCTCTTCACCCAACTGAAAACAGATGAACACATTTTTCATTCATTGGCCCTGTTAGCCTCTCTTTTTTTGCTCTCTCCCCACCTCCTACCAAATTCAACATTAAGATCAAACAAACCAAAACTAAAAGATCAGGACTGCAAACAGTTTTCTTTCAATTTCTCTGTTTGACTCCAGTTACAAACAGGCTGTATTTGGGGGAAAAAAATGTAAATCAATTCATGTTTGACAAGTCTGGTGTCTATCTCACATCAAAAATATCACTTAAGTGGAAAAGTAACAGAAATAATAACCATTCATTCATGAACACAATATTGATTCTAGTGTCCAGGAAAATAGGATCCATACATTTTACAACTAAGAAGGGAACATTACAATAAAGATTATGACATTTTATGAATATTCGTGTTATAGCTTTGAGCTTTATTGCAAAGCAAAAATATATATTTGTATATATATATATATATTTTTATCTACATATCACCTCTGACATTGTATACAACACTAAATCACATGAAATCAAAGAAATCATAATGAGGTAGATACAAAACAAAGGGATGTCAAAGAATCCAGCTGCTAAATTTGGCTTAACGCAACTGTCATTAACATATGTATACCCAACATAGCAGTGAGCTTTGATTCACAGCTTAATCAATGGATCCTACTAACACTGATATTGATATTAGAGCCCATTTAGAAATAATGCCATTTGGAAAGTGTGTGTGAGAGGGAAAGTAAATCAAAAGCTTTTCCTACAAACTAGTCTTCTCCAAGGGAAAAATTTCCATTGATTTTTCACGACATTTAATGATGATAAAAGGAACTCTGAGAAACAGCCTGAGTTCTAGGGGTACTGGTAGTGCAGGAGGGCAGACAAAGAGGGAGGATTATACAGTAGGGGATTCTACTGGGGTTGAACATAAAGAAAAGAAAGATAAGCCATTTTCCCTCCCTTTTTGATGGCCAAGTAGAAGCTGCACACCCTGGGAACGCCTGAGGAGGCTACATTCACCAACACATGCTTGTGAATACCAGCTTGGACTTGTTGACGATGGCCAATGAAACAAGCATTTGGTAGAAGGGCAGCTCCTTCATGTATTTTGTTGCTCTTTTCAGGCAACAGCAGATACGTGGCAAGAAAGACGGTATCACTGAAGTAACCGGGTGTTGGTGTGGCTGGTGTTGGTACTTGGTAAGATCTGGCTGCTTGGTCTGCACTCCCACAAGGAGGCTTGTTAAGACACCTGGATGACTAGGGCTCTTCAGTTAATTCTCTGCCTTGGGAGAGATTTGAAATATCCTTGGGCTTCCTGGCTTTTAAATTTAGGTGCCTATCAATCCAGGACAACATATACCTGGTGCTTCCACGGGAGAAAAGACATGAAGATGAGAAGCCTTGGGGTTATCTTGCAGGGGGGGAACCAGGTTGGATACAGGAAAACCTTTTCAATAAGGTTGAGCATAGGGATGGTTGGTAAGAAGTCTTTGGGCTACTGGATCACCCTCAACCGTTAAGTGGTATATGCAGCAACAGAAGGGGAGGGTACCCTCATATCACAGGATGTGGGAGCCATATATTATCAGGGATGTAAGAAGCTTTATCTGAAACACAGACAAAAACAAGTTTGAAGCTCTGGGCCCCTTTGCTACTGCTCTAACATCTCCAAATCTTCTTGCAAAAGTAGGAAGTGGTGTCCTGGAAGGAGCATGATTCCCCAGCTGTGCTGTAAATGGTGACATTCTGAGCTTTATTTTCAAGTCATTTATAATGTCATGACTGAATTAAAGAAAATGAGAATTGACCAGAAGAGCTTGTTAATGAGCAGGAAGAAGACAAAGTGAGTGTTACCAGCTTGCTGTGTGAATCTACTAAACAAGTCACTATTGTAGCTCAGATTTTACTTTTTGCTTTTCACCTCGCCAAAGAATGACATTATCCTTCAGGAAAACATACAGAGGGTTATTGCTTGTACATTAATTTCCAAGGGCTTTTTTTGAACCCAGAAGACTGTCATAGAAAGCGTGTATCGCTTAAGAAAATCAAATTCTCACCTCTCTTGAGTGGGTCCCACTCTAAATTGCAACCTGATGCCCTTAATCCTGGGAGGGAAATGCCTGATGCAGATGTGCCACTTTAGCAGGGGCTGCTGAGGAAGCACAGAGCTATGTTGAAGGAGGAAAGAGATCATTTTGAGTGTTCATTGGCAGAGCAGAAAGAGGACAAGTCTTATAGTAAGGCATGGTGGGAAAAGTTCTGGAAGCATAGTAATGCCTGTCCACTTTTGGTGGGATCCAACTGAAAACAAGTGCTTTAAACTGGAAACCAACTGGAATGAATCTCTACCTGGAGGTATCTTGCTCTCTCTCTTGGGCTTGAAAGGAACCTTGACAACTCACTGGATACCCAGCTATTCTAGTTAACTTAAGATGATTTGATCTCATGCTCATAGAGCAAGCAAGCAAAGTACTTTGGACAAACAACCCCAACCAGGACGTGTGTGTGTGTGTGTGTGTGTGTGTGTGTGTGTGTGTGTGTGTGAAGAAATATGCTCCTTCATAAAATCTGAAAGCAGCAAGTGGGTTTATATGTGTCCACAAAGTGAATTTCTCTTGCTGTTTGCCAAACACACTCTTAAAGATCTGTTTTTTCATGTTTCAAAATAACATTTTTCACTGAAACATGGGTCTGCTTTTATTTTAACTCTGATAGGTGCATCACTTTGCTTCAAAGGGGCTAAGTAACTTGGAGAGGAAGAATATATTGCCAAGCATCCTTCGTGTATGTCTTTACCTGAAAAAAAGATTTTCTTAGTAAGTTATGAAATGAAGAAACTCTTGTGAGTTACTCCCTTTAAGAAAGTGGAGCATATGAACTTAAAAGATTTTAGCTGCAAGATTATGGACTTAGTCAAACTTGCCCTCTAGGTTCCTCCATTTGCTGAATCTAGCGATTAGAAAAGTATCTTCTTATATTTTTCCTTAAGGCTTTAGTACAAACTGCTAACTGGGACAGAGGATGACTCCACTTGGAATCCTTAGGTGGGCACCTCTCAGGACTACATTTTCAAGGAAGGAAATAAGGTTTCTGTCTTAAAGTGAGCCTGGGGGAGAAAACACTATCTTTGATTTTTGTGCGGGATTAACTATTAGCAGAGGACACAGATGTCAGCATCCTAAGCAAGGATGGCAAGCTGAAGGGACAACAATAGCTCCTTGCAAACACCAGCCACAACCAGAGCCTGAAACCTTTCAGTGCAGGCAGTTGGAAGAGCTCAGGTTTGTGCAGGAAGAGCAGACAAATAGATACTTGAGGCAATATAGCTGTCTATACCATCAAACAGACCATATGTGACGTATAAGGCTGAGCAAGATGTCCTGCAATAAGTTATTAATGAGTGAATGCTGCTTTCTAGAGAGCTGAGTTACATGAATCACTCACAGGAGGTTTTGGAGCCCACCTGGATTTATAGAGCAACCAGCTGACTGCCAACAGCAGGAGCCACAAGGTGGTATAAGATGGGAAGAGTTGTTTTCAAAGAAATGAGGCTGTAACTCCGGTAGGAAGGCCGATGTGAAGTTCTTGGTAAGGAGTCAAGCCCAAAAGACTGGCTGAAAGAAGTACCCATGCTGCCACAGACTGATGCAGACACTTGTGTTCCCACTGACATAAGAAAGAGGTGCCACAGATCCATTCCCCTCATCCTTCTTGCTTCTACTGTCTCCAGTAAGGGCCCTGTCTGTATCCATAGCTGCGCATGATACCCAGCTCAGCTGCTCCTTGGTCACTTGGAAGAGCTTCACTAAATCAGGTGAGAAATGGGGTTTCATCTGCACACCTCCAAGAAACTTGAGGTCATAGAATCACAAAATATCTCAAGTTGGAAGGGATCCATAAGGATCAAGACCATCAGGTCTGCGTGTAGTATGAAGGGTGAGAGTGGGCTAATGGTAGCAACCCAGGTTTTTACCCTCTGCCAAGTTGGTTTAGTGCCTGGAGGAACCACGGCTGAGGAGTCTGATAAAGGGATTTGAAGAGTGTTAGCATGGTGGGCCGTGGATTTCAAGGATGGGGAACCCTTGAGTAGAAGGAAGCAGCAGAATGGTCTCATTTAAAACATAATGGTGAGGGGACGAAGGTCAAAGCATGGCCCAACAAGGCAGCAGTGGGCTTCCTGAACAGAAGAGAGATGGAGGACGAGGGGTGGGTTGGTGGAGATCTCACCGTAAACTGGCCTGAATCGCCTCCCACTGGTATTGAGGGGGACCCTGCACTATCTGCAGAGAGGGGCCATGAGTGCAAAGTGCTTAAAGGCTTGGTAAGCATTAGCAACCCCAGTTTGACAGGCACAGAGAAGTGGGAGTGATGTGCTCTAAGTTGCATGGTGAGTCGGTGGTGGGCAGGGGACATGGCAGCCACATCTCGTGGTCTCGTGGTTTCCTGAGTTCATCACTGGATGACCCTGTTTCCTCACCAACACTTTCCTCGGCACCCGCTGGGGTGGGGAAAGAAAGGTTACAAAGGCTAAATCCCCACAGGAATATGCACTGTGAGTAGCAGGGGAGGACACTTTTCTACCTTTCATCTAAGGACAGGGAAGAATTTTACCCATCAGAGCTAGGCTATTTATCATAGCTTGAAAACTCTAAATAAATAAAAACCTCTCTACTTTTATGGAATAGATGGGCATGATCATGTGTTTGGCTGTGTGTATATATTATACACAACCTAGCATGGACATCGGCTATTATATATTTCTATAATATAGTATATAATACACACACACATGTGAGATACTCAAACATCTTAACTTCTCTTAATCAAAACTCTCTTCTTTGAAGATCAGGTAACACTCACTACATTTTCTATATAGACAACTTTGTACATACAAGTCGTAAAGTGCGTTAAAAAGCGCGTAAAATTTTCTATGTAGAAAACTATATACATATAGCGCACACATGTACTAAAACACTTGGAGTTAAGCCAAATTTCCCCTTCATCTTCACATCCCCAAATAACTACAATACAAAACCAGAATTAAAAAAATAAAAGAAGTACATAAGGAAATGAATTTAAAAATAAATTCCTTAAATCCAAGAGAAACAAAACCAAAACAAAATCAAACGCAAAAACAGTCAACAGAAGCCTGGCATGTGTAGAAAACATCAATTCACTTAGAGAACATAAAGAGGGTCATGTCCGAACCTCCTTTTTCTTAAAAACTAAACCAAACCAAACCCCTTTTGTTTGTCTGTTTGTTAGCTCTTATTGTTTGAGAAAAGTCACAGTAGCACTCTCACCTTGAACCAGAGTTTGGAATTTTTTGTGTTTCTTTGTACAAAAGAAAAAACGGTTTTAGGTTATGGAAAATAGTTGGGAAATTTGAGGTTGGAGAGAGGAGACAGAGAGAGAAACTGGAAGATTGCATAGTTGTGAACAGTGGCTTCTCATCAAGGTGAAAAAGTGCATCATCTGATAAAATAGCATTTGATTATTATTTTTGTTCGGTTCCATATGTTTTTTTTTCCTCAGTCAACTGTACATGTAACACATGAAAAGGTATATACAGCACACACACATGCTAACATTAAACGCCTGACATTGAAACAACCATTCTTTAAATGTTCCATCAGAGATTTTTCCATGCAAATTTGTATTCTTTTTAAATACAATTTTTTGCTACATCCTAAGACCCCAAACTTGTCTAAGCCCATCTCATGTAATTTTGATCATTAGCAACGCAAAAAGGGGAAAAGCACCAGAATGGCTTGGTTTGATCACCAAACCTCTGCTTTGACTTCTTTCTTTTTTTAATTTTCATCCCTTCATTCACTGCTGGTTGTTTCATTTTTTCTTTTTCTTTTTTTTTTTTTCATTGTTGTCATTTGTTTGCTTGAATTTTCCAGAGATGGGAAAAAACAATTGACTTTTTTTGTAAGCGTTCTTGAGGTAAGAGTTATGCTCAGCACCTGGGGCAAGCGACAAAGCTTTCAAAAGCTTTTGAGAAATGAAGTGTGAGGCCAAACACTGTCACTACTGTCGTAAACTAAAACCAAAACAAATTGAGATGAATATTCCAGGTTTCCATGCTAGCTAAACCTCGCTACCCTCTTTCCATCCCTCTTTCTTTTTCCCCAAGAAATCACAAAGAGAATTAAAAGGAAATAAAACCAAGTTGGCACATTCCTTCTTGCACCAGCTAAATGAAAAAAGACAGGTGTTGTGCATTAAAATGGATGCTTCAAAAGCTTTTTGTGCTTGCTGCCTGCCTCAAGCGCATTTTAATATAGGTCTGATCATTTACATTTATATAGGATAGTCATATTCGTTACACTTTGTACAGGATCACTTCATTTTTGTCCTTTTTGAACCTTTTCACATTTTTTGTGGGTTTTTTTGGATAAAGAGTTGGTTATAACAATCTACAGTAAGGCTGCACAGGAAGAATTCTGTGTATGTTGTTTTTCTCTAAGAACCAAAGTATATAAAATGAGGTTTGATTCTAGCACCTTTTACAGTATTATTGGTGTTGTTCCCTTTAGTGGAAAGTAGTACCTTCACTCAACATCTGTTCCATCAATTATCTATAGTCTCAGCAATACTTCAAAGGTAACAATAAGGTGAAGATTGACCCAACCCAGCAGTCCCTTGACAAAAATAAGCTCCCCTCCTGAAGTCAGGCAGAACTACTTGTGTGAGCAAAGCAAATCACCCTCGCCAGCTTCCCTCCTCCCTGCCAGCAAGGGCTCCGGCGCTCGGCTCGCTTTGAAAACCAAGCATCCAAAGAGAAAACAAAAAAACACACCAAGTTGCTGTCTCGCTGGGAAAGAGGAGATGGAGAGGCTCATAGCACATGGATACGCTAGTGGGGGAATATCACTGCTTGCCATCCATCGAGTTGCTTCACCTTGGTGCAAAGCAAAGGCAAGGCTGCTGCCCTGGGATGCTGCCCCACTGGCCCCACTGCCTCCCCATACTATGGGATGAATGTGTCGCATTGCAGCGTATGCTGGGGATAGGGAGAAAATTATGAGAAATTGCTATGGTGCGGAACAGCAGCTTTCACAGAGTATGTTTTTGACAGTGGAGAGGAGAAGGGCAGAAGGAGAGAAGGGAGCTAGAAAAATAAAAGTGGGAAAGAGAAGCTCCTTGCCAAGATTGTAATTCTTTACAGGATGTTGACCTGTTGGTTTCACTTGAGCAGTGTATAATCCTGCAGAGGAATGGTCCATTCCCCATACAACGGCATCAGAACCTCAATTATGTATATATTATCATATCTATAGCAATATATCTATCTATCTGTATTATATACGTATACATTAAAGTCTGTTACTGCACTGGCATGTAATACAGAGGAAATATACTGGCATTGCTCTTTGATGTAAGTGGTTGCCTCGACTGAAGTCCCATGAAGGGTAAGCACCACAAGAAAAGGCACCACAGGGTTTTAAGAATTGAAATGTTGATGCCCTTACATAGGCGTTGTCAGCAAACATAAAGGGCTTGTTGGAGTTAATGGGGCCAGGCCAAATTCTAGCCTGGCTCATGGAAGAAAAAGCAGAGTGTTCCTAGAAAAAATAGCGGGGTTCATAAAGAGTGGCTGGTGACATGGTGAAATCAAGACCAGAATTTGGTCTTTCAAGGGGCACATTGATTTTGAGAGCTCATATCTAGCACTTTGGATACTTTTAAACAGCCTTCCTAAATTAAAATCAACACATCTAACCACGTTCAAAATGCTTGCACAGGTGTGAGGGAAGCTGAATTGAACTTTGAGAGCTCAAATCATAATCTAACATAAGCAGGGCACAACCTGACACGGACTGCATCCTGGGATGGACTGGATGCCTTCAGCTTCCACTAAACCAGGGGAAGTTGAAGCATACAACAAGTCTGATCTCATTCCTCTGCAGAGCCCTCCCCTGAATATCTCAATCTGTCACTCCCCAGGAGTCCAGAGAAGAAATTGTCCTGGGCACAAGACAATGATGTATTTACAGAAGTCCCGCCAGAATGAGATGGATATTAAAATCCACACATCTGGTTTTCTGAGGTCTCAAACCATCCTTCTTAATCAGTTCTTATTCAGTGAAAACTTCCATTGCACTAAACTTTTGGGCTGCCCCTTCGTCTATTCCCTTTGCTCATAAATTCACACTCAAGCACATCCACATCCACACATCTTACCCTCCAAGACATAGAAATTAGAGGAAGAGCTGGGGAATAAGACAGAGTACATACTCAGAGCCCTCCTGTCAATCAAGAAGTCGCTACAAGCATTGTCTATACGCACTGGGCTTCCCATGTGTAAGGTAATTGCTTGGTGATTGACAAAGGAAAAGAAGACACTCACAGGCACTCTATGCCGAGTTAATAGCACCAGTTTTGCATCGTGCTGACACCTGTCAGTCCATCCCATCTAAACCACCCTAGCTCTTCAGACAGCTGCTGACAAGCAGCCTGCCCCTGCTCATGGTGGCATTGCACCAAATCAAGGGCAATATTACTGAGATCAACAGAAATGCTCTTGCTATAAGAGGAGGGTCAGGTTTGCCCTCAGCCACTTATCTTGGCCAGCTCAGAGCAGGGTTTGTTGACAGCTTGTGTATCTCCCAAGCACCACGTATGCAGCTTGCTTAAAAAACTAGAAATGGTGTTGAAACACCATCATGGGGGAAAAAGGACTTGCCTGTGGCTGGACTGGAAGTCCAAATTAGATCCCTGCCTCTCTACACTGCCAATAAGGATGGTTCAGGTACAGATGTGACTTAGGAAGAAGCCAACCTCTCCCAGTCAAACTGACAGATCCTTGATCTTGACTTGGATGGATGGGCATCTTCACCTGCAAGCCACACTGGGTCAGAATGGTACCAGAAGGACAACTTCATTTATGACCTGGGTCCCGAATGGGCTAAGTTCACTTAATAAGGCAAGATTCAAGGCATGGGCATGACTGAGTTTCAATCTTGGTTCACAAAAGATATATTTCTTACAAGGAAAGCTTAGACCACTCTTTCTGTCTGATGCGGTTGATCAAGAGGGTCTAGGGTGAGCAGACACTTTCTTTGGAAGTTTTCCAGCCAGACAGGATTTAGGGTGGGAGAATAAGACACAGGGATGCCTGTGGTATGAGCTCTTGGAAACGCACCTGATGATCCATGTACTCATTCCATCTCTGCTTTCTTTAACTGCATGACTCAATGGAACTGTGCTAAATCCCTGGCTTCTCAGCTGACTTCCCCAAACACTTTTCAAAGGACAGTGGAGTATTTCAGGGGATGGAGGAAAGCACTCCTCAAAAACTTAGCGTGGCAACTTCAGTGGGTTGTGCTAGTCCTCCTCAAGAAACTCAGTTTCAGACCAGCCTGCCTCTTTCTCTCTGCTGAGCTACGTGGAGACAAGGCAAAGGTGACACGATGCAATGTTTTTTCCTGCTCTGCCCAACAGCACCACAGTCCTGCCACATTTTGAATGTTAAGGTCTTAACACTGACTAAAGAATCCTCACATCATGCTTGTGAGGAAGGCTTTACACCTCCCATTTTACAGATGAGGAAGCTGAGGGGCAGAGCAGTTACATGACTTGCTCAAGGTCACGCAGCCAACCACAGTGAAACTGAAGGCTATTTTAGGGAAGGTCCATACCTCTCTGTCTTTTGGTAAAGTACTTCAAACAAGGGGGCCCCAAGCGTGACTGCAGTCCCAGCATGCCTACTGCAAGGCAAATGGACAATATTCCATGGTTACACTTAATTGCATCCAAAGGTCTTAGAAAAAAACAGGAGTCCTGCTTTAATAACTTCTTTTTACCATTTTGTAGTGATTGGGGAAGTCTTTCTCCTTGAATAAAGTTTATCTGAGGAATCATGTGCAAGAATATTTTCTGGGTTTTGAACATTAACAACAAGTTCCAGCAGTGGTTAGTCAAATTTCAGTGTTTATGGGAAAAGTGGCACTTCTGAAATATGAGTATTTAAATTGTGCTATTCTCTATGGCTGAGCCAATTTTCCTACACTAGGAAAAACGAGTAGTCAAAATGCTGCTATGAAGACAGCTCGTTTTAGAGGATACTGTGAACTTTCAGGATTTCTTTCAAGCAGGAGGTTCCCAAGAGTTTTGCAAGAAGTGTACAACTAGTCTCTCTTCCGAGTGATCTTTAAACCCACAGTGCAACACCTGGAGTAAGTACGGCAGAGACCCAGAGTTGGAGGTGGGATTGATGATGGGAGCCAGGTCACAGCCTGACCATTTCCATATCACATGCCCTGGAGCAGAGGTCATTGTTACCGGGGAATATATTATATCTGCCAGCAGAGACAGCCCTAAAACCCCCCTGGCTTTCCCAACCAAGAACCTATTGCAGAGATGGAGAGACAACATGTATCTTCAGGCACTATGATTTTAACTTTTGTATGTGACAGTGCATCTAAAAGGGATGACATTTCCTTGCAATGAAAAAGTCATTCAAAGCCACCAGAATACATAGCCTTTCTGTGAAAATCCTGGGTTTAGGGAAGAGGTCCATGACTGGGCACGTTATATCAAGTTCCCAGGCACATCACCATGATAGAGAACACATCGGAGACCATGCAAGGACCTCACGTCATCTGTTATCTCATACTGGGTGATCACATCAGCTTTACTGGAATGGTCTAAACTTGGCCCGATGACATGAGAGGAAGTCATCAGGCTATATGAGAAATAGTCCTTCCCTGAGCAATTTAAACACTTTAGAAACTACTTCCAATTCCTCATTGGAACAAAAGGCTGGAATGGTAAAATGGTTTGCAGAGCGGAAACATTAACCAAAAGCATTGTTGGGTTTTTTTCTGATCAGAAAATATTTTCTAGAAAAGAAAAAAAAAAAAAAGCATTAGAACCATTTAGGGAGGGGGCATATTCTGTAACTAATGGCAAACTTTGATGTTCAATGTAAAAATCTCTTCCCCCTACATAAAGAAGATGAGGGCCAAGGGATTTGGCTGGGATACCTATTTAGATGCTGATTTAGAAAACACACATCAGAGCTCTCCTCCAAAGGGCTGCAGTTAAATCCAATTTAAGGCTTGTTTAATTGCTTGAGTAGTACCAAGAGTTCTATGGATAAGTGTGAACCAGTCTGCTCTCCCTAATACTTATCTATTGTAAATTTGTTGACTGATACCCAGGCTTCAGTAATGGTTGAAAAAATTAGGTTATATGGTGTTAAACTGGAATAATTTCAGGGGATTGCCTGGGATCACCTGCTGTAAAGTTTCTCTTGCAGCAGTGTCAGCTCAGAGCAAGTCCACTGAAGTGGCTTCAACTTCAGGCTACTGAAATTTCTACAGGTGCGTGTCCCTGTGTGCACTCGTATGCCTACAGAAACTGAAATAAGACCCTACAGCGAACAGATTGCAGGTGTAATCAGCTGGCATTTGTCCTGCATCTTCACTGCTTGGAAAGGAACGTTGTGTGTTTTTAAGGTGGAGGAAAGGGGAGGAAAGATGGGGGATGGCATGCAGGTGTTGTTTAGCTGGGTCTCAGAGAGGGAAGCTTTGGCATTGCCAGTGAGTTTTATTGGTAAATACAGCTACAATGGAAAATATGAGCTGCTTGTCCTTGTGACTGATGAACGGGAATGACATCTGGAGAGAAAACAATAATCATTCCTGTTGATTGGCTCTTGGCATTTGAATTCTAAGGGAATCATAGAATGGTTTGAGTTTGAAGGGACCTTAAAGACCATCCAGTTCCAACCCCCCCCTGCCATGCACAGGGATGCCTTCAACTGGATCAGGGTGCTCAAAGTATCATCCAACCATATCCTGAACACCTCCAGGGATGGGGCACCTAGGACTTCTCTGGGCAACCTGAACCAGTGCCACCTCACCACTATCACACTAAAAAAGTCTTCCTTATATCTAGGCTTGAAATCAGAGTTGGGGGGTGTTGCTGTTTATTCCTGCAAAGGAGGATCCAGTTTTCAGAGTTTTAACAGGACAGTTGCCATTGCAATGGTGATACTGGCGGAAGCGTAAACCTCATCTAAGGCTAGCAACTCCAAAGCACCCATGTAGGTCAGGGTTGCCACATGCAGATGGATCTGCCTGGAAAGAAACCCTTGATTTGCCTGGATTTTTACAAAATCCACAAGCTCAAACAGGAAATCTGTTGTCACAGGTTAAGAAAAAAACCATCAGGGACCAAACTGGGCTCCCTGGCACCAGAAGAAATGACTATTTTTAGTCTGAGGTGTGTAAAGTAGGCACCTGGACATCAGTGGAGTTTTACTGATTTACAGTGACACTATTTGGCCCTCATTTTTTTGTCTGATTTTGGCTTTCAGTTTTCTTAAGAAGTGGAAGATCAGGTGGCATAGCATTTTCACAGAAGGACTGTAAGCTACTGATGGTCTTTTCTCCCCTTTTTCACCTAACAAAAACCAAAAATATACAAGGAATATTTATTTCAACCCTGTTTGCAAATCCCAAATTGCTAGCAGCTCGCACCAGAAACTACCTTACTCATCTCAAAAAGCCCTTTGGAATTCACAATGTGTTCATATATATTAAAACATATATACTGTTGCAGTAACATGGCATGTATGCTTTTCTATATTTCCACAGGACTGTGTATATAGACACAGACATACATGTTTATTAGTCCCTTTAACCCTGAAAATTCATAGCCACTCACATCAGGCTAATATATAACTGAAGGAGTTCTCTTTCTCCTCCTGCTTTTTAACCTATGCCACTAATATAGCCGTTGCTGCTGAAGTGGGTCAGAGTAACGCAACCAGGTGCAAGCACAGCCAGGTGTGTTTACTATTGAACACTACATTTTCAGGAAAATTAAAGGGTGATTTATTCATAAAGTGAACTTTCTGTGTTTTTTTTAAATATACATATATATATATATATATATAATGCCCTCAATACCTTATAGGCTATATCTTATTTACTTCCATGAGGTGGGCGTCAACTACCTTTGAAAGCAGTCTGCATTTACAACTTGTTTTATCTACTAGATACATTTAAGACTTTAATTAAATTCAAAACCTCACTTGCCCTCTCTCACCCCTCTCAGTCCATTCCCGTTCAAGACACAGATATGTGGTGCTTCTTAGGACAAAGAGGGAAACTCTACTTGTTGGCCAGCATTTGGTTGGGTTGAACAAAGCAGTTAGCATAGCACCGAAGGAGTTACATTGCTGTTTTGTTTTTGTTTTTTTTTTTTTTTCCCAGCTTCAATCTTTTTCGAACAGAAGTAGTAAAAAGAACTCAGAAGGACTGAGCTGAGAGCTTAAAAAAGGGCAAATAAACAGCTAGGGAGAAGAACGGGCAAGGAGCAGACTCAAAGCCAATGCAGATGAGCAGTGGCCCATCTGCAGGAGTAAGGCATCTGAATTTGCTCTGCCCCAGCAAGAAGATATACAGCTGCCTTGTTAGTCATGTGGAAGAGCCTGTCCCATATAGCCAGAAGATTTTGAACTACTTCCCCATGGTGGATACAGAAGAGGGACAGGGAAGGTACGTGGCAGATCAAGACAAAGCTGGAGGAGGAGGGTTTCCTAGCTTCATTCTTGCTTCATGCAAGGCAAGTCTTGGATTAGAGAACCAATGGCTGTCTGAAACACTACCTGGTTATCCAGAACAGGCCAGATTTCACAGTCCTTACTCAGGAAAGAAAATGAGACCCAACAACAAAACCCAGGAGTTTTGCCTGAGTAAGGAGTGTATAAGTAGACTTCAAAAAGTTCTACAGAAAAGGAGCAGGGAGTCTTGCCTCGCATTGCATTTTCAAAAGAGACATAATATAATGGTCAGGACACTTAGACAATAATAACACTTGGCTCAAAATCATAAAAAAACCCAGGCTTTCTACGACATGCTTTTTTATCTTCCAATTTTTCTGACCTGTAGCAATATTTAAAGCAACAAACTGGATCCATTCCCTCCATCTAAAGAAAGTTTTCCTGGGTTTCACCCAAGTGTCTTGGGGTTCAACCAGGGATGAATCCATCTTGATGGACACATAACTGACAGTCAAAACTCCCGTGGATGGCAAGGGAAATTTTGCCTGCGGGAGGATGGTGAAGGCAGGCCTGGTCTAGTCTCTCTGGATGTGGCACAGATTTTTCTCCAGGAAAGCAGGTACTTTGAGAAGAGTCGCACGTGAGCAGCGTTGAGTCTAGTTTATCAATCCATAACCCACATTTGCCCTTCGCGTAAAGAAACAGTTGAAAGAAAAGCTACTGTACAACCAAGTAAACTGCAATTATTGTGCTGTCTTAGGCAGTCAAGAAACTTAAAAGGCAGAAACAAAAGAAACAGGATTTTCCACATGTTTTTCAGTTGAGACTCTACTTTTCCCATGCCTACAAAAGTCCTCAGCAAACAGTATACCAGCCTTCCAAATAATGTCCAGGCTATTCCAAAACAGCGTGAGCAAATTTTTCACTGTATTCAGATGGAAGCTGATGACTGAAAGATTAGTGCACATTAACCGCGGCTGATGAGAGCAACTTTTAAAGAAATTCAAGTATTCATCAGTAATCTGTTCGGTTCAAAAATACTTTTGTAATCTGTAGTTTCAAGTTTCCAGAAACAGAAAGGAAAAGGGAAAGGTGACCTGTTGTGTAAGAAAATAATATTGCCAACAGTGCTATTACATTTGACCAGGAAAGCTAGGCTATTCAGTTGGCACACAACAATTTTCTCTGTTCCTTGCATTTGGGGAGAGAAAAGACTTAAGATCGCTTTCTTGACACATGCACGCACCAGTAGGTTTTCTTTATGCGTGTTGTAACAAACCCCTTTACTGCTCATTCTCGATAATAGCACAAATCCAGCAAGAATGAATTTTTTACGACGCGCTTCCAGCACCTCTCACACGCATTTACTTAAGCCTCACAACACCCCTGTGAGGTAGGTAAATATTATTGTACCCATGTACAGATGGGTATACTGTAGGCACAGAAAGGTTAAATCACTTGCCCAAGGTTACACAGCGACTTTGTAGCAGAGCTGGGGTCAAAACCCAGGAGTACTGTCACCCAAAAATCTGCTATGAGTTTTAGACTGTGGCCACTTCCTACGCTTGCTGTAAAAGACCATCTGACAAACACAGCACTGCACAAATCCAAATAACCCCATATATTATACGTGCCTGGTTGCCTTGCTGCATGTATCCCAAGGAGCTGAGGGGGGAGTAAAGTTTATGCTCTCAAATCATTTGTGTCTACTTGCAATGCTTCGTTTTGTTGTGATTTTTGGTTTGTTTTCGTTTGGTTATTTATTTTTTTCAGGTTTTTAATATACAACAGGAAACTATAGTCCATATTATTTTATCAACAACACTGCTTTTCAACTGGGTGGTTTGTACGTCTAAATGCACATTAAAGTCCAGATGGTTTAAGTAGATTTATTTTAATTGTCACCAATTGCCTCCCTCCTCATCAGTGAAGAGCAAATGGAACACATGCAGCTCTCTGTCATACCACATTCTTTTTTCTCATCATCATACTGTCTGAGCTTCAAGTAAGGAACAAGGGTTGAACACAGGCAATATCTAGCACAGCAGGAAGGCTCCAACCTTTCTTCACATCACACATCAACAGAAAAGAGTCACCACCCTGTTATTCCCAAGTTCAAACACGACAGAACAATGAAGCGATTCCGAACATGCTCATGAAGAAATAAGTGGATTGCAACAATCTCTGGTGGTACCCAAAGGTCTGGAAATGCATTCTGCACACAGTGAAATGTTTGCCCACGTCTATTTGGGATAGCCTCAAATCCTCTCCATCAAACCAGGCTGAGATTCTCTGCACCAGAATACACCTGAGCTCCAAGGAAAAATAAAAACAGCAATCATCACCCTGGGAAACCACCATCCCCACAGCCCCAGGGCTTTAGACAGCTGCCAAAATAACAACATGCAGGCTTCAACATGGGTACACAAGAGAGTTCACATCATCCTTACCATCTAACATCAACTACGTTGGCTTCTTTGGGGATTGGCATAGACCACATTGTGTTGTGAGCATTTAAGGTTTTGTTTTCCATTATTTTGCATGGCCACATTAAATCTGAACAGAATCCAGAGAAAAGCCAACCCAGTAAAAGAAGAAAAGATCCTAGAAAAGCCTGTCTTCACAATTTTCTGCTGACTCTGGCAGCTTCCAAATTGTCTTTTGCCCAAGCTGCCCAGCAAGCAGGCACTAAAAGGTTTTGCAAATGCACAGTAGTTAAGTTTTCCTTTTCAAAGCACCTCTGAGCTTCAATGAAATCATGCTGGACAAACCTCAGATCACATTTTCTTTGGGAGGTTTAGTCATGCTGCAGGTATGTGGATGACAGGTGTGTTGAATTTCTGTGTAGGGACAAGGAGGAAGGATAAATTGTGAAGTGAATCTTGTGTATACAAAGATATACCTGAAGAGCACAGGATGGTTACTTTCTGAAAGTCAACAGCTATGCTCTCCTTATGAGCAGCATCAGCCAGGTTTTAGCAGACCACTGACTAAAGCTTGAAACTAATTTTTGTCCTGTTTCATCTAGTCAGCGTTAAAGAAAAATACATGCAAATGACTACTGATTTTTGGCAGGTGCAGAGAAGGACAGGATGAAGCAGACAATTAGCTCCAATCGAAAAAAACCTGAAAAAATATATATTTACACTTGAAATCAGCGGCTTGCTTGCACTTTCCACTTGTAATTATACAACACCAGTTCCTCTTCTGTGGTTCAGGTTGGATATGTTGCAGATGAAAAATGCCTTGTATGGGTCACAAAGCATGACAAGGACATGGGCAGGGACCTTGTAATTCCTGTATTTCCATTGTTGATTTGGTCTGCTTTGAATCATTCCTGCTCCAAATTAGCTGCCTACAGATGTATAATGCTATCACACTAAGCTTGCCAGCCCTCTTACATGGATGGAGGAATGGATGGGTTGACATCAGCACAATAAAAGTGATATTCTTTGCAAAGTAACCTCAGCAAAAAGAACAAAGTGAACTGAAAAATACCTTATCCATTGAATCAGGCAGACAAAAAAAAAGAAAAATGCCTTATTGGAGTCTTGAATCCCAATCTGTAGCTATATCTTTAATAGTAAATTAAGCACTGCCAGGATCCATTCTGGCCAAGGAGCCAACCGACAAGTGCTGGCCACATCCTAACTACTAAACTCTTTCACTCCCCAATATGGAGCAGCTGCATCCCAGCTGCGATTTGGGATGGTCTCTGGCCACTATCAATGCCCATGTAAGCTGTGTCTGATCCCAGGGCTCATTGGAGTGGTTCAAAACCACGCCAGGGAAGGTCTGGATGATATAACAGTGGGGACAGTGGAGCCCTTGTGTCCTGGCTTTGGTCTGGCACAGCACAGTTGGCTAGTTTAGACAACTCTAGGGTGAATCCAGCAGATCAAATGAGCCAGAGAAGTTTCCCACTGATCTTGTGATGCGAATAAATATGGACTCAACCTCCTTCAGGACAGTTTGAAGAACCCCTCATGCAGTATCTTCTGGCAAGGAGGTGGGACATGGTATAACTAAGCTACTAGAAGAAGTTAAAAAACAAATGAAACCAAAACAAGTCATTTACTATCACGCTGAAGCACACACCAAAAATCAAAGAGACCCTGGGTAAAAAAAAAAAAAAAACAACCCAGGCAGTGAGGACTAAAAATTTTAGCATTGAGATTAGTACCAACAAAGAGCTGGGGCAATTTTCCTCCCCGAGCTTTTGGCTTGGCAAAAGGCGCTGTTTGGCAACAAGATCACAGATAACCCCAAGAGGAAAAGGTCACCACACCAATCTGTCCACGATGAACTCATTAGGTGTAGTGGTAGAGCACATGCTTTACGTTAAGGCTATAATGGAGTCCTTGAAAGAGAAATAGTTCTTTAGGGTTGACACAGGCTCTCACTGGAAATCTTCAACTAAATCAAGATGCTCACGGACATCATTCAAAGAAAGGACTAATAGTGGAGGCAGAAATTTTATGGAACTAAGTGTAATGAAATAATCTTAACACACATTAGAAGCACCTGCCTTCATTGTTATCCATACTATGAGCCACGAAGGAGGAGGACTTTGGAGCACGGGTGTGTCAAGCCCTTAGTCAAGCTGGTTTGGCTGTGAGAAATTAGCACTGCATTGAAAAGTAAGGTCACTTCTAGAGTGTTTTGCCCCTCTGCTCCCGTAATGGGATGGAGAGGACAACTGTTGGTGTTGTGGTCTGGAGTAAGAGTCCCGTTCCTGAGGGAAGGCAGGCTGCAGATGCTCATGAGAGGCAACACTGAAGGGTCTCCTCCTTAACTTCTGATAAGTGTGCCTTGGCTTCTTGATTCATTTCACTGTTCTGGTGCAAAGCGGCAGGATCTGGCTGTTCAGTGGGGCCAGGGAGTGGGATCGCATCTCCGAAACAGTCTTCAAGGTTGACAAGTTCAGAGAGGGGGACATTCTTATGGTGCTTTTGAAAATGAGGATGCTACCTCCTGGAGGAGAGGTCTCTGAGGAACAGCAGGGTTGTTTGTCATCCCCTCCTTTCTGAATGCTTATGCCAATGAGATGCAGATGTGCAGAGGACAAGTCTTCATGGAAGGACCAAGGAAAGTCTTTACACAGGCCACGAGTCTCGGGGATCTGGATCAAAATAAGTCTATGCTAGTACTAAAGATAAGTCAAAAGGAGAAATGCAGGTCTGTTGCAAGACGATGGGCACCGCTGTGCTTTTATGACTCAGTAGCTGGGGGCAATAAGTTCACTTCACAAATTACCTCTTTTTATGAAGACAGCATACTAATTAGGGAAGAAACGGGTGAAATGTTAGCAAGAAACTTGACAAGTGACTGGTTATGGAACACAGACAATGGAGAAGGGAAATGAAAGCTTTATACAAATTTACGCGTGTTTATACGAATTTATGCGTGTTTATATGTACATGTATCTATGTGCATGGTAAACATGGGGCTGGGAATTTAGATAGGGGATGACAAGACAAAATCCCTCCCTTTGCATGAAAACGTGACCATCATATTGGTTGTAATAAGAGCCCAGCAACATTTGCCTGAAATTTGACTGGGAATTACAGTACCAGTGACAATTTGGCTTCTTAGAAACTTTGCCATGTGTCTATAGTTTGGCGTGAATTGAGTCCTGCCCTCCTTAAAAGGGACAGACACCAGTTAACTGTTTTAAATGAAACAGCTGAAGAAACACCAACATTTTCTCAGAACACTGCAAAGGACCACTGACTGAAAAAAATGTTTCTCTTCAGGTATATTCAGGCGAGGAAAGCATTCAGCTTCTTTTAAACTGTTATATAAAATTGGTAACTAGTTTCTTTTAAGACTATTATAATTAAAAAACCCAACCAATTCCTCAAATTAAAAAAAATCATAATCATAATTAAAAAATATCCCTCCCATGCTGATCTTCTTTTCAGAACTGGTCAGCATGGGAGTTTTGCACCCTAGACAGTTACAGTATTTCTGGAATAAAAAATAGCAATTGCACACAGGAAATACTACAGCATTCACTTAAAAAGATCTCATGTTGTTGATTTTTTTTCCCCTCCCAAGTAGAGGGACCGTGGGATTGAAAAGATGCCCTGAAACGGGAATATTCCTTTAAAGGAGCAATACTCTTAAAAAGGAAAAGGGTGTTAGATAGAGGCAAACCCGTGATTTAACTCAAAACAACGAGATTCCAGCACTGAAACAGAATTCGAGCGATATGAATGTTCAGACACCGAGCGGGTTATTTGGAAATGTCAAGAAAACCACACAGCCCTCAGCAGGTGACTGTCTAGGCTTTGCCATCATCGGAGGCGGCAGTATCTCCTTGTGGTGAGAAGGCTAAGCTAAACCATGATGCTCTCACTATGCTCTGAATTTCCTCTGGTGGTGTTTCTCGCCATGTACTTACAGTAGAGGGTGACACAAGACAGTTTTTATCAGCAGTTCCCCACATGTACCAAGTTGAAGAATTCTCAGCTATATCACAACAACAACATCAACAAAAATACAAAGCACCAAATCATCTCAAGACGTGAGTCAGTTTACAGGTTATTACCGTGTGAAGAAGTTTGTTGGTTGTTTTGTTGTTGTTTGGTTGGTTGTTTTTTTTTTTCAATCTCAATTTTCATGTTTTGTTTTCCTTTAAACAAAATGAAGCAAAACAAAACAAAAATCAACACCCTCCCCCAAAACCCCCAAAATGGAACAAAGGATGCTTTACAATCACTTTAAGGCTCGCACTGAATGAGACGTGACAGGTCTTAACAAGAGATTACAAATAATACATGTATGCCTTTCACAGCCTTAAAATGATACAGCAGGTCAAATTATTTTGCCAGTCATTGATCAAGTATTGTGCCTTTAAATTGACTCGCTTTTTGCTACTATGCTGAGTTTTATTATTACTGAAATAGTTATTAGAGATGTGAAAATGCAGTTTAGTATCTTGTTTTTGGTATATAATTTCAATTTTTGGCACATTTTTTCTGCCAAATAAATCAAGGTGGTAGGACTTATTCTGGGCTCAGACGGTTGTTATCTACTCCACTGAAGACAGTGGTGCTTTAGTGTGTGCAATTGTTGGAAACAAGATCAGATACTGTATTACTGTATTCACCTGGTGCAAACCGACCATCACACGTGGCCCATTTACACCAGGAAAATGGTTACATGGAATTTATAACACGACTCGGTCGAGGCTCACAGCCTTGGCCAAATGATGTTATAGATCCATTGGCAAAATGAGTTACAGACCTGATTTTGTCTTTCAGCTGTTGGAAAAATCAAACTTCATTGAGGGTGTCTTGGCTTTGCTTTCATATCGTTAGACATTTTGGGTTTTTTTCTGCTAAATCCAATCAGACCAATCAGATTTTTTTTCATACATTTCTCTCTTTGTTGTTGTCATTCATTTTTTTATTTTCTTTTTTTAATTTTTTTTTTTATTTTAAGGTTTGTATTTCAGTTGGTTGTGTTTTTTTTTTCCTGGCATATAGTCATCAAAGAGTTTTGCATGAGAAAGGTGACAGTACTTAATGAAACTCAGCACCTAAGGGCATAAGGCAGTTGTAGGTTTGTTTGTTTGTTTTTTTTTATTTTTCAATCAGCACCAATCCCATAAATAATGTTCTACACTTGGTGTACGGTATAAAACTGATGTGGAGATGCCTCCTTCTCCACCTGTGAATCCTAGGTGTGGAAGTTGAAATACTGTTTCTTGTGTGTAAAAAACAAAAGAAAAGTTTTTCTTTTTGTTTTTACTTACAAAACATAGAGAATATCTTTTTTTTTTTTTTTATACATACAGCAACCAGAAAGAAAGCTTATCTGAAGGTTTGTGTTTGTTTCATGATCTGTGTTTACCGTAAACAAAAATAAGGTCCCCTCTTTTTACTTTTGCTTTAAGGAGCTTTTAAAGTGAAGATTCATATTGTAGCAACTCATATAAGAGAGGTCCATCTCTATACCTAATACCTACAGCTGTGGGGGTGACATACTGGAGGATGTTGATAGTTCTTCTTAACCTCCTGTCTACAAAATGAGCATCCCAGGCAGGGTATCTTTTTCGTGGGATGTCAATCTTAATGAGAGGCCCCTCGGGGGGGTAGGGTCGCCCAGATGGAGTAGATGGTACCATTGCTCTCACCTGGAAAACGGGCAAGCAAGTGTCAGCTGTGAGTTCCTCCTGTTGCTCCGTGACCGCTCTGGTGGGCGTAGCCTGGGCCCCCCGGTACCCAGGGGTTTGGGGCGCCATGGGCTCAACATCGGGGGGCAAAGGAATGCCCCAGAGCAGCTCGGCGCAACAGGAGCTGACAAGGATCTTAGCTCTTGGCCCCATGGGATGCAGCACACCATAATATAACAGCATCAAAGCTATCCCAGCAGCAAAGCTAAGAAAGACACAACACAGTGCTGGCACGGCATATGAGTCAGTAGTGTCAGGATCTCTGTAAAAATACCAAAGGAGCGTCAAGGCAGCGTTCTCCGTCAGGACTACCGTGTAATACGCAAACATTCTGTATCGAGTCCGCCCTTCCTTGACATTAAACCAGCAGAAAATGTACACAATCCCTACCACCATGTTGAAGAGGATCTCCTCCCACTTAGACATGCAGAAATCTGTCCCACCATGGATGATCCAGAAAGCCATGGCACACCAATGGACCACTACAAAGATCCCAAAGTAGAGCTGGAAGATGGAAGCAAAAAGAGCAAAAGAAATAACTCGGGATGAGATGGTGAAGAGGCGCCAGAAGAGATGGATGAGGGCCCCTCTGTAGCTCATACTCTTCTTGTCGTCCCTAGAGTCCCGAAGAAGCTTGTGATAGGAGGCTAGCACCCAAGCCAGGGACATCAGGGAGGCCACAGAGGACACACCTGCCGGAAGACACACAGATCCACCGAGTTAGACAGGAGGTTTGGTTGAAAACATCATCTGATCACTAAATTATTGCAGGGGCAGGCTCGGTAGCCCAAAGGTTCAACTCACATCAGGTTGCCCTTACAGTCTAGAGGAGAGAAATACAGAAATGTCAGTGTAGGAATTGGAAATGATGCTGTATTCAGGAGTTCTCTGGCACAGCACATTATGTTTATCTTCATGGCTCTGCCGCCCCATCCCAGCTCTTCTCTTCTTACAAGGGAACAGCTTCTGTCCCCACCCTGATTAGATCCACATTTGAGAATTTGAAATCCACATTCCATTTAAACACTGCAGACTAAGTATGAAGGTTGTAGAAAGTAGCCTGTCTTGGGAGTGCACCATTGCAAGAGGAGGACTCCTACATTCCTTGTAACTTCATGGATCTTCTTTATTATAGAATATTTTCAAACAAGCAACATTCACATTGACAGGTACTTGATTCTGCCTTAATCAAGAATCCCTGTTTGCATTCACCTTTGGAAAAAATAAGCTGCTGGTCAGGTTTTTTTGTCACCCTGTAGTCTGTGCAGATGATACATACAGGGTATGATCATACAGGGGACATCGAGGCTCATCAATATCCTCCAAATGGTCCTGAAGCAAAGAATCTAATCCCTCCAGTAACTCCCCTGCCCTATTTCCAGCATGGACTGAAGACCTTTATGGAAGGTAGCTTATCTCCAGCCTTGTTTTCAGGATGGATCAGAGATCCACAATTAAACTATTTATTTGTTTCAATGGATAAAATAGTGCCCTACCACACCTCAGGACCTTGGAAAAATACAATACCATTGATTATCATGAGGGTAAACTGAATGATTAATTGAGCAAAGCAACACAATAAAAATTAATTGAAATATTCCTAGGAAAAGAAAAGGCCACTGACATCTCATTCTTTACTCCCACGGCTGCTCATTTGGCAACTGTTTTACAGGTGAGGGAACAGCTGATGAACTAAGATCCATGTTTGGAAAGCTAAATAATTTGGTAGCTAGACTTTGATTAGCCTTTGCCAAAGATCTATCTGGGAGCATTACCTATAAAATCTAGAAGAAAATGCTAATGTTTTCAAGCAAAACAAACAACAACACAACCCACCCCTCCATCTCTGATGTCCAGCTGTATTTTGCTTTTACTTCTTTAAGAAAACCCAAGGAGCAGCTTGCTGTACCTGCGCAGGGTTAAAAAGCTAAAACGCAAACGCCTGAAAATCCTAACTTTCTTCTTCTATTTTGGGGGTTTTTTTTCTTACTTTTTTTTCTCTGCCCACAAGGACCTGGCTCCCACAGGGATGGAAAGAAGATCCACAAGCTCTTAAGACCTCATTCTAGAGACTTTCATGGAATCATAGAATCATTAAGGTTAGAAAAGACCTCTAAGATCATCAAGTCCAACTGTCAGCCCAACACCACCATGCCTACTAAACCATGTTCCGAAGTGCCACATCTACAAGGCATTTGAACTCCTCCAGAGATGAAGACTCCACCACTGCACTGGGTAGCCTGTTCTAATGCTTCACCACTCTTTAGGTAAAGAATTTTTTTCTAATATCCAATCTAAACCTCCTGGCACAACTTGAGGCTCTTTCCTCTTGTGCTATCACTTGTTACTTGTGGGAAGAGACCAGCACCCACCTCACTCTAACCTCCTTTCAGATAGTCCTGTCCTCGTATGGGAGGTACTCCAGCCCTCTGATCATCTTTGTAGCCTCCTCTGGACTCGCTCTAACAGCTCCATGTCCCTCCCGTGCTGAGGACTCCAGAACTGCATACAGGACTCCAGGTGAGGTCTCATGAGGGTGGAGTAGAGGAGAATCTCTTTCCTAGCCCTGCTTGTCATGCTTCTTTGGATGCAGCCCAGGATATGGTGGCTTTCTGGGCTGTGTTACATTTTTGGTACACATAATAGTTTTGGAAGCTATTCAGTTTAACAACTTTCTATGATTACCAGAAGAAAAAAAGTCATGTATTGTCATATTTTAGTACTACTATACTAGAAACTTGTATGGTGTTAGATACACCTGTATATGGAAACTCAAGTAACGCCAGGCCACAAGAGACAGATGGGTCACAGGCTTAAAAATGTTTCTGTTGGGTTCATTTATTCTACAATAGAGAGAGGAATAAAATACATGAGAAACAAAAACCTGCTATACCAATAAAGGCTTTTCCCACTGTAACATTTTCAGTGCAGATACCTACATTAATCACAGTCTTTGTAGTAAATTGGATGGAGCTGGCTGAGGGTATGTGTGTTGAGTCACTCATATTGCACAGTACCATGCCTGCTGATAGTCATCTGAACATCTCCTCAAGTCAACAGAGAGAGACAGACACCCCCAGAAAGTGATTCACCCTGTCCTAAGATCCATGTGTGGGACCAGGGGGATTGACTCATGCTTCCAAAGTGTCTTTCTCCATCCCTTGACAGGGGAGCGCAGGGACAGTCAGATGGGATGAGTACTACCCTTACAAAACAGTTTGTTTTCTCCTCATTTGCACTAAGATCTGAGGGGGAATATGAGGTATCTCTAGACATTTTGACATATTCCCGCTGTCGTTTAAAAATTCACAACTCTGTGCTGAATGCAAATTTTGGCGTCCTAGTGATGAGCAGGATGTGGACCTGGGTGTAAGGGGGGGTGCGATCAGTAGGTGCACATCAACAGGAGCCATGGAGCAATATAAAGACTTCTCCAGTGCATCTTTTGTTGTTGTAACAGAAATTATTCCCAGCTATTTCATTCTAGTGGAAGGTGTCCCTGCCCATGGCGAGGTTTGGAATCTGATGATCTTTAAGTTCCATCCCAATCCAAATCATTCTATGATTCTACAATTTTATGATACAGACCTAAATGACAAAGCATGCCTTGGCTTTTGTAATCTTGACCATGAGTTCCCATCTCTGCTTGTTACTTCTAGCCTGTGACATCTTCACAAACCGTGGGATAAACTGTTCCTTTCTTTTCCACTTTTCCAAGCTCTATTTCTAAGCAACTAGAGACACCTGTCCAATTATAACAAGAATAAAAGTTTCTGGCAAGTGGGATCACATGGAAAGTATGTTTTTATTTTGATTTTGACTTTTGCACGTGGTGACTGACGCAGCTTCACCTAGCACAAGTGGATTTCAACTCACTTACAAGGTTTGTTTATTGAAGGGTTGGGGATGGTTTAAAACTGAAGTCACTTCAACAAACCACTCCCACTCCTCCCACTCTGTGCTTAGTCTTGGGAGTGGAAAACACTCAGCATGCACTGCCGTATCTCTGTGGGCATGCTCAAGCCAGAAGGACATCAGCTCCCATGGAGCTGGAAGCCCTGGGGTTGCATCCATAGGATGTGTAACACACCTGCCTGTAACAAGTCAAACTGGCATAGACTGAGGTTATCTTCATACTCTCTACACCGAGCTGTACAACAGCCCTTGAACTCCTCCTATCACCTGCTAAAAGCAATGAGTGACTCACAGGCTGTAGTCAACACCGTTGAGGAGTCAAGCCCATGTGTCCTGAATGACACATCACAAGTATTAGTCCCCCAAATCCCTTTAGTAATGTTCCCTGAAGTCCCTATGGTGAGACACCTCCTAACTTACATTCGGTATGGTGAGGCAGAGCTTTATTATGTCCCTGCTTGACAGAAGAAGCACTAAGGTTTGAAGCATTTCTCCAAGGTCTCATATAAAATCCATGCTAAAGCAGGGAATATCTCTCTCTTACATCACAGTGCACCTTGCTTTTCAGACAGGACTCAGCTCCTACTGTACAGACTCACCTCAAGATGTCCATGGTTGAGTGATATCTCTTACTTTACTTGATGGAGAATTAAGTCTTAGTGCAAGCCTCACACATAGGAATCCAGCAACATTTGAGATGCTACAGGATGTTCCAACTCTCCACGTGGAGCTGGCAGATGTGACAACTCGCATACAGAAGACAAGAACATTTTTAAGCTGGGAGCTGGAGTGGAAAGAGCACTCAGGTCATTTGAAATGACACTGAGCAAAAATCAACCAAATTGTTTCCTGAGACATTACAGCTTGTGGAGACAGATCTGTGCTAAGGTGGTTGTTTAGACCCTGTGACTGTATTGTCTACATCTCCACTGAGAATAAGGGAAGCTTAGACACTCCCATCATGTGGAGATACTTTCATCAAAGATACCTTTGTTTAGTTGTCTGAATCTGGAGCTGAAATAGACCAACACATTGAACTATTTTGATGGTAACCTTTTGGCTTTGTAATTTGTTCTCAGGGGGACTTAACACTCCTCAGTGGTAAACAGACATGGCACAAAGATTGAGCAACAATGAACAGTGAAGAGGAATTAAAAAGCATCCATATCAAAGGCTAAACTCCCTGAGAAGACTGCTGGACCAAGGAATGGAGTCTCTGAGAAAGGGAAACAAGAGTCATTGCTTGGGATCATAAAAAATGAGTGGACTAGAATATAACGCAGGTAGTGATCTGATACCAGAGGAGAGGAGCATGAACCACTCTGAGTTCCTGGAGTCTTGCATGGGGCAGGTCAATTTTCAGCCTATTTCTGCTTTCATCCTCTAGTTCCTACCGATGACCTAAGAAAAAGCCATCTCAGAAACATAATGAGGGCCATTGAAAAACTCACTTCCAGAAGAGAGGCTCAAAAGAATGACTCCCCTTAAGCTGCCATTTCTGGAATCATGTAATGGTTTGGGTCAGAAGGAACCTTAAAGATCATGCAGTTCCAACCCCCCTCCATGGGCAGGGACACCTCCCACTGGATCAGGTTGCTCAAAGTCTCATCCAGCCTCACCTTTAACACCTCCAGGGATGAGGCATCCATGACTTCTCTGGGCAACCTGCACCAGTGCCTCACAGGAAAAAAAAATCTCCCTAATATCTAATCTAAATCTCCCTGGGAATAAAAACAGTGTATGGAAAGCCAAAGACATCCAAGCCTATCTGGCCTATTCATGCTCTGCAGTTACGTATCATTTTATAACCAGTCTAATAAAAACTTTGTAGACAAATCATATACACACAAAAGAACATTTAAAATGAACTATAGATCTATTTTTCCCTTTCTCACAGTGTTGTTCAGCTGAGGAGATTGTTTTTTCACTAGGGATATGTACAGTTTTCATCACAAATCCAGCTGCAGGTTATTGGCTGTAAGCAATCTGAATGCTCTTACTGTAGCACAGTCCTTAAATATTTACTACGGCACCTGCCCCTTTAAACTGTAAAATGATGCCTAAATGGTGCTCTATTTCCTTTTTGACAGTAATTCTCCTGAAGATTCTACAAAAACAAAATGAGGAGATACCAACATTTCTCCTGGGTGAGTTGATACTCAAATACTCAGTGCTACGTGAAACCTCCCACCAGCCCCTGTATGAGAGCAGTGCTTGCTTAATGCCAAGTGCCACACCTCGGTTCCTCCCCATCACTCACTAGCTGCTCAGGCCACTGTGCTGTGAACCCTGTTATTGTGTTTTCCCCTTTGGATGGCACATTCCTCCCTGAAGCTCAGAATGAATCCAGAGGCAGGCTTTCATTTTGATGCACGCAGAGTAAAAATACACTTATACACAAAAGGGATCAAGCTGGATTCTGCTTTTGTAACAACATTGCCTGCAAGTTGCTCCCTCTTCCTTTTTAATCTGTATTTATTTATTCACATCAGAGTGAAAGGGGTCAGAATCAGACTCCACTTCTGTTTTCATTTGTTCCTGCTAGAGTTTAATGCTTCTCTTTTTTTCTCCTTTCAGAGGTGGGAATCACTTTTGTCTTCTTTCTTTCATTCACCCTCTTCATTTTTCATTTTGAACATGCAAAAATATGGATCATCACCTGTATATAAATAATAAAAAGGCTGTACAGACTGTTTTGACCTTCATTTTCCTCATAGGACTTCAGGACACTTCCTCTACCAGTTTCTCCCGGGTGCCACAGTCCATTATGGCAGATGAGCACTGTTGCTCTTACGGTGAACAACACTCATAAGTGTGACTGAGGAATGGCCTTCTCACACCTATGTGACACCTCTGTGCTCCACTCAGAGCTGGAGTGACCCTCAATGAAAAAACAGAGTCTGATACTGGAAAGAGACGTGACTTGAATATTTCTGCTTGTTACACTGATGTTCTGTCCTTTGCTCTTTTCTCATGAAAAATATTTTTAGTTTCATCGGACAAATGGTGTGTTTTGAATCCTAAGCATCTACTCAGGAAACCTTCCAAGGAACATTACAGCCCCACTCTCCTCAAGATCTGACTCCCACAGGACACAGCCTCACCAGTCTATAAGAAACAGAAAACTGCTGGTGATTGTTTCAGAGAGGCAGGTGGCAAAGGTAAGTAACTGAACTAAAGACTAATCTTCAAATAGATCTGGACAACAAGAATAGGGTCTTCTACTGCTGAATCCCACTGTGTCTTGCTTGCTTTGAGTATCTATACAAGGCAGTCCATGTTCAAGGTAGCACAGGGAGGGCTCTTCCACATGAGACCAAAGGAATATCCATGTTCCCAAATGTTTTATTGTGAGCGTGCGAATGTCCACAGCGAGGCAACTTCAGACCAGCTTGCTCACATGGAGAGATGCCCTCCCACCCCTTGCCTGGGAAAGGCTGTCTCACAACCTGAAATGTGAATGCTTTCTAAAACCTTTTCTTTTTGCTCAATTAAGATGTCCTCACTGACCCCAGAAACACTGGTTCTCTTTTTACTTCCCCTCCAGCTTTCGCTTTGGCACTGCCTTGAGGAACTGAGGTCCACAGGTTCACTATGGCTTTCATTTCAAAAGGACTTGCTTTTCTCCCCTTTCATCCTGCTGCCTTTCAGTTTTCCCCAAAGCCCCTTTTCCTCTACTTCGAGGAGAGATGACTGGCCACATTCGCCTGAACTGTGCTCTCATTATCTCGGCTGCCTCTGTCATGTTTTCTCCTATTCGCCTCCTCTTTGAACTCCGGAGCTGCCAAACGGGCTCAGGCCCTGGGGCCACCCACTCTTGTATCTTCTCCTGGATGCAAGCCAAGGACTGATCCTTCTGCAGGAGGCACAAGCACCCTTAGGCCAAGCAGAAATGGGATAATCTGTCCCCTGTTTTGGATTGCCCTTAAATACCCTCAGTGAAGCATCAAACCAGCTGTTAAAAATGTTGGCTACCCCTCACCGCATAAGGACTGGCAAAGCTTCCCCTGGTCTTCCCTTCATCCCACCCAAGGAGACTTGTCTGAGACATGGGATGAGTTGCCCTCTGGAGGTGCCTCTCTGTCTCTTCATTGACTCCACCTGGTGTGTCTGTGATCAAACTGAAAAGAGCAAACTAGTGAAAGTGGGTAAGATGTAAAGTGCTGTAGATAACAGCAGTTTGGTGTCCACCAAATCCTTACAAGAGCTCACAGGGGAGACCAGAGTCCCAGCAAGATGAGGAGAGTAGAAAGGAGGCTTGGGAAACCTGTTCCTGGCTCCAAGATGAGCAGAATAGCTGGTGTTGATACCTGCAGAGTAGAAGTTGCTAGATTCAGCATAAAATGGGCAAATTCAAGTGATGCAATGCAACAATTTTATTCTACCAAAGACAAGCAAGGGGGTTGGACTAGATGGCCTTACAGGTTCCTTTCAACCCAAACCATTCTACGATTAGATGGAAACAGCCCCCCAGATGATGACAGAAGGGTGCTGTGACCAGTCATAGGACATATTTAACCTGCATTTTCTGAACAGCCAGACAAGGTTATCACCATCCTCAAGAAAGTGGCAGCATAAAGTCACTATCTACCCGCTACATCAATGAGAAGGCGGCTGATCCCGACAGACATATATGCAAATAGTCCTCACTGGCATCTAAGGTCATTATTTGCTTTCTACAATTGCCTTGCCCTGTTCCTAGGATGCTGACTGCAAGTATCTCAGGTTTTATCCACTCCAAATCTTCAACATATCCGGCAGCACTTTCCTAAAGCTGAAATCTCAGTCCTTAGAAACCTCATCTCACTTAGCTAACTGAGATCTTTGGTGTTGTATAGTAGCTCACCACCAAATAAATGCTTGTAACAGTATAGAGGAGAAAGAACCCACGAACCCAGGCCTTGAGAGACCCTGGGTCACCATGGTGCCATCTAAACTAGCAAATGAGAAACAGAGCTAGAACTATTCACTGACCTTTACCCCAGCTGGCACAGTCTACCATGATCATACTATTAAACTCTCTCAGTAGTTCTATCAAATCTACCTTTCCGGAACAGTTCCTGGAATATGTGAAACTATTTTCTCATGCTCTGAAAACTTTGGGAAAGGGTGAAGTGCCCAGAACTGTACCAGAAACCATGTTAACAGAATCACCTGAGTGCCAGCCCTGTTTGCATTACAGGTATAGAGATAATATGTGCACAGTCTTCTTCTTATCACAAACTTGTTCATATAATACCCTTCATCACTTTGAAAATAATGTGAAAGATCTGTGGTTCAACTCCTGGAGGTGGAGTTTGCCAGATTTTCCAGGCTGGCCTTTTGGACAGAGCACATTAGCTTAGGTGGCTCTGGGGAGTCAGTCATGGGAGCTAGAGTTTAGGTAAGGCATAATTCAGCCACGTAGACAGCTTTATGCCAGCAAAATCTTATTTTGGTAGTATAGGTTGATCCTTCTAGGAATCTGGTCTCAGTTATGGTCTCAAAGCTATGTCTGAGGGAAATGCCAGCATGAGTCAATTACTATAGCTAGATGGGCAAACCTTGCCTTATGGAGAAAAACCCTCCTCTGAAGGTCTGTCCAGCTGGTAGAGTCTCTGATGGAAGCCTGTGGGTAGAGTTACAGGAAAATAACTTCAAAACCATACTTTTCAGGAGGAGCAATGCACAGCATCTGTCCGAGCCCACTCAGGAATCTGGGGTGAGATTGGTCAATAGTTTCAGTCCTAAAGAATCTGGAGGCAATCATGGAGAAAAGGAAGGACATTCAGCACAACTAATCTTTTCTTTGCAGTCCCTTTTGGTGTGACATTATTATGACATGTAGCTATTTATTTTGAAATTATTCCTCCAATTTGAAACTTCCCCTAAATGTTAAGAAGATTTAAAGAAAGGAATTCACTGTCCCCCTCTGACTAAAAGCAAACAGTTGCACTTCAGTAGATGCTACTTTGGGGGTGTTACTATAGAACAGCTCTTTCCTTTGTGAATTTTGGCCAGTAAATCAGAAATCTCATTAATTTTGCTGAAGGTTTTTGATGCTGGTGTGGGGCTACATTTGACAGGGTTTCCAGCTAGAATAGCTGCTATTACCACTTAAATTGGGGTTTTTGTAGCCTAGTAAACCACACCCCTGCACTGATGACTTAGGCTCTCATGCAAGTGCCAATGTCTCTCTAAGGTCTTCCCACAGTGCCCTGGTGCATCCTCCCCTGGTGCATACTCCCAAAGACACGCTGAATCTTACGGGGACAGTGTCTCAAGGTTCTTTCAGATGCTCAGCACCAACAGCTACGTGCATCCCTGTCTCCTAACGCCACACACATACAAGAGAGACAGTCTGGTCTGAGCCTGGTCTAAATTTATCCAGGTGCCAATCACCTGGGATAAATCTGCAGTGGAAATGTGCTGGGAAAGTGCAGCCAGGGTTTTCTGGGCACAGTTTAGGATGTTTGGGAATAGAGCATGAGAACTTTCATACATGTCTATTTTTGTCAAAGGTTTTATGAATTGCTGCTCTATTCAGAGCGAGATACCTTCTGCACAGTCATCACCATAATTATAAATCTTCAATTAAATTCCTGTTAATCTGAATGACTTTAATCATTGTGTCAGAATCACACTGAAAAAGAACCCCACCTGAATCCCCAATAGTCAACAGCTACAGAGAAGAGGATTTGAAGCCCCTTGAGAGACCTCAAAAGATTTCCCTTGAAATGCTCCATAAGGACGTCCTGACAACACCTCCAGCAAGAACAGGTTTTAAATCAAGAGCCAAATCCCTCTTTGTAGGCAATGTTACAGAAACCTGGTTCAGCCTGTAAGTAACACAGCCAGCCAATAAGTGTACAAGTATCTCTATAGACTTCCATTGCTTTTTCTTGGTACACTCTATGGTTCTTCTTGTGGTCACTTGCTTCTGACCTCAGTACAGAAATCAGAGTAGCCTGATCAGAGCCTTTTATCTACGTGGCCAAGATGCATCCAAATCCTACCAGGCACCTGAGATGGGAGAATAATCAACCTAATCTTCCTTTGTAGTTAATATGAAGAGCTAAGCATCACCATTAGCATGGATCTACCATGGATTTCTAGAGACTAAAGTCACCCAATTATCACTGTGCTGCTCTTGCAGTCTCGGTTAGATGTGCAGTACTGTGTGGCCATTGATTGCTGAGATGTAGGGGTTTTTTCCTTCTGCTGTTTAAAATAGTCCTTCCCAGAGCGACAGGACAAAACACCTTGACCATGTGATTACTTTAACTGGGAAAAATAAGATGGCACAATCCAAGAAGAGCTACTCTTGAAAGAAAAATCATATTGCACATTCAACAGCTGGTTCTTTGTGAAGGAAACTTTAGATACAACTTTTAGCAGCCAGTTCTTTGCTCAAGTTCTTGAGCATATTGGACGACTTAACAGACTCTAGCTCACAATTTACACTCTGCAGAGATCCAACAAGCCTCACATACTGAGATTATTCAGACCTAATGATATTTGAAATCTACTGCTAGGAACATTTAGAAGAGAAACGCACGTTATGATATTACTAACATGCACTGAAAAGGAGAAAACCCCCTTTGCTAAGGAAAAAACCCACATAGCTTGATTTAGAATAAAATCTCTCCCCATCCATTTCTGTGTTCAGAGTAAGGGTAGTTGGCATAAAAAAAACACAACTCCACAAACATATGCAATATACTTGCACTTTAACATGGTATGTTTGATATTTGTTACAGCCACTTTGTCCTGGCATTCTGGTTTAATTCAGATGAGAACCGTGGCCACTGAGAATAATTTAAATCTGCCTGGCACAAGTTGAAAGGATGTTGTAATCTAGCAGGTGGGTCTAAAACACTCTGAAAAATAAGCGACCACATCAGTACTGGAAAGGAAGGCATTAGGAGTTCTGCTCTTTTCTTCTAGACATAACCCTGATAATCTCTTTTCCTTAACACAGGTCGAGGGCAGCGTTTGAACCTGGGACCCTGCGCCTAGAGATAATTAACTGAGCAAAGCCTAATTCTGTTGACTGCTATATCTATGTCACTATTCTGTCTCAGCCCTCAAAACAGGGTGGCCCAATCCAGACTGCCTTTTGGGAATCATCCTTGGCCTGTGCTAACACCAGAGCCCAGCCTGGAAATTGTTTGTGTTTGTGCTAGCTGCCATGGATTAAAACTGCCAAGGACTGTAGTGATAACTGAACCATGTGGATGACCGAGATCAGGTGCCTGTGCTCACGTTCTGATGTGTTTCAGTTTATTAGCATAGATGAAACCAAACAGATTCATCACCAGATTGAGGAAGCAACATCTTCTGCCAGAGCTTAGTGGAGGAACTTCCTACAGCTCCCACAGCCAGTTTCTTGGAGATGAGGAAACATCAGGGCATTGTTTCAAACAGTCTGTGACAGTACCAAACATGGATCCTGCAAACCACTTCTGGTTAATGGTTTGGCCTGGACACAGAAAGTTTGCAGGCCATTAAAGAAACAAACCCAGTTCTGGAAATGCTTTTGATCTGATGGGGAAGAGGAAGGAAACCAAACTTTGTTCAGACTTACTGGCCAAGGTAAGACATCTTCATTCAGTGTGTTTAGAGGAGATGTGTCAGCAGTGCACGCTTTGCTAACCTTATGGTTTATAAATCTGTTATTGTGTAAGCGCCATTGTTATACTTATCTCAGCACAATTGCAGGTGAGGGGATTGGTCACCTGAAAAGAAGGAGCATCTCAACACTTCTGAAGAGTACACAAGGCTGGCATCATTAGAGTGAGTATGGCAGAGCCCTTCTGTGAGTGACAAAGTGACAAAACCAGATGTGGTACTGCTGGTGCTATTTTGCAGAGGGGTAACTGAAGGCACCAGGGAGACTGCCTTCCAAAGATTACAGCAGAAACGTGTTTCTTCCTCTGCTTCACATGCTTTGTACACTCAGCAAAGGTCTAAGTGATGTGTAGTAGGCCAGAACGCAATGACATGCCAGCATCCACCGTTTTAAGTCATGCTTAGGTTGACTTATCTCTCCTGGGTCTATTTGCCTCCTCAGAAGTTCATATGTATGCAAGATGAAGTTGAGACTGGCCCTTCAACAAGTTAATGAACTTCACCTTCCTCCAGGACAGGCTGAGATGAAACCACATGTCCACTCCTCTACTGCAAACGTCTGTTTACACCTTCAGGTATATGAGATATGGGATCCTGTGATAGGGAAACGGCCGTGCCTGGTGGACATCCCCCATCAGCAAGCACCCACGCAAAGACAAGAACGTACTGAGGACATTGAGGGCATGAGGTTGACCAAATGCCACTTAGGACAAAAGTAATTTCAGGAGATTTCCACTGACTCAGTAAATCTGCTGCACTCCTGTCTTCTTGACTGTCACCGCGAGCTAATCATCTAAAACAACTGATAGTTTCTGAAACAAGGAAGTTCTTCCCTCAAGACTCAGCGAGTTTGCATCAACCTGAACTATTCCATCTACATCAGGGTTAGAAACACAGAGAAGTCCCTGATCAGCACTTGCCCTTCATCTTCCCCATTTTTTTTTCACAAACCTCAGTGGCTACCTGCTCTCTGTTTATCCAGAATTAGCATTGCTCTCCTGGATGGCTGATGTGAACACCAGAACTGCACACTAGAGCGACCTAAAGACAAAAACAGTTGAAGTCCAATATATATTACTAGCCGACTGCATAGCAGTGCTCAGTCACCTCTACCTGTGCTCTAATCACGAGTCTACTGTGAGAAGTATGTCTCCAAGAAAGTCTGCATTATAAAACTGCCAAAAAAAAAAAAAAAAGGCTTAATTTCCTGACTGGAATCTGTTTGGCATGTACTTGCTCCCCAGGAGCCTTCAGCCTAGAAATCTTAGGCTACTCAAACCTCTCCATCTGTGCCTCAGTTTCCCAGCTGGCCTACAACTCCTAGGAACAGCATGGGCTAATGTTTGTGCAGTGCTCTGATGATGTAACCCTCTCTCGATGATTACCACGGTCCTACAAAGCCTAAAATTGGCAGCACTGGCTATCTGCCAGCGCTGTCCCATGAATGGTGACTCATCTTTATTGGCTGTGGCACGCCATATGCATGATGGTGGCACGTGATACGAACAGAAGGGGTTTTATCAGCACTCCAAAATAACAGTGTGAGAGCTACGGCAAGGTGGTGGACGGAGAAGCTGCAGGTGGGGATGGGCTAAGGGATGAAGTCGCTCTTTGGGCTTGCTCCAAAGCCCATTAGGAAAAAAAAAAAAATAGCTATCACTGGCTTCAAAGGCTTCTGGACCTGGTCCTTCCCTGCTGTGCTGGGACAATATGGCTGATGATGGGGCAAGCTTTCCCCATGGTGCTCAGTGCCAGCAGGCCTTGGGCTTGGCTGGCTCTCAGCATGCCAGAGCAAGACATCCTCAGTGCCCATTGCCAACTGTGGAGATGGCTTTTTGCTGCTGCTGGGAGTTGGCCTGGCACCAGCAACTCGCTTCAAGCAGGGCACCAAATTGCTATCTGTCATCCGGCTTTGGTGAGAAGGAGGGGACAGCAGGAACAGAGTCATATGCCCCAGTCTGGCAAAGCGTTTGAGTCATATGAGTGGCCTCCCAGGAGAGCTTCTTATGTGTTTGGAGCTACCTGGGCATTCTGCGAGGTGCCTCCTTGGTCTGCTGATGAATATTTAAAGGGAAACCGTGGCTGAATCAGGATGAACTTCCAACACAGATTTCTGGTTCCTTCCTGACAAGCCCCTTCAGCAAGCACACAACTGGTAGGGTCCCTTGCACACATGGAAAATGCTTTTCTGCTCACACTTCTTCTGCCACAGGGAACCAGGGCCGGGTGACAGATGTTTCCCATTTCTTTCACTCCCCAAGGAATGTCATGAGAGAGAGAGGAAGGGAGAATATGTCTTCAAACCCATAGGGAAAATTTTAGCATTTTTTTCCCTATGATCTGTCTCACAGCCCAGGCCAAAGCCCAGACTCTTGTACAATTCCCACCCACCCCATCTCCTGTTACTGAGGACTCTGTGAGTTAAAGGTATTTTTATGCATACATTGCATTTATCATAGAATCATAGGATGGTTGGAAAGGATCTTAAATATTATCCATTTCCACTACCCCTTCCATAGGCAGGGACACCTCCCACTGGATCAGGTTGCTCAAAGCCCCATCCATCCTGGCCTTGAACACCTCCAGGGATGAGGCATCCATGACTTCTCTGAGCAAACTGTTCCAGCTGAGTCTTTCTGGATCTAAGGAAAAATACACTGGTCAGAAAAGGGAGGAGGATTTCTGTTTCTGGATGAAAAGGACTTCGCTTAGGCCTGCACCGGTGTCTCACCCATCCCAAACAGAGGGTGTTGATGATGTGTTGGTCTTTTTCTTACTGAGCCCTCTGGAATGTGATGCTTGTGTAGAAAGGGCAAACCCCAGCTTATTTATAATCGGTAATTCTGACTACGGGACTCTGCACAAATGACGACAACTTTATGTAGTGAGGTCACAAAGATTTGAATTTGGGGTTTTGTTGTGTGTTTCAGCACTGTTGTATTGTATATTTATTTACATCTAAGTTGAAAGACATTTGTGGAAAACAGGCACAAATAACCCACAACAATCACTTCCCCTATGCATGCTTTTCCATCCTCCGTGCCATCTCCCTCCCATAGTCCTCAGTGTCTGCATCTCTTGTAAGAATCAAGCATTTGCAGGGACTGTTCTTCAGCCCTGTGGCCAGCAGGCATACCCTGGCACTATCCATACCCCATCTCCTGCCATCCAAAGGTGGCCACATCCAACAGCCTGTACATAAGAGTCCCTAATTTGTGTTTACTCCCAAGTGGTGCTTGGGGATTTTTTGGCTCAGAGTTAGCTGGTCCAAGCCAAAACCATGTCAGACCCATGCTAACAGGGCAACAGTAGTGATGATGGCTGCCCGTTGTTGGTGCCTGTCCAACCCCAAACTTCTCTCTGATGGATTTATCTGTTCAGCATGAAGGATCTTGAACTAACTTTTAGTGCTCCTTCAAGGTTAGAAGTGCTACCCGAAGGATGAACTTTCAAATCTAACGAGTCTCCTCCACTTTGTGTGGAGATGCGGAAGTTTCAGTCTCTTCAGTGACATCCAGCCCAGTGTTGATCACATTTGAAAATCACACCCTTTGGCAACTAAAGGCTGAAGGTTCCCTTTCTGACTTGGTTGCCCCAGCTAAGAAGGTTATTTTGATCTTTGTGGCCTGAGTGGGAAGGGGACTGAGTAAGAAGTAATCCCTCTAGATATTGCCTTGTTTTTAGATCTCAAACCATTCTGTTACAATGCCTTGGGATATTTCGTACCTTATGAATATATCTAAGAGGACAATTCAGACAGTATGTATTTCATAGCACATCCATTATTCACAGCATATTATTGGTTAACTATCAGCCTGTCATTGGGGAAAATCAACGGAGAAATTTATCTCCACATTAGACTTGACTCATTATCACTCACATAGGAAACCTCTCGCTCAGGTGCAGAAGTGTTTAACTTGAGGTTAGCTCATCCTGAATCCACTCAGCTCAACGGGGGGTGCCTTCTCTGGGCAGTGAGGACAATGACTAACCCACTCCTGCTGCTCATCCTCCAATGCCCTGCGAAGACCAGCTGAGTCTTCTAAACCAAGTGACAGAGAAAAGCATATTAGTGTGCAAGAAGGGGCAGCCCTGATTATAAACAGCCTCCAGACATGGAACAGAAAGAGTGAGGACATGGTGAAACAGATAGGACTTCGCTTTGAGAGTGACAACAAAATCTGGCTACATCATATCCGAACTCCACCAGTATAACCCTTCACCCAACACACACCTCTATCTGAGACGTCTAAAATCCCTTTTATTGCTTAGCTTGTATCACTGTGCTTACAATGTGATTCCCCAGACACTCTGAAGTTAATGTTGCTTTCTCTTAAATATATGAGCAGCTTCAGACTACTTATTCCAGGCTGCAGAGAGCGCACACGCCTTGCAAAATGCCTGAGATTTCAACAGGACTTTGCATAATGAAGGCTTATGCTGCAAATCTCTTTCAGATCAACAGCAGGGTTATAGAGGAGACAGAACAGCGTTGGTGAATAGACAGTCCTTTTTTCGTAGGAGGAAACCCTGCACTGAAAACTGCAGCCTCACATAGGCAAATTCCCAGCAAAAGCATTGCGTAAAGCACTCGTGACACGAGTGACGGAGGTTAGAGGTTCGGCTAAATCTCATTAAGTCTTAAAGTAGCCACACGAAAAAATTAAGTAAAAGGAAACCTCTTTAAGAGTAGATTTATGCTGAAAAACTGGAATCCCTTTCACCTCACTAACTGCCTAGAAGTTGAGTGTCTCCATTAAGCTGGTTATATGTGCTCCTTTCCATTCAGTGCAGAGGAACAGGCACCTCAGCAAGGTGAAGTGGGTTAAGGATGTTTTATTCTGCAAGAAGTGAGGTGGATTATGTGCTAGGAGTGATTATGAAATGAAGATTTGGGATGCTGGTCTTGTTTTCTTATCATTAATAATATGTTTTCCCCTGCAAATGTGCCATGTTATTTAAATCAGAGGAGTACTCTGGCCAGTGCCATCCAGCGATCTGAAAGAGAATACCATCTTTTCATACTATCCTCTCCAGAACCCTGTGGACAGATCAGGTGAATAAGAGACAGAACTGCATCCTCTTTGGATTCCCACCACCTTCTTTTGCCTAACCCTAAAGGGAAGGTCTACATACATCACCTAGGTTCTGCTTAAATTCCCTGAAGAAAAGTCCTGCTGGAGAACAAGCATCTTGTCTTACCTCCTTCATCTGCTCTGGACAGGGGCTGATCCATGTTTTCGAGGCATCCTTTCTTCCTCACCTCCCATTGACTCTGTTTTGGACCCACACAGCTGGTATTGTAGCAGATGAATCACTCAAAAAGGAGCCTGCACACCAGCACTAGCTTCTTCCACATGCATATTCAGGAGCTGATGTCAACCCATTTGTCCCAGAAGCCACAGCACAAAGTATTCCAGCTCAAGCTGTCAGCACGCACCTTCTAGGTCAGATCTGCTCACTCAACAAAGGACTCAAGTTCTTACTTCTTTTCTCTCTGTGCTATTTTCTGCTCTTCCTGAGTCACCAGATGATGGCAGCTAAGCTGATATCTGGTCTACCTTGTGATAGGGATATGATGAAGGAACCTTTGGGGAGGGGCTTGAAAGTAAGGGGTGTCCCAAGCTTTACCAAGGCTGGGACTTGACCTCAAATTCCAGCTCCAGCACTTCTGCTGCTGGTCATGTCAGACCATGCAGGAGATACTAACTCTTGGGTGAGCAGGGGCCCATTAGAGAAACTCTCTGAGCTCCAAAGAAGCAACAAACACAGGTTCCACCCTACACTTTCAAACTGGTAACTCTCCAACTAAAAATGGTTCTTGCAAGGCATGGTGATTCTTCTCTTTCTTCTGCTCACTCAATAGATTATAGGAACCAGGAAATAAAGCCGGAAGGCAGATCTTTCTGTCACCATGCTCCTAAACATCTCTGGAGGAGATGCTCTGGATCTCAGTAAAAATCTCCAGTGTATTCATTCTTCTCACCTCAACAGCTATGTTAACATATGCGCTAGGAGAAAAAGGCAAAACTTCCTGGTAGCTACTCTAGTAACTCTCTTTCTACATCTCCTGGAATGGGAGATGGGGACATTAGCTGACCTGTTTGGAGAAGACAGGAACTTGGCTTGGCTTTCTGCACTGGGCTTGGCATAGTGGTCTTAATAGCAGGGAGGACTGAAGCTTAGAGAAGGGAAGTATTCCACATAAAATGGTAAACGGACCTTGTTATAGCTCTAAATAAACCCATCAGAGACTGTGTGAAGCGTATGGAAATAGCTGGAGTCTGGACATTTTACACAGTCCATACCCAGGTCTATAAGCCCTGCTGTGGCCTCTTTTGCCAGTGTTCACTTGTCAGTGATGCAGATGATACTGTCCCTGTTTAGAGGCAGAACTGGCCTCTTCCTGTGCCAAGACATGCTCACATAGACACGATGAGCCAGGAGAGACTTGATTTGATTCTTAAACACACTACCTTCCTAACAATATCCCTCTTCCTTTGGTTTCTGCCTGCTTTAAGGGAAATCTTTGATGCTCCTTTGCTCCTTTTCATAATGGCTGTTCTCAGCATTTAATTTCCTTTTATGTAATTACATACTGGCCAGGAGGAGGAGGGACAGACAAGCACTAAACAGGCGTAAGAGGAGCTCTAGGAAACCTTGCACGTGAATCAGAAGCACTGGGCAAGCTCTGCCGCTTGTATCCATTAGCAGAGCCCCATGCTCAGCACACAGCCCTGAGACGTGTGACCACATCTCTGACACAGGCAGGGGAGGCAGCAAGAAGAGGGTGCACTGGGGACCCTCTGCTGCTGGAGCGTGGCAGGAGAAGAGCCCTCCAGGGCTCGAGGAGGCAGGCAGGGACGTGCATTGCCTTGGAAGAGAGCGCGGCTTGCTCAGTGTGGTGGAGAAAGTGAGGAACTGCATATCTGAAGAAGCAGATGGGGGGTTGGAAAATGATGCAGCTTGTTCGGTGGATTAATCAGCCATGCCTGGAAGTGGCAAACTGAAAGAGCTGCAGATTTGAAAGCCTAGAGGGATAATTCAGCTCTGTTGTCTGACTTCCAGCACAACAGAGGCCAGCAAACTTCACCTAGTGCTTTCTGAAGCGAGCCCAACAGTCTGCATAATGTCCTGGCAAGCTTCCTATGTTACGTTTCATACATTTTTAGCAGGGTTAATAATGTTAGAAGCAGCAGGGAAAGGGTGCTGGCAAACGTGAGCAGATCCAGCAGGAGTTGTAGAAAAGCATGTTCATCATGTCAGCACTTTGGAGGCCTGGAGAGCTCGTGATGAGAGGTTTCAGAAAAAGCCTGCATAAATAGGAAAAGGGAAGCCTCTATAAACAACTGTGATGGGGCTGCTCAGAGTATGGAGGAAGGGGAGAGCAGTCTGGCTTATTGATACTCTAGACCTGGGTGACATTGATCCAGACAGAATAATTCAACCCTGAAGAACTGTCCAGTTCCAAGAAACAACTCAGGTCTGCCAGAATTGGTATGATACAAGCAGGTGGTCTTTGGTAAGATGAGTGTCATCCCTGGTGTACGAGTTGAGCAGGGGCTGAATAACCCATGAGCTCATCAGCTGGTACCACTGTGTGTGTTTGGAAAGGACAATTGTCCCTCAAGCTGGTGATCCTTAGGCAGCCAGCATTCCCATGGGCATGGGCTGGTAGAACTGTTCACCCCAGGGCTGGGACAGGGGCATATGCCTCTCAGTTGTGGTGGACGTCCTGTGTTCAGGACAACACTGCAGCCAAGGACATCAGAACTGGCAAACTCTTCTCTGTGGTTGCTTCCAAGTCCCTTTTCACCTATCCACCTTTGCAATGTTACCTGCACAACGACATCTCTCTCCCTATACAATCCCCTCCCTCCATTGCCTTCTCCTCTCTCTTTTTTAGACTTCCTGAGAACCATAGTACTGATGACTAAACCTTAATTCCTGAGCACTCTTCAGAAAGGGTCCTACAGTGTTTAGCTATTAAGAAATTCTCTTATACTTCACATCATCAGAGCACTGCACAGACATTGAACCATTTGTCTTCACAACACAAATTCTAATCCGGACAGTTTTTTCATCTTACTTATGTAAGGAAGGAAACTGAGGCAGGGAACGATTGTGTTTATCCAGATGGAAATGAATGGTGACACCTGCCATAGCAGCAGAAGCTGCCTGCCTCCTCCTCACAACATCATTTCTTTAGACTGGACTGGGTGTTGAAGAGCTTAATCTCATCTTCTGAATCTTCTGACTGACCCTGTTGGTTTGTTGTTTTCTTTTTTTTTTTTTTTTCCAACAGAACAAGCAGAAATTTTACCCAGAAAAAGCAGCATGGAGCTGGAATGATATTTGTCCCAAGTGGCAGCCCCTTATATGCCAGGTTGCGTAGGGCAGATGGTTAGCAAAAAAGTCCATCGGCAGCTGAGCATAGGATCAGAGGGGGAGGCCGGGAGGATGGGGAGGGGAAGACAAGGGGGCCACTTACATGGTAATGTTTCTGCACGGTTCTTTTGGATCATTATGCAGAGCTGTAGCACCAGTTGAGGGGCGCTCTCGAGGAAAGTTTCCAGGAGGCGCAACATATTTACGTCTGCATATTCGTACATCATAGCCCAGTAGAAACGCTGCTGGTGTTCCTTCCGCCTCTGGCTCTGGATCCCCAGATACATAGTTCGGATATACCTGCAGGAAACAGGAGGAAAAGCTGAGTGTGAGACTCTGGCATGCATCAAAACCTGAGGAGGATGGGGCTATGGGCCAGTTGTTTGAGGAGAAGGAGGTTGTCTGAAGGAAAGGGAATCTGAGGTAGACACAGATGTCCATGTAGTTATCATAGAATCACCAGGTTGGAAAAGACCCACCGGATCATTGAGTCCAAACATTCCTATCAAGCACTAAACCATGCCCCTCAGTGCCTCGTCCACCCGTCCCTTAAACATCTCCAGGGAAAGTGACTCAACCACCTCCCTGGGCAGCTTCTGCCAGTGCCCAATGACCCTTTCCGTGAAAAATGTTTTCCTAATGTCCAGCCTGAACTGCCCCTGGTGGAGCTTGAGGGCATTCCCTCTTGTCCTGTCCCCTGTCACTTGGGAGAAGAGAATCACAGAATCATTAAGGTTGGAAAAGACCTCTACGATCAAGTCCAAATGTCAGGACACCACCACCATGCCTAGTAAACCATACCCTGAAGTGCACAGCTACACATTTTTTTTTAACACCTCAAGGAAAGGAGATTCCACCATTTCCCTGAGCAGTTTGTTCCAATATTTGATCACTCCTTCAGTAAAAAAATTTTTCCTCATATCCAATCTAAGCTTCCCTTGTCACAACTTGAGGCCGTTTCATCTTATCACTTGTTAATTGTGAGAAGAGATCAGCACCCAGCTCCAGTGCTGGCTGTAACCTTCTGCACTTGAACTTGGGGTGAGAATCATTTCACCTAACACCGACCCTAAAGTTGGTCATCTGAGCCTGTTAATGGAGAGAAATGTCCCCTCCCAGGACTGTTCATCTGTCCCACCTCAGATGCCAGCATGAAGGTAGGATAAAGTGCCTTCTGGAGGCTCTGGGAGGGGCTCACAGCACAAACCGGGGTTTTGCCAAAACAATTAGATCATTCCTTGCCACTCGGGGCGAGATCGCAGAGCAAGGAAGAGCGGGGGGAAAGGACGTAAGCCTCGACAGCCTCTGTATCTCCAAATTACATCCAGCGATGGGGAGCTGGCATGTAAGCAAAGGTAGATCTGCAAATCCTGCCCTTTCTCAAACACCTTGTCCTTCCTTTCCATTCGCTGTTCACAAGCACCGAAGTCGAAAAATCCCGAAAGAAGACACAAGGACATAAAAAAATGAAGCAGGAAAGCCACCAGATGGGGCTCGACACTCGAGAAAACGCTATTCCACTCATACACGACACTGGTGTGACATCCCCAGCAGGGCTTCAGTGATGCTTATGGACCACCTCTTCTCCCATGGACATCAATATTCACGCCCAAGGCCACCGCCTGCACTCAACATTACCTTGAAAGATTCCAGCCCCAGGAGCTGCAGGATGACACAGGAATCCTGCCTTCCTCTCACACATGCAAGAAATTAAATGTAATTTAGCAGGAAAGGCAAAGCTGGGGACAGTGAGTTGTAATGGCTCAAGGAGAAAGCAGAGAAAAGGTGCATGCAAGTGGTTTTTATAATATCAGTAAACAAAGAGCCAGGGAAAACCAAAACCACGGTGGTGCCATAAGGTGCTGCCCACAGGCAAAGGCAGCATCACCTCTGCCCAACTCTTTCCAGAGGCATAACGCATGCTCTCTGCTTCCTAGGAAATTCTATTCCTGCCAGTACATGAAACCTAAACTTCTCTTCTGAGGTTTAAGCCTCTAATTTATTGTCATCCCAGCCATGGACAAGGGAAAGAATTTATTTATTTTTGCCCTGCAGCAGACTTTTACCTCTTTGCACCTAGTTACCAGATAAACACTCAATCTTCTTTTCTCCAGACTAAAAAAAACCCCAGTATTTTTTTCAGTCCTTTCTCACAGCTCACATTTCCTAAACATCTATTCTTCCCATCGCTGACCCCACCAGCTCTCTCCAGTTTTTGGTTATTTTTAAGACTGTCTTTATTTTCAAGACTGTCTTTATTTTCCAAGCACTCCAGGTCAGCAGATCCAAACCATAACAGTGACACCGAGTCACTCAAAAAGATTAAGAAGAAATTAACAGAAGGGACAGGACATCCTGCAATGGTTTCTCCTTGATCTCTAAGATTTCACCTCAATCCGCACTGTTTAAGCATGAATTTTTCTTATGGGCTGCGATGAGAAGACATGCCACCTGCCCGTGGAGGCAGAACATGTAAAAAGACATAAAAATGCATTGGATTAATATAATGCCCTGGTTCTGAATCCATCAATGGCCAAATCAATGACAATGACAGTAACACAGAATCATATTCACTGTTGAGCCCACTGCCTTTTGCAAAGGTCAGCCTGTGTATTGTGCTCTTTCCATAAATGGGGAAGCTGAGTCATGGAGCACCAAAAGGGCTCTTCCACAGTATTCTCACAGCAGAATCCAGATCTTTCAGTGCTGTCCTCAGCCTCTAACCACCACAACACAAACCCATGAATCACAGAATCATAGAATCACCAGGCTGGAAAAGACCCACCGGATCATCAAGTCCAACCATTCCTATCAGACACTAAACCATGTCCCTCAGCGCCTCGTGCACCTGTCCCTTAGACACCTCCAGGGAAGGTGATTCAACCCCCTCCCTGGGCAGCCTGTTCCAGTGACCAATGACCCTTTCCATGAAATTTTTTTCATAATGTCCAGCCTAAACCTCCCCTGGTGGAGCTTGAGGCCATTCCCTCTCATCCTGTCCCCTGTCACTTGGGAGAAGAGGCCATTACCCTCCTCACTACAACCTCCTTTCACGTGGTTACAGAGAGCAATGAGGTCTCCCCTCAGCCTCCTCTTCTCCAGGCTAAACACCCCCAGCTCTCTCAGCCGCCCCTCACCATACTTCTCTGGAGTAGCACTCTGCCTGCTGATGGTCCTCCATCCTGAGTGGACATACTTGCTCGATAATACAAAGCCCAGCCCTGCCCAATTTGATCTATACTAGAAGACCCAGCAGGACAAACACGTGCCACCCAGCTGCCACATGGGATTACAACCTCAGGAAACCCTTTGCATAATTTTGGCCAGCAAAATGTCACAGCCTCCCAAGTGAACACCACATCAACAAAGCAGTCCCAAGGACCATTTGCAGCAGAAGGGAAATGCACTTCCCTTTGTACTTTCTTTTTGGTCCCTGTAAAAATATGGTGCTTTATTTTCAGCATCCTTCAGATCCAGATCTGACAAAGAGAGGAAAGAGGGAAGAATCGTTTGGGTTGGAAGGGAGCTTAAAGACCATTTGGTTCCATCCCACCTGTCACTGGCAGGGACACCTTCCACTGGATCATGTTGCTCAAAGCCTCATCCAATCTAGCCTTGAACGCTGCCAGGGATGGGGCTTCCACAGTTTTACTGGGCAACCTGTGCAACCTCACCACCCTCACAGGAAAATATTTCTTCCTGATACTTCATCTAAATCTCCTCTCCAGGTGAGGTCTCATGAGAGCAGAGTAGAGGGGGACAACACCCTCGCTCTGCTGGTCATGCTTCTTTTGAGGCAGCCCAGGATATGGTTGATTTACTGGGATGCAAGCGCATGTTGCCAGCTTATGTTGAGGTTCTCACCCACCAGCACCCCCAAGTCCTTCTCTTCAGGGCTACTCTCAATCTATTCTCTGCCCAGCCTATAAATGTGTTTGGGATTGTCCCAACTCAGGTGCAGGACCAGGCACGTGGCCTTGTTGAGCTTTATGAGGTTTATTTTCATTTCATGTACTTGTTTGAGGGATTTTTCCTACCTTTACTAACACTGCTTAAGTGTAGACAGACTGAAGGAAAAAAAAAATCAATGTCATTTCACCTGAAATGTGTTGTTCTTGGTCAAGCTGGTAGCAAACAGATTTCTATAATTAGACTTCCAAATCCTTATTCAGGTCTGATCTTCAATCTTTAGCAACACGATGCTTCCTCTTATATCAGTGAAAGCCATTCACTGCTTCTGTGCTTTTGAAAATTAGGCTAATTTATTTATTTAAGAGCTTAATTTTGGATACAGGAGCCTAACTTTGAGCTTTTCATTTTCTGAATGCTGCCTATTTTTATATACGAGTTTGTGTATTTGTGTGTATGCATGTATTTTTAGTTCTAAGTCCCAGGCTTCAAGAGATAGAACTAATTTGGGGCTGGGAGGGGGATTCGGGGTGATTTTCTTTAAATGCAGAAAGGATTGGCTATTCCTTCTGTTCTGGCAGAGTTCCCAGAATTCCTGTTGGTATAATTACCCTCACGCTTATTTACTACGTATGTCGCAGTAGCACACAAACTGCAAGAGGCAAAATCACTGCTGTTCCTGCACCAAAGCATTTTTTTAAGAAGCCAAAGGCCATTGGCTTCAGGTACATGGTCAAATAACCTCTAGAGAGAGCCCCAGGATGCCATGAGAAGGTAGAAGAAGAGATCCTCTAACTGTAAACCCCCACACACCACCATCCTAAGTACTATGGAAAAAGATGCTTCGTGTGGATGACAGCGGCTGCTCAGCTGTCTCAGCAAGGGCTGTAGCATAAAGCTCCAGAGATAGGATTATAGAGTCACAGGCTCTGTCTATACCATTAAACAAAGCAGAACGGAGACCAGCCTTTGTCCTCAGCCAGTTGGCATGGCTGGACTTCTCGTGGCTACACCTACACTTGTTGGCCTTGGCCAAAATTGCCAGTGTGTGTGCTGACAATTTATTAGGGTGAACTACTACAGGATGGATTCTGTGCCTTGGCACACTTCAATTATACAGAGTTGGCTCTGAATATCACCAGCAGAAAGTGTAGGAGGATGCCTCAGCTGGCTGGCTTGAAAGAAAGAGGACACTGATGTGTAAGAGGGTTGCAGGAGCATGGGAAGATATGTCAGCACAGGCTCAGGGCTATGTTTTGAGGAAAGAAGAGTCCTGATGGCCTGTCCCACGCAAACACAAGCTATCCAAGGTCAGGAATCTCAGACTGTATCGACAACAGTCACCAACGGACAGTGACCTTGTTTAGCCCAGAGAAGAGAAGGATCTGGGGAAACCTTATAGCAGCCATGCAGTTCTTAAGGTGGGGAGGGGCTACAGGAAAACTGGGGAGAGGGTCTTTATCAGGGATTGCAGGGATAGAATGATGGGGGGAAATGGTTTTAAGCTGGAAGATGAGAGATTTAGGTTAGATATTAGGAAGAAATGTTTCCCTGTGAAGGTAGTGAGGCACTGTTCCAGGCTGTCCAGAGAAGTGGTGGCTGCCCCACCCCTGGAGGTGTTCAAGGCCAGTTTGGATGGGGCTCTGATCAACCTGATCCAGTGGGAGGTATTCCTGCTCATGGCAGGGGCTTGGAACAGGATGGGCTTTAAGGTCCCTTCTAACCCAAACCGTTCTATGATTCTCTGATTCTACGATTCTGTGACCTGACCACCTCTCTTGAGGCCAAAAGGACCAGACTGACCCCAGAAATGAACCCTATCATCCTGATTTTTGAATCAGGTAGCTGCCTTCTAACTCAGTACTGGTAACGATCTCTGCCCCTACGAGTCCTGAATCCTGCCTAGGTTATGATTAGTTGGGAGAACGTTAGTAAGCCTTGACCAATCTAGTGATTATACTAAGAATTGAGCAGCATGAGGAAGTTACTGTGCCCATGAGCAGGTTTTGAAATTGCCTAGTTTTCTAGTATGGGTATATGGAAAGAGGGAAAGGAATAGCACTCGAGTTACTCAGACCTCTCCCAACTATTCCTGACCAAGCACAGCAAAGCCTACTATTGCTTTCAGAGAAGCAAACCCTGTCTTGAAAAATGGGAAAGCATGCATGAAAAGCTAGAAACACATCTCTAGGGAAAGGAGAAGCTTAGAAAATTAACTCTGCTGAGTAGGTTGCAACTTACAACTGCAGCACCTAACATGCCCCTTTGGACGAGTAGGATTTCATAGAATCACTGTGATTATGTCCTAGATGTCACAGTAGCAACACACACACAGTATGGATGAACACCATTTCCCTCACCATCCCATGCACCAACCTGGTGCTCAGTACTGGAAGAAGATGGGTGGGACGGGGCGAGTTATTCAGCTGACGGCTCACCCTCCTGCTGTCTCCTCCCCAAGCACTCCTGCTATTTCTATCGAGGGGCCATTATCCTGATGCACTAGAGGGTGTTTACAGATTAAAAGCCCACTCCATGGAAGGGAGGAAATGAGGACATGTGTAACTGCTCAACTGGAAGGCTTGCAGCAAAGGCTGCCTGAACATACCCTTAAAATGAGGTTATGTAAGGCCAGATCTCAGCTGGAGCAAGCTGGCAACCACAGGGCTCCAGCAATTTACACCAGCTGCGGCTTTGGCCCGCTTCTTTAATTTTAATGAATTATTTTCATCCTAACAGATATAAAAGGAATATAAGATGTAGCACTCAAGCAACAGGGGAGCATGAAAGTAAAATGCTGTCTATTAAAAAAATCAAAATCCAACTTACAGTTGCCATCACAATTAACAGGCTCAACATCAACATTTGTTAGCAATTTTTTTGTTATGATGTTGCAAGTTAGCGATAAGGATTCACAGATGGGTAATTATTGTTCCTACTTCGAGCATCAAAAGTAGTAACTCCAGGGCCCCAACCAGGTGCTGACGTACCACAGCTTCATCTGGCTGCTTCCACAGTATCAAACTCCTCCAGAATAGCCTGCATCAAAACCACCTCTGTGGAATGACTTCTGGTCTGGACTAATCCTTGAAGGATGTACAGGACTTATTTACCCCACTGCTAGACATCTGGGGCCAAAACCATGCTGTGGACCATTGCTAAACCAGCAAAGATCACCTCCCACCTCAAAAGCAAGAAAGGGAACTTTAAATCTTATGGGATTAAGCAAACACTGTACAAACACTTCTTTTAATCCAGCATCCTCAGGCATCATCCCAACCACAGATGACTAAATCATCATTTTGATGGTCCTTGACTTTCAGAACTGGGATTCTCAGAGCTTTCTGAAATCTTGCCCCTTCAGGCATTTCTCGATACGGTTTATAAATAAGAATGAATAATACGCAGCAAGGACCGTACTAATCAATAGTTGCAGTTTCTGCCCTCTCCTGCCCAGTAAACAGGTTCTAGTGTACAACTACCCCTTATTTAGTTAATTGCTTCTATCAGCTCCTGTTAAACAATTAAGAATCTCCATTCCTTGCTTATTGGAAGAGAATGCTGCTGAACACAAAACAAGCCTATTCTATGCCTCAGAGACATTTAAAAAACTTGAATGTGCAGCATGACATCATTAATGAGTTCTGTAGACTACTAGTTCATGGAGGACAGTGTCTTTCTTGGGACATTTTATTTCAGTGCTGAACCTGTAACTCCAATATGAAAGTTTATCCACTTTATCACAACATCACTGTGATCCAGGATCAGGCTTAGGAGTCACAACAAGATTACACAAGAGTAATTTCATCAAGGTGAGAAAATTGGATTACTTGGCTCACATTAACACTTTTGAGTTAAATTGTATCAGTGCCTGCTTCAACATCTTGTCATGTTTTCTAGCTTCCAGACACTCCGGTTAGCTTCCTTATCCCTGCTTGAAAAAGTCTCTGTAAGGGAGATTCTCAAAAGCATTAGCTAAGACCTGTTCCCTTTAAGCCAAAAGGTCAAGTCAAGTCAAACTTTCTGAATACCCCTAGTTCATAGCCAGGATAACCACCACTTCAGGGAAAATAGTGGTCTTTATGTGAATACAAAACCCTACTCTTAAAAGCTAGGGGATACTTGAGTATCTATTTACATTAGAAAGTCTTGCTTTTTACAAAATACTATTTGCAACTGAAATATCTACTAGAAAGAATGATAGTCCTCTGCTGCACAGGAGAAACTGTAATGATTTTGTATTCTAAGCCAGTTTAAAGATGTTTTAAAGCACAGGTGGCTTTACTATACACCAACCATGAAAGAGGCATCTGATTTATTTCGTAAACCGTACATTAGGGAGGATCATATCATAGAGTGATAGAATAATGTAGGTTGGAAGGGATTTCTAGAGGTCTCTGGAGCAAGCCTCTCCTCTAACCTGAAGTCAGAGAAGGTTGTTCATGGCCTCGTGCAGTTGAACTTTGAAAATCTCCAAGGATGAAGATTCCATAACACCTCTGGGCAACCTGTTCCAGCACTTAACCACAATCATTGCTGAAATGATTTTTGGCCCAAGATGATTTTGACTATTTAAAGCAAGTCTACCAATCAACCGCTTCTTGAAAAGAGGCAATTTGAAAGAGAAAATAAAATAGTGAGGCTGCAGCATTTTAAGGATCCAGTTCCTATATCTTTGATGTTTGCAAGATGATTCAACTTGAAGCTGATAATTTGGAGGCTGACACACAAAACAGGGAGCTGTGATTGATAATGTTCCCAGCTCCTCTGAAATGATTCTTTTAGTTGCAAGGTCACCCAAATGGGACATACATTGCCTCCTCCAGGACATCGTCCATGGTCTTTGCTCAGTTCCCTTTTTTCTGATGGTTTAAGCAGATATATGGGTCTGTGAGACCACATGGCAGGGCTGCAGGTGTGCATTCAATCCCTCTGGCAGACATGAGGGTCATTACCTCCAACAGGTGCATGGGGCATAAAACTGGGGCAAAGGCGTTACTGCAGGTAAAGCTCCAGAGACCAAAAATACATGAGCTGCCAGTACCCATGTTTCTCAGCCTGAGAAGTGTTTCTGGTATTTGCCTTCGTGACTATTCTCCTTTCCTAGCTGACAAGTATTTTCCTCCAACTCATAGACTGAAAGATTGTAGAATCATAGAATGGTTTGGATTAGAAGGGATCTTGAATATCTTTCAGTTCCAACCGTCCATGGGCAGGGACGCCTTTGACTGGATCAGGTTGCTCAAAGCTTTTTCCAAGCTGGCCTTGAACACCCTCATGGATGGGGCATCCACGACTTCTCTGGGCAACCGGTGCCAGTGCCTCACCATCCTCACAGAGAAAAAAAATCTTCCTAATATCTCATCTAAATCTCCCCTCCTTCAGCTTAAAACTGTTCCCCCTCATCCTGTCTCCGCACTGCCTGATAAGGAGCCCCTCCCCAGCTTTCCTGTAGGCTTCTTTTAAGTACTGGAAGGTATTCCCACAGCCTTCTCTTCTCCAGGCTGAACAAGCCCAACTCTCTTAGCCTGTCCTAATATGGAAGGTGCTCCAGCCCTCTGATCATCTTTGTGGCCTCCTCTGAACTCATTCTAACAGATCTATGTCTTTCTTGTGTTGAGGACTCCAGAACTGAACGCAGAACTCCAGGTGAGGATCACAACCAGAAGTAAAGAAAGAGATCATAATAAAGTGCTAGCCCTAAACAACCCTGCTTCCTGGCAGTAATTCTTCAAACCTTCCCAAATATGGGCTGTTACTGAAATATCCACGCTTAGCCAGAACCTGGCCAGTATATTTTATTTGCAAAACCAGTCATCAATGTGTTATTGGCATATTCATTATGACCGAGTTTTGCAAGCAGCTCTACCCAGGCAACCTCTCTTTGCCCGTGTCCCCATGGGATGCAGGGTTCCCCTGGATATCCAGGCTGCAGAATCCCCATTTCCAGATCTTTATTCAGTAAAGCGATAGAGCATCAGAGATTAGCTTTGTAGCAAGAGCTACAGTTTTGACCCAGGCTCATAGAAATACTGTTTACGTTTTTACTTGTCGATAATTTTGTGAGGTGTAGAGTCGTAAAACAGGAAAAGACACAAAGACCTCTTCAGCGTCAGGGTATGAATGCCCTTTCTTGCTCTTAATGTGTGAAGCATCTCCGTGCTGTGTAAAGGAGCAGGCAGAGTAGCAGGGGCTGCTGGAGAGGGTATCGAAGTCGTGGGTGCTGCACAAATATGGCACAGCATATATCGCACGTTGGATGGTCTCATGTCCTAGCACTGAGCCAAATGCTCTCTTTTATCACAGACTCCCCTCCCTCAAATTAGTTATTAATACTTAAGCCCCAGTCCCTTTCGTATTTTACACATACTTATTTACTTAAAGTATACTCTGACACCTAGTGCTATCGCCTCCAGCAAAGCCTTCTGTTTTAAATCAAAGCTGTTAAATAGCTTTACACAGAAAGAAAGAAGTTGAACTCACAGTGAATTTTCATTTCCAGTGTGTTTCAGCTAATAGGGTTTAATGTCAGGGCTCTCCTTTTGGAAATAAAACTGGTCCCAGTCCAGTAAGCCTTACAGGAACAGATGCAGCAAAGGGCTTAAAGTAAGCGCAGGTCTTTCAATTGACTTGTCTTGGCTCCAAGCAAGGGAAGTTTCAAGGCAAATGCAGAGAAATGCCTGAAGGTTCCCCAAAATATGAGTATTCAAGGGCATGATGCTACAGGGACACATTAGAGTAGTCCCCTTCCCCTTTTTATAGGGTGGGCCAAGTTACAGTATTTAATAGGAATAGTTTTGAGAGGTCATTTGGCATCACATTGACTCACCAGAAGCACAGGATCTCAGGAGAGGAGAAGTCTGCATTGTTCTGGGAGGCCAGTCAAGGACAGCAACACATCTTCATACCCTCACAGCTCTCTGCAAGCCTCTAAGACCCCTTGGTGGAGGATACAGAGCAGCAGAAGAGAAAGCAATGGCTTTAACCAGCCCAGAGTCCCCTGGAGATGGAAACATAATGTGGTGGTTTTCTCCTGTAAAGGTTTTTCACTTCCTGAGTGAGTTAACAAACCAGTCTGAGGCAGCAGGTTCAAAGATCTGAACAGAGACAGCAGGTTGCCTGCAGTCTAAACCCTCAAAAAGTGATGTGGACCCCAGGGCCAAAAAGGAACAGGACTTGAAGCTGATCTTCACTCAGAGGGCAACATTTCCCATTCCCAGGCTCTGGCTGCTGAGGAAGATGAGAGTGTCACACCTCCTGCTAGGAGATCAGGGGACTGATACAGGAACCGATATGGATTCTAAGATAGTATTCACTCAGTTTACAGTATTTACTTGTCCATCAAGGTCACTGATATTGAAGCAGGACTTGAAATCACTAGACAAGACTTTTTGATACAGCAAAGCCTCTTCTAACCTCCATGGATGATGGCTTTGTACAGCTGAGAAGGGGAAAGTTCCAGGAGAGACTCTTCCAGTGAGAGGGATTCTTTTTACCAACACTCCAGTTAAACACCAGCCAGAAGCAGTTTTAGGGAAAGAGGATGCTGCCTACGAAAAGGGAGGCTGATTCTCAAAGACCTAGTGAGCCTGAAAGAAAGCCCTTGCCTGCTGCAGAGCTGTAGGCTTTCTGCTGGCTGCAGCAAGCTCTGTTTGCTGCTTGCATCCCCTTCCCCGGCGCACACCACTGCAGAGCAAAGCACCAGGCTTCCCCGGGGCTAGCAAATCCTCCAGGTGCTGCTCAGCAGTGACTGGGAACACTGAGGTCCACCCAAGCCTTACGAGGGACTGTCGCAGAGCTGGGACTATATGCTCAGCAGCTCATCTGTGCCACAGGGGTCAAAGGCATCCCTGGAGTAAGGCTCCCGAAGCAGCGGCTTTGCGCGAGGGCTGAGACTGTCGCCTTCGTTTTGCCATCCGTTTGAGAAGAAGGAGCTAAAAATTGGGTGAGTGCCTGTGAAATCCTGGAAGAACGGCTTCAGATCCTGGCTATTTTTAGTTTCACAGAAGCTACGCATACATTAGCAAGGGCCTGCCTGCCTCTCCTGGTGCACACGGCTCTGAGAAATCACACACTGTCCTTCCAGCCTGCCAGGAAAGAGTTTAACCCTTGTTGTCTAGCTGCAGCCAGCCCCATCCAGCTGTACCTTGATATGGACACTGATGGGGACCAGAAAAGGGAGTAGAAAGCACTTTATGGCCATTTTGGCTCTAGCCAGGCTGAGGAAGGACTGGGGGGGTTGGGGAGGCATATCTTTGCCCCATGGCCCTTATATCATTATGTCTGGTGGGAGCACCACAGATCTTTGCTGTCAGCTGAGGACTGGAAGGAAACTCCAGCACAGAAACGGCATCTGATTTCCATCATCATCAGCTTTTGCTGGGAAACAGACACACTACAGGCTGTGAGGAGCAGGGATGAGTTCAGAGCATTTAAAGGGTTCATGTCTCAACTCCAATGACCCATCACGATGGGCAAGGTGGATGCTATTCATGAACCATCACATGCCACCTTCAACGCACCCACTGTGTGGTGCTTAATCCTAACCTGCAATCTTCTAGCCATGCAATCTCCAGGGAAACATGACCTCATCACAGGCTCTTCAGATGCTCGGTATTCCATCTCCTTCCTCCTACTGGCTGTGTCTCTACTGGTCCTGACACATTATACCAGGAAAACCATTGCTTGGACCCATAAAAGGGATGAGGTCAGGTATGGAGCATGAGATCACAAGTTCACTGAAATGCATGATGCATTTCAACACACTATTAACAGAAAATAATTGCAACATTTATTTCTATGCTGCTTTTTTCAAGAAAGGATGAGAAGCAATGCCTGCATGAGATGCACAGAGACGATCTCTGCACCACACACTCCTAGTGCGTGTCAGCTTCGCTGCCCATGCACTTTAACATTTTCCAACTCTTTAATATTTATTACCTCTGCTGTTTTGTATTACTCATCACCTATTCCTGGCCAGAGAAAATGTACTGGCAGATTCTGAAGTGTGTACGTACTCTGTTCTTTAAGGAGGCTATAAGTACAACAGCAGCGTTGCAAACACACACACTCTGTGCTGCTTTTGGGCATCCGAGTCTCCTGAGGCTTTTGAGGCACTGGGTATAAGAGATCCAAAAAAGCCTAACCAACCCCTTGCAGTGACTTTTCAAACACCACAAGGATGTAGTAAGCTATCAGGAGAGGAGACACAGCACTTTTGGAAGGTATAGGAGCCCTTACGTCAGTGTATTTATGCTGATCCTTGCAGAAAAAGACCCTCTCCCCCTTGGCATGCTTAGGAAGTCCACATGAACATCCTTCTCTGCTTTACTGGCATTTTTTTTACAAGACTCCTCCCAGTCCCATGATTAACCACCAGCCTGCCAACAGCATCGCCTACTTGCAGTATTTCTTCCAGCTGCTGGGGGCTCAGGAGCCCCCAATAAGAGTATAACACAACAAATCAAATCAAGTTACCCAGGAGCCTATGGGTGACTGTACTTGTAGATGTTTCATTTCAAAGGTAGCTCCTAATTAAGACTGACTCTAAATAACATGACAAAGAGATCTACTTTCTAGTGGTCATGTTAAGGAGAAGAAACAGCTCAGGTACAGTGTTAAGCAGTATTACAGCAATTTTTCTTTTTTCCTCTTCTACTAATTTAAAAGGAGCTTTCTGCTTGGAGCTTAATAAAAGCGAAGCCACCTGATCATGTCCTTGCTCCACCACCCTCTGGGTAGAGCTGAGTCTTCTTGCTGCCAGCGGACAGTTTATCCAAGTGACACTAATGTGGTCACAGGAGCTTCTGCCAGCGAGCAGCATCTGGGCTGTAAGGTACAGGATCCTGCAGCCCAGCCCAAGGGACAGATGTTCATGCATAGTTAGGTGCAGAAATGGAGGCTGAGAGGTTAAGTGTCTGTCCCTGAGCTAGTGGAGGAAAACAGCGGCGGGGGGGGTGGGTTGTGGATGTGTGCTTTTTTAATTTGGGAGGTCCTTGTCTCTCTGGATAAGCTCCTTGTCTCCTTTTCGACACACAAGGTACGTGCCTAATACAAAAGAATATAAAGCCCTTCATTTTCACACACAACCTGTCGACCTCCTGCTTACTCAAAATGCTTCCCCAGTCCAACTGAATACCTCTTGCATGTCTGATACAGCCAATGCAGCTGCCCTGCACTGCGCGGAGGATGTTTGCATTAACATTCACTATCGTAAATGCTTAGACAAGATATATCCCAGACACACCAAAAAATTGCTGAACGCATTGATCTAGACATGACTCAGGAGTCACCACTGAATAATCTCTTTAGGCACCTTCCTCTGGCTGAGCTCAGGCAGAGTTTCTGCTCTCATCAGCAAAGCAGTAGAGGTCTCTTCCATCTTGCACTTCTCCAGGGGAAGATCAGCTGAAATGACACGTGGGGTTTATTGATTTCTGGAATAAATGAATGGATTTTCCCCTTCTGCGTTTACACTTCCCTCCCTCTTCTGTGGAATAATTCAGTGCCTCTGTCATGTACTGCCCAAATGCCTCTCTGAAGTGCAAACATGCAACCTTTCCCTGCTGGCATTGCATGTTGTCTCCAAAGCCCTGGCTCTGGCTCCTTTGTGTTCTCCTGCCTTCTCTGATCTTGCAGAGTGTTGCCTCCTGGAGGGAGGATTTAACCTTGTGCAGTGAGGGAAGGATCCCAGAAATGGAGGACATAGACATTTTAAGGAGGAAGGTGTGAGGCCAAAGCAGTTGGGTAAACTCAGGCTGTATGTCATCATGTGCTGAAGGATTGGCTGGGAAAGTTGTGGCAGCTGCCTCTTGGGATGAGCCTGTAAGAGTTTCCTGCACTTCAGGGATCTGCTCTTAAATAAGAGCAGAGCAGATGTCATGGTTGTTGCAGAGTTGAAGGAAATACAGCTGGGGTTTTTGCAGTTATGGGTTGAAGAAAAAGTGTGTACCCTGGGATAAGCTGAGAAGTAAAGAGATGTCTTCTTTTAGCTGCAAGGAGTCTCACTGCTAGCCCAAAATGACCTTTCTCCCTGCCTCCCTCAGCTACATAACCCCCTCACACCATCTGCTTCTCCCTAGCTAGGTGTCCCTAGCTTATCTGAAGTGCCAGAGATTGTCCCCTGCTTTTGAGACCCTGCTCTTCTCATAGCCCCATGTTCAAGTGACCTGTCCCCCCTGCAATCTGCTGCCCAGCTGCTGTTTGCCACGGCTTGGGGGAATTACTCTGCAGCTAAGGGATGTGCTGGCTACCTGTGTGCATGTTCAAAAGAGCCCTTGTTGCAGGCACAGTCCATTGACGTAGCCTGACATTTTGAGCCCTCCTGCTCCTACAAGTCCTACCTTGCTCTTGACAGGAGTTAGGACCTCAAACACTGGAACAAGGTTGCCAGGGAGGTGGTTGAGTCACCTTCCGTGGAGGTGTTTAAGGCACAGGTGGATGAGACGGTGAGGGATATGGTTCAGTGTTTGATAGGAATGGTTGGACTCGATGATCCAGTGGGTCTTTTCCAACCTGGTGATTCTATGATTCTATGAAACATCATGGGGCATAGCATATGTCATCTGCTACATCTGCAGAGAAGATGTTGGAGAGATCTGTCATCAGCAACCAGCTTGAACAGGCTCTGAGAGATGTCCTGCCCATAAAGCAAAGCTCAGCATCCCACCTGCCACCTTAGGGAGCTAGGATTTGAGATAACCCCTCCATTACAAAATCTGAATCTCATTCATGTGGCCCTTTGCCTCCAAAGTCTAGTTAAAAAGTTGTAGCTGACTCTAAGCATCACAGTCCAGGATGCAAACCCCTCAAATCATGGTCTAAAACTCAGGTATTTGAGTCTCCCAAGCAGGTTAGCTACAGTAGGCAGACACAGGAGGGCCTGTCCAACACCAGTGACAGATCTAGGCGACCAGAATGTTCATCATTTCTTCTTCCATGCTCCCCATTTCCAACACACCATCCCATGTGTTGGCCCCTTCCAGCTGGAGGAAGAGTCCCTGTGCCCTCTCCTGCCACCCAGATGTGTGCCCAAGCAGGTTCAGACCTGTTCTTCAAGGATCAAACCTCTTCTTGTGGATTCAAATTCCTTCTTTGCTGATGTGAAGGAAGAGCTTGACTGTGGCTATTGAACATCACAGATGAGCACATTAACCATTCCCGATCCAACCAAGGAAACAAAACACTGAGGTTCCTGTGTTGAGGCTGTTATACAGGATAATTAACATTTAATCATCTCCTGAGCATGTCAGGAAGGGCCTCATCCATTGGATTGAAGGGTGACCCAGAGAGAATAACACCGAGGCTTAATTCCCAGCAGCCAGAAATGCTTCCTCTGCTGCACAAGGTGGCCCGGTGCCAGCAGGCTGGGTTACAAACATAGTCTCATGTGGACACCCTGTTGGAAAGAGGATGCTGCAGGCTTGAGTCATCTCCAGGCTACCCCCATGCCTGTATGCTCTGCCTCTTGAGGTGACAGCTAAAAGTGGGACATCGATCTTGTGCCTTTTAAAGTACCCTTGTGAATGAATCCCTCTTCCTCTTGCTTTCCCCACACAACCCTTTTCTCTGGGCTCTAAGGAATATTTTGTGTTAAGTGTTTCACCCCTCTGATTCGCTGAAGCCTCTGGGATGGCCCTAGATGCAGTTTGCTCTGCTTGTTTATAGCTTTTTGTTGAAGTTCACATGACTAAAAATCTTTTCTGGAGCCACAGAAGTAGACACAAGACTCCCTGAATGGGATTTCCTTTCTTATTTCAACTGCCTAAAAGTGGGAAAGCTATTTTAAACTCATCATCATGGTTCCATCTTTTATCAACGGAGAGATCCCATCCCAAGATAAGTGTCTACAACACCTCCTACAGATTTCCTGTCTCCTTCCCTTGACTATAGAAGGGTCCAGACAACTAGCTGAGATCTGATGGCTGATACCACATGTCTTCTATCTCCTTGGCATCATTTTCTTGCCAGATGCCTCTCAGCTCCTTGCCATCATTTAGGTGTGCTATTTTGAGGACTCACTTGCGCTGGATGCAGATACTTCCTCACAGAAAAGACATGAGGGACATGGACTCTGGGGCAGTGCCAGGGACCATAATTACAGGTAGGGAGGGAGTTTCCTGTGGGAAGGGAAGTTCACACTAAAACTGAATGCATTCCCATCTGGCAGCTGGAGTAGGAGTTCCCAGGGCTGGCTGGGATATTTTTTGTTCCAGCCATCTCTTAACTTGGCCTTCTTTTTCTTCATGGAGCAAAAATACGGTCTTGGGAAGATGACACAGACCATGAATAGCTCTCTTCTAGAACAGATCCTGTCTCATAGCTTCCATGTCCTGCCCTACCCACTGAAGTAGTCTTGTCTTTCAATAGAAGTTCCTGCAGAGGACAATCCCATGCATGATCCCCCAGCTGGCTACTCCAAGGCATCCCTGAAGAAGGTGGAGACAAAGGGCAAGACTCACAGGTGTCTGAGACTGTTTCAGAGGGTACCAAAGATATCCATGGACTGCTATTATGTAGGAAACAAGGTATACGGAACATCTCTGCCCTCATAGACTCACAGATGGGGGTGCACTGGGACACTCGCAGCATCTTTAATGCTGCTGAGTGGCAAGTTTGGACAACTGATCAAAGCTCCTGTTTCTCAGATCAGAGGGAGACTACGACAACAGGCCACCAAGTCAGACAAGCCAACTCCACCCTGCCAGACAAGAAAGTAGACTCTTCTTCCCAAACTATTCATTGATCCATCTGCACTTTGCCAGCGGGGAGCCACCCAATGTACTTGCCTCACGCCTGAGGATTCTACCCTTTCCCGGCCTCTGCCGCCCACTGCATGCACCGGCTGGAACAATCCCTTGCTGTGAGACTGACAGTCCAGTCTGCACGTCCCTGCAAGCCACAACTACCAGAATCCTCTGTCCTTGCAACCTCCAGGGCTGCTAGTCCTCCTGTCACCAGCTGTGCCCTTTGGCAAAGACGTCACTGCTCAGTGCTTAGAGAAGAGAAGCAGCATATAAAGGAGATTTTGGAGCTCACTCAGTAGGTTTGTAGGTAGGAGAGAGTGCAACGTGGGCAGAATACATCTCTCTGAACAGTTTTCTTTATTAAGGCAGCAAATGGAGACCACTGGGAAGCGTGAGGGAGGAGGACAGCCCTGTATGATCCTGTATGAGCAACCTAGTTGGTTTCTATGATGGAGTGACCACAGCAGTGGACTCAGGTAAACCAATGGATGTGATCTATCTAGACTTCTGTAAAGCCTTTGACATGATCCCCCACAACATCCTCCTCTCTAAATTGGAGAGATATGGATTTGATGGGTGCATGGTGTGGTGGATAAGAAACTGGTTGGAGGGAAGAGTATTCAGAGAGTAGTGGTCAATGGATCAAAGTCCAGATGGAGATCTGTGACTAGTGGTGTCCCTTAGGGGTCTGTACTGGGACCAGTGCTGTTTAATATCTTCATCAATTATATAGACAGCGAGATTGAGCGCACCCTCAGCAAGTTTGCAGATGACACCAGGCTGAGTGGTGCAGTTGCTACACTGGAAGGATGGGATGTCATCCAGAGGGACCTGGATAGGGTGAAGAAGTGGGACTATGAGAACCTCATAAGGTTCAATAAGGCCAAGTGCAAGGTCCTACACCTGGATCGGGGAATCCCTGATTTCAATACAGGATAGAAGATGACATGATTGAGAGAAGCCCTTCAGAGAAGGACTTGGGGGTGCTGATCGATGAGAAGCTCGACGTGAGCCAGCCATGTGTACTCACTCACAGCCCAGCAGGCCAACTGTGTCCTGGGCTTCAAAAAAAGTGTGACCAGCAGGTCGATGGAAGTGATTCTGCACCTCAATTCCTCTCTTGTGAGACCTCATCTGGAGTATTGTGTCCAGTTCTAGAATCCTCAACATAAGAAGGATGTGGAATTGTTGGAATGGTTCCAGAGGAGGGCTATAAAGATGATCCAAGGGCTGGATCCTCCCCTATGAGGACAGGCTGAGAGAGTTGGGCTTGTTCACCCTGGAAAAGAGAAGGCTCCAAGGAGATCTTATAGCAACCTTCCAGTACCTGAAAGAGGCCTACAAGAAAGCTGGAGAGGGACTATTCATAAAGGCTTGTGGTGATAGTACAAAGAGGAATGGATGTAAACTGGAGAAGGGCAGATTTAGACTAGACATTAGGAAGAATTTCTTCACCATGAGAGTGGTGAGATACTGGCACAGGTTGCCCAGGGAAGTTGTGGATACCCCATCCTTGGTGGTGTTTAAGGCCAGGTTGGATGGGGCCTTGGGTAGCCTGATCTAGTGGGATGTCCCTGCCTTTGGCAGGGGGGTTGGAACTAGATGATCTTTAAGGTATCTTCCAACCCTAACTATTCTATGATTCTATGATAGCAGTCATGCAGTGGAGCCAAAACACCACCCACAAAGGCCTTGCTCCAGTACTGGATCAACTCTAGGAGTAAGCGCAACCCCTTTCATTTTGTTCCTTAGGACTACTGATCAGTTCTGTAGGAAGCCAAATCTAATTCGTATTAGTTATTGACAACTAGTTATTCAACTCTTGCACTCCATCAAACCTACATTAAAGTTATTAATAGAATCATAGAATCATAGAGTCATAGAATCATAGAATCACAGAATGTTTTTTCAGTCAGTCCTTCTGACCCCTGTTTCATAGGTGCTTTATTCTAGCAAGGGGTAAAGTCCCTGGCTGCAGAGAAGGGTTGAGAGACTTGGGCACAGAACCCAAGAGTACTGGCTCCCAGGTATTACTGTTATTTATATTGCAGCAATGTTTAAAGGCTTCTGCTGAGATCAGAGTTTGATTGTATTGAGTCCGGTTCATACACATAGTAAGAGACAGTTCTTGCCCTAAAGGATTTACAATCTAAACTGACAAGGACAGAAACACAGCAAAGGAAAGGATGTGTTATTAACAGCAGGAGACTGAGGCACTGAGAGATGCAATAAATCGTCTGCGGTCACAGAGAGAGCTTCTGGAAGAGCCAAAACCTGACCCTTGATTTCCCACCAATGCTGTCTTGTCTCAACCATTAGGGAAGGTAACATGCCAGGAAGGTGGGTGAGTCAGGTGAGGCCAAGACCCTTGTCAAAAAAATCCAGCCCAGCACAAATACCTTCTTGCCCCTTCTCCTTCCTTATTTGTGCATGACCAGGAGGAAGAAGAAAAGCCCACTCTGACACACCCCTCACACTGTGTGTGAGAAAGCCTGTGATAACAAACAATTGTAATCTGCCTACTTAAGCAGAGGATAGTAATCATAGAATCATAGAATGGTCTGGGTTGGAAAGGACCTTAAAACTCATCCAGTTCCAACCCCCTTGCCATGGGCAGGGACACCTTCTTGTAGATCTGGCCTCTGCCATCAATGCCTTTCCCATTAGCCTCCCACAGCTGCTTGACTTCCAGTGATGGATTTGAACCATAGCAGCGATATACTGAACAGCTATTCAGCAGAACCCCCATATCTGAAGAGTTTAACATTAGGTATGGAAGTATTTGATTTCTATTGATAAGCACCAGTAAACGCAGGTTTTCATCTTGTCACACCCAGCCCTGTGTCTCTTTTAGCTACTTGTCAATCTGATCAGTTTTGGCCTTAAAGTGCCAAACTCTCTGTCCAGAAATTGTAATCGTCAGATTGCAGGGTAGAAAAAGGCAGGGAAGAACAATGAGGTTCGAACTCTTCAGAAGTGATGAAGACAAATAAAAATGGCAATCAAAATACAAATTATGGTGCTAGCAGTTAAAAAGCAGGTCTTACCAAGAAAACTTAGAATTTCAGTTGCTAAGGCACACTGCATGGAAGGGGAAACGGAAACAGAGAAACACATAGGACTATATCTGTAACCCTCTTGACTATGTCATAGAATCAATCATAGAATCATAGAATCACTAGGTTGGAAAAGACCCCCAGGATCATCAAGTCCAACCATTCCCATCAATCACTAAACCATGCCCCTCAGCACCTCACCCACCCGTCCCTTAAACCCTTCCAGGGAAGGTGACTCAACCACCTCCCTGGGCAGCCTCTGCCCGTGCCCAATGACCCTTTCCATGAAATATTTTTTCCTAATGTTCAGCCTAAACCTCCCCTGGTGGAGCCTGAGGCTATTCCCTCTCGTCCTGTCCCCTGTCACTTGCATACCTGGCCCAAACTGTACATTTTGTGGCCATTACACTGGTTTCTATTCTGAAGCCGTAATCATCAGGGGTCTACCCCTCAAACAAGCAGAGCTATAATGTAGGAATAAAGATGAATTTACCCATGGTCATACACAGCAAAACTCGTATTTCTGAGATTACCCTGCCTCTATTTGGTCATAGCTTTGTCCTGTTGTGTAACTGCTTTTCTTCCCTTGCTGCCCTAGAATCCACACAGGATTAGAAATGGTTATGATATCAATAAATAGCTTACTGCTGTGGGTGCTCTCAACATCTGCATGTAAGCTCTCATTCGCAGCCACAGCAACGGGGAATTCAAATGATCTGTCTCATTTCATCTTCTCCTTGCAGTGTGCCGTCGTGGGAGCAAACATTCCTATGAATTATTCGTGTCAAATCATAGAGTCCCCGCGTGCTCCTGAGTGCAAACAAGCACTTTCCTTACACGATATTTATGGAGCAGAAGCATTAGGTGAGGAATGAGCAGCTTTAGGACTCGTGTCATTTATTGGGCCAAGAAAAGGAATTGGTTTTTACACCAAGATTTGTTCTAGGCTCTGGGGCCTCATATAAAATAATTTAATAAACTTTTCAGGGTCCTTCTCTGGCCCTGAGGGTAGCAGACAGAATCTGGCCACATCCATGCTATTGAACCTTCCAAGCCTTCCACCCAGGGTGTGCACATCCAGCATCTGAGGGAAACGGGATGAGCAGGGGGGATCCACATAGCAGGGCAGCTACGCCGTAGCTGCAAGAGTGCAGCATGTTCTCATAAACCAGGAAGGATGCCTTATGTCGATTTATTGAAAATATTTTACATTGTCAGTCTGCTCCTACAGGGAGGCATCTCTGACTCGGTGAGCTTAAGCCAGTCTGAAATAGCTGTTGCTCCTATAAAGCCTTAGCCCAGCAAGAATGTTGTCCCAGAGCACTGACAGCCAGCTCATTCCTTAAGGGTAAAGTCTTCAGGATGGCACCCCATAATTCATTACTATGGCCTCAGGAGGGTCCTCAGCTCTAATTTTCTTCATGACATATATTGCTTATTTATGCATTACAGTCCTGATGCATCCCAGCGCAGCAAAACCTCACCCTGGCTCAAGCAGACTTTGTGTTTGGTTTTGCAGTCTGCCCTGTCCCTCTTGTTTGGCTGCATTCTCACTTGGGGAAAGGTGAGAAACCCTTTTCTCTAAGTGAAAGGTGGTATTTGTTTAGGAAGCATCATACTGAGGTCAGCTGTTCATGCACAGAGGTAGTCACAGAGAAGATGCAAGGAAGTCAAAAGGAATGTCAAAGGCAAGTCCCCAGGAAGCCATTTGCATCGGAAACTCCTGCTGTTACACTTATTCAGGTCAGAGATCTTGGTGGTTGCCACACCACCATCCCCACCTGCCTAATTTCATGGAATGATAGAATGGTTTGGGTTGGAAGAGAACTTTAAGTCCATCCACTTCCAACCCCTTTGCCATAGGCAGGGACATATTCTGGTGGATCAGGCGGCTCAAAGCCTCATCCAACCTGATCTTGAACACCTCCAGGAATGGGGCAGCCATGATTTCGCTGAGCAACCTGCGCCAGTGTTTTATTTCGATAAAACTTAAAGCAAACTAAGTTATGGTAACTGATCTTTTCATCATTGAATGGATTGCTCTTGATCAAAGTCTCTTAATAACACGTACCCTAACAGTATGAGTCCACCTTAATTGTGTCACCAAAGCCTGGCAATACCTCTCAAGAGCCCGTGATCTTAAACAATCTCTTTTCCTTCACAACTGTGAAAACTACAGTGCCTTCGTTCATTCTGCTGTATAATGGGAGCGTTTGTGCAAGCTGGCCATGGTTATTTAAAATCAAATTTACTTTTGCATCCCACTATAAATTTTGCTATAGAAATTAATGCTTTAATAAATCATATAATGTCTGCAAAAACAACAAAGCACATTAAATGGTAGTACTGCAAGACTGTTTTTTTTTCAGTTATAAAAACCCAATAGTTATACATATTATAATTTAAATAGGTAGTTTTATAGCACATCAGCTATGAGAAACACAGGGAAGGTAGGTGAATCTAGAATGGACCACTACATCTGCTCAGCAATTGAGAGGAACATGCCCAGACACTTAAGAACAAGGTACACTTTGAGTTACCTTCTTTGATTCTTAGAATCATAGATGATTTGAGTTGGAAGGGACCTTAAAGATCACCCAGTTCCAACCCCCACTGGATTGTAGAAAATCAAGTGATTGTACAACTGGGACTTCTCACACCTTGACTATCACTTGTAATAAATTTCATTTAATGTTTTGCAGAAACTCTATGACTACATCCATACTAGTAAACTCAGCAGCATGTAGGAATGTAGAAAAGGACCGAAGCCAGACTGTTCACACTTAAATTGTTAGCAAGGTCCTGGCACAGTTTTGTGCTAAGAGAATTAGCCCTCTCCAGACAAATCCCAGGCATGGATGACAAATTAGCTGAAGCCAGGGACCATTTACAATATAACATCTGGGGTGTTGCCACATCATTTCAGTGGCAAATATGACTGTGCAAATATGAGCAAATCATGCAGGTTAGTCTCAAGGTCAGAGAATAGTCACTGTTTACTTCCTTGGTTTAAACATCACCACAAAATTTGGGCTTCAAGTCCCATTTTAACCAACAGACAGTGCTCCTTTTTAAGAGGTGTGAAGTTTATTATATTAAAATTCCATGGATGCCTCTAGAAAATGAAGATCTTTATCCATAAACCAAAGAAAGCACGTAGCAGACGGAAATATATCTTTGGGTTGAAAATCAACTTCTCTCTTAATCTTCCAGTGGGTTATATGATAAGGTAATCAGAGACAGTGGTGAGAGGTGATATTGTGCCTACTTAGATGGTAGGCAACCCCAAATACAAATACAGGGTGCATGGAGAATGGATTGAGACTTGGCTCTGAAGAGGCATTGGTAGTGCTGGTGAATGAGAAGCTCAGTATTAGCTGGTAATGTGCGTATGCAGCCCAGAAAGCCAAACGTGTCCTGGGCTGAATCAAAAGAAGTGTGGCCAGCAGCTCAAGGAATGTGATTGTGCCCCTCTGCTCTGCTCTGGTGAGATCCCACCTGGAGCCCTGCATTCAGTTCTGTAGCATGTGAGGGTGATGAAGCTCTGGAACAGGATGTCCAGGGAGATGCGGTGGCTGCCCCATCCCTGGAAGTGTTCAAGGCCAGGCTACATGAGTTTATGAGCAACCTGATCCAGTGGAAGGTGTCCCTGAAGGGGGTTCGGGGTTGGATGATCTCTATTGTCCCTTCCAAACCATTCTATGATTAAAAAAAACTACTAAAATCACTATAGTGTTCTTTCTAGTAAAGAGAGGTGTACTGAAGCACTGCAAAGAACTTTTTTGCTTTTTCAGTTCACTGATGGAACCAAAGAAGAAACTAAAAGAGAGGTGATAGTAGAGACAGATGGGGAGAGCAGATCCTCATGTAGCAGCCCATAGTGGGCAAGGGCTGGAGTTCAGATCCCTGCTCAAAAATCTGAATGATGTGGTAGGGATCGATACAGGCCCTGGGGGCAGCACGGGCACGTCCAACATTGTCTCCAAACAGCCTGAATATGTAACCTCTGAAGGAGCCAGAATGGCCAAGCATCTCCCTGCTCTCTGCATGATGGTTGCCAGCCCCATCAACGTTGCTGGGGAGGGTGTGTTCATGGCTGGAGGTGATAAATTTTACTGCATCCTGGTGCTCTGAAAATCATGTTGGATATGGTCTGAGCCCAGGCCTTCTGCTGGGTGACTGCTGGCCTCTCCAGTGGATTACAAGGTATGGCAGAGGACTCTAATCACCCCCCTGTATTTGATGAATGATGTTTAAGTCCTCTGGTAACACTGTCATGAAAGTCAGACCTATCATCTATGGCAAATGAAACATTCCTGCACTTCTGGACTCATGGGGCTGGTTTTCTGCCTGTTTTCCCACTGATGAGTGGAAATTGTAGAACGTATTGGCTACCTCCAGCCCTTTCCACAACCATCACTTGAATAAAACATATGCTAAAAAGAAGAAAAAATCACCTATGAGTTCTTCTATTTAAATTGCTACAGCCATTCAAAAGCAACGTGCTTCATGCTGTCCAAACCTCCAGATTACCCATCCCAGCTCTTTAAAAGCACAGGACAAAAAGAGAAAAGAAAAAGGCATTAGGCTGGGCCTTCATCTCCTCTCCTGATGATGGCTGCTTTCAGCTCTTGCTGTCAGCAGTCTCCTCCTACCATCAGAAGAATCAAAGGTGAAACTGGCTCTGACATGACAAATAACAAAAGCGCGGCTCCTTGCTCATGAGCCGCGAGTCATTAGGAAGTTCCTGCCTCTCTCCCAGTTACACGTTAATGAGCAGAGGGAGAGCTGGGGATGGTTTTGCTCTCTGTTTGAGAGACAGCTTGGGAGATGAAACCTGCCGTTCAGTGACTTTCACAGGAAAACTGCTCCCCTCCCAGGTTCTAATAAAACTCATCAAACCTGGCGTGCACAGGCAGGCACATCCTGATCCAAAGGAAGAAAGGCTGGGGATGGATGCCTCCTGCAGAGCTTGGTTGCAGAAAGCCTCTCTGATTGACCCATGTGTTGGTCTTGTTTCCTTGGAGGCATGTCGTAGGTCGGAATGGGAATTTTAAATACGAGATGACTTTGGAATTAATGCCAAGGATGAACGGTGCAATCAGTTAGTTGACAAGCCAAGGTGGATGTTTAATGTGGACTTGACAAACCTCCTCAGTAGTATGGAGATACTAGATCCACATCAGATGAGATCTGGTTTGGTTTCCTTAGTTTGGCAGCATTTCTAAAACAGATGGGTTACAGCTGGGACAAAGAGGCTATGTCTACAACTGCAAAACTGCCTTCAGCCTATTGGTCCTAATCTTCACCATAAATACTAGGGTATGGGAGACACATTCCCATCCTCATACGGACAAGATTAGCAACTGCAGGAGATCAGGTATGGAGCCAGAAGATCATCGTGGATCCAAAATAAAGCCCTTCCCATGACATCTTCCCCACCACCAGTGTCTTCCTACCAGTTGCTTTTGACAAATGGCCATCTTCCTTTGGGAACAGTAAGCAGCTTCACTGTAAACATTTCTTGCATGTGTTATCAAGTATTTTGCCCCAGGAGAGGCATGCAGGGACCTCCACCACCATCACATCAGTTGGTGAATGCATACCATAAGCTAAGAGGTTTGTGCTCTGCAAAGACTCTTTGGATCTCGCAGGGTGTCTCATAGACTGCCCTGCGTACAGTAAGTCCCTGGAGATCACTCATGCAACGCCGTACCACTACGAAGTTGCTTGGGGAGGCACGTGGAGACGTAAGTACAGTAAAAAATAAAACCTTCCTTGCTCCATCCTCTATCATCCCAAATCAGTGAGAGGCTGCCAGTGCCTGAGGTGGAACATCCAAGACAATCACGGCTGACAGTGCCTTCAAGGGATGCTGTCAAAGACTTTTAGGCTCACCATTCGGTGAGGGAAAGATTTCATGACCAACTTCCTGGGAATGAGCCCCTTTGCAGACATGTTAGGAGCACAACCTGCAGCCGGTGTGGCTTAACCCCTGGTTTCCACAGTCCAACACTGCACTGGATGGTACCATCATACTTGAAGGGGAAGGTTGGATCAAAAAGGCAGTAACAGACATTGGGTGAGGAGTCAGGTAAGGATGAGGGGGTCTACGTGGAAAGCTCTTATTAGGTGGATGATGGCAACACTGTGGTGCAGCCCAGTGGTATGGGGTGATGCCCTGCACTTCTCTTTCTGGTTGATGTTTTTCTAGCAGTTTGGGTGCTACAGGTCACCAGCTTGACATGAAACATTGGCAGCACCTTGGAATTTGTGGTAAGCGGGTGTGCAGTGCGTGCTCAGGGCATCAGGTTATTTGTGTCTGATGTCAAGCAAGCTTCCTCTGCAGCTGAGGGAGAACAAGGGGCAATTGCAGAGGGTGAGTCATCTCACGACACCAGCATCCTGCACTGAGTCATCCTCCAGAGGAACCTCTCTCTTGGATGGAGGGTGCGAGGACAAGGTGGCACACAAAACTCATGAGCAGAGGAGCAGCAATGGCTGTCAGGGATTCTGGTGGCTGCAGAAGATGGGGCTACTCCCAGGTGGCAGGCAGGGACCCATTTCTCACACACCCATTCACGGTGGTAATGCACAGTGCACTTTATATTCAGCAGAAAGAAAAAGTTGTGTTTTTTCACAGTGGGTGCCATTTGATGTGCTTCAGAGGCCTGCTTTAGGCTGAGATGAATGATGAGTTTAATTATGAATTATATAGCTCATTTGGAAATATTTCCATTGCCAAAGCATCCAGTCAGGTGAGGTGAATCCCATCCTTCTGGTCTAATGCTCTCCTATTTAGAAATCATCTACATATTCACCCAATTCCATTTTCCAGCACTAGGCTCTTGCCCCACTTTCATCTTTCCTAGGATTTTGCCCACAAATCTCTTTATGTAATCACTCCTGAGCGAATTTTGAAACACTTCTGATTTTTTTTTTTAACTTTATGAGCACCACAAAGGACTATGTATCCCAAGGAAAAATATATGATGAATAAATAAATCACACATACATAGAATCATAAAATCATAAAACCATAGGATGGTTTGGGCTGGAAGGGACCTTAAAGATCATCAAGTTCCAACATCCCTGCCACGGGCAGGGACACCTTCTGTCAAGTCAGATTGCTTAAAGTCCCATCCAACCTGGTCTTGAACATTTCCAGGGATGAGGCAGCCACCACTTCTCTGGGCAACCTGGGCCTCATCACCCTCACAGGAAAACATTTCTTCCTAATATCTCATCCAAATCCTGCCCTCTTTCAGCTTTAATTGTTCCCCCCCATCTTATCCCTCTGCTCCCTGCTAAAGACCCCCTCCCCGGCTTTCCTGGAACCCCTTTTAAGTACTGGAAGGCTGCTAGAAGGTCTCCCTGAAGCCTCCTCTTCTCCACTCTGAACAAATCCAAGTCTTTCACCTCTCCTCGAATGGAAGGTGCTCCAGCCCTCTGATCACCTCTGTTGCCTCCTCTGGACTCACTCTAATAGATCCATCTCCTTCTTGTGCTGAGGACTCCAGAACTGAATATAACTTTATACATACCCTTTAATATAGATATAGGTTCATATATTTGCACAAACCTACATGTATGCACATCTATAGCTTATTTATTCATTATAGGTGTATATACAAGGGTATATACATATACAGAGAAGTATACAGTAAATATAAATAAGTGAATAAAATAAATGGATTCATGACCTATATATTTATATGAATAAATAAACAATATGTACACATATATCATTTGTATGACCACATACATTGTTATTTATATGAATAAATAAGCAATATGTGTGTATATATATCACATGTATGGCCAAGCTTTATTTATTAATTTATACATCTATAGAGATAATCTTCTGCTGGTGGAGTACGATAAACCAAGAACTCCTGTCTGATGTAAATACAGGAAATCAGCTTTGAGGTCAAGCTGGAATAAACAAATGAGCATTTTGAAGATTTTGCGTAAAAGACCTTTTGAATGATTTGGGAAAAATCATTTTGGAAATCTGGGACTTGTCACTGCTTGGCATTTACTTTTCCTGGTTCTATTTCACGTTTAATATTCATATTCAGTGCATGTCATCTGTAGTGTGGGATGGGATGTCCCAATAGCATGTAACATATTAGCATGGCAAAAAGCTATTTCAAAATAAATAAACTGAACTAAACTAAACTACAGATTGAATCACTGCCTTTGGAAAAGCAAAGGGTTTCTCACTAGTGATCCAAGGAAGCCTTGGTACCCTTGTAGCAGCTAAAGATTAGGAGAAACATCACTTTTCTGGGTTCCTGTTCCACATGGAAGCGTCAAGAGACCATGGCAAACCTCTTGCTGTCCTTCCCCTGTCCCCATGCTCTCCAAGGTGTTACATGAGCTGAACTTTGCTCACTATCTGGCACCTCCTTCAATCCTTCCATTACTGCGCCGCCTTGCTCTGGTTTCCCTCTTGAGCTGCAGACAGTGGGTCTGGACAGATTCTCCCCAGAGTGACTGCAGCAAGGCCAGCAGCAGAGATCACATCACTGCTTCTGGCTGCTCCGGAAGGATAGAGGAGCCTCTCCAGCTGTGGTCATGCAATGAACACTGGTTCTCAGCTGCCACATCCCCGTGTCCCTGAGCTGCAATCTTTCCACCACAAATCCAACCCCCTCATCTTTGTTCTAGGAGGAGTGTCTTTATATCTGAAATGATTCATTTGATGATATACATACACACACGCATCCCAGCCCAATGTTTATATAAAGGAATCTCTTTCACATCAATTCATGCATCAAATCTAAGCTCAAATGCAGAGCTGGCAAACTCAGTGGTTGCAGAGACGTTCCCCTCCTGCAGCTCTTGCCCTGGGATTTAGTTCAGCTTTTAATAAACTCAAGGGTAGCTGGCCCGAGGGGCTCATTTATTAATGCCTTGATGTCTGGAGGGGGGGGAAGCAGACACAGAGCACAGTTCTGGACCGAGTGTAAACCAGGGCAAAGAGGAACGGCTCTCCACCACGGTGAAGGATGGACGTGCCACCCAGGAGAGCCGGGGGATGATGCTGCGAGAAGGGATGAACACGCACATCAGAGGAAAGAGAAACAGCCTTTTGCCTCTCCTGGAAAATCACTAAGTAAACAATAGTAATTGGAGAGCTACTTGTAAGCTGGGCATCTTCTCCCCTGCTAAAAGCTTTGCCTATAGCATTGAAGAAGTGGCTTGTGATAAAAATATATATATATTAAAAATATCTGCTCTGACAAGCGTGAAGCTGGAGAGCAGAGAGGGAGGGGAGGAGGTAAAGCGGCTAGGAATCATAAATCAAAATGTTTTGCTGCTTCTAATTAAATCCACCAACCTGTTTGTAATAAAGCCACACTAAATCAATGGGAAGAGATAGGGACAAGAAGCTGCTACTGCCTGATGGCTGCAGTGGCCAACAGCTCCCTTCGTAAAGCTGAGCCTCGCACAGGAATACGGTGGCCACAGTGTCTTTATGCTGTCTTTTCAGCTTCAGAAAAACCTCCAACCATCTGTGCCAGGCAGAGAAAGCGAGAGAAGGCAGAACGATCGCAACTAGGCAGAGTGGAGAGGGAGAAAAGCGTTGAAGGCTGCAAAGAGAAGGCTGGAAACCTTCTCACTGCACCGTGTCCTCTCCAGCCAGACAGCTGCAATGTGCTTCTACCAGCCCTGCAGCCACCCCAGCTTGCACAACCCACACAGCCCAGGAATGGGTCAGAGGAGCAAAATCAGATAAAGGGGAGAACTAAGAAAGGAAGAAAATGAACAAGAAATCATGCTATTTCTTCACTGTCCAGGATGCTGTGTGCTGTATGTTTGTGGTCCCCAGCCATCACCAAAAGGGTGCAGCAGAACTAGAAAAGGCTCAGTCGAGAGCGATGAAGGTGATCAGAAGAATGGAGTCATTTCTATAGGAAAAGCTGCCATATAGACCAAGAACTTTCAGCCCAGAAAGGGGAAAACTGATTCAATACAAAATAAACAGCTGTAAAATCATGACTGTCCTACAATGAAAGATTTTCCTAGCAAGAAGTAGGAGCACCATATGAAATGGTTCAGTGACAGTCCAAACCTAGCAAAGGAAGGGTGTTTATGTTCTACAGAGCACAGTTATACTGGGCAACTCCTTCTCATGCTGCTAACCATTTAGACAAAATTCAACCACTGAGGAAAATTCTGTTATTCATAGAATCATAGTATTATAGAAAGCTTTGGGTTGGAAGGGACCTTTACAGATTATCTCGTCCAACTCCCACTGCAGTGAGCAGGGACATCTTTAATCAGATCAAGTTGCTCAAAGCCCCAACCAACCTGACCTTTAATGTTTCCAGGGATGGGGCTTCCACTGCCTCCCTGGGCAACCTGTGTCAGTGTTTCATAACCCTCACTGTAAAAAAATTCTTCCTTAAATCTCCCATTCCTTAGTCTAAATGCATTACTCCCTGTCCTGTCACAACAGACCTTTCTAAGAATTCTGTCCTCATCTTTCCTGCTGGCCTCCCTTCAGTACTGGAAGGCTGCTATAAGGTCTTCTGGCAGCCTCCTCTTCTCCAGCAACCCCAACTCTCTCAGCCTGTCCTCATACGGGAGGTTCTCCAGCCCTTGGATCATCTTTGTGGCGTCCTCTGGCCCTGCTCCTACCACTCCATGTTATTTCTGTGCTGAGCACGCCACAGCTGGACACAGCATTCCAGGTGAGGTCTCATGAGAGCAGAATACAGAAGCACAATAATAATATACATTATTTAAGTTGCAACACTGCGTCTGGCTCAGGAATGCCCTTCAGGAGCATCCTAGGATGCAGCTCTGTGTGCTTCCCTTGTTCATACACCATCCTTCTGTTGCTCAACCTGTGCTTGGTGGACTTCAGAGATGGCTGGCCCAGCACAATCGTTATTTTTTTTCAATGCCAAACTTGCTCATTTCAGGTTTCTCAGCAAATTCCACCCACAAGTTGAGTTTGTACCTGCAGGTCAGACTCTGCTGAGCCTGCTGCTTGTGATGGCAGCAAAGGTACCCAATGCACTGAAATCCAGGACAGGGATGGCTTTGCCCTGGCTCTCCCAAGGCTCCCTCAGAAGCTGCCCCAGCTGAAGCACTTGAAGCCCCAGAGTTTGTCACGGAGAAGCTGTGTGGGTTGAACTGTGATTTGTCCACATCCCATCTTCTGCTTGCAAATATCATCATACGCTCACTGCATGTTGGGGCCACACCATGGGGCAAAGCTGGTCAAGGGCATCATTTACTATGATCTCTTCAGCAGGGAGGTGCAGCTGGTCCAAGATCATATCAACAATCTAAAACTCTTTCCATTTTCTCAACCTTTGCTTCCTGCCTTGCACATTGGCTACTGAATGGATTAGAGGATCTTTATTGGAGGATAATGTTTTTCTAGTGCCTCTATTGATTGTGAGGGGAAATCTGCTGACCTCTTGGAAAGAAAGAAGGAGAAGGTAAAAGAGCAAGCTCTGGAGAAACACACTAGGTTACAATTACTGTTCAATTGCCAGACAGAATAAACACTGTGACATTTCCACAGGTTGGTTGAAATGCTGTTAGTGCTAAATACTGCTGTGAAGTGGGCAAAGTGAAAGTGACAATTAAATACTTAATAAATAACTGTTTAGGAGTTTTTTTTTTTTTTCTTCTGGGATGCAGAGTGAGAGGTGCCATAAAAGGACAGTAATGAGCTTCTGGAGTGATTGTCCTTAGAACCTCAGGTAGGGAATTTCTCTCTACAGCTCCCAGAAAGGAGGTTTTAGCGAGGTGGGTGCTGGTATCTTCTCCCAAGTAACAAGGGATAGGATGAGAGGAGATTGCCTTAAGGTGCACCTGAGGAGGCTTAGATTGGATATTAGAAAAAATTTCTTTACTGAGTGAGCAGTCAAGCACTGGAAGAGTCTCCCCAGGGCAGTGATGGAGTCACCATTCCTGGAAGCATTCAAAGAGTGTGTAGTCAATGGCACTTCAGGACATGGTATAGTAGGCACGGTGGTGTTGGGCTGATGGTTGGACTGCATGATTTTAGAGGTCTTTTCAAACCTTAATGATTCTATGATGCCATGAATTTAACTGGAGAACATCATCAGATCCCTATCCTGGGTTTTGGCTTCCAGAAAGCTATCCAAGTTTGACTTAGCCATGCAAATAATAGAAGAAAACCCTCGTGGTCCCTGTTGGTGATTTGTTCCCATTACTACCTACCCACGCTGTTCAAAGATGTGGAACTTGCTTCAAGTCGGAATTTGACTGACACCACTTTCCAAACACAGGAGTCACTAGGTGATTTTATCTCCTACAGTAGGTATTGCCTTTCTGAGTGTGAGTAACTAGTGGTGCCTGTTCAAGACATGGCTGTGCTTTTAGAAATCAAATGTTCACCCACTGGGGCTATTCTGAATCAGGAGCCATGGGAACCATTGTTAGCATTTCACAGTAGAGTGGGTTGATATTTTTTCATCAACATTTGCATGCTTTAACTTTACTTCTATTTTATTTTTATCCATTTTCTTTCTCCTCATATATTCAGAGGACAAAAGGAAATAAAGAAAGAAAGAGAACTTTTTTAATTAAACTTTTGAAGAAAAATATAGTACAAAGCTGTTCTTTATATTACAGGAGATAAATCACTGCAAACACTTTGAAAAGCCCTACCCAACCTACTGTCTGGCACTTTGTGCCAGTGCAATCACAGAATCGTAGAACAGTTTGGATTGGAAGAGACCTTAATGATCACCCACTTCCAACCCTCCTGCCATGGTCAGGGACACCTTCCACTGGATCAGGTCGCTCATAGCCTCATCCGACCTGGCCCTGAACACCTCCAGAGATGGGGAAAAACACACCTCAGAAGTGACCTGGGATTCAAGTTTGGCTCTAGATTGGAAAGGGCCTCCAGATGAACTGTGCTGTCACTACCTGCCTACCAGACCTAAGAATCAAGCCAAGGCAACGTGATGCTGGACACATCCTGGGTACCTCTGGGAACTGACAAGCATGTCAACCATCCCATCCTGATGAGCCGCACATTCATGCAACAGACCCTGCATTTGTGCACAAGATCTTCTGGATAAACAGGTTACATCTGCCTTAGCAAATCAAGTTCTTAAGTCTGACACTTTCTCATCTAGTTTTTGCCCACTGTTAAAAATTTTCTGCAAGCTTCAAGAATTAACAGGAGCAAGAAGAGGAGTCCTGCTACAGCCACTCTGTTTAGGAGGATAAAGAGATTTTAATAAAATGGATGTAGCCAAAAGTTTCTGTTTTATTTATTAAGTATATACAGAGCCAGAATTTCCTGCAATTCAACATGGCTGGATTTGTAGGAAATATCTTCCTAGTGACTGGTAGAAATTTGAATCATACTATGCTTTGGCTCGGAAAGGACCTTTACAGGTCATCTAGTCCAACCCCCACTGCAGGAGCAGGGACATCATCAGGTTGCTCAGAGTCCCATCCAACCTGACCTTGAATATTTCCAGGGACGGAGCCTCCACTACGTCCTTTTGCAACATTTTTCAGTCTTTCACTACCCTCATTGTAAAAGATTCTTCCTTATATCCAGTCTAAATCTACCTTCCCTGAGTTTAAAACCATTACTTTTTGTTCTGTCATAAACAGATCTTGCTAAAAAGGCTGAACAACCCCAATTCTCACAGCCCATCCTCGCGGGAGAGGTGTTCTAGCCCTTGTATTATTTGGACTGTAAGAGGAACCAGGAATAGGATGCAACTCTCAGTTACTAAAACTACTAAAGGTCTGATAGACATTTTTAAAGGAAAATACAACTGAAAGCTTAAAACCTCACAGGATTACAGAAATGTTATGATTTTATTATTTTTCTTTTCCCTAGAAGCTGTGATTCAGATATTCCATGTTTTCAGTCTCAATAGGATAAGGTTTCTGGAGAGACTTGCACTTTCAGGATGTACCAGCCCTCTCCCCTGCACATGAGACTTTATTACTGAGGTAGGATCTAGTGTCCTTTCATGAAGATGGCACGGAGACACCTAGAACATGCTTCTACTCCTGGGACACCCAGACTTTGTTGTTTCTGTCTTTGTACCTCCAGAAGCAACAGCTAGGATGGTCATTTTGGAGCTGAACAAAATTCTTATGGGGAAAACACTGGCCTTGATGTATTTCTTTGTGCAACCAGATGGAACAGTGGCCATGGTCTATCCCCAAGCACAACCCCACACTGCAGTCAAAGGTGAGGAGAAATAGGAAAATGAAGGGATCCTGCAAGAACCTCAGGGGAGAAGGTGTGAAGGCAGAGTGCTGCTATGGAGTTGGAGCTGGGCTGCCTTTAACCACACCATCAGCCAGGTCTAACTGGCCCAGCAGTGCAGAAACTTGCCCTGTTGGTGGGTTTCAAAACACTCCTGTTACACACACGCAAAGAGGCATCTCCCTGAGTAGTCTGCACTGTACACTTAGAGATAGCTTTGAGGGTGTCACCTAGCCTCTTCCTTCTGATCCAGGACATGGGGCTCCCACAGGTCCTATATCCAAGCCACCACCCCCACATGGATGTCTCTGAGAACCTCAAGTGATGCTGAGCACCCGTATTCAGGCAAAATGCTGAAGCTGAAAAAGCAGTAAGTAATGAATAACGCAACAAGCTGAACTGAACCTTAGGTGGCTACAATATAAGTGTCTACTTCTCAGTTAGTTGCCCCAGGTCCTTTCTTTAATCAACTGAGAGAAATGCATTTCTGCAACTTTAGATACATGTTTCCCTCCATTAACTGTAAAGAGAGTCACAGTAACAACTCAGAGCCAGGTGTCTACATCGTGGAGGTTTTCTTAGATGACTTCCACCATTTATATTTTCTTAGATGACTCTCACAATTTATATCTTCTTGTTTTTCCCAAAGGCGGCCCTCTGCTCTGTTTATGTTGTTTATCCAAGAATTGCAGTTCCTGAAAGTTGTAGACACCACTGCCTGTATATCAGAAATACAAATGCCCTGAGATTTTTTTAAAAACACTCAGAAAATTGAAGCTTTGTTCTTGTCCATAGTGGAAGGGATGGGTTACTACGCAAGATGAGAAGACATCAGCTATTAATAACGCCTTCCTCTGTATCACTCCTCTCACTAAGGACTGTTACTTGGAGCTGATAATGCCGTCAGTGATGGGAAAAATCTACATGAGCTGAACCAACACTATCCAGAACTAAACCTCTCTAGATAACAGAGCAATGGTTTTAAGCTGAAAGAGGAGAGACTTAGATCAGATATTTGGAAGAATTTTCTTACAGCAAGGGTGGTGAGACACTGGTAGAGGTTGCCCAGAGAAGCTGTGGATGCCCCATCTCTGGAGGTGCTGAAGGCCAGGTTGGATGAGACTATGAGCAACCTCAACCAGTGGGAGGTGTCTCTGTCTATGGCAGGGAGATCAGAATTAGGTGGGCTTTAAGGTCCCTCCCAACTCAAACCATTCTATGAAAGATATCAAAGAAGTGTATTTCAGGAGAAAACAACCAAAGGAAAATAAAAAAGCTCTCCGCTCTAGACTAAATAGTAGACTAATGATAAAGGCTTCCTCAAACCCTCCTCAGTTGGCTCATTAAACACCACTGAACATAATGAACTGACAAAATACTTCTTCACTGGTGCCAAGGAGGGTCTCGTCATGCTTCCATGGACTTTGGAGCAGCATTTTGGTCATCAGACCCAATTCTCCTGAGCAGTTTGGCAGCAGCAGCCTTGACAGCAGCCAGTCTAACTAATAGGCAAGACAGGGAGGGGTGCTCCCCCTCTACACCCTGGCAAGGAAGATCCTTGGATCTAATGGTTCATATCCTGGCCTGCTCCCTCTTGTGCAGGAGCATTTGCCTGTCAGATTAATAATGCAGTCAATGCAGCTTGTCACCACGCATAAGGTGAGCCGTGATAAGCCCAGCATCCGATAAAGCTGTCTTCAACACTGACAGCTAGTGTAATTTCCCAGACTGTCGGCAGCGAAGGAATAGAAAGAAATTTAATGGGACTCCTCCAAAGTATTTCTTGGGCTTGCTGATCCTGCCACAAGTGGGGGGAATGCAGGTGAAGACCAGGATCAGTAACAGGGTGCAGTGTTCAGTGGCATCCTGAAATCCCCACAACAAAATCCTCCCATCTCTCTTTGCTGAGACACCAGGTTTGGTTGATAAGGATAACTGTGAAGGACTTCTGTCAAGTACTTGGCTTTGTGTCATGCAATATTCAGATAGATACCACCAATATAACCAGCCCAACACCACATCAACACAGATCACATTAACTGGCTTTGTGTGGGCTGGTTAACACATCTCTAGCTTGGCTGAGGTTGTGGAGAATCACAGAAACTTTGGGTGGAAGAGAAATCTGGAGGTCTCCATTTGACCATCTGCTCAAAGCAGGACTATGTCCAACACCTGATCAGGTCAGCTGCGGTGTGGGCTAACCAGGTCCTGTCAGCCTCCAAGGATGGAGATCCCCACACTTTCCTGAACACATCTTCAAGTGCTGCACAACCTCCTGTGAAAAAGCTTTTCCTGAAGTTCAGTCTTAACCTTCACAAGTTGATCATGAGCCAGTGTGCCTTGGCAGCCAAGAGAGCCAACCGTGTCCTGGGGTGCATCCAGCACGGCATTGCCAGCCAGTTGAGGGAGGGATTGTTCTGCTCTATCCCACACTGGCGTGGCCCCACCTTGAGTACTGGGTGCAGTTTTGGGTGCCATAGTAGAAAAAGGTTATCAAGCTACTGGAGAGCGTGCAGAGGAGGCCACAAAGTTGGTGAAGGGTTTAGAGGGGAAGCCATATGTGGAGCAGCTAAAGTCACCTGGTCTGTTCAGCCTGGAGATGAGGAGATTGAGGGGAAATCTCATTGCGGTCCACAGCTTCCTCACAAGAGGAGAAGGAGGAGCAGGTGCTGATCTCTTCTCTCTGGTGACCAATGATAAGACCAAGGGAATGGGAGGAGAATGTGCCAGGAGAGGTTTAGGCTGGATATCTGGAAAAGGTTCTTCACTCAGAGGATGGTGGAACACTGGAACAAGCTCACCAGGGAAGCAGTCACGGCACAAAGCCTGACAATATTCCAGAAGCATTTGGACAACACCCTCAGACACTTGGTGTGCACGTTGGGGTTGTCCTATGCAGGGACAGGAGAAAAGAAGGTTCTGGGAAAACCTTATAATGGGCTTCCAGTACCTGAATGGGGCCTACAAGAAAACTGGGGAGGGACTTTTTACAAAAGCATGTAGTGACAGAACAAGGGAGTATGGCTTTAAATTGGAAGGGGGAAGATTTATATATTAGGAAGAAATTATTCACTATGAGGGTGGTGAGGCCTGACACAGGTTGCCCAGGGAAGCTGTCGATGTCCAGTCCCTGGAAGTCTTTACAGCCAGGTTGGATGAGGTTTTGAGCAGCCTCATCCAGTGGGAGGTGTCCCTGCCTATGGCAGGGGGGGTGGAACTGGGTGATCTTTAAGGTTCCTTCCAACTCAAACCATTCTATGATCCTTGTGTGGGCCCTTCCAACTCAGGATGTTCTGTGATTCTATGAAGTGATGTATGAATCCTGGCAATAGTTTTGCATTAGTACTAAAAAAGCATCAAAGAAAGAGCAGGAAAGTATAAGAATTCTACTCTGACATTTTAAAAATCAAGTGTTTAAATCTCCTATGTCAGCAGTGAGCTCAAAATAAAATGGAAAAATCACACTGAAACAAAGGAACTTTTCTTTTATATATATCCAAAAGCAGAGGGTGAACTGCATTGGGAAAGGGAGGGTCTGTCTGTTGAACACAGAGAGATCAAAAACAGGTAGTAAAATCAGAGGTGGATCCCCCTTCATTCAATTTTCCTTCTCAATTTCCACCCCTGCTTGAATCCACTCACCACTCTTATCTGATATATGGGTGTACCTCTAACCACGCTGCAGCAGACCCCTCCTCTGCAAACCATGAGTTCAGAGACCACACTAGGCATTATGTCATCCTGCAAGGAGGAGCTGGGCAATTCTGCAATGACTTCTTTCCTAGCCCTTTTTATTCAAGCCCTCCTCTAACGGCACTGCTGAAGAACTGGTAAAAATAAAAAATAAAAAAAAATAAAGAAGCCTGGCCACAGGGGAAGGGTATTACAAGAGGAGATCCCATGCCAGGAGATCCCGATCAGCATCCCAAAATTAGAAATGCTGCAGTATAGGGTTGAGAGTGGTTAAACTGCCTCCCTGGCTGCTGCTCACCTGCTGCGCGTAAAAGCCAGCTCTCTCTCGCTTGCAAGAAAACCCGTGTGCAGCAAAAGGTGATGTCATCCTTTCCCCGCTCCTGAAATCCAGCTCCATGCTGAATGGAGCTCAGGGCTGGTGTTATTAACAGTCCCTTTTGACACATACTGTGCTCTGATGATTTCATTCTTTCTTTTATTTCTTTTTTTTATTTTCCTCTCCACTTTTCTCTATTTGCTGCACAGTGACCAGGCTCCTGAGAATCAGGTTGATTAAATTTCTATGCCTAGTAGCTTCCCTGGAGTCCACATAATTTATGTAAATATGAGAGATAAGAAACAAGGGGGAATCACAAGAAAAATGGAGCATTAAGCCGCCAAGATCCATTAAATTCTCCATCATCCTTTTCAGAATCTCAATGTTCAGCTGTACCGCCCCCATGTTTTCCCCCTGCCACAGAAGCATGGATCAAATTAACACTTGTTGGGCTGAGGAAATCCACAGGATCAGTCCTACCTCCTGTCTAACATTTGGATTTAGCCCTGCCTGCAATGAATCAGTGCACAAAATGAGCCCTGTTTGAAAAACAGGTGGTGCAGCTGGTTGCAGCCTTCTTGCCTAGATGCATCGTGATGCTGTGCTGAGCAGCTGGAGCTCCATCCGGGCAGAACCGATGCAGGGCACATCCCAATGTAGATTGGTATTTGTAGGTAAAACAAGACTGTAGAATCATAGAATGGTTTGCTTTGGAAAGGAACTTAAAGGTCCAGCCAGTTCCACCCCTCCTGCCATGGCAGGGACACCTCCCACTGGATCAGGTTGCTCATAGCCCCATCTAACCTGGTCTTGAACACCTCCAGGGATGAGGCAGCCACCACTTCTCGGGGCAACCTGTGCCAGTGCCTCACCACCCTCACAGGTAAAAATGTCTTCCTAATATCTAATCTAAATATCCCTTCTTCCAGCTTAAAACCATTCCTCCTTCTTCTGTCCTTGCACTCCCTGATAAGGAGTTCCTCCCCCGCCTTCATGTAGGCGCCCTACAGGAGGAAGCCTTCTGCATTTTAGGGCATTTTGGAGACCTTCTGCATTCCTTTGGGGTGTAGTCATGCTGCCAGCTAACAGAGGATTAGTCTGAACCCACTGTCATGACCAGCCCTAGTAGTCCTTGACGTTTGTTCAAAATCAGCTCTTTAACCCCAAACCCTGGAGCCCTGTGCTGAGAAAGAAAGTCAGCAGACTGTTGCTCTCCTCCACGCAGGCTCTGCCCTTTCCAAGCCCTTCCTAAACACCTTGCTGAGTTTAAAATCCCTTCTTCAAACCATTCATCTCTTAGTTGTGTAGATATGGCTTCACAGCCAGCAAACATCTCCATGAAACAGAATAATAGAATCATAGAATCATAGAATCATAGAATCATAGAATAACCAGGTTGGAAGAGACCTACTGCATCATCGAGTCCAACCATCCCTATCAAACACTAAACCATGTCACTGAGCACCTCATCCACCCGTCCCTTAAACCCTTCCAGGGAAGGTGACTCAACCCCTCGCTGGGCCAAGACATCAGCATTAAAGCTGGGTGGTCCATCTTGTTAAACTGTTCCTAACACTGTTTTGGCCCACACCAAGAAACAAAGACTACAAATGATTCCCTGAGGTTGTTTTGGGAAGTGGCCTGGATAGGAGACAGTTCCTAGTCAGTGGGCTGCATGGAAATACTCTGTTTAGTGAAGGATGCAAGGACAACAGGGACATGAGACATAGACACGGACATGCCCAGAACACACCAATTGGCCTCAGGGCTAGAAAACACATCTAGAAATCCATTCCTAAGGTGCACAACCATCCCTTAGTAAATACCATCCCAGACATGGGGCAGCTATCCAGGAGTATACCTAGCCACCACTGCCTGCTCCCAAGCTAGGCTGAGCTCAGGTTGTGGATGAGAGTCGCTATGACGTCCACAATCAACAGTGGTGTTCAAACTGCTCCTGCTTTCACAAGTGGCAGCTGAGACTACTTCTGATAGCACCGGGAACCTTGGGGCTGACTGTGCTGTCTGGAAGTCACTCACTGCCAAACACTTTCAGTTGATAGGAAATGGCCTCAAGTTGCGCCAAGGGAGGTTTAGATTGAATATCAGGAAAAAAAATCTCTACTAAACAAGTGGTGAAGCACTGGAAGAGGCTGCCCAGGGAACTGGTGGAGTTTCCATCCCTTGCGGTGTTCTAAAAAGCTGTAGATGTGACACTTGGGGACAAGGTTTAGTAGGCCCAGTGGTGTTGGGCTGATGGCTGGACTTGATAATATTAGAGGTCTTTTCAAACCTTAATGATTCTATGATTCTACCTCCTCTTACACACAGCTTCCTGCTTCCCTGGGATTTTCAGTCCTTCACAGAAAATACAGGTAACCCTAACCCTTCAAAAATATGTATCTTTCCCTCTCCAAATGGATGAAATTATTAATAATAACACAGACTTTTTATTTCATTTTCAAAGTCATGGGTAGCACTCAAATTGCTTTTCCTAACAACGCTGACAAATACGTCTCTTCGATGGAAGCAAAGACACTCCAACAACAATATGATTTTAGGATGCTGTAGCTTGAGGAAGAACATTGAGTTCCCTGAGTGGTGATGAAGTCTCAAGAGCAGAAGTCATCAGTTCTCACTCAGCCTTGTCCCTAACCTGGATGCTGCAGCATTACCTTGTGTGTTTCTGATCCCAGCAGCATCAGAGAGGCAATCCCTGCTACCTGTGCCCAGGGCACAATTAACTACTTCAACAATCAAATATCAGCTTATAGATTGTTCAATAGTTATCTAGGATCAAGATCTAATTAAGACTACAAATGAGTTAATCATATGTAATGAAGTCTTCTATGAAAATTCCACCCAAGACTTATATTCTGTCTGAGTTTCAGATACTTCAGATACTTTTGACAAAGCCCCAAAGCAGAGGAAAAAATAATGAAGATTAGATGGAATGATGAAAAACAAAAGCTGCATAGGTTTCAAAAAAGGCGGCTACCTATAATCTGCTTGGAGTGCTAAATCACAGAATCACAGAATCACAGAATAACCAGGTTGGAAGAGACCCACTGGATCGTCGAGTCCAACCATTCCCACCAATCCCTAAATCATGCCCCTAAGCACCTCGTCTACCCTAACCTTAAACACCTCCAGGGACGGCAACTCAATCACCTCCCTTGGCAGACTGTTCCAATGCCTAACCACCCTCTCCGTGAAGGACTTTTTCCTAATCTCAAGCCTAAATCTCCCCTGGCAGAGCTTGAGGCCATTCCCTCTCGTCCTGTCCCCTATCACTTGGGAGAAGAGCCCAGCTCCCTCCTCTCCACAACCTCCCTTCAGGTAGTTGTAGAGAGTAATAAGGTCTCCCCTCAGCCTCCTCTTCTCCAGGCTAAACACCCCCAGCTCTCTCAGCCGCTCCTCATCAGGCCTGTTCTCCAGCCCCTTCACCAGCTTTGTTGTTCTTCTCTGGACTCGCTCCAGAGCCTCAACATCCCTCTTGTGGTGAGGGGCCCAGAACTGAACACAGAACTCGAGGTGCAGTCTCACCAGTGCCGAATACAGGGGGAGAAGAACCTCCCTGGACCTGCTGGTCACGCCATGCCTGATACAAGCCAGGATGCCATTGGCCTTTTTGGCCACCTGGGCCACTGCTGGCTCATGTTCAGTCAGCTGTCAACCAGCACCCCCAGGTCCTTCTCCTCCTGGCAGCTTTCCAGCCAGGTTTCTCCTAGTTTGTACCTCTGCTTAGGGTTGTTGTGCCCCAAGTGCAGGACCCGGCATTTGGTCTTGTTAAACCTCATGCCGTTGGTCTCAGCCCAGCAGTCCAGCCTGTTCAGATCCCTTTGGAGCCTCCCGACCCTCCAGCAGATCGACACTTCCACCCAGCTTGGTGTCATCTGCAAACTTGCTAAGGGAGGACTCAATGCCTTCATCCAGGTCGTTGATAAAGACATTAAACAGGACTGGACCCAGGACTGAGCCCTGGGGAATTATTTGAGACAAATTTGATTTGACTTATTCCCTTGAAATAGCCAATAATTTTGCAAATCACTTCGCTCCAGCACCTAGTGGCCAACAATTAGAAGAGGCCTGTTGATCATCTCCCTTTGCCCGAGCAAAACATCTAGTTTTTAGCTGTGGACACACTCTCAAAACCACCCTCGATCACAGCCAAAAAAGGCCAAGAAAAAGTTGCAAACTGTTTGAACTTCCAAACCAACAATGGAAACAACACAGCATAGTCTAAAGCTCCCTGTAAAAAGTATGTATGCCTCATGTTTAACAGGCTTTGAAAGGTCTGTTTCTTGGCTTCATCCTGTCCCATGGATGCATCATTTGCTGTGCTATCATGCTAAAAATGACTACGGTCATTAGGAATAATTTATGCTTAAGAAAATAATTACCATCATTAATGGGGCCGAAAGCAGACACCATTAGGAAGAAGGAACAGAGTTGTGACAGCCAACCATGCATGCGATGTGACTGACGTACCCGGCAGTTACGGTGTTCACAAGATTAGGCATCCTGATTAATTTAAGTTAAGGCTCAGAAGGTTGCCAATAAGTGATATGTCCAAAGGATGTCTCAGAAAGGCCACTGAGATCACAAGACGAGCCACATCAGTGTCTTGGTGAGCTGACTGGAAACACATCATGAGTGGTAGTCACCAGCAGCCACTGTTGACCAGCATGGTATACAAATGGTGCCTGCAGTTTCAAGTCTATTAAAAATATTTAGTGAGTGGTGTCAGTCATTCATAAATGAGGTCATATCTGGCTACCGGACCATAACTTCACAGAAATATGACATCCGCAAAGAGATGCCTTTGCCAGATGCCTAAGTCTTTGTGCTAGCTGATGGCATAGGCAGGACTAAGCACAAGTAGCTGCATGGAAGAGATGGCTTATCCTCTGGTGTAGATCTCCCACTGGAAAACAATAGTGAAATGAAATCTATGACCGTCCAGTTGCAATCACATTTTCAGGGCAGGTCACATGCTATTACCCAAGGGACACTGGTCTGAAAAACTCAAAAATAATGAGAAAGTCCTACCTGGATTTCCGTAGGCTTTCTCTTTCTGTGAAAGCATGGGACTATTGGCAGTTAGCGAATAAACCTCATTTAGATTATCTGGACAGTCTCCTGAACATTTAATGTATTATTTGACAAAAAAAGAGAATTTTGAAAGGATACTGGTGAGTGAAACTGGACAATGATTGTTCTACACAAGTAATACAAATGTCTGTTGTTCTCCTTGGGACTAACTAGGAAGGAAAGTTTGTCCCAGCACATGGCTGTTCATACATAAGGCAAATCACTTGTAAATCACAGTAGCCTGAAATCAGCCTTGCTGGGTACCCAGAACATGGATGGCCACAGTTTTGCTCCATGGAGGACAGCAGTGATGTCCCAGATCATTGTGCAAAACTCTAAAGCCACTTTTTGATACAATACCCAGCAACAGTCACGCTCTTCCAGGTGCTATCCACTTCTTTGCTCACCACTGGTTCAAAACACCTTCCTCTCCTTTCATTAACTCCAAATTCACAGACCATCTACTCCCTTCAGCATCCAAGTTAGAATCATAGAATGAATCAGAATGGTTTGAGTTGAAAGAGACCAATCAACTTTAAAGCCCATCCAGTTCTAATACCCCTGCCAAGTTCAGGAACACCTCCCACTGGATCACCTTGCTGAAAGCCCCATCCAACCTGGCCTTGAACACCTCCAGGGATGGGGTGGCCACAACTTCTCTGCGACAACAACCTGCGACAACTTGCATCTCACCAAAGGGAATCCCATCAGGATCTCAGGCTGTGCTCCTGGCCTTCAATCGCACATTTGCACGTAATGCTATAGATTGATTTAATCTGACTCAGTGAATAAATGCCAGGGACATCCCCTTTACTAAAAGGCTCCTTGATTTATCAAACTGAATTGCAACAAGATCCTTGCTGCTGAATTGGCAAAATTCAGTCTGGAAATCCATGCAAGACCAGATACTTGCAGGCAACAGAGTTAGAGCAGGGAGCTTGAGCTGCTCTATGTGATTTGTCAATGTAATGGAGCAGGGGCACAAACACGATCAGTCATTTCTCTACTAAAGGAACAAGCCTTCTTCAGTCTATTTACAGAAGCAGCTGGAAAATTGCTCCCCAAAGAGTATAGCTGCTGTGGAAGGGCGCTTTACCTGGGACAGCAAAGAGAGGATGAGCAGGAAGGGGTTTTAGCTGAAAGAGGAAAGATTTAGATGCCACAGCATCAGCCTTCCCAACAACCAGCTGAACTACAACTTCTTCATAGAATCATAGAATCACCAGGTTGGAAAAGACCCACCAGATCATCAAGTCCAACCATTCCTATCAATCACTAACCCATGCCCCTCAGCACCTCATCCACCCGTCCTTTAAACACCTCCAGGAACGGTGACTCAACCACCTCCATGGGCAGCTTGTTCCAGTCTGTTCTTCTCCACATTGAAGCCACAACTTTGATCTTTGGCCAGTCTCACACCAGTTCATGGGACAGAAGAAAAACTGTGGTTCTGTGCTGCAGAGGTATAAAGTACAGAACTTTAGCACAGAGTGAGTAACAGGAGAGAGAGAATCGAAAAACGCAGCTCTGCTTGCAAGAGCTCACATGAAGAGGTGCTAAGTTGGACAGTCCTGTCTGAAAAGCACCCATGAGAGGTGGGTTCCCATGAAAGGAAGCTATATTTCAGAAGCGCATCTCTGGAGGGATTTAAAAGACATGTAGATGTGCTGCTTAGGGACATGATATAGTGGTGAATTTGACAATGTCAGGTTCATGGTTAGAACTGATGACCACAGAATCATAGAATCATAGAAAATTTGAGTTAAAAGGGCCCTTAAAGAAAATCGAGTTCCAACCCCTCTGCCACAGCCAGGGATACCTTCCACTAGATCAGACTGCTCAAAGCCTCATCCAACCTGTCCTTGAACAGCTCCAGGGATGGGGCATCCACAGATTCTCTGAGCCACAGGTTCTCTGGCCTCACCACTCTCTGGACTTAGTTTAACAGATCCATGCACTTCCTGTGCTGCTTAAAGATCTTTTCCAATGCACACAAATCCGTGATTTGCAGCGTGGCTCCTGGGAGAAGAGCTGTGGCCTCCCCACCACCTTGGCATGCTCCATGCTCAAACCACCATCCACCACCCAGCAAGCATGGCTCCTCTTCTTGCTGCAGATCTGGCTGAGAAAGCCTGGCTAGCGTCTTCACATTAGCATCATCACCATAATCGTTCCCTCAAGGGGCACATCAAGAGGAAGCTAATGTGAAGAGATGGGCCTCACCATCATCTGTTCCAAAAGTGACAAAGATCTCTGGTCATTCTAATCTCTTGAGGATTGAGTCCTACAGCCGAAGGGCAGCTATGCAAAAGGTCTGACCTCACTGCACTTGAGAATTTCACCCAAGGCCTTCCTAGTGCCAGTCTGCCTGGGGAATTGAGCTGTCTCAGTTGGTCACATCACAGGGGCAGGAGAAAGATGATCTTACAGTAAGTTTCCCTTCCCTGGCTTCATATATTTTGTATTTCACTAATCCTGCTGCCTTCTCTTTGCCCCAGAGAAACCTGTGTATCACAGCTCCTGCCATTTGTTCAGAGCAAAACCTGTGTGGGGTTTCAAACCATGAAGAAGTCCCTTCCTCTCTTTAAATTACTATGTCAGAACTATCCCTGCTCTGTGCTAATTCCAAAAGTGCACCTAGGAACCACTTGGGCCAATGCTATTTGCCCCACATCATGACCTGGCACTGCCTAATTCATCCATACAGCTGTAGTCCTGAAATAATGGAGCAGTTGACATCTCAAGCTACTTTCCAGCACTTTTAAGACTCAGGTCTGATGCACCCTAGCCACATGACTCCTTGCTGGTTTTATCCCATAGTCATTGGAGGCCAGGAGATCTGAAGACAATAGAAATAGATAAGAGCATCTCATTCACAGAACACCCTAGGGTGGTAAAGTGAAATATCTTAAGGGCTGTTAAGAACATAGAAACCACATTTTACACTACCTAGAAAGCTTGCAGGAGCTTGGTAGAAACACAAGCAAGTCCCAATAATTTAGGAAGATCACTTGCTACCAGCCTCAAAGGCAGAGGTGGGTTGCTTTGTGTCTGCTTGTTTCCCTGCCATCGATGCTCCACAGTCCCACTCTCACAGAATAATTCTCATTTCTCTCTTTTTCCCTTCTTTTTTCTGATAGCAGAGAGATTTTCTTTACACTGCTCTGGAACCAGACATCTCTGGGGCAGAGCGGGGAGTTCTGTGGTCAAACACTTTGCATTAATTACTGACAGGACTCCTTCTTCCTCCATGGATAAATCAGGACTCGCAGTCTCCTTTGGGACTGTTCAAAAGGCCCCTTCCTGCACTCAGGCAGGAATTTGTTTAATTTATGCCAGTGGGGACTTTTTCCAACAAACAATATGACAATCCCACCAAGAAAACAACATGAAAGGGAAGACTCACTCCCCATGGTGGTTTGGCACACTCCTGAGGTAGATGATGGAGATCACAGGTCCAAGCTGCAGAGTCACTCACCAACATGACATCTGATGCAGGGTCGGAGAAAAGAGAGATTCAGCATTGTCCTTTCTGGTTCTGCAAGTGAAATATTCCCAAGAAAATGTGGTTCCACCTTGGATATACACTCTGTGCACGCGATGCTCTGATTTTCTAGTAATTGAATTAGCACTGACTCAAACAAATATTAATCTCTAATACTGTGTTCAGTTTTGGGCCCCTCACTACTAGAAGGACATTGAGGTGTGTGTCCAGAGAAGGGCTGAAGGGGCTGGAGAACAGGGCTTATGGGGAGCGGCTGAGAGAACTGGGACTGTTTAGTGTGGAGAAGAGGAGGCTGAGGGGAGACCTCATCACTCTTCAGAACTACCTAGAAGGAGGTTGTAGAGAGGTAGGTGCTGATGTCCCTAATAAAAAGTGATAGGATGAGGAGAAATGGCCTCAAGTTGCACCAGGGGAGGTTTAAATTGGATTTTAGGAAAAAAATTCTTTTCCAAGAGAGTGGTCAGCTTTAGAAGAGGCTACCCAGGGAAGTGATAGAGTTCCCACCCCTGGAGGTATTCAGAAACGCGTAGCCATTGCACTTTGGGACATGGTTTTTAGTAGGCACAATGATGTATGTTGGACTGACAGTTGGACTTGATTTTAAGAGCTCTTTTCCAACATTAATGATTCCATGAAACTCCCAGATACCATCTCCATCAGAGCTTAGATACCACAGCGTCACAACTTATACCAGCCACAAAACATTGTCACTAATAGCTTTCATTTAACAGCTCTCCTGTTAGCTAATGACAGCAGAGTAGGCTCCCTTTATTTTATTTTCACCCAGATTGGTTCTTAGGATTTGTTCATGGCATCTGGGATGAAATTTCAAATTTAATAATTCTTCAGATACAGAGAAAAAAATCAGCAAAAATACAGAATCACTAAATTAGTGATTGATTAACTTGTAAATGAAGTAGTTGAAGAACTGGTGACTGATCAGCACTACATCCAGAACAAAGCTCTCAACTCTCTCTCAGTCAGGCTACTGATCTATGACATTTCTCTGCAGATTTATTTTCAGGGGGAAAACCCCCCCCCACTCTGATTACAGCAGGGAAGAGTTTTAGAGTAGAAGAGCTATTTCCCAGCAGTGCTGGGGGCTGCTACACTATAGCTCATCACTGAAACCTAAAATATCACTGTGCACCAGCAGAGACTTGGTTACTGCTCACGTGTGTGTTTTTCACTCAGAGGCTGGTATTGTTGTGTGACTTTATGCTCCCCTCTGATACGTAAAATTAAGCTGAATTCCTCTGCATTTTCCATGGGCTTCCCTACCTATCCAGTTGGCTACCAAAGCTCAGCTCATCTGTGCTAATTTCTTAACCTGGTTTTGTGGCGGGATCCCAGGTGGATTGAACTAATTTGGAATAAGGCGTGTCTGATTCTGGAATAAGAGCATCAACACAGGGAATTAATTACGAACCACTAATGTCAAGTTTGTTGTCCAGAATAAGCCCTTGGACAAATGAGGCTTAAGGCCACTTCTAATTTCTCTCAAAAGCAGATTATTTTTTTCCTTGGTTTGTCTCTTGATCTGTCCATCAGGAAATAGTCACACAGATATTTTGCTTTTGCCTCATTTCACTAGCAGAACCCTCAGGATCAGCTCTGTGAATGGGATGTTCAGTGTGCAAAGTCCTTCATACACTCAGGGCTTGATCTTGCTCTTTAAGTCTCTTATTTCGTCTGAAAGAAGTTACTCAGATCACAATCCCTATCTAATCAGAGTTCCTCAAGCTTTCTTAAAGACTGACTGTATGGGAACACCCTGAAAAAATGAACCAAACCAATGGAAAGTGTGGTTGTCAAAGTCAGTGAATTATTCTGCATTCAGTTTGTCATGTATATTTATATTTCATTTTGATCCTTATAGGGGCCATTTGTTCAGAATATGCTTATATTCAGAGGAAGGCCAAAAAAGATGATCAGCCGGCTGGAGCACCTTCCATGTGAGGACACGCTGAGGGAACTGGGAGTGTTCAGCCTGGAGAAGAAAAGGCTCTGGGGAGACCTGAGAGCAGCCTTCTGGTACTTAAAGGGGACCTGCAGGGAAGCCAGGGAGGAGTTCTTTATCAAGGAGTGCAAGGATAGGATAAGGGGAAGCTTTAAGCTGAAAAGGGGGAAGTTTAGATGGGATATTAGGAAGAGATGTTTTCCTGTGAGGGTGGTGAGGCCCTGTCACAGGTTGCTGAGAGAAGTTGTGGATGCCCCATCCCTAAAACCTAAGATGTCCTCACTCCTCCTAGTGTGAGTGGCTGTGGCTGAACTTGGAGGCTCCAGGCTCCAGGACCTCAATGTCTTTCTTATAGCGAGGAGCCCAAAACTGAACACAGGATTTGAGGTGCAGCCTCACCAGTGCTGAGTACTGGGGGAGAATTATCTTCATGACCTTCCTCTGGACTCACTCCAACAGGTCCATGTCCTTTCCTTTCTAAAGCTTGCGTCACTGTCCCAGCTCAATGGAACCCTCTAGCCCACACTGGCTGAGGGACAATGAGCTAGGACAAGACCATGACCCTAAGCAACACCACTAGGCACTGGTCTCATACAAAGCTGAAGTCACCAGGAATCAGGAGAGCATTCAGCAGATTTAGATGAAAATTCCTGGAAAGAGATAAATCCTGATTTTGGCTCTGAATTCTCTGATTTAAGAGCTCTGCAAACTTTGGTTTCTCCTGCTTCCCATTAACCCCCAATCTTTTTAAGAATGAAAAAATTGATGGAGCTTAAAAATATGAATTACCTGATCTGCATAGTCAGTGAAGCTCAAATACTTCACAAATGTGACATGAGTTTTAACAGTATTTAATTATATGCATTAATTAATATGTCTTTAAAGATGTCAAACATTTGTAGATTTAAAAACTTTATAACTTCCAATAAATTCAGTGGGGCTTACTGAATTCCTCCAGATTTATAGAGCTTCTGAAACATGCTCCATCTCAAACAAATTCATTAATGTGTGCAGTTTTAAAAGAAACAAAGGAAGGAAGAAAGAAAAAGGGAGGGGTCAGAGAAGACAGTTTATTAAGTCTTGATTTAACAGGATACAGATGTATTAAATCACTTCAACATCTTCTTATGCTACTTGATTGATTTCTGAGCAGTTCTGTGGAAGAACTCTTGGGTGGAGAGCTCACAGGTTGGGCAGGCTCCCCCTGTCAAAACTTTGGGGTCACATCTTTTAATGTGGGTGGAGATACAGTCCAAACCAGGATTTCATCCCCAAGGAAATGACAGAAGCCTGAAATGGTCCAACTGCATCCTAGGAAGCCATGGGGCCAGGGCGGGGACTGATCAACACTGAGCTGCCCTGGAACATACTGATTATCCAAAAGGTGAAAAATCCCACTTGTCAAATGATTTGCCACAAAAAGAATGGTTGTTCTGTGGAACAAACAGGTAGAGGATCTCAACTGCCTTCTCCCAGCCCAGGAAGACAAGAAGAAATGAGATATTAAATGAGATTTATTCTTTGACGAAGTTTGATTTTCTGCCATTTCTGGAAATTTTACTAATTCAGAAGATGGCTTCTTCACGTCTAATTTACCAGAGCAAATTTAATTATTTGTATTATGATAGTAGTTGCACCACCCTCCTTAGACAAGGGATAACACACAGCAAGAAATGGTCCTCCACAGACAATTTATGGTTGTTAGTGAAAGAGTTTCATCTACATCCTCCCATAGCACAGAAGCACCAGAGGTCTCAGCCTAGGTCCTACAAATCTTCCAGCTCTGATCATAAGTGCACTGTGGTGACTGGGAAGCAATGAATCATGTGAAATGGTGTCAGACCCCAGAAGAAAATCCCAACTCCCATGTCTCAGGTCTGTGTCTCGGCCTTGAGACTGCTACTCCTCACCAAGCTCCGAAGGTCGCTACGGCTGGTGAGATTTCATTTTCCAACCGGGTGGCTGTCCACAGGGAAGGACCACATTGTTAAAATCAGCTGTTTTACTGGAATGTTCCCGTCTTCTGAAATATCTGAAATCTTCTGTCATTAAAATAGGAGACTGTCTTTTTCGAATTAGGTCTATTAACTTCTAAATGATTGTTTTTATTCTACAGGATGATGTTTTGATTTTGTGGAATCAGCACGCTGCAATAATAACAACAAAATAGCAGCAAATTGCTGCAAAACGAAGCCAGGATATCAATTAAAACGTGTATGAATATGTCTCTACATGCATCTATGTCTCTATATAGAAGCACAGAATCAGAGAATGTGTTGGGTTGGAAGGGGCCTTTACAGATCATTCAGTCCAATCCCCCTGCCGGAGCAGGGACATCTTCAACCAGATGAGATCGTTCAGAGACCCATCCAACCTGACCTCGAATGCTTCCAGGGATGGGGCCTCCACTACCTCCCTGGGAAACCCGTTTCAATGTTTCACCACTCACACTACAAAAAAATTCTTTCTTATATCCACTCTAAATCTACTCTTCCTTAATTTAAAACAGTTCTCCCTTGTTTCATCCCTGCACTCCCAGAGACAAAGCCCCTTCCCAGCTTTTCTCTAGCCCCCTTTAAGTACTGGAAGGCTGCTAAAAGGTCTCCCTGGAGCCTTCTCTTCTCCAGGATGAACAAATATCTCAGCCTGTCCTCATATGGGAAGCGCTCCAGCCCTCACGGCCTCCTTTAGACTCTCTCCAACCCCTCCATGCCCTTGCTGTGCTGAGGACTCCAGAGCTGGATGCAGGACTCCAGGTGAGGTCTCACAAAAGCAGAGTAGAGGGGCAGAATCACCTCCCTTGACCCCAGGTGAGGTCTCACAAAAGTAGAGTAGAGGGGCAGAATCACCTCCCTTGACCTGTTTGGCCACACTTCTTTTGATGCAGCCCAGGATACAGTCGGCTTTCTGGGCTGTGAGTGCATATACATCTATGTCTCTCTCTATATCTATATCTGTATTTGTATCTATATCCACACAGTTATGGATACACAAACACGTACTTTCTCTAATATATAAATTTTGTTAGAATTATTTCTGAAGCAAACTATTTCAGAAATCCAATTCTGCAAGCATATGCTAAAGGTCGACTTGGTACATCCGTTTGGTATGAACACAAAGTCTGGATATTCCAATTCCTCCCTGCACCTTTGGTAATTACACATTTCGCAGAAGCTCTTTGCATGGAGGAAGGCAGAGTGAGAGACAGGGCAGGGGTGAAAGCAGAGCAGGGAAAAGAAAGAGAAAATAACTCTTCCTTATGAGTGAGACACATGTACAGACGATCTGGGATTTGTCCTAAAACAACTTCCTGAGCTCATGTCAGAAGGAAGACAAGAGGAACTATAAAACCAATGAGTTTAGAGAGGTGAATGAGCCCTTGCTCTGGCTTGTTCGGGGAGTTATTGATTCTCCCATGCATCTCAGCAGGCTTCTAGTCAAGATCACTCATCCCACTCCTACAACATATTGGATACATAAACCTCAGGGGACGGTCACTGAAATGATGTCCCTGCCCTTACAAAGGCCGCTCCGAGGAATAAGTATGTCATGCCACAGGGCATGTTGGCTGCTCTTAGATGATGGGGCTGGCAAAGGAAACACAGGAGCACACCAAGCCACTGCAGCTTTGATAGAGGGTTGGTGTTGCCTTTTCTTGGTCATAATCGCCTCATGGCAGAATAAAAACAGGCAAAAAATCAAGTCAGAGGCCCCACAAAGATGTAGTGGTTGTAATGTAGGTCAGGTTCTTCCCACAGATTCACCAGCAGGGACCTGCCCATGGTCCCTCAAAGTTTTCCTTTTCTTTCTTCTAATGAGTGTGCATGTCTAGGAAGGCACGAGGAACTGGTTGGATTTGTACCCAACAGCTTCTTTTTGAGTGAGCCCTTGGCTTTTCCATAGAAAGGTCTGAGAAGGTTTAAGACCCAGGGTGTCTCTGGAGAGAAGTGTGTGAAAGCAGGTCTGGGCAGAGCCCATAACAAGCTCTTGTTGGTGTTCAAGGGGCTCATTCACACCACAGGTTCCAGGACAAACTCTGTTAGGGGAATTCAGGAGCACCTACATGAACTTTGGGAGTTACTGTAATCCAAGTGCATCTTCTTGCTCCCGCTGTCCTCTGAGGGACTCGGAGAAGATATAGGCATCAAACCTACGATCTACCTGCAGGTCTCTCCTCTCTAGTGGTGACCAGGAGCAGATACCTAGGGGGGCTTTATAAGGTGGCCTTCTCCTATGCTCACCAGACACTGCAAACGAGCAGTTATGGGGGCTTCTGAGGTACAGTCCCATTCGCCACAGAATCCTGCAGTACCAAGTGCTACTATCCAACAACACCCTGCACTACCACATGTGGTTTTGAGGCTTGTTCCTGATCATTTCACTGATTGGCCCTGGTCCTCTCAATGTGAACCTTCATGATCTTAGAGAACAGTCTCAGATAACTCTGTTCCCTTTGGTCCTTGAGTCATTCCAAATTATCAGAATGGCCCCAAAAAGCTCTTTTAAGGAGATTACTTAGATGTCCATTCTAGATTATTTTAGCTTGTAGATTTCTCCTCAATGTTCCCACCTTCTCTTTTTTCCCCAGACATCTCCACATGGTTGAGAAAGGTCCTTCTTCTGTCTCTCATCCTGTCCTTGTCTTGGTGACATATGTGGTCCCCAATCTCCCAATCAGCCCCATTCCCAACATCTTGGGATCTGTTCTTCTCCTGGTTCTACCCTTCTGTTCCTTCCTTGCACCTGCCCCGTCCCCTCTTAAAGTCTGTCCATGCCAGATAATAAAATGTTTCACTAAGCAACAAAGAATTTTTTTGCTGGTTTTGGGGGCTTTTTTCCATTTTCAGGAAGAATAAATTTTTCAAGTCACACTTCAAATCAAACCTAAACCCTTGGCATGGCTGTATGCAAGAGATCTTACCCTGGTGTCCAAAAGGGTCCTCCAACTTTGTCTTAAGTTTGTTCAAAATTAGTTTAGCAGCATTACTAAGAAGTAACGGAAGAAATAACCAGCTCCTTTATGACACGTTTTTTTAAGTGAATGCCAAGCACGCTGTGAGAGTCGTCATCATTAATTAAGCAGAAAAAAGGCCAGCTGAAGCCAACATGAGCGTTTCCACAGAGGAGTTTGCATAATTTTAAATAAATATATATATGTACATATTTTAGAGCTCTTTATCCAGCTCTGGACTTAAAACCACTTCCACACCACCAAATCCTCACTCAGCAAAGCAAGGTGGTTGTACTGGAGCTGTCTGTTGGGGATGGCCCCTAGGCTGGGCTGGGCTAACTCCCAGACTCACTATAGCAACTGTTGGGGTTGGTCCTCTTCAGCCAGGTCAAAGCTGTGTCAGCAACCAAACATCAGTTTGGTGTACAGACTGAGTTCCTTTGCACCCTTTAACTTCACAGAATCACAGAATAACCAGGTTGGAAGAGACCCACTGGATCGTCGAGTCCAACCATTCCCACCAATCCCTAAATCATGCTCCTAAGCACCTCGTCTACCCTAACCTTAAACACCTCCAGGGACGGTGACTCAACCACCTCCCTTGGCAGACTGTTCCAATGCCTAACCACCCTCTCTGTGAAGAACTTTTTCCTAATCTCAAGCCTAAATCTCCCCTGGCGGAGCTTGAGGCCATTCCCTCTCGTCCTGTCCCCTGTCACTTGGGAGAAGAGCCCAGCTCCCTCCTCTCCACAACCTCCCTTCAGGTAGTTGTAGAGAGTAATAAGGTCTCCCCTCAGCCTCCTCTTCTCCTGGCTAAACACCCCCAGCTCTCTCAGCTGCTCCTCATAAGATTTATTCTCCAGCCCCTTCACCAGCTTCGTTGCTCTTCTCTGGACTCGCTCCAGAGCCTCAACATCCTTCTTGTGGTGAGGGGCCCAGAACTGAACAGAGAACTCGAGGTGCGGTCTCACCAGTGCCGAGTACAGGGGGAGAATAACCTCCCTGGACCTGCTGGTTACGCCGTTCCTGATCCAAGCCAAGATGCCATTGGCCTTCTTGGCCACCGGGGCCACTGCTGGCTCATGTTCAGTCGCTGTCAACCAGCACCCCCAGGTCCTTCTCCTCCTGGCAGCTTTCCAGCCAGGTTTCTCCTAGTTTGTACCTCTGCTTAGGGTTGTTGTGCGCCAAGTGCAGGACCTCATATAAGTGAGGCTGAAGCTAATCTCCATCTTTCATGTAGGGCAGGAGATGCCAGATGCACTTCAGATCATCAGAGCCTCATGTTGTCACAGATGAAACCACACTTAAGCCTCTTGGCCATGGTTAATGTCTGATATGATTCGAGTCCAGAGAAAAGCAACGAAGCTGGTGAGGGGGCTGGAGAACAAATCTTATGAGGAACGGCTGAGAGAGCTGGGGGTGTTTAGCCTGGAGAAGAGGAGGCTGAGGGGAGACCTCATTGCTCTCTACAACTACCAGAAAGGAGGTTGTGGAGAGGAGGGAGCTGGGCTCTTCTCCCAAGTGACAGGGGACAGGGCAAGAGGGAATGGCCTCAAGCTCCGCCAGGGGAGGTTTAGGCTGGACATTAGGAAAAAATATTTCATGCAAAGGGTCATTGGGCACTGGCAGAGGCTGCCCAGGGAGGGGGTTGAGTCACCTTCCCTGGAGGTGTTTAAAGGACGAGTGGACAAGGTGCTGAGGGACATGGTTTAGTGATTGATAGGAATGGTTGGACTCGATGATCTGGTGGGTCTTTTCCAACCTAGTGATTCTATGATTCTATGACAGGTTGCTGCCTCCCATTTTGGAAATCACATGCCTGGAAATGCATGACTCCAGTCAGGCTGAGGCTGCCCTGAGGCAGGAAAAATGGGAGAGGAAAGTTCAGCCTTTAGGTACAGATCCAAATTACTAAGTTCTCATGTATTCTGAAGGGGGTGGCTGCACTGAGACCACTTCATGGGAACAGCAATGTTCCCTGCTCCGTGCCTGGGCTTTATGTGGGTAGTGCTTGGTCCTAATCAACCGGTGCCACGAGAAATAAGCAGTGTAGACTGTCAAATGGCAGACTCTGTGTCAGGGTCCCAGCACTGCTGCATTTACTGGTACAGAGACCCTATGGATCTCCCTGGTTTCCTCTGGATGACCCAGTGCTCTTCCCTCTCTCACTGTAACCCTAGTTTTTTCTTTCTCGGGGCATCCTGAGTTTCAGAAACCTCATTCCCCTTCCCTTTGCAAAGATTCAATATTTCATGTAAACCCAGGATATAGGAAGACAAGAGACATCCACACAGAGCAAAAGCCTCTATAACTCAGCAGAGAATATTTTTAACACTAACAATAATAACCGGATAGCTTGGCCTACAAAATCCTGCTACAGGGCATCCATCCCAACGTGGCAATGCTCCCAAGTGGCTGCTGGGACTCTCTGAACTAAGTTTAGCCCTGAAATGAGCTCAGACCCCTTGCTGAGGTTTCTGACTCATGGTCTCCTAGCTGAGCCGGTGGAAGAGGTTTGCTACTTCCTTTTCCACCTTTTGGCACTGATGACTCCTTTGCCATGGGTGGCTTTCTCTACGCAAGAGCAGAAGACGCAAATGCACCCATGGGATGTGGCACGGACTTAATGTTCCACCCCGGGTGGTGAGAGAACAAGGCTCTGCTTGTGCTGAAAGCTTTGGCTCCAAAGGATCAGCAACTGCCCTAGGTTGCTCCCTGTCCTCTTTTAGCCTTTGTTTTTCTCACTCTTGCTCCTGGTTGCCCATCGAGTATAAAAAAAAACCCAAAACCAAAGCACCAGTGGCCAGAACCAGATGACATGGACATCTTGGGCTGGGGTTTTGCCTGTTATCACCCACTGAGGATCACAGGATGTCTTTGCCAGCCCCAGCCCAGGAGGATATGGCCAGGGAAGGGCTTTGGTGTTCCCCAGCAATGCTCCTGAGTGACATTCCAGCATCCCCGCAAGACGGGGGACACCCATACTGTGTTTGTCACCCTGTGGCTGCCCTGGTTGTGATTTTCCCCAGGGAGTACCAGCTCCTCCGAGTCCTTCTCCTGCTATATATGCAATGGTCAGAGCTACGCTCTGTCCCTGCCGCAAGCCAGGTGCTGACCGGGAGGCCTTCAAGGACATCTTTATGAAATATGACAAGACAGGGATAAGGAATAAATAAAGAATAAATTGGATGGGGGGGACACCCCAGGAATCTCACAGCCATTGCTAGGAATAACCACAGGCAAAGGGGAAGGAGGGGCAGTGAGGAGCGAGCTTGCTATTTTAAGGACAAGCTCCAATAGTAAAGTAATCATCTCCTGAGCAATGCTATTTTCTGGATCTGTGCCCTCAAGTCAGCACGAAGCCACCATGCTTTCTATTCCAGTCACACCAAACGCTTCTCACCAATCTATCCATCTTAATCTGAGCTCCAGCAGCTGCACAGCCCCACCAGGGTGGAGGGGTGCCTGGGAGTGAGGGGTGCTGAGCTGGGTGTATCCATGCCAGCCCACCAGTGGGTACCCCAGACCACCCTTGCCTTTGCCTTTCCCCTCCCCAGCAAGATGCTTCTTTTCATCTGCATCCTCGCGGCTGCTGCTGGTGCTGGACAAAATGCCTCCCACGTAATCAGTTCCCAGCCTCCCTCTCCTCCTCCCCTCCATCGCTCTCCTCCTTCCATCCCCTCCTCCAGAGCACCACTGCTACAGATAAAGGGATCTTTCCTGCGGTGACAGGGTCATTTCAGGAACTGTCCCTGCTGGAATGGCAAATACTTGCACGCATGAAATTCCCGTCCCCACTGCAGCACCGAGAGACAGGACCAGCTGGCCACGGAGCCAAGGAAATACCAGGGTGCTCCACTCAAGTTATGCTCCTGCATCCCTCCTCACAGACATCCCGGCACCATCTCTGGCTGTTTACATGTCGTGTCCTCCATCTCATGGGGTCGAAGAGCCTGGTTTGCTGTCCAAAAGGCACGTGCATAACCTGAACCCCGACTCAGCACGGAGGAACACGTGTGGCACAAAGCCACCTCTACAAGAACCAAGTTCCCTACCTCCCATCCCCTTTTCTCTCTCTACTCCCTTCTCCCACCCAGGGCATCCAGCTCCAGCCAGCCCTCAGCATCACGAAAAGCTCTTCCTCTCTCTTTATAGCGGCGCGAGTGCACTGCCTCTATAATGAGGCAGGAGCTGCACTTCATGCTGCAAGGATTTCCCTGCAAACTTCACCTTCAAAAGTCCAAGTCCCCAGAGCCCTGAGGCACAAAGTTTCCTTCTGTTAAGTGCTAACAAGTGGTCAAGCAGCTTGAAGTTTTTGCATTATTTCCTAAATATAACGTTTCTTCTTAAACCCAAGAGATTAAAAAGCCCAACTGACTTCTAGAAATGATGTTTATACGGAGCACAAAAGGATCTGGACTTTAAAGAAATGTATATACGTGCCCACATGTGCAACACGCTTATAGAAGGACCTTCCCAGACACAAATTAACCTCAAATTCTGCTTTGGGAGGAACCTTTCCTACCTACATAGAAAAAACCTAAATACTAACCACTGCAATAACAAATATACGGCATCAAAAAGCCTGATCTACACAGGCAATTTTGGTGCCCTTTGCTTTCAGATACTTACTTGGATTTAAACCCCATTTTTTCCATCAGAGTGAACAAAAGCCTGAGCTCTGAGACATGCCTCCCTCTGTGCCTCAGTTTCCCCACACGCCTCATGGGCTCAGCACTGAAGTTGGATGGCACTGAAGTTTGTGACATGCTCAAGACCTGTTTCTGCTGAAAGAAATCAACTGAAAATCAAAAATCAAAGCTGAAAAAAGGCTTAGGGCAAGATGGTTGGGGTTTGGGGGGGATATCTTTTTTAGGATATCTTTTTTTTTGAGAATTTTCTAAAAAAAAATGGATGTAACAAGATCAAAAAACAGCCAGAAACCAGTCACAAGAGATGTAAAGTTTAAAAACGTGACCTCATAGCTTCTCCCAAACCCACAGACCTGCTCAAATAGGAGCATTAATCAAGTTCCTTCATCAAGAGCTTTGCAGCCCTCAGGTGATTCAGATTTGATCTTTACATTCATTCTTATATTTGCACCTTTTTCAGTCCACTTCCCACCCCTTTTGTCTCCAGCTGAGCACAGCAAGGCAATGCTCTTGAGATTTATCTATAAATAAATATTTATTTACACAGTCAGTACTGAGTTCTAGTGAATGAAGAAGAGGAAGGGAGGACGGGCAAGAATGGCTCTTCCCATGGGGCTGCACCTGAGTAGGAGATGCACAAAGGTTAAAGATCTATCAGGTAATATCAGGTCTAGGGTCCCTTCCCTGAGCCAATATCCAGACTGTTCTCAACTCCTGCCAAAGTCACTGGGCCAGTTCCTCACCCTGTGAGTGAGAATTTAGGTGCCCTAGCAGTATGTACTGATAGGTATACTCGCAAACACTCAAAATGGGAAATTTTCTCGTTCTTCCCTCCCTTAAAAAAAGGGGAGAAGAAACAAAAAATAGCAGAACAACTCTAAACCGCTAACAAAACAACAAAATATAACGCAGCTATGGAGTCATTCCAGGTCCTCAGGACTAAATTGGAGCAGGTCGCTGGGAGTCACTTGAGCAGCAGAGAAGAGGCAGAGTGCTGCAAGAGCCAGTTATACACCCTGCAGCTGGCACTATAATAATAACAGTAATAATAATAATAAGCCATGTCCAATCAGCCCTAATATCCATCACCATCATCAGGTTCAATGCAGGAACAAGAACTGGAAGCAAATAAATATTTCTCTTATTTCCCTTGCATTTAGACTGATTGGAAATCCCAGCAGAGATGTTTTCAGCCATGGATGCCTTTCAGCCCCTTTGAGACGAGGCTGCTGTGGCTCTTTCTTGGCCACACTTGTTTCCCCTGGTTTCTGACCCTATGCCTTTTCCTCACCTCTCACTTGAGTTCTGCTTCGGCTGTAGCTGGGGTCATGTGGGGTCATAGACCAAGCTAACCACCTCATGCATTAACAAAATTAAGGAATTAACTCCACCCTGTGTTAGTGACCCCATTGCCTCAGCTTGGATTTATCCTGTCTAAATACATGCACACAACTGAGGGCTCAGGTTAACACTTAGTATTTAGTAGATAAACCAGGACTTATCACTAAGGAGAGTGGCACCTACCTGCAGGAACCTTCTTTCCCACCCCAGTCATATGGCAAATGCCATGGTCACCATGGCTTCATCTACAGCCATAAGCTAAACACAGCCACGCCACTAGGACTTGATGATTCCTACCGAAACTGCTAAAATCGTCCTTAGAACAACTCATACTGGCCCAAACCTACCCAGGGCTCAACCTGGGAATTAGCACAGCCCAGGGGACTCCTCAAAGTCTTGCTCCCATGGTTACACTGCAACTTTCCTTCCACATGCCCCTTTATCCACATGTGAACCTCGGCTCCCTGGCATTGTCACCCTGGAACCGTAGCAAAAGACCAGTTGCAGCCTTCAGTCTCCCCAGGAGAAGCTGGTGAGCATTTGGATGGCCAACATTGCTGCAGAGAAGGACAGAAAAGTGATGGAGGCCCCTGCACCAGGGCCGTGTCCTGCCTGCCATGCTGGTGGTCCTGCATCACCTGCATGGTGTGCCACCTCTCAGAGCTACCCGATGAGGTGCAAGGTGGGGAGCAGGCTATTTTCTGGGGAAGGCAGAGGAAGAGGTCTCTGTGTTTGCCTTAACCCACTCAGGTGTTGATGGATGATGCTGTTACATTGGTGTCTTTCAAGGCCTCGCTGCAATGCAGGAGTCACGGGTATGGTGACACTGGTAATTTAGTGTTATTCCTCCATACACCTCTAGATTCTCTTCCTTTTCTCACCAAGAGCCTGCTCTTTTTTTTTTTTTTTTTCCTTCCTTTTTGTTACAGTGCTACAGGGAGGAACGGGTGGACTCAGAGAAGGAACAGTGCAGACAGATCCATCAACTTCATCCCTGCCAGCGAGGAGGAGCCAAGCCAACAAGCTGCTGAACCCTGACATGCAAAGCAGTAGCAAGATATCTCTCCTTCAGGGGAAGTCTCTTCACGGGAGAGCCCCTCAACCCTGCTGCCTTCCCGAATCCTCCATACTCTCAGCATCCCTTCACTGCCACCACACCAACTCTCTCGTTACCGTGACAACAGTTGGCTCACAGGAGCCTCTCTGCGATGCCGCACTCACCCACCTCGATGCAAAGTACAGTCTGTGTTGCCTGTACATTGTCCATGGAATTTTTCAGGGCTGCCATCAAGCCAATGCCCTTGGGCTGGGTGCCTGGAGGAAGCTCCACACTATAATTCAGTCTTGGAGCAGAAAGAAGCCTGCTAGGTTGCGGACCATCCCTTTCACCCAGCTCCTGGGAAAGGCTATCAGAAGAGATGGATGCTGTGAGCGTTGGGATGCAGGAAAGGCAAAGTGACAAATCCTCGCAGTGCTTGGGGCCAGAGCTGATGCTGAGGTTAACACTCTGCAAGGGAATAAACCCATGCTGGATCCTGGTCTTCAGCCCTGAGGTCCTGGCCATTAGTAATCTTTCTCATCCTCATAAGCAGGGTGGCTGCATCCCACCCACCTGCTGGGGATGGTCCCACGTCCATGCCAGCTCAGGTGTTGTGCTAGAAATGGTTTGGATGAGCCTGAGCTGGCTAGGGCTGAAATGGTACTAGGGATGATGGTGGGAATATACGGGTATAGAAGACTGAACCTCAGCTCTTGTGCTTTATTTACAACTTAGAATAATCAATCACTCAGCCATGGCAAGGCCTGGGCAAAGCTGAGTGCATCATCTGGCTGCGGGCAGTGTTTTTAATTCATCGGTGCCCTGGCTGATGTCAGGGTAGGTGCTTGAAGCAACAGTAGTGACTTTCATCAATGAATGAATTTAGATGGTGATTTACAGAACACCCTTCCAATTGCTTTCCCTCTGTTCCAGGGGATAGATTCAAATATCTGCAACTTTGGCTAAAAAGCCAGGAAGGACGTGAAGGAAAGGGCTATGTCTATGAAAGTGGACAGATGGTGGGACAAAAGACCAGGGAGGATTCCAGTTAGTGCAGGTGGAAAAGTGACCATACAGAAGTGCCCAGGGAAAGAGAGGGGACATGTGAGTTGGCTGGAGCAATCACCAGCTCTGCACATCCCTGCTGAGCAGTTGTGAACCAGGAGCAAGGGCAGGGAGGAGAAAGCTGAGACTACATTCCCCCCAAAACAAGTATTTAAGTTATTTAGCTGTATTGCTAATGACTGGGAAACCTGGCAGCCCTGTAACCTGCAGCACAAGTAAACAGTCAAGGGAACACCCCACTCATGCAGATCTCCTCCTCAAAGAATCCTAGAATGGTTTGGGTTGGAAGGGACCTTAAAGATCACCCAGTTCCAACTGTTTTGCAGAATCAAACTCTATAACTCTGTTAAGAGTGGAAAAAACTAGGAAAGGAAGTGACATCTATGACCAGCATAAACACACGGATATAGGAGAGAATATGATGACTTATTTTCCTTATTCCCACTAATATGGACAAATTGAATCTGGAGGCAAAATCCCTCTGCTTTCCAGTTAGGGCTCAGGGTTGTTCACCAGCAACGAGGGACTTACATATACTGTTGCCTGCCCTGGCCTACAGAAACAAATCAATGGAGGGGAAAACACAGCTCAGTGTGAATCTTGGGCCACTGGAAGGGGAGCTAATTAGACCCCCTGCAGCTAATTATTGCCATGAGATCAAATGTTTTGTGCTTTTTGGAGAACGCCAAACATTCAGTGGAAAGACAAAGGTGCGGGAAAGAAAAAGTGAAAAAAGGCATCTCACTTTTTGCGGCCACTCAAATCCCCTCTTGCCCCCAGCATACCACACCTGAAGGCTGAGCAGCTTCTGCAAACCAAAAGATACAAGCTCCTCTGTCTCAGTGTGCTCCTCATCCTCACTCCTGCCTCCAGCCATTCAGCCCTAAGCAGGGCTGCTTAGGGCTGACCTGACCCTATTGAAAAGACCAGCTGGTTTCCACGTCCTCACACTGAGGAAAAAACGTTTGCATTGTCTAAAGGCTTTCCAGTTAAACGATTTGCAGCTCCTCCTCTGTAGATGTCAGACAGCCAACAACCCCAGCCCCAGCATCCTGATAGATGTCGTCTAATAAAAGATAATGACAGGAGTGCTAAGCCGCAATGGGGCAGAGGGAGGAGCTGCAGTGCTGAAGTCTTAACACTGATATTTTAATCCAATTAGTGCCCCTGTGAGTACCCAGGCAGCAGCTCTTGTGGAAACCTCAGTGTAAAGAGAGATGTTCTTTTCAATAGGGTCTGCAGGACTTTGTCCACCCTCTCAACACTGTTGGGGGATGATGGGTGGTGGAGAAGGAAATTAAACGGCAAAGCCAGCTAGACCTTTTCTAATGGTCCACAGTGAAAAGGAGTTTGCCCAAATACGGACCAGCAGGTAAAAAAATTATTTCATTTGTTTTGGGGCAACCTGGGGAGTCACTAGGCTGGTAGAGATGGTAAAGCAAGATGGTACAGCAAGTCCAAACCCAGTTCAGGAGGCACAATAAGAAAGACAGCGTTGCCAAAAAGGAAAGAGGTCTGTCCACCCTGATGGATGAGACAACAGCAACAGAGACGTCATGCTAATGATAAAGCAGGTCCTCGTTTCTCTACTGCCAACAAGCCCACTGCTGCATTTTGAAAGCCCTTTCTCCTCCTTTTCATTCAGGAGATCATGCCTGAGAAAGTGATTTCTCAGGATGCAGATTAAAGCAGAACAGCAGAGAGCCCCCAGTGCAATTATGAAAAGGAAGTCATAAAAAATAGTAATTAAAAGTCATATTTCTGCTTGGTAAATGCCTGGGCAGGGCTGGGAGTCATTGGAGAGAAAGATGCCTGAAAGACAGAGAATGCAGCAGATGCAGAGCTGAGACAGAAAGGCTCTGTCTGTATAGTGAACAAAAAAAGGAGAGGGATTGCACCATGTCCGCTGTTACTTGTTAGCACAGACACTCGCACAGTTTTAGAATCACAGAATCATAGTTTGGGTGGGAAGGGACCTCAAAGTCCAGGCAGTTTCAACCCCCTTGCCACAGGCAGGGACACCTCCCACTGGATCAGGTTACTCAAAGCCTCATCCAGCCTGGTCTTGAACACCTCCAGGGATGGGACATCTGCAACTTCTCTGGGCAACCTGTGCCAGTGCCTCATCACCCTCGCAGGAAAACACTTCCATTTCTTCCTAAGTTCTCACCTACATCTCCCCTCATTCAGCTTAAAACTGCTGCCCCTCATCGTATCCCTGCACTGCTTGATCAAGAGCCCCTCCCCAGCTTTCCTGCAGGCCCCCTTTAAGTACTGGAAGGCTGCTAGAAGGACTCCCAGAGCCTTCTCTTGGTTCCTGGTCTGTGTTGTGACCTGTCTGTGTCTCAAATTCCTGTTGGAACAGCCAGGGATGACAGTACCTCCGTTGGGTGTCCTGTGTAGATGGTGCGGTGGTGGGACATAAGGCTTTCCAGTGCAGCTGCTGAACTGGAGGTGAGGAAAAAGCAGAGCAATTTGGGTTGGATGGAAGCTATATCTCCCACTGAAATGAATATGTGGAAAGATTTTCATTCGGTTCAACCCTGAACTGAGCACATATGACCTCCTGGAGTTGCAGTAAGGTGTAGTCCAAGGGCATCTCAGATGGCATTTGGTACCTGTCTTTGGGCTAGGGAATTACTGCTAAAAGCCCAAATGTAAAGGCAACGTCTGCATTCCAAAATTAACCAGAGCCTTTTCTCTGAAATCCTGAGGTCTTCTCCTTGGGTTGCCCAAACTGCAGACACTCTGCCGGGTCCTGATTCAGCTGTACATGCAAGAATCTTGTACCAGCCACAATGTCTCCTGTATCCCCACAGGAGGTGGGATATTTCTGCCCACTCCCTCACCTGGTGCTGGCCCCTCAGACTTGGGACAAAGGTTTTCCTGACATGACTCTTGCCACTCCAAAACGCCCTACATCAGCTCCCTTGGTCTCTGAAAATCTAATCTTTCTGGTTGGAATAAGAAATTCTTATTCAAAGAGCACATATTTTTATTAGGCTATGTAGGATTATGACCAATATCGCAGATGCTGCTAGACCCTCACGTCTGGGTTTTTGGGAACTGGTCTGAGCTTGCAGATCACAGAATCATAGAATGGTTTGGGTTGGAAGGGAACTTAAAGTCCACTCAGTTCCAACCCCTCTGTCATGGGCAGGGACACTTTCCACCAAATTAGTTTGCTCAAAACCTCATCCAACCTGTCCTTGAGCACCTCAAGGGATGCAGCATACACAACTTCTCTGGGCAGCCTGTGACAGTGCCCCATCACCCTCATAGGAAAACATTTCTTCCTAAGATCTAATTTAAATCTCCCCTCTTTCAGCTTAAAACTATTACCCCTCATCCTATCCCCACACTCCCTGATAAAGAGCCCCTTTAAGTAGTAGAAGGCTGCTCTAAGGTCTCCCTGGGTCCTTCTCCAGGCTGAAGAAGTCCAGCTCTCTCAGCCTGTCCTCATATGGGAGCTGAACCAGCCCTCTGATCGTCTTCATGGCCTTCTCTGGACTCATTCTAGCAGCATGGCATGTGCTGAGCATCAGGTTCAGAAATGCTCCAACTCGGTCCCCTTGGAGCTGTCTGACTTTATTAAAGTTCAGAAAGGACGACTAGATGCACAGGCTTGGAGCTCATCACCTTGCTGTCTTTCTCTTGCTCTATCAGCTGGTGTAATAAAACCATGATCCTTCCTTACAAACTTCCCTTCCAGTACAATTTGTACAACCATACTTTCAGTGCTGTGCATAAATATACTTTAAGTTTCACTCTGCCATCCACAAGAGGTGATTGAAATTGAAGCCATAAACGATCAAGGCAACATCAACTTTACTATTATTACAGCTGTTAGGAAATTTCAATGTTCTTGCAGTATCTCAGGGTTCAAAAAAACCCCTGCCTTTCCCATTTGTTTCCCAAAGTGTTTCTTTACATGCTCTAACATGAAATCATCACCAGACATTACCTCTCATTACCTCTCCCTACACTACAATGCAGCTAAGAAAACATATTGCTCTGTGAGGAAAAGAGCAAAGCATAGAATCATAGAATCATAGAATCATAGAATCATAGAATCATAGAATCATAGAATCATAGAACTGTTAAGGTTGAAAAGACCTCTAAGATCAAGTCCAACCACTATCACAACACAACATGCCTACTAAAACAAGTCCTGAATTACCACAACTACACGTTTTGAACACCTCCAGGGAAGGAGACTCAATCACTGCCCTGGGCAGCCTCTTCCAAAGCTTCACTGCTCTTTCAGTAAATAAATTTTTCCTAATATTCAATCTAAACCTCCCCTGGCACAACTCAAAGCCATTTCCTCTTATCCTATCAGTGAGTGTTTACTTTTGTGCTCATGTAAGTTTGAGCATGTGCACGTGTGCTCAGGTGTACAGATTAGAATCGTAGAATGGTTTGGGCTGGAAGGGGATTTAAAGTCCACCCAGTTCCAACCCCCCTGCCACAGGCAGGGACACCTCCCACTGGATCAGGTTGCTCAAAGCCCCATCCAACCTGACCTTGAACACCTCCAGGGATGCAGCCTCCACGACTTCTCTGGGCAGCCTGTGCCAGTGTCTCAACACCCTCACAGTGAAACATTTCTTCCTTTCATCTAACCTAAATCTGCCCTATTTCAGCTTAAAACTATTACCCCTCATCCTAGCTTCGCATTCCCTGATAAAGAGCCCCTCTTTCAGCTTTCCTGTAGCCCCTTTCAGTACTAGAAGGCTGCTCCAAGGTCTCCCTGCAGCCTTCTCTTCTCCAGGATGAACAATCCCAACTCTCCCAGCCTGTCCTCATATGGGAGCTGCACCAGCCCTCTGACCATCTTCATGGCCTCCTCTGGACTCCCTCTAACAGCTCCATGTCCTTCCTGTGCTGAGGACTCCAGAAAAGAACACGGTGCTCCAGGTGAGGTCTCACGAGAGCAGAGTAGAGGGACAGAATCACCTCCCTCACTCTGCTGGCCACAATTCTTTTGACGCAGCCCAGGATACACTCGGCTTTCCAGGCTGCAAGCACACATTGCTGGCTCGTGTTGAGCTTCTTATCCACCAGCACCCCCAAGTCCTTCTCTTCAGGGCTGCTCCCAATCCAAAATCTGTCAACGCATGCACGTTCATGCACAGGCATGTGCGTGGCTGGTTTTGCACCCGTGCATACGTGTTTGAGTGCACGCAAGCTGTTTTTTCCAAATGTGTGCACAGTGTGCTCATGCAGTGACGTATGCACACACATGTGGACAAATCAGAGGTGTGTTTGTGTACGCAGACTTGTGCCTGTGCCCTGAGCACGAAGGGTCTGTTTGCCCTCCACAGCATGCAGCAGTGTCCACGTGAGTGCAAGGGGATGCACAGCGCTAAGCAGAGGCATGTCCAAGGGTGTCCAAGCAAACTCCTTCCATGTAGATCTCTGGCTCTCTGCAGGGCTCGGCTGAACATCAGCTGCAGCCAGCGCAGGCTAGACCTGCACTGCGTGAGGTATTAACGAACGGTAACGGGATCTCGCTGTGACTCATCATCACAGATCTGACAAACTGTTGATCCCATTGATAAAAACCCAGAGGGCTCGGGCACCCAGCCAAATCCCTCCACTTCATTCATGGAAAGGAGGGCCGAGGAGGGATCTCAGCTGGGCTCAGGTCCAGGGAACAGAAGCACAAGCAGCTCTGGCTATTGCGCAGGGCCCTCCATTAGCCATGGATGGAAGCCAGAGGCACGGACAGGAGCCGGGAGCCATACCCATCCCCACAAAATATGGCTTCAGACAGAAAATAGCAAGGCAGTGGTGTCCTGAGCCAGAAATCCTCCTCAAGGCTGGGGGGGGGGGGGGGGGGGGGGGAAGGAGCAGACCCTCAAGCAAAGCCCTCTGCCTGGGAAAGCTCCTTTCTTTCTGCAAATAACCCAAGCAGTACTGGTTTCCTAGTTGGATTTAGAGCCAAGCTCCAGTCCTACATGCCCACAGCAAAACAGACCCCATCGGTGAGACAAATAAAGGCAAGGAATGCTGCAAATATCCATCGTGCAGTCCCCTCACACATTGACATCTTTGTTTGTACCCAGGCTTTCCCAAATGCATTGAGTGTTGGAAATAACATGTGACAGTTTCTTGCAGCTTTTGCTAATTGCTGCTGGAGAGGAAGAGACACCTGGAGCAGCCAGCCCATCCGCCCCTTAAGAATGAATCCCCCAAGACCTGTCCTTGCATGGCTGGGTACTTTATACATAGAAACACAGAATAGTTTCGTTTGGAAAAAACCTTTAAGATCATCAAGTCCAACCATAAACCTAAAACTGCCAACTTCATCACTAAACCATGTCCCCAGGCACCAGATCTGCATGTCTTTTAAATACTTCCAGGGATGGTAACTCCACCACTTCCCGGGGCAGCATGGGCTACTGGAGTATATTGCCCCCATGGGGACACTCATCACAGGGAGAAAACCTATAAACAGTAACCTCTAGATAAGCACCTAGGCAACCAGACTATTACTTCAGAGGGGTCCTTCCTGCTGGAGACTTGACTCCTTGAAAAAGGGGTGGGGGGGTTGGCTGAACTGGTGTCTTCCAGCAGGGAAAGGTCTGCCTCGAGAAATTCCTGTTCAGATTTCTCAGGAGACCCAGGAAACAACATGAACAGGGTCACTGAGGGAATGACTCATGCTTCAGTGCAATCTGCCTGGAAAAACACTGAAGAAGCAGGATACTCTCCCAGTTGCCTCAGGTGGTGCTGGTCATGCTGCTCTGACCCACCAACAGGGAGCTAAGAAATTGCTGTTCCAGGTAGAGTTTTACCGGTGCAGCTCTGCACAGCTGCTCTCAACCTGCTCTGCTGAAAAGGCTAGTGCAGCTCGATATGCAAAAGAGTGTTTTGGTTTTTTTTTAAAGCCAGGGCATTTTGACAGTCCAGCCCAGTCGGCTGATCACATGCAGTAATGCTTGCAGACCCAAGGAAACAATCACTTCAAGCAGGGATTCTGGTAACCTTTTTCACATCTCAGGTGCAACCAGAAAGACATCATGTCATGTTCCATGGGCTAAATGCACCATCTTATATCGATAGCACAGAAACTTCTCAATAGGTTTCTTTTCAAGTGTCAGTTATAGAGACTCGACAGCCAACCGTATAATATTTTAAGCTGTGGGGATAAGAACTGAACCACAATCCTCTCTCAGAAGGCAATGCACAGAGGGCCCGGGCTTGGATAGGCTGAACACATCCTGCTTTCACCGATAGCATCTTCAGGTCTTATGGATGAATTGCAAAGAGTGACAACCTATCAAGGACAAAAGACTATTCAAAATGACCCCACCTGCACTTTGATCTCTAGCCAAACCTGTTGTAAGAATGAGAGACATGACTGCTGGTTTGCTTTAAAAGCTGCGGCAGTGGCTTAAGTCAGTTCAGCCACCAGACTAGTGTTGGATTAGCCTCACTCCACTGCTTTAATGTGTCTGTAAAGGTTAAGTGCTGATTCCTGAAGGTGTTAGCAATCCTGTTCTGGGCCGTTCAGGAAGGGTAAGTAGGAATGATAGCCTGAAGGCAAGCAAAAGGGAAATTTAAAGATCCTTCTGAAGACAGGTTGGGCTGTGGCACAGTGTCCAGGAGCAAAGGGGACTCAAGCCCACCACCCACCTTCATAGAATAAGAATCATAAAATGGTTTGGGTGGGAATGGACCTTAAATCCAAGCCACTTCCAACCCCCTGCCATGGGCAGGGGTATCTTACACTCAAAGCCTCATTCAACCTGGTCTTGAACACCTCCAGGGATGGGGCATCCATGACTTCTCTGGGCAACCTTTGCCAGTGCCTCACCACCCACACAGGAAAGCATTTCTTCCTAATATCCCATCTAAATCTCCCCTCTTTCAGCTTAACACTGTTCCCCCTCATCCTATCCTTGCATTCCCTGATAAAGAGCCCCTCCCCAGCTTTCCTGTAGCCCCCTTGTAAGTACCGGAAAGGTTGTTATAAAACTTCCCTGGATCCTTCTCTTCTCTAAGCTGAACAAGCCCAGCCTGTATGGGAAATGCTCCAGCCCTCTAATCATCTTCATGGCGCTCCTCTGGACATGCTCTAACAGATCCATGTACTCCCTGTGTTGAGGGCTCCAGAACTGAAGGCAAGACTCCAGGCGAGATCTCACAAGAGCCAAGTAGAGGGGGAGAATCACCTACCTTGCCCTGGTGGTAACACTTCTTTTGATGCAGCCAAGGATACTTGGTCAGCCCTACCTGGAGCTGACTTCACTAAATCATCAATCTTGTTGGAGACAGCAAGGTAAAAATATGACCCTAAGGCAAGGCAGATGTGCGACAGCAAGAGTAAAACACCTACAGAGACCCCAATCCCACAACAGAACCCAAGCAAGCAAACCCTCAAAGACTGATCTACACCATCCCCTCTTATCTTCACAGTACTTCCAAGCCTTGATGCAGAATTCAGGGAAGCACCTGCCTAAGCACTAGTGACTAACCACATCAAGCAGAGAGGAAAATTAATACTGCAGTTGCGTATTATAGCATTAGTCACGAGTTTCTGTGCGTGAGGAATGTCGATCCCTTCGCTGTGCTCTACCCACGCAAGCAGTCCCATTGAGATCCAGAGTTACTCAAGCGGGGAAAGACAAGCAAAGCGAGGATGTGTGGGTATCTTTCGCAGTGCTTTTAAGGTAACATTTGAGGTTGCCATCCAATTTTTTTATCTTGAAATTCACTGAGCAATTTTCTGACTCTTGTAATGCTTTCTTATTTTCCCCTTTAAAACCAAATCCACATTACAGAGAAAAATGGCAAGAAACTGTAATTGTAGAGGAGGGGAGCGAATGCAGAGAAGGGAGAGAAGGCAGCTGTATTGACCATCTGCTATACCGCTAAAAACACCCACTTAAATATCTGTTTACAAATCAAGTTGCCTGTGTTAGTAGAAACAGAGGCACTTGCTTCAGAAGTATCAGACGATTGGCTGCAAACACACTGAGTTTATTAGGTAGCAGACTGGGACTTTGTGAAAATCTGTGGTAGGAGGAATAAAACTAAAAGCTGTTCTTAACAAGGAAATATTGAGAGGCACATGTTACATTGCCTGCAAGGCACTGCAAAGTGGGCTCACCCCTGAGCCAAATGGGGTTGTTAGAGGAATCCTAAGCTAAACATGAGATGTATCTTAAAAAAAAATCCTGAAGATGAGGTGCATCTCAAAAAAATTCCTAAAGATGAACTATAGTATCATAGAATGTCCTGAGTTGGAAAGGACCCACAAGCATCACTGAGTCCAACTCCTGTCCCTGCACAGGACAACCCAAACACTCACACCATGTGTCTGAGTGTGTTGGTCAGATGTTTATGGAATATTGTCAGGCTTGGCACCATGACTGTTTCACTGAGGAGCCTGTTCCAGTGCTTCACCACCCTCTGGGTGAAGAACTTTTTCCTAATATCCAACCTAGTCCTCCTCTGGCACATCTTCCTGCCATTCTCTTGGATTCTATTATTGGTTGCCAGAGAGAAGATCTCAGCGCCTGCTCCTCCTTCTTCCCTTGCGAGGAAGCTCTAGACAGTGATGAGGTCTCCCTTTAGTGTCCTCTTCTCCAGCCTGAACAGACCAAGTGACTTTAGCTGCTACTCATATGGCTTCCCCTCTAAAGCCTTCACCAACTTTGTGGCCTCCTCTGCTTACTGTGGCACTTAAAACTCACACAATACTCAAGGTGGGGCAGCACCAGCGCAGAGCAGAGTGGGACAATCCCCTCCCTTTACCAGCTGGCAATGCCGTGCTTGATGCACCCCGGGACACAGTTGGCCCTCTTAGCTGCCACTGTTCTCATGTTCAACTTGCTGCTGACCAGAACCCTCAGACCCCTTTCTGTAGGGCTACTCTCCAGCCTCTCACTCCCTAATCTCTATGTATATCCAGGATTGTCGCATCCTAGGTGCAATATCCAGCACTTGATGAGGTGTATTATAGAAGGAAAAAAAAAAAAAGGTAAAGATGAATGAACACTTAGCTCCAGCTTTGTCTCTCCTGTTTACCAAGGATTATGCCCAGGAATGCTGTATTGCCACAGACATCTCATGGCTGGCTCGCAATACTGCTAGCCAAAGCATTACTCCTTTAAAAAAAATGAATTTCCCAGTTATACTAACATTTCCTTACATCACTGACTTCTTGGAGTGCTCAGAATGTGTTATGTAGCATTCAAGTGCTTCTCTTAAGAAACTTCCTAGGAACTATTACCACATCAATGTATTTGTGATGTTTTCTGACTGATACGGTGTGATACCTGATGGCATCAAACTAGTCTGTCAGTCTTGACTCAGTTCCAGCAAGTGGGCAGAAAGGCTTCTGAAACCATAAGCCTGAATGCTCTCAGATTAAGAAGCCCAGAAAACAAGGTCCCATTCTCTTCTTTCCACAGAAGGTCTGACAGTGATCTGAAGACTGATGTGTGAACACTGTAAAACTGCTGGTGGCTTCAGGGCTGGGCTATCTGATGTTGCCTCAGCTTCAAAAACTGAGACTCATGTAGTTGCAGGTAGAAGCACATCATGCAGTTAATTTGTCTTGGATGCTGGATCCCTTCACAGGTGGCAGTGAAAAGCATGCTCCTCCATTCCACGGAGTTCCCATCAATAGCCCCGATTTCAAAACACTTTGGTGGAGATTAAAGGTGGAGCATGACTTTGAACCTCCCACACTACCTTTATGTGGAATTAAACTGGTGGTTTTAGGAGCACGGGAAAACTGCAAATGAGATCAAGTATATGGGGATGCACAGGCATCTGGGAACAGATGAGTAGAAGACACATGGCAATGGAGATCAGTCTGTTTAGCCTGTGGATGTTGGCACACGATCACTCCCTCTAGTGTAGAGAAGTCAGATGAACTGAATTCATACAGTGCTCTTTCATGCCTGTTGCATACAGAACAGAAATCTTGCCTAAAGACTATCCAAAGAGTTCTCTCAGATGGAAACAAATGTGGACACTAGCAGCACAGTTCACTTTTTCACCCATAGCTGCCTCCTGCCATCTGAGATGTCCTAAGGGATATCTCAGACTCATGCATACCGTGCCTTCCTGGAGCAAGACCCAATGGCCAGGTGGATCCTGGTGCCAACACAAACCTCTACCAAATACTTAATGGTGGGCAATCACACCAACCCCCAGTGATGACAGTCAGGTCTGAATCCAGAAACCTACATTCATGCAGTAGGTGTCTCCACATGAGTTGTGTGCCCAGGTCTTCATCACAGTGGAGGAAGAGTGGTCAGTGACTCCAGTTGTCTCTCCTGCCTCTAGCTGCTGCTCCAGCCTGCCTGATGGTGCATCTAACAGCCTTAGGAGGATGTTCTGATAATCCAGTGTGTCTTTAATGGCAGCAGTTGACAATGAGTGGACAAACACTGCTCCCCTAGTGGCATCATAGCCAAATCAAATAATCCTAGAACATAAAGGTTGGAAAAGACCTCTAGGATCATCCAGTCCAACACCACCACACTTACTAAACCATGCCCCAAAGTGTCACCTCTATATGTTTTTTAAACACCTCCAGGGACGGTGACTCTACCATTTCCCTGGGTAGCCTCTTCCAGTGATTCAACACTCTTTCAGTAAAGAAATTTTTCCTAATATCCAGTCTAAACCTCCACTGGCACAACTCAAGGCCATTTCTTCTCGTCCTATCGCTGTTACCTGGGAGAAGAGACCAAGGCCCACCTTGCTACAGCCTCCTTTCAGGGAGCAGTAAAGTCTCCCTTTAGTCTCTTCCAGAACTAAACAGCCCTGGGTTCCTTCCAGTCCTCATAAGACTTGTTCTCTGGACCTTTCACCAGCTTTGTCGCCATTCTCTGGACATGTTCCAGCAACTCAATTACCTTCTTGTACTGAGCACTTAGGTGAAGAACCAGAGGAGTGACTTCTTGGTGACACCATCTATTTTGCTGTTCTCCCTTTGGACAGATGTTGCTAATCCCTCCTTGCAGAGGAGCTTGAAAACCTATCAGATGACATTACCTGGAATGTCATATCCATTTCATATAGAAATGTTATACAAAATGCCCTCAAATACCTTCTAGAGATGTGTCTAATCGCAACAAGGATAATGAAGCATCCTGACCCCTAAACTGTCAGGTCATTACTCATAAATGATTAATGATGCAAACAGATGTTTTTAAAGATGTATTGCTAATGAATTCATATTTCCATTTTGATCATTACTTGAGAAACAGGGGGAGGGAGACACAGCTGCATTTGGGGTAGTTGGCACACACAGCTGAGGCTGCCTCAGTTTTGAAAATAAAGGGCTGTGCCCTTCTGACACAGCCACTTCTTAGATGATGCCCTTCAGAAAACTAAAGTTTGGTCTCCAGAGGCTATTTTACCATCCCATTCCATCCTAAAAAGGGGCTTGGGGTAACAGTACTTTCAGGATAATCCAGCAATGACATCCTGAAGTTGACTCAACGAAACAAAGCTTTTCTCTGATTACAGAATTCATGCGATAGGATATAAAAATAGGGAACAGTGCAGGTAGAGTTGCCTTATCACTAACAGCACTTAACTCTCCAAAGATTCTATAAAATGGGAAGCAAGGTACTTGCTGTGTTGGAAATGTACTTATCATGGTCACAAAGTCCCAGGAGAAAGACAATTTAGGTGCCAAATATCAGTCAATGAACCTTTAAAAGTATTTGCCTGACACTCAGCTTGGCCACTGCTTGGCATACGGGGCAACAAGTGGAAATAAGACCTAAGACGAGCATTTATTTCATTAAACAAGCCATTTGCCTTCTCCTGAGGTGGCTGAGTGGTATGGATGTCTTTGCCTCCTACCCAGTACCATCAAAGCTGTCACTTGGTCGCGGTCTTTGACTCCATCTTTTCACCAAAGGGGTTGCAAATGCAGTATCAGTCTGAGTATTTCCACAATTATGGATCAACCAGTATTTGGCAACCATAACCTGATGACCAAGGCAACCACAACTGTTGTAAATCAAAGCTTCTCCATCAAGGTTAGTCATTATGTGTTTCTTTACACCCATGGAAGATCTGGCTTGTGCTCCAGCTTAGGCATAAGCAAGGGTCAAAGTGATGCTGCAAAAATATTGGTAGGGATACTTAGAAATGTTAAGGCAGATGGCACAGCTTCATCTTAACTCTTGCTCACAGAAGGCTGTGGCAAACTCCTCTGAAGTTCTGGCTGACCTGTCTGCAGCAACTGCCCGTTTTGGACCATATGAAGTCCTGCCAATACACCAGGGAGCATCTCTCTGACAAACAGTCCCACCAGCAGCCCATCACACCTCTTCAGGAAAGCCCTATCTGTCTTTCTTCCCTTATCCTCCACTATATAGTAGTTTCTTCTTGTTGAGGAGCCCAAGGAAAAAAAGCTCACACAAATTTGTAAGCTCTAATGATGGCAGGGAGGAGGCCAGCCCTCTCCTGCAGCCCCTGGTAGGCTGGCAAGCCTATGCAATAGCCAGTTCCAGCAGCTACCAGCCATTCATCTCCTGCAGGAGACAATATTCCCTGTCTCTTTGAACAACCGTGTTTTACAAGGGAGTGAAAAGAGCAGACACTGTCAATCAGCTGTTAATGCTCACTCCAAAGATGAAAACATTTAACATGAAATCAGATCTTAGGGGATAGGATTTTTTATTATTATTCTCTCTCCCTTTCTTTTTTTTATTCCCTTTTCTTTTAACTCTCCCCTTTATCTCCCAGGCCTTGATAGTGTCAAGAACTGACTGATGACTACAGTGTTAAGTTGCCTCTGGTTAAATCAAAAACCGCTTCAAGCAACGAGTGTCTAGCTAGGAGCAGTTCAGGAGTGAAGGGGAGAAAGGGAACGGGCTATGCTGCTTAGATGGCTGGAAGGAGTCATGCTCTTGTGCTGATGGAGAGAAGAATATGTCCCTGTGCCAGTTATCCTCATCTTTTGGCACAACAGAGCTACCTACAGTGTGGGTTCAGATAATCTGGACAAGAGACAGGTCTGTGAGGCTGGTGCAGGACAGGAGAGCATGGTCAGAGGAACAAAGTGACAACATCTTCCACTTGGTATGAAGAGATGGTCTTGTGCTTCGTAATCTCAAACCAAAGCCATGTATATGCAGAAAAAAATAGCCCAATGCCTCCTACTACGGCAAAGCTCTGTGCTACACAGCCTCTCCCTCTGCAGGAAGAAATCACTGGGAATGTTAGGCATGGGACTCGTTTTGCTTGGCGGCAGCTGCCTCTTCAGAGGGCTGCTTAGTGACTGAACCAGCACCATCCAGTTGTGCGCACAGGTGCACGCAGTATAACACCCCTGCAACACCAACACTGAACGCACTGTCATCACCGATGCTGAACAGTAATGAAACCGTTTCAAGTTGCTCACAGATGTCCAGATCTGAGCCGAGTTTTCCTCAAGGTCAGTTCCTGCCTCGCTCCCACCAGGTGAAGCTTCCCTGAAAAGCTGGTGCGCTCCTCCCTCTCCACATTGTGCCATTTTGCATCAGCATCAACGCCACTGAGAGCAGAAAAGCTCTGCTCTTTATTAATTCAGCAGGGCTTTCCATCCACCTTATGCAGATGAACACCAAATGCATTCTGTGAGCAGCACTGGGAATCAGTCTCCCCACTTGAAGAGGAATTTTGGTTAACACAGTAAGCTGAAAAGGCTGGAGAAAGGGATCATTTTAGGAGCTGTGTGGTCTGCAACGCATTAGGTATGAGCCAGGCTCCCTACAGCAAAGGCTGTATTTATATGGACATGTCCTCAGGGTTTGAGATTTTCACCTCGGTGGTGAGGTAGAGTTTCCACACAGCTCTGAAGATGCTGTCTCAGAGCTATTATCAGCCCTTTGGAGCCCACACACTTCTCCTCCCAAGGCTGTGTATAGTCTTTTGTACGCTGTGCATTATAAGTTGTTGTGCTATCATATAATTTAAACATTCAAAAGATGTCCAAAGTGGTGTCAAAAATCAAAATATCCTTTAAGTGCCTAAATTGGATCAAATTGCATAAGATTTCAGAAAGAGTTGGACCTGATGATCTCAAATGTCCTTTCCAACATAAATGACTCTAAAAATGCAGCTGCCGTGTTGGGTAAGGCTCGTCCATTCTGTCTCCAACAAGAGCTAGTAAGATTCGCAAGGAGAACATAAGAAATGGGTTAGTTTCTCACTACACCCTGAATCTCCAGCAATCTCCATATCAGGTACTACCTGTAAGGGTTTTTTTCCGGTTTTCTAATTTTAAGGACCTGTCAAGCCATGTAAACCTCTACCATCCATAGCCCTCTTCAGCAAAGAGCTCCACAGCTTAACCTACACTCCACCACGTGAGGACAATGTAGTGCACAGCAGGATGCTGAAGGAAGGTGTCTGAGCTCAAATACAGCAATATTATTACTGTTGACAAGCTCCCAGATCAGAGTTGACTTGCACCTGGTAAGTTCAATGCTGGCAGGCAGATCCTCATCCACCCTGGAGGCTCCCATGAGTTCCTACGTGAGAGGAGCTGGCAGGATTGGATGATACCTTCTGAGTCCTGAAGTATTAATATTTATGCACCAACCTGACACCTGTTTTTACCTTGGTTTTACCTTGATTTGCCTTGCCCAAACCATTCATCCACATCCAAATGGCATCTCTTTGGTGGTTGCTTCCAGAGTATGTAGACCCAGTATTTGGATCCTGTGGGATGCAGCAGGTCAAAGTCCCATGCCTGTTTCTCCTGTGTTTTAACTGCAAATCCTCTAGATCAGGAGCTATTTCTGCTTGGGTTGACACACAGGAAACACTGGATGTTGGTGTGCATCACGGGTTTCCCAGGGAGGGGTGGCAACCTGTGGGGCTTAGTTTTCTCATTAGCAGTCCCTAAAATTTCCAGACACCTGGCAAAGGACAGCTTTCCTTGCACAGTCTGACAATGCAGCACACAAATCCAATGCCCTCGGGACACACGTACCATGTCCCTGGTAGGAAATAAAACGGGTCACAGTCAGTTTTCTGAGGGCAAGCAGCATGGCACAGCTCACATCCATATGGCTAAACTCACCCATCCTCCAAAACAGGCTGGCATTGTGCCGGCTGGAAAGTGTCCATGCTAAAGTCTCAAGCATGCCCAGATATTGTCCGGGAGAAGCATAGTTGGTCTGTGCCAAAACTGTACTTGGGACTGTGGTACAGATCATGCCGGACAAAGATTCAGCCTTGTGCCCTTCTCCTGGCTGGTTTATTAGGGCAAACACAGAGACACACCTCTAGAATCACAGAATCACTAGGTTGGAAAAGATCTACTGGATCATTGAGTCCAACCATTCCTATCAAACACTAAACCATGTCCCTCAGCATGTTGTCCACTCATCCTTTAAACACCTCTAGGGATGGTGACTCAACCACCTCCCTCGGCAGCCTCTGCCAGCGCCCAATGACCCTTTCCATGAATTTTCTTTTCCTAATGTCCAGTCTAAACCTCCCCTGGTGCAGCTTGAGGCCATTCCCTCTCGTCCTGTCCCCTATCACTTGGGAGAAGAGGTCAACACCCTCCTCTTCACAACCTCCTTTCAGGTAGTTGTAGAGAGCAATGAGGTCTCCCCTCAGCCTCCTCTTCTCCAGGCTAAACACCCCCAGCTCTCTCAGCCGTTCCTCATAAGGCCTGTTCTCCAGCCCCTTCATCAGCTTCGTTGCTCTTCTCTGGACTCGCTCCAGAGCCTCAACATCCTTCTTGTGGTGAGGGGCCCAGAACTGAACACAGGATTCGAGGAGCGGTCTCACCAGTGCCGAGTACAGAGGGAGCTCTAGTGAGCTTTCAGCCTGAACACACAGACTATGCCTGCAAGGACCCACCACCTTGGGCTGGCTGGCTACATCCATGCATGTCAAACAGTGGAGGTGCCTATAAACACAGAATCACAGAATCATTTAGGTTGGAAAAGACTTTCAAGAACATCAAGTCCAACCCTTAACCTATCACTGCCAATTTCACCACCAAATCATGTCCCTAAGCACCACATCTACATGTTTTTTAAATGCCTCCAGGGAGCATTACAGATAACTGACCTCTAGCAACCAGGTTCTGGCAATGTTTAATTTGCTTGAACAGACTTACCCTCACCACCTGGGGTTCATCCTCCATGTGGCCACCTCCCTGCCTTCTGTTTCCTAAAAAAATATCAGAGGAACCAGACTCAGGCTTTCTTGCATCCCACAAGAAGCTGAAGGCACAGGCAGCCATGTAACCCACACGCATTGGTATGGGGTTTTCCTGCCCCAAGCTATCCTATCCCAAAGATTTGAGAAACATGAATACAAGGTGAAAATACCAGTACTGAATCCATGACAGAGCTGAAACTTATTCAAAAGCCTGGCTCTGTTAGGCTTCTCTCGAGGCAGCACGCCAGTGCAGGAGGAGACCCACTCTCTGCCATCCCTGTTGCAAAACTCGGTTATCTCATAGGCACTAGAGAGCAGGGAGAGGGGAAAGATCCAAAATGTGGGTTTCCATTTCAGGCAAGCAATATTCCTCCCTCTCCTGTTGCCAAAATCAGTTAAAAATATGCCTGAGTCTTAGCCTTCGCCATCAACCTATTTACCACTATCTACAATGCTGGACTCCTCTGTGAACTGGGAGCAGCAAGCTAGTAAGAAGATCCTCTCCACAGAGCCAAAATTCTGGAGAGATAAAAATTAATTTGATGGGGTAGGGGGGAATAGCCGGCATCAGCCTGATATATTGACTTTAGAAATGGCCTTTTGATAGCTCCATTTCATAAGCATGCCCAGCCAAAACAGAAACCCTGCCAGCTTCCGAAGCAAAACCCTGCTATGGTCAAGCCTTCAAGCCTCAGTTGTTTCAAGAACACTGGCAATGCAAGATATGGTACTGCAGTAACTTCCCTGCCTCTAAGCAGAGATGAAGGCTCGTACGAGCATAGCTGCATCTGGACTCCTCAGCATAGAAAGGACATAGACCTGTAAGAGGCACAAGGCCACAATGATGATGAGAAGGCTGGAGCATCTCCCACATGAGTACAGGCTGAGACAGTTGGGACTGTATAGCCTGAAGAAGAGAAGGTTCCAGGGAGACCTTAGAGCAGCCTCCCAGTACATAAAGGGGGCCTAGAGGGAAAACTGGGAAAGGGCTCTTTATCAGCGAGTGCAGGGATAGGATGAGGGGGAATGGTTTTGAGCTGAAAGAGGGAAGATTGAGATGAGCTGTTAGGAAGAAATAATAGTAGGTGAGGGTGGTGAAGCACAGGAACAGGTCGCCCAGAGAAGCTGTGGATGCCCAGTCCCTGGAGGTATTCAGGATCTGGTTGGATGAGGCTTTCAGCAACCTGACCCAGAGGAAGGTGTCCCTACCCATGGCAGAGTGGGTGGAACTGGATGATCTTTAAGGTCAATTCCCATCCAAACCCTTCTATGATTCTAAGAAGAAACAGTGACAACATGGGGAACAAAAGTGAGAGGTGTGATTATCACCTGGGTGGATGCTACCACTCTAACACGAACGTTCCAAAGTTTGATGGCCACCTCGAGGGGGAGCAGACTTGGGTGCAAACACTACAGCAAAAACCACGGCTGGCAACCTCTGAGGAGCAGGGTGACGGTGACAGTCATGTTCAACTTCCCACCTTGATCATCAGTCAAGCAATCAGGTGAATTGTAATACCTACAAGCCATTCTCACTCCAAGAGACGGTCTTCATATTGGTGGCTATGTGCACCACTGTACATCAACCAGGAGATACACCACTCCCCAGTCCTGAGAACTTGCTGCAGTTAAACTGTCTCGCCCAAGAGCAGAAGGCTCCACCCAAACTTTCTCTTGGGCCATGGGACAGGCCCATGGCTTTTCCTACCTCCTGTTTGTGTCTGGCAACTGTGCTAGCTGGCCTGGGTCAACCTTGTGTGCTTTGTGTCCGTTGCTTTCCTTCCCACTGAATAATGCTGTGCATGCATGTACACAGATGCTCACCGTGTTCTTCGAGGCCAGGCGCAGAACAGCTCCTATGAAACAAAGCATTATTCCGCATGCTTCATCATGCAACTTCTTGTTCACACCCACTGTGGCTCTGCAAGGAGAGCTTCGGTTTTGTGAGTGCTACTGCTTTAGTTCTGCAGTCTTCTGCATTGGCTCTAGAACCCATCTGAAAGGCTTCAAATCAATCCTGAGGGGACATTTATTACTACAGCTTTCACATTTGTATTTTTAACCTCCTTGAAGAGCTCCCAAGGATAGCCAGAGGAGGGATACTATTTTAAGTGCATGAAGCAGATGAAAAAAACCCACAAAATTAGTCCTTAGAGCACTTAGCAGACTGGCAAGTGGAGTGTTTGATCTCATCCTCAGGTTGGAAAGGGTTGGATTTCCTTGTACAAGAACCAAACGACATCCTCCTCCAAATCAAATTTCATCCTCCAGTACTACCACCTCGCAGGCTGTGGTTTCAGAGAATGTTTTTGAGCACCTATGTTAGCTGGACACACACACACTGCAGGAGTGCAATCGCACAATCACATTAGCTTAATTATGAGCAACGATGCTAGAAAAGCTCCAGTGCAGGCTGGTAAAATGCTAGCAATCCAGACTTGCAACAGCATCCTCCTTAAGGAGCTCAGGGGCGGGCAAACAGCCCATGCAGAAAAGCATTGAGTGCTTCTTGCATGTGATCTTTATCTGGCAGGGAAGTGCTATCAACCTTACAGTGCTGGAAATAGCAAAAGGAAGTGAGAAGTCTCCCCAAAGACATCTAGGAGGTCTGGCACTGAGCAAGACATTGAATGCACCCCACCAGGCTTTTCTAAATCAAAGGGCACTGCCTTGTGATGAAAACTAATGGACATCTAAGTGATGGGAAGAAACAGTCCCAGGCAAGCTACTTGACAATCTACTGTAAAATGTCTTGTGTTTTCCTCCAATCTAGCTGACAGTGGCTAGGTTGTGACAGAAGGAGGGTTATACACCAAGACAGAGTGGGAGGTTGTTTCATATCACCCAATATAACAATTTTCTTCTCAGATTCTCCTCCGTAGGCAGACCCAGCACTCGCTGCCAACAGAATCATTTCTTCTGCTCAGGTGTTTGGGTGCCATGCTGTGGCTTTTGGGTCTGAACTCCTGGAAACAGAAAACACAATTCTCCCTTCCTAAAGTCTTTTCTTAATTTTTAAATCCATTTTGGCGCGATTTCCAAAAGGTTTCACAGGAAGGACATGAAACTGTTACATCAAGTTCACAGGAGGTCATGAAGATGATCTGAGGGCTGGAGAATTTCGCATATAAGGACAGGCTGAGACAGTTGGGATTGTTCAGCCTGGAGAAGAGAAGATTGCAGTGAGACCTTATAGCAGTCTTCTAGTACTTAAAGGGGGCCTGAAGGAAGGCTGGGGAGGGGCACTTTATCAGGGAGTACAGGGGTAAGATGAGGGAGAACAGTGTTAAGCTGAAAAAGGGGACATTTGGATTATATATTAGGAAGAAATGTTTTCCTGTGAGGGTGGTGAGGCACTGGGACAGGCTGCCTAGAGGAGTTGTAGATGTCCCATCCCCGGAGGTGTTCAAGGCCAGGCTGGATGAGGCTTTGAGCAATCTGATACAGAGGTGGGGGGTGGAACTAAATATCTTTTAAGGTCCCTTCCCACCCAAACCATTCTATAATTCTATGATCCTATGCACTATTTGTACACAACATCAAGCAGTCAAGACCAGAATCTGCACCTTAGCTCTAGACTAGGGTATCTAAATGCAAGCGCCTCTCTGTAGATGTCACCATTTTCACCACAGCCATAGGAGACCTAGTCCATACAGTCAGCAAGGCTGGGAGATCAGATCAGCTCACCCTAAAGGAGTTGTCTCCTTCAGGACAGCTGAATTGCTGTCTCCAAGCTCCTCTATGCTTGAGTTTCCCTCCCACAGAGAGGCATTTAGCATCAACTGTGATGGCCTGAGGTATTTCTCCTGGCCTTATGCTATTGTTTCAGAGAAGTGCTGCAGTCCCATAGGCTCTAAGTCATGTTTGCCAGTCCTGTACATCTTCCTATAGAAGAATAATCATCTATCAGCTGCATTATTCCTTCAGAGCAGTAATGATCTTGTAAGATGTGCAGCACCTTTGTAGCTTCAGCTGGGGCCTCTGGGTACCATTACAACACCGCTTCTGGGAGGGAGAGCAGGCAAAAATATGACTGTGGGTCTGCACATGCTGGGGAGCATCAAGGCAGAGTGCAGTGTGCGGGCTGTGCTTTCCTTTTGTTGTTCAGGTTTACTCTTCAGTCATCGTAGCTCCAGCTGTGATTAATTCTGCGAACGTTTCAGGGATGGTAGCATTTTTATTATTGTGCTGCTAACAAGGGAAGTTAATTAGTCCCATCTCTTTCTCAGCTGCTTGGAGGTGGTAGCTGCCCTGGTGTGCTTTTAGCCACCAACTGCTGTGATGAAAGAGCCACTGCTGGGAGGGCAAAGCCACAGCCAGTGCCTGCGCACTGGGTCTGGAGCAAGGGAAGCACCAAGTTGAACCCTTGGGTTCAGCCGATCTCAGATGTTCTCACAAAAACCCAGCAAAGGGAGATCCTGGCTCCCAGTACAGCACTCTCCTTGCTTGTGACTTCAAACCCATGGGCAAACTCAGGCTGCTTCCAGTTGACACCCCAAATCCCTTCCACTATTCCTCCAATTGATGCATTTGTGATGATCTGGGAACCCCATCTGACCTTGTTCTGTCTTCTGGACTCTGCGTCTGAACTCTGCCCCAACTCAGCCAGGACTCACCTGTGGTGCACCGGACACAAGAAATATGTGCAGTGGCCCATCATAGTCTCAAAGACACAGAATTATAGAATCATCAGGTTGGAAAAGACCCATGGCTCATTGAGTCCAACCATTCCTAACAAATGCTAAACCATGTCCCTCAGCACCTCATCCACCCATGCCTTAAACACCTCCAGGGAAGGTGACTCAACCCCCTCCCTGGGCAGCCTCTGCCAGTGCCCAATGGCCCTTTCCATGAAATTTTTTTTCCTAATGTCCAGCCTAAACCTCCCCTGGTGGAGCTTGAGGCCATTCCCTCTAATCCTGTCCCCTGTCACTTGGGAGAAGAGGCCAGCACCTTCCTCTCCACAACCTCCTTTCAGGTAGTTGTAGAGAGCAATGAGGTCTCCCCTCAGCCTCCTCTTCTCCAGGTTAAACACTCCCAGCTCTCTCAGTCATTCCTCATATGGCCTGTTCTCCAGTGACAGGATCAAGCTGGCCTCTGCTAGAATAGTTCTGATCCCTCCTCCCTCTTCCACTTCAATCCTACCTTTTTTACCCTGTGTTCACACTTGTTTTTTTTTTCTTTCTCCTGTCGGTTCTAACACCAGCCTCTGCATCTTGGCAGGAGTTACTGGAGTGGATCCACGGATGTGGGTCCATAAAGACTGCCAAGTCGACCGGCTCCATTCATCGCTCCTCAGGGCCAGCCAGGCTCATCTGATGGCCCTCTACTTCTCTCTATATATCCATGTTATGGCAGCTCCAGGGTCAGGTCTACAGACCAATCAAAGATCTGAGGGTCTAATAGGAATAATTTCATTAATGTGAATTTGCAATAGAATCACAGAACGGTTTGGGTTGGAAGGGACCTTAAAGATCCTCCAGTTCCAATCCCCTGCCACGGGTGGGGACACCTCCCACTTGATCAGGTTGCTCAAACCCTGATCCTACCTGGCCTTGAACACTTTCAGGGATGTGGCAGTGCCTCACCACCCTCACAGCGAAACATTTCTTCCTTTCATCTGCCCTCTTTCAGCTTAAAACTATTCCACGTCTTCCTATCCCTGTACTCCCTGATAAAGTGCCCATCCCTGGCTTTCCTGCAGACCTCCTTGCTGTACGGGAAGGCTGCTATCAGGTCTCCCCACAGCCTTCTCTTCTCCCGGCTGAACAACTCCCAGACTGTCCTCGTATGGGAGGAGCTCCAGCCTTCTGATCATCTTCATAGCATCCTCTGGGCTCACTCTACCAACTCCATGACCTTTCTGTACAGGACTCCAGATGAGGTCTCACCAGAGCAGAGTAGTTGGGGAGAATCACCTCCTTCACCCTGCTGGTCACACTTCTTTTGATGCAGCCCAGGATTTGGTTGGTTTTCTGGGCAGCAAGCACACATTATCAGCTCATGTTGAGCTTCTCATTCACCAACACTGCTTCTCTTCAGAGCTGCTCTCAACCCATTCTCCACCCAGCCTGTAACTGTGCTTGGGATTGTCCCAACCCATGTGCAGGACCTTTCACTTGGCCTTGTTTAATTTTACGAGGTTCACACAGGCCCACCTCTCAAGCCTGTCCAGGTCCCTCTGGATGACAGATCAGGTCTTTGTGTGATTATCCTTCTTCTCTAGCCAGCACATCCTTGTTAGCTTATAATACAAATGCTTTTTGTAGCACAACATAGTGATGATGATAATATCTGCAAAAATTGCCCAAGGAGCAAAAAGAGCAGCACCAGCCTCACAGGGAAGTGCCCCATTGTGGTAGTTCTCCTGGGATGGAGAACGTGCTAGTGCCTCCACAGTGGAGTAGGGCTGTAGCCTTTTCTTCTTTGTTTTATGGGAGTCTCAATTTGTGCAAATCTTCTTAGTTTCCGCTTCTCTCCTGGTGAAGCAGGAGTGTTCATCCTTAGATCTGGCAGCATGCAGACTTTCTCAGAAAAAATACATTCTCCAAGCAAGGATTTTTAGGAAAACGAGATACTTGATGAAAACCTATCCCCTTGCCTTCCCTCACGATTATTTTTTAAGTACTATAGACATGAAATAAAACATTTTTATTAAAATGCCAGCAAGCAAACAAAAATCTGAATAGATATTCCCCACCAAAGCCAAAATCAACTCTGAAAAATTGCTAAAGAAGAAAAGTTAACCCCCAGACTGTAATTTCTTTCCTAGGGAGACAGTAAAGCCTCTAGAGCTCTCTGTGTAGAGGGACTACTGCAAGGGCTGGCATTATTTGATTTTATTATTTTCTCTTCACAGTAATAACAGTCCTTCTGTAAGACTGGGGACTGGATTTGTCCTTATAATATGACCTTTTTGTAGCCTACAAGTAGTGGGAAAAGGACAAACTTGGGCAGCAAATGGACAAGATCTCTGGCTTTCTGCCAGTGGAAAGTCAATTTTTGTTCAGAGTCCGCTCCAAGCTGTGCAGTGATCTCCATTTATCCACTATGATCTGCCATTTCCAGAGCTCCTGCTGTGAACCCAGGCCCAGAGTCTGGCATTTTTTGTTTGCTTTTCTTGCAGTGGTTAAGCAATCCCTTCTCACTCTCCAGAAGCAGAAAGAGCCCTTTCCATTGCTAGACCCCTGCAGCAGTCACCCAGCTTTTCTGTAGATGCCCACAGCTTCCCTGCATTTACTGTGAGCGGTCCATTCCCATGCCTGGTGAAGAGGACTCTTAAGGTTGCATCGTTCCTTCTCCTGTGATCAGATCCACTTCATTCTTCACAAAGAAATGGAGAACATAATTGCCAAAGATGCTCAGCAGCTTGGTGTAATACCTGATCATCCTGAAGGCAACCACAGATGCAGCAGCTTTCTCATAGATCAAGTTCTTCCCTGCTCCCAGAGCCTTCAGAGCAATTTGCCAAGTTAGTATCAGAGGTATATTGATACAAACCAAATCTATGTCCTGGTGCAGCAAGACACCATCACTCTGACTCATGTAGAAAGAGATGTTCATTTCTTCTGCCAGTTGTTTGGGTTCCTCATCAGTCTTCCCCAGAGCACTTCAATGGAAAACCCTTCTGCTCTCAACAAGGACATCAGTACCTATGCAGTGATGCCAGTTCCAAACGTAGAATCATTGAATCATAGAATCACCAGGTTGGAAGAGACCTACTGGATCATTGAGTCCAACCATTCCTATCAATCACTAAATCATGCTCCTCAGCGCCTCGTCCACCTGCCCCTTAAACCCCTCCAGGGAAGGTGACTCAACCCCCTCCCTGGGCAGCCTGTTCCAGCGCCCAATGACCCTCTCTGTGAAAATTTTTTTTCACATGCTCTCTCCAGGAAGCATTTGCATTCTGCATTCATTCAAGTGTCAGGTTCTACATGTACACCTTCAATAAAACATTCAGCTCCTCAGCTTTCTGTCCCATCTACAGTTCCTACCCTTGGCTGGCAAAGGGAGCTGCCACTGCCACCTGCCTCCCCTCATGCATCCTCCTGGCGGCTGTGACTCTGCACATTCAGAAACATGATGGTTTGTTCTCCAAAAGCAGAAGGAATCACAATATGCTGGAATATGCCAGTTTTATAGCTCTGGCAAATCTACCCAAAGTCCTTCATTAACTGCAAAGCCCCAACTAGAACAGCAGTTTCCAGTGAGGGGCTTTCTTGCTCACTCCTCTGATGTGATTTAATTTCTCCTCTAGCCAACTGCTCCTTCACCTCCCCTAAGAAAAGCCATGGTAACCACTCGCTGCCTGTTTCAAAGGGGAAGACGTGATGGAAAATGATCATGTACTGAAAAAGGAACGACAAATTGCTTCCCTGGGCAAACTGGAGCAGGTTAGTGCAGTCTGGTCTACCCCAAATCCCACCCCTTCACACATTGCTAAGGGGATTTTGGGCTTCAGTGGTGGGACTGGCTCATCCCTTAAATGCTACTAGTGAGAAAAAAAATTACATTTGGTTTTCAAGTACATTTGAGAAGGACGAATAAGATATCTCCAATGGAGAGGGATTGGGTCAGATAAAGCAAGCTTGTTTCAGTATGCAGGAACCATGACATTCCCATTCAAACCCGCTGAGCCTGACATCATAGAATCACAGAATCATAGAATCATTTGGTTGGAAAATATCTTAGAGATCATTGAGTCCAATGTTCCTGTCTACTACTAAACCAGATCCCCAAGCACCTGGTCTACCTGTCTCCTAAATACCTCCAGGGATGGCAACTCAACCACTTCCGAGGGCAGCCTATTCCAGTGCCTGAGAATTCTGTCAATAAAGAAATTTCGCCTGATATCTAACCTGAACCTCCCCGGTGCAACTTGAGGCCATTTCCTCTCATCCTACCACTTGTTACTTGGGAGAAGACACAAACACCCATCTCACTACAACCTCCTTTAAGGAGTTGTATTGAGCAACAAGGTGTCCCCTCAGCCACCTTTTCTCCAGGCTAAACGACCCCAGCTCCCTCAGCTGCCTCTCACAAGGCTTGTTCTCCAGCCCATTCACCAGTTTCATTGCCCTTCTCTTGAAATGTCAGGCAGATCCTTTCTCAAAGAGCGCATCAGTAGGTACATCAATCAGACAAGCCTTTCTTGCAGCATGCACATGAGCGAACACATACTTCAATTATGGCTGTGTGTTTCATTGCACTTGACCTTAAAAGTCCAATGCTTTATATGAAGGAGTTTAATTCAATTAGCACACCCATGGGGTTTGCAGCCAGCCTACTAACTGACCCGCTGATGTAGGACATTTAAAGGTAGCACAGGGCACTGAAGTTCAAATGTACCAGTACAAGTCTTACGAGCAGCGGCTGAGGGAAATGGGGTTGTTCAATCTGGAGAAAATGGGCCTGCGCAGAGACCTCATCACACTCTACAATTGCATGAAAGGAGGTTGTAGCGAGGTGGGTTTTGGTCTCTTCTGCAGAGTAACAAGTGATAGGACGAGAGAAAATAGCCTCAAGTTGCACCAGGGGAGGTTAAGGTTGGATATTAGGGAAAATTTCTTTACTGAAAGAGTGGTGAAACATTGGAACAGGTAGCCCAGGGAAGTAGTGGAGTCTCCATCCCTGGAGGTGTTCAAAAGATGTGTAGATGGCACTTCAGGACATGGTTCAGTAAGCACAGTGGTTTTGGGCTGACCTTTCATCAGCTTCGATGCCCTTCTCTGTGGTTGAATTCAAATTGTGGCCACCAAATTTGGGAACACCAAATTCCACCCTATTAAATAAAAATTCTTAAAAATTCCCAAACCTGCATGCAGGTGTGTTTTTTCTTGAGATGAGAAAATTTCAGACTAGAAGGTTTAAGCTGAAAGAGGCAAGATTTAAATATTTTAAGAAGAATTTTTTTCCTGTGAGACTGGTGAGGCACTGGCCCAGGCTGCCCGGAGATGGTGTGAATTCCCCATCCCTGGAGGTGTTCCAGGCCAGGCTGGATGAGGCTTTGAGTAACATGATCCAGTGGAAGGTGCCTCTGCCTACGGCAGGGAGGTTGGAATCAGATAATCTTTAATGTCCCTTCCAACCCCAACCATTCCATGATTCAAGGTCAAAAACATTTTGAACATGAGTGACACCGCGAACTCCATAAAATTAGTGGCTGTGTCCCACCTCTCCTTCATGCAAGACATGGGTAAGGCTGCACCCCTTCTCCTCAGCCATAATATGTCAGCACAAATTTATATGTGGTGACTTTATGATGTGCACATGCAAGTGGCCAGCAACACCTTTTGCACCTTAACCTTTGTACATCGTCGCGCTGGCTGAGCACTGAGGTTGAGCACCGATGGCTGGTGCCTAGGGAGGTCTCTGCTTGCAAGGCTGTGAGCAAGAAGAGGCAGCAGAAGGGAGGGGAGATGAGATCTCAGAAAGCACCAAGGAAATTCAAGAATCGGTGGGAATTGCAAGGCAGATGTGAGCCGAATACCTAGAGGAACAGGCAGATGGGGAAAAAACACTGAAGCTTCAAAAACTGGAGGCTGGTTCTCACTGCTTTTGCTCTGAGGATAGCAGGGACGTAGCAGGAGTGCATGCCTGGTGAAGCAAGGGGAGGCACGGGCACTGACAGCTCTCATCCCTCTCCAGGGTATCTCAGAGCTGCGGTAAAAAAAAGGAGAAAAACCATCCAGCGACCTCGCTGAAATTAGAAACTTAACAATGAACACGCTCCACATACAACTTGCCCATCTCCGTAGCCATGGAGACAGTTACAAATCTGTGTCAGCCACAATCCACTCTCCAGTTCCTAAAATTTAAACAAAAAAGGAGGGAGAGAAGGCTGGGAGGCAGGAGCGGGAACGGGGAATTCCTTTGCACTGTTCGGCTTTGATGTACATCACGTTTAAAGGCACAGGGGATTATCCAAGCCTGATGTCGGATAAAGCAGCGGCTGTGTAGAAGCTGATGTGTCCTGGCCACATTTCCCTCCAGCAGAGCATCTCCCCGGCCTCTGTGATGGGCATGTTGAAATGCCTCAGTGATGCCAGGGATGAACCCAATGCCACAGTGTTCCCCAAAGGCTGCAAAGCTTTGGCTTCCTACTGGAGGCAGCAGGCTGAGGCAGTGTCTCTGAGGGGATGGGAGAACCAGGAGAGCCATGAAAGCAGCATCCAAGGGGTCAGTACAGGGCTTCAGAGAGGAAACACCTAGAAAACACAGCCCAAGTTAGGCAGCACGTTGGCTGGCTCTGTCTGCAAAGCAGCAGAAGTACAGATGTCTATATTATTAGACAAGATTTACAGCCTCTTTACCTTGTAAGCAGGTTCACAAATGAGCAGGAGTGGCATATTGAACCTGTGACTATATAAAAAAGTTGTGGAAAGTTGCCTTTTCAGCTAGGCAGGGGCAAAGCCAGTGGATATAAGGAATAATGAATAGCCACTCTGCAGCCCTTCACGGAGAACTCTCCCATCTTGTCAAATTCAACCAACCAACCAACCAACATTCCATATCCATTCAATTCCAACCGCTAACACTTACTAGGATTTGGGTAATTTTTACCTCTTCCACACTTCCTTTTATGTCTTATTTCAGCTAATTTTACGGGTCTTGGCTCATTTTTGCTAGTATGCATCTCAATCCTATTTCTACTGCTACACAGAGTTGGAGGCAACATATTGTATGAAACTAAAGGGCTGCAAGAAACACAACAGTATTAGGAGAGATTAGAGGATTGAAGGCTACAGCGCCAATGCCATCTTATACAATTCTGTCTTCAAACTGCTCTGTGCTGAGTATGGATCATCTACTGAGTTACAAAGCAGGGAGGAGTTCAGAGCCATTCTCAGCATTTCATCTGGCCTCAAGTTGTCCCAGGAGAGGTTTATGCTAGATATTAGGAAATACTATTTCATCAAAATGGTTGTCAGGCATTGGAACCGGCTGCCCAGGGAAGTGGTGGAGTCACCATTCATGGAATTATTTAAAAGATGTGAAAATGTGATGCTTAGGTACATGGTTTAGGGGTGGATTTGGCAGTGTTAGGTTAAGGGTTGGGCTCAATGATCTTAAAGGTCCTTTCCAACCTAAACAATTCTGTGATTCTGTCTTCAAAGACTCCTTGGGGAGATGCTGCAGGGTTTCCCATCTAAGTCACGAGGGAAAGCTGGAGGTGTCCATTCAGAAAGGTGAGATATGGATTATTCTGAGCAGCTCCATTTGTTTCAAGGGCTAACCCACTATATTACCCCCAGGTGACCAGTGCAGAAGCAGGTTGCAAACTGAAGCTACAATGATGGAGAAAGCGAGCTTTTGATTCCCATCAATTTGTATATGACTGGAGGGTGCTATTGGCCACAAATTCAAGATAACCCACCAAAAGCAACCTAATTTCCCCCTGCATTCTTTCCCTGCTTCACCAGGTTCCCACTAATACCACAGAAAGATCAAGCAGAGGAAGACACTGTTGGGTTAAGATGCAAAAGATAAACACACCTCACAGCAACTGAAACAAGAGAATGGCCTACAACTCTAGTTCATTAACCACTTCAATGGGATACGCCTTATTCCAACAGGAGGGAAATTACCTAGCTCACTGCAATACCTTGTCAAACAGGTTACCACTTGATTAAGATCTAAAATGTGCATGGAGGATTTATTGAAATAGTCTCATTTGCTGCAACGTAATTGATTAGAGATACATTCCCAGCCAGGTATATTTCTAATGCTATCTGATCAGTCTTCAAAAGAGAGAAAAGAAGAAAAAGGGACAAATTTAACTCATTTTAAATCAAGAAATTATATGCATCTATGTCAGTCCTCTTTCTAGAGCACAGAGGTTCTGCTTTTCCTTTCTAAGAAAAATCCTTTGGAAGGCAGTTTTGCTGAATTTTGGATTTCCCGCATCAGCAAAGTGGAGCAGAAAGCAGTACTTGGAGTAAAAGGCAGAAAGTAAACATGAACACTTGAAGTAGCCTGTTGAACAGAGCTACGTGAAGATCCCACCCCAACTAATTAGCAGAGCACTACTTGTTATGTGCACTGCAGTAACTTTTCAATTAATTCGTTCATATCCACAAAGCCATTGAAAGAGGCAAAGCATTAAATATAGATACTAAATAAAAGGGAATAAATAGTAACCGACACTTAGCTCTCCAGGTTTTCAGGCCCTATCAACAGGGACATTCACTCACTGCCCAGACCAGACTCCTTAACTAAGAACTGTTAAGTGCATTATTAATTTTTCAGTAGCATCCACCAGACCTAATGAAGACACAGTTATGCTATGCATCCAGCCTCTGCCCAGAACAGCTTTAAATCTCCATCCTCATGGTTGGTTAGGGTTACTGCTGATCTGCATCCCAGTCATAAAATGGTCTGGGCACAGACCAGCAGCCTCTTTGCAGTCCCCTGTTCTTCTGCTGCCCATTTTGTGTTCCCAAACTGGCTGCCCCTGCCAGAATGTGGGTGTTGGATGAATCTAACAGTCATTACCCACCCCAGCTCTCCCATCATAGAATCATAGAATGGATTGGGTTGGAAGGGACTTCAAAGCCCATCCAGTTCTAAACCCCCTGCCATGGGCAGGGACATCTTCCACTGCTCAAAGCCCCATCCAACCTGGCCTTGAACACCTCCCAGTCTGGACTCTTCACTAAATGGTTTTATTTTTTACTCTTCTTGCTGCCAATGAGTAAAGCTGGTTGAAGCATCAGGAGAAAACTAGAGCCTGGAACCTTTCTACTGCCTGTGCTGTATGACTCTGCTACTAAACAATCATGGCATCCAGAATAGGGTAGCGACATCCAAACTGCCTGTTGGGAATGGTCCCTGGTCCCAGTAAGGATAAAAGTAGGCAGTCTGGTTGTGCCTAGGATTTCTTTGGGACGGTAGTTATACTAAAGGCATGGTAAGGAGATGGTATATTGTCCTCAGGATTGCATAATAGATTTCAACACATACTGGATAGAAGGCCAATGGCATCTTGGCTTGTATCAGGAACGGTGTGACCAGCAGTTCCAGGGAGGTTATTCTCCCTCTGTACTCGGCACTGGTGAGACCGCTCCTTGAATCCTGTGTTCAGTTCTGGGCCCCTCACCACAAGAAGGATGCTGAGGCTCTGGAGCGAGTCCAGAGAAGAGCAACAAAGCTGGTGAAGGGGCTGGAGAACAGGCCTTGTGAGGAGCAGCTGAGAGAGCTGGGGGTGTTTAGCCTGGAGAAGAGGAGGCTGAGGGGAGACCTCATTGCTCTCTATAACTACCTGAAAGGAGGTTGTGGAGAGGAGGGGGCTGGGTTCTTCTCCCAAGTGACAGGGGACAAGACGAGAGGGAATGGCCTCAAGCTCTGCCAGGGGAGGTTTAGGCTGGACATTAGGAAAAATTTTTTCACAGAAAGGGTCTTTAGGCACTGGAACAGGCTGCCCAGGGAGGTGGTTGAGTCACCTTCCCTGGAAGTGTTTAAGGGATGGGTGGATGAGGTGCTGAGGGGCATGGGTTAGTGTTTGATAGGAATGGTTAGACTCGATGATCTGGTGGGTCTCTTCCAGCCTGGTGATTCTATGACTATGATTCTGTGATAAAGCCAGGCACTGATGATGAGCAGGAACCTGCAGAGTTACTCTTCCTTGACGAAGGTTTTCTGCAAGCAGTTGCATCTACATCACAAAGTCCTTGTTCTGATCCCACTGACACTGATTAAAGAGGAAAATAAAATCCTGAAATCATGGGGAAATGTCTGAACAAAGGATTCAAGACTATCCCAATGGCTCTCAGCAGGCAAAAAAGGTCACCTGTACTGCAAGGACACCGCTGTAGATGTCCTCTTGCAGACTAACGTGGAGGTGCATCTCAGAGCTGGATGCCTCTTGCAAAAAGAGCAACATAGCTTTCATTTTCAAAAATAAGAGGAATTTCAGCTTGAGTGCAGGGGTCTGCATTAGCTGCATCTATGGTGAGAAGACAGCAGTACAGTTTAACATACCCTGATAGAAAAGTCACTTCTTTTCCTTGTGGATGGCCACCTTCCACAGCAGCACACAGTTATGGGCTGACTCCCAGAGGAGGTCTCAGCTTCCTGAAATCCATCTCCAGAGTGACTCTCATAAAGGCCAATGGATTTCCAAACTGGGCTATCCATCCCTCACTGACATCACTCACTGTTATTTTATCACATATGATGATGGGGCGGCAGCATTCAAAAAATATCCACTTTGCATGTCACCCCATGACCTCCAGGTGTTGAGGAGACAGGCTTATAATCTGTGCAGTGAGCTGGCATGTTCCCTTGGTTTAGGATTACACCAATTATCCCTATTTTTAGGCTTGAGGGTAAAGTCCTGTAGTCCATAACAGAGGCAAACAACTCCCAAAGAAAAGGTATTAACATATCTTTATATTCCAGTCTTTGTTAAGCTCCATGAGGGATCCATCAAGAACCAGAAACCTACTGATTTCCAAAGCCTGGAGTATTTCCAAGATTCAGTTCTGCTTCAACTCAGCTGTTTTCTTCCCCCTTCTTTTTCTTTCCTTGTTCTCTGTTTTCCATGGGAGTTCATTTGCCTCAGAGCACCCCCTAGTACTCATTGAGCTTGTGCTGTCATTATCCTCCCTGAAGAAATTCTTGTATAGGAGGTTTAAAATGCATGATGTATTTCTTCATTTGTGGTGGCATCCCCGTTGCTATCAGCAGTTCAGAAAACACATCACCTTATTAGAATCTGCTCTCTGATTAAGCCTGTATGCTAACCACCTCCCTACTGACCTGCCCCCAAGACTTGCCCCAAGAATCCTTGTGCAGATCTCCTGATTTTTCAAGTCATTATAATTCTCTAAGATCATCCAGTGCAACTGTCAACCCAACACCACTGTGCCTCCTAAAACATGACCTGAAATGCCACACGTACCTGATTTTTTAACACCTCCAGGGATGGGGAATCTATCACTTTTCTGGGCAGCCTGGTCCAATGCTTCACAACTCTTTCAGTAAAGAAATTTTTTCTAATATCCAATCTAAACCTCCCAACCTAAGTCCCTTTCCAACCTCCCGTCTCGCTCCAACCTCCTTTCAGGTAGCTGTGGAGAGCAATAAGGTCTCCCCTCAACCTCCTCTTCTCCAGGCTAAGCAACCCCAGTTCCCTCAGCCGCTCCTCATAAGACTTGTTCTCTAGAGCCTTCACCAGGTTCCTTGACCTCTGGACATCCTCCAGCAGGTCAATATCATTCTTGTAAGGAAGGTCTCAAAACTGAGCACAGGATCAGAGGTGCAAAATCTGCACCTGCTGTGAACTCTGTGCTGGATGCCACACAATGGAGATGCACTGCGATACAGAAACAGGAACACCATGAAGTAGAGCTGAAAAACCTTTGAATGATGCTGTCGACTATTCACATCCTCCTTTTTGACACAGCACTACCAAGACTCGGGATCTGGGAATGTGGCAAGGCAGGTTATGCAATTACTTCCTAAACTGAGATGTCAATGTCACAAGGAGCTTTCTCATGCCTTCACGTTCCCTCCATGACATCATTTTGCCTGTCAAGGGCAAAAGGCAAACAAAAGAGGCTTTTGAGCAATTCCATCACCTGGCTGTCCTTGCTTTGTTTCCCAAGCCTGTGTGACAGGACAGCTCACAGCAGAAACAGAACAGCAGCCAGTACAAAGCCAGCACTTCAAGAGCTTCTGGACATCCATTCTCAAATGCTGCACAGGTTGGGGGACTATGACAGCCTGTGAGAGCCCAAAGGCTTTGTTATTTCCATTTTGAGAGAAGCTGTCAAGTAGAACAGGAGAGCAAGAAGGTCGGTGATTGGAAGGGGCCTGGGACACCTGCCTCAGAACAGGATGATTAGCTCTCTGCAAGTCACTTTTTGCTAAATAAGTCACTTTGGGCTCATTATCATGGAGTGCAGGGATAGGATGAAGGGGAATTGTTTGAAGCCGAAAGAGAGGAGATTGAGATGAGATCTTAGGCAGAAAGATTTTAGATTAGACTACGTTAGATTAGATATTAGGAAGAAATTATTTTCCTGTGAGGGGGGTAAGGTATTGGCATAGGTTGCCCAGAAGAGTTGTGGCTGCCCCATCCCTGGAGGTGTTCCAGGCGAGGCTGGATGAGGCTTTGAACAATTTGGTCCAGTGGGAGGTGTCTCTGCCTGTGGCAGGGGGATTGGAACTGGATAGGCTTTGAGGACCCTTCCAACCCAAACCATTCTATGATTCTATGAAATGTGCGTGTAGATGTGTTCACTAGTGGAGGTGTAACAATGCCGTTTTCTTCTAGGATTGCACCCGACTAAATTCAGGACTGTAGGTTTTAAGTAAAGCAAGATGACAGGTTCTTTAGGCTGCAGGGCAGTGGCTCCCCAATATCTACCTCTGTGCTTAGCAACTCCACAGCCTCTGAGCACTGAAATGGAGAAATGCTGCAGGGAACGGGTGGCATAAACCACCACCAGAGTCACCAAATACAAGTTCTACATCAAATACTTGTTGTATTTTAAAATAGAGAAGTGATGTTGAGATCGAGCTTAAGTTTCAGGGATCGTATCCATTTGAAATAAATGTTTTAATACGGAAAAGGACAACATATCCTTGCAGTTTATTTTACATGATATAGAATGCTTGACACCACAGCAGTGAGTACTGCCTTAAATAAGGAAGGAAAAGAAGACAGGTCAGGACAAGCCTCAAAAGCAACTGTGCTGATGCCAGGGAATTGCCATGTGATCACACAAAGCCCTCTCCATGCTTGGGCCATCACACCTTTGATGTGAACTTCAGTTTGGGTCCTCAAAGCTATTCTGGAGTCTCCCTTCAATGAGAACTAGCTACCCAAATATGTCACCTTTCACACTCAGATGCCCAGTTCTGCAAGTTCAGAACAGTCTTTTCCCATGTCTCCAGGCAGGACCTTCATCTAGGAGATACTGCAATCGACGAGCCTCATGAAGAGGCTTATATGGTAAAGCATTAAACCATTACAATCCCTCCTGTAAGCACAGGCAGAAGTTGCTATCACAGCTGTTGGGTAGGATTCATCTAAGCCAAATGTGAATATTTCCAGTGAAATATCTGTCACTGAAAATGTCCGTGGAGATCTGCCCAACACCAAGACACCAGAGAGAGGCAGTGACAGGGCTGGATAAGGTAGCAGAGCTCCACATCTCCTGTATTATATGACCCTGAACACAGATAATCCACCAAGTCACACTTCAGAAGGCCAACTGTTTGCTCTTTCCCTCCTATGTTCAAAAACTTGCAGTTATTTATTTAATTAGTTATTTAACATTGCTATAAAAATAACACCCAGACTGCCCTGCTGTGCCAGACAGAACACAAACATCTAACAGGCAACAGATCCTGTCCCTAAAAACTTAGCAGAAGGCTACTGGATAGCTGAATGCTAGCTCCATGCACCCCGGGACCCAGTGAAGTATCTTCTCCTCTATGCAATGCTAACTCTCCCAGCAACATGGAAAAAAGATATTCATACCCACAAACTAACCTGGTAGGAACTTTAAGTGCTGTAAAACACAATGTCCAGCCTGACTTTTGCACTCGGACATGAATAATCAAGCACTGTACCCGAGCTTCATGAGTGACACTGGTAAATGGGAAATTAATATAATAACTAAATGCAAAACAGCCCTTCTAGCGGAACTAATTCCTGGAGCGTAAGGAAAGTGGAAGCTGCACTATGACCCAGCTGTCTCTACTCTCATGGCTCCTTTTGAATTCAGAGTTGGCAGAAAAGCAGACTCCTACTCAGGTCTTGCTTTCTTCATGTCTCACCAACACTGCAGTTCCTAAGGTCCCACTTAAGTCTGCCCTGTGTGCAGATAATGGGTTGCATGTGGTTCTTGCAGGATGCTCCTGGCTTTGCACCACAAATCACATTTCAGACATGGCATATCACTCTGACTCCTAAATCCATCATGGGAGGAGCTTTGTGTACACAACTTCACCATAGCAAGCCAATGTAATTTCCTGGGAAGGGTCACAGCCCATTGAACTGCAAGGGAGACCTTATTGCTCTCCATAACTACCTGAAAGGAGGCTGTGGAGAGGAAGGAGCTGGGCTCTTCTTCCAAGAGACAGGGGACAGGACAAGAGGGAATGGTCTCAGGCTCTGCCAGGGGAGGTTTAGTCTGGACACCAGGAAAAAATTTTTCACAGAAAGGGTCACTGGGCACTGGCAGAGGCTGCCCAGGGAGGGGGTTGTGTCACCTTCCCTGGAGGTGTTTAAAAGACGGGTGGGTGAGGTGCCAAAGGACATGGTTTAGTGATTGATGGAAACGGTTGTACTCGATGATCCAGTGGGTCCTTTCCAACCTAGTGATTCTATGATTCTACGATTCTATCCAAGTCCCCTCTCCAGGCTCCTGTTGCAGATAAAACTGCAGGTGTCCATGTCCAAGTCCTCTCTCCGGGTTCCTGCTGCAGCTAATGGAGATATCTGCATGCAGCCAGTGAAAACTGTAGAGGTCTCCTTCCGTGGCGCAGACTCCTATGCGTAGGCACAGAAGGAGATGAACACCAGCCCAACCTGGCCGAGTGCCTCTTCTCTATCCTTACTTGACCTCTAAACTCACACACAGTTCAACCTATGGGAGGTTTCCCCAGCTGATCCAGTCCTCACCTGCCTGTCTGCCGTTTGCCATGGAGATGCCTCATTCAGGATCACGGCACTACCTGGGTTTGCAGCAGCACGACTGCATGGCATGCTGGTTTTGACAGCAGCTAGGGCATCAGCAAGCACAATGGCATTTCTTCACTGAAAACATTTTGGTGTAAGAAAAAGGTGGGAACAAACATGTGAGCACAGCAGTTCTTGCAGCAAAAAATAATGACCTCAGCAAAGGTGGGAGCAAGTTGGTGCTGAGTTCCCATGTGATGGGTCTCAAATTTCATTAGTTAGTGATAACCTCCCAAGAGGCTTCAGAATCAGAAAATCCTGGGTCTGAAGGGACCACAGGGACAAAAATCCTCTTGGCAACTCACTGACAGCTAGACTTGCTCTGGTATCGGTTCTGGCTGTCATGTGTTCTTGGAAGAGCTGCTGGAGCCTGGGCTTGTGTCGATGCTCCAAACTGCGTTGCAATGAAGCGTGTGCTTTCTTAAGCAATACTGATGAAAATCACCATGCTCTTCCCCAAGGCCAGAAGACAAAAATCATAGAATCTAAAATCATTAAGGTTGGTAAAGACCTCTAAGATCATCAAGTCCAAATGTCTGCCCAACACCATCGTGCCTACTAAACCAACTCATGAATTACCATGTCTACACAGTTTTTGAACAACTTCAGGAATGGTGGCTCCACCACTTTCCTGGGCAGCTCCTTGTGTCTCTAAGCTCTCCTACATGGATGCAGTGCTGGAAATTACACATGACAGTCTCTTGCTGCTTTTCGTAATTGCTGCTGGAGAGGAAGAGGCATCTGGAACAGCCAGCCCATCCACCCCTTAAGAGTTAATTCCTCAAGTCCTATCCCTGCATGGCTGGAGGTTTATGCATAAAATTAGAGAATCATTTATGTTGGAAAAGACCTTTAAGATCATGAAGTCCAACCACAAACCTAACACTGCCAACTCCACCACTAAACCATGTCCCTAAGCAACACATCTACATGTTTTTTGGATGCCTCCAGGGATGTGGACTCCACTACGTTCCTGGGCAGCCTGTTCCAATGCTTCACCACACTTTCAGTAAAGAAATATTTACTAATAACCAATCTAACCTCCCCTGGTGCAACTTGAGGCCATTTCCTTGTGTCATGTTACTTGTTACTTGGGAGAAGAAACCACCACCTGCCTCACTACAACTTCCTTTCAGGTAGTTGTAGAGAGTGATGATGTCTTCCTCTTCTCCAGAAAAAACAATCTCAGTTCCCTCAGCTCCAGACCCTTTAAGCTGCTCCAGAACCTTCCCAACCTTAAAAAAAATGTGCATGAATTGGGCTGCTGGCAAAGTTGTTTTGTCTGCCCATCGCCTCCCACTCAACTGCAAGCTCTTATAGGGGCACAGTCTGTCAACTCTTGCAAGCTCAGCTGGAGACTACTAAGTCCTAACATAATCCTGAAAGGAATCAGAGATGTTCCCAAGCTGTGAGCAGGACTTTGGAACTGCTACTGCTCTCCTCTGAGAGGCTGAATATCCCAACACATCTCTGCCAGGCAGAGAGAAGCCCTGCTGCCTTGGCTTGTCCTGCCCTTCAGCAGACAAGAAGCGCTCAGGTTTTACTACAGGCAGTACAGTTGGGATTGGTGTACTGTCTGGACAGCTGTCAGGTCTCTTCTCTTGGCAGCGAGAAACCAAGCAGTTTTTTCACCAGTTCCAAGTCCCACACGCTCTCACGTCTTAATCTGCCTGATCAGAGCCATGGGGACTGTGAATCAAAGCAGCTGCACAAGATGAGACCAGGAAACATTCCTTTCTGCTACCATGGCTGGTACTCGCTGTTAGTTGTCTCAGATCATAGAATCATAGAATAGATTGGGTGGGACGGGACCTTAAAGCCTATCCAATTCAAATCCCCTGCCACTGGATCAGGTTGCTCAAAGCCCTATCCAACCCGGCTTTGAACACCTCCAGGGACGGGATATCCATATCTTCTTTGGGCAACCTGGGCCAGTGTCTCACCACCCTCACAGGAAAAAAAAATTCTTCTTAATATCTCACCTAAATCTCCCCTCTTTCAGCTTTAAACGGTTCCCCCTCATCCACTCCCTGATAAACTCCTCCTCCCCAGCTTTCCTGCAGGCCTCATGGGAAAGCCAGATGCCAGAAGCCTACGAGAGTTTCACCCCAGGAATTTGTGTTTATTTATTTATTTGATAAGGCAGCACATGGAAAGGCAGGTGGTGAAGAATGGCTGTGTAGACCAGACTCTAGAAGTCCCCAAGCTGTGCACACGTCGCAAGAGGTGCTTCAAGCAGGACCAAGCAGCTCCCCAATCTGCTCTACATCCTTTGCAGCTCTTGGGCACAACCAGGTGGACTATAAGCAGGGTATATTTGGAATCCCTGAACACCGGGAAGACCCCAGCTATCACCACAGCTAAGAAAGTAACATGAAGCTTCTTTATCAAGCTGGATCACAGCATTGGTGGCTACATGCAGGCTAGACAATTTCACAACACTATCAGAAGGGACCACCGTTTCGAAGGCTATTTCAAAGCCCAGGAGGATTTTACAAAGAGAAGCCTGCCTGTTTTTGAGAGGAGAGAAATCTTCCTGCCCACACATAAGGAAAATGTGCTGCAGAATGCTTTGAAAGCTGTTAAACTTCCCTCCTGGGAATTTCTCCCCAGGTTTGAATTTTTCCTTTTGAAAATAAAAGCACATTTTTGTGGTCATGGAATCACACAATAGGACTGTTCACACATCAAAAGGTTTCAAAACACTTAAACACTTAAAAAAGAAGGTGCATTTAATAATCACATTTGCAGTCTGCAAAGCAACTCATCTACAGCAAAGAAAGGAAAAACATAGAGCAGAGGACATCCACAGAAGGGTAAGCTTCACGCAGCAGAGGCCAACATCTGCCCTTGATTTTTAACACAGAATCATAAAATGGTTTGGGTTGGAAGGGAACTTAAAGACCACCCAGTTGCAACTCCCCTGATATGGGCAGGGACCCCTTCCAGTAAATCAGGTTGCTCAAAGCCCCATCCAACCTGGCCATGAAAACCTCCAGGTATGGGGCATTCACAACTTCTTTGGGCAACCAATGCCAGTGCCTCACCAGCCTCACACCAAAAATATCTTCCAGCCCATTAAATCTCCCCTCTTTCAGCTTAAAACCATTCCCCCCTTGTCCTATCCCTGCACTCCCTGATAAAGAACCCCTTCCCAACTTTCCTGGAGCCTCCTCTTCTCCATACTGAACAATCCCAACTCCCTCAGCTTAACACAGGTTGTCCCACCTTTTCCTTTCACAAGAACACAATCAGCTTTCTGCAGGCAGAAACTCTCAGCATGAGAGCAACAGCTCCCACCACCACTGCTGACTCTCCATAGGCCCTACAGTCCTCCCCCTAAATGATCAGCTCAAACTCCTTTCTGTAAACTGTTCATCACTCTTCGTGGCACAAAACCTACTTGTATCTTGAACCAATTATTCTGTACTGTTAAGGATTAGGTGAGAGTAGACTTGTCTAGCTGAAAAAAGATGCACCACCTTTCTGAAGAGCAAGATTTTGTTGTAAACCTGCCTTGAGCTCCTGGAGCTTTTAACTCAAGTGCTTCTTCGCAAAAATAAACTCTCAAGTCAAATAGAAAGGTGTTTTTAAACTGAGTTGACTGGTAGGGCTGAGGCTTGCAGAGAAAGTGGGGGAAAGCAGCCTATCAATTTGACAAGCTCTGCTCTGGAGTATGGAAAAGGTAGATGTCAAACCGACATTTCACAGTCCTGCAAGTATCTGCACTGTGCCCCAGCTGATATCAATGTTCAAGTCATGGGATCTTGATAAAAATTCAGTTTCAAGTTGTCTGGAACTCAATCAAGACTTCTACATCTCCTTCAGCTGAAGCACTTAACCCAGCACAAACTCAACCCGATGACTTGAATTTATGAAAATGCATCACAGTTTCATGCCACGTCCACCATCATCCCATGGACAAACAATGCCGGCAAACTACTGAATGCTTGACTAATCTGACCAGAGTAGAAAATTTTTACAGTGAGCATCACCTCTTGAGCTTGGCCAGGTGAAGTAGGGTACCTCAAGCACAGATGACCCCCAACAGCTCTGGAGGAAAGCCAAGAGTTATCAAGCAGACCAAGTGAGGTCACTTCTGTCCCCTCTAGGAAGATGCTCCCAGCTCAGTTTTCAAGGACCCAAGTGCCAACACCACCAAGGGGCAGGTAGCATGATGCATTTTGGCAGATTCTTAGGAATTGCAACAGGGCTTTAGGATAAGACACAACCTCAGGAGGTCCCGTGGGGGGATACAGAAGCCATACGCTGAAATGAACTTCTGATGATCTTACACCTTCCAGTGATCAGCATGCTCCAGCCTCTGCTGCTGTGATTCCTCATGCAGCACATTTGCAAACCCACCTCTCCACCGGTTAAAGCCAAAGAGTTGAGGCATTGCCTCCGACAGAGAGATAGGATACAGTGTTGGACCGTAGCATCTTCAGCCATCACATCTGAGGCATCAGCCCTTTCCTGTAAGAGTCAAAAGGAACAGGCACCTGCATGGGTAAGTGGCAAACATTTCCCAAATAACCAAATTCTTTTCAATGCTAGAAGCTACCACGATTATTGCATTTTAGATTTTTGTATTCTCCCAAGCCACACATGGGACTTAAAGAAAAAAATACCTAAAAGGCAGCGGGGAAACAGCCTTGATCTCAGCATCAAAATTTCACAGCATCCCTGTTCTGCTCTATGTGCCTTCATTTCAGGCAGCATATTCAGTCTGAATTCTAGTGTCTATATATGTTTCTACAACTGCTCTTTCTCATATAGAGTCTGGTATACTCTGGATTATTGCTGTAGAAATCAGGCTAGGCAGCTCTAAAAGGCACAGGAGCATATGAAGGAAATGATTACACCTTAAAAGCATGCTACTAACCATGAGAGTCATTCAGTTCAGAGAAGAGGTTGCTATTGAGGCTGCAGTTGGAGAAAAATTATGTCAAGAGCATGGTTCAAACCAATGCTGTTTAAATAACTCCTTCCAGGCAGCTTTGGTAAACATAACACCATAAACGAGCCCTTGTGCTGCCCATGGAGAGACTCTGGAGTCAGTCTGACAGCAATTGGTCATCAGGCTCCTCTGCTCCTCTTGTAAAGGGGAAATGCTCAGAGGGAACAAAGCGTGGCTGGTACTCTCGATCCAGAAATGCGCTGCTGTAAATCCCAGACAGGATTCCTCAACAGCTCACTGATGCCATGAATCATTGCTCAGGTCTTACAGAGAAGATGCAATAACCTCTAAGTGATGCTTAGCCCTTACATGCTCTTGGTCCCTCTATTTTTCTTCCCACTCCTTAGCAGAACGAACAATAGCCTTAACCAGCAGGCCTTATGAGGAGCGGCTGAGGGAGCTGGGGGTGTTTAGCCTGGAGAAGAGGAGGCTGAGAGGAGACCTCATTGCTCTCTACAACTACCTGAAAGGAGGTTGTAGAGAGGAGGGGGCTGGGTTCTTCTCCCAAGTGACAGGGGACAAGACAAGAGGGAATGGCCTCAAGCTCTGCCAGGGGAGGTTTAGGCTGGACATTAGGAAAAATTTTTTCACAGAAAGGGTCTTTAGGCACTGAAACAGGCTGCCCAGGGAGGTGGTTGAGTCACCTTCCCTGGAGGTGTTTAAGGGATGGGTGGATGAGGTGCTGAGGGGCATGGGTTAGTGTTTGATAGGAATGGTTAGACTCGATGATCTGGTGGGTCTCTTCCAGCCTGGTGATTCTATGACTATGATTCTCTACAAGCAGACCTGGATGCATGCCCTAGTCCCTGTAAAGCACAGCTTTGGTCTCATTAGCTCCAGCATATCATTATTGTTTTAAACTTGAGTGCCTGAAATACCTTTATTTGATTACACTTGGCTCCCCCTGGCACCAGACGTGACAGCCTGGTTTAACAGGTACAGCATTGAAATTATGAGTGGCCGATACCTGCTGTAGCACCAAGCAGCCTTTTCACTACAGTCTCACTTAATGGAGCTGTCTGAAGACATTTCCTGTTGATCCAAAAGTTCCCATGGCCTGGAGTGATGCTGGAGAAGGGAGATGAGGGGGATGTTCAGGCTCTGAGCTGCGAACACAGGCACAGCCGAAGAGCTTGCTGCACGTCTGCCCCATCCTGGAGGTCTCTTAGCATTGCTGCAAGTGATCCTTCACCGGAACAGCTGGTAGGGATATGGGAGACTCACGAACACACAACTTGCAGCAGCAACTCTTACTCATCTTGATCTTTACAAGTCAAAGTTCAAATCGAACTGGATTGGACTGCACCTCCACAGCAGCAACCAGCTTCAAACGAGTGAGAGCTCTTTTAATCCATGCTAAGAAATACTGGAGTATTGTGTTCAGTTGTGGGGTCCTCAGCACAGCAAGGACATGGATCTATTAGAGTGAGTCCAGAGGAGGCCATGAAGATGATCCAGGGCTGGAGCACCTCTCATATGAGATTAAGGCTAAGAGAGTTGGGCTTGTTCAGCCTGGAGAAGAGAAAGCTCTGAGCAGACCTTAGAGCAGCCTCCCAGTACTTAAAGGAGGCCTCCAGGAAAGCTGGGGAGGGGCTCTTGATCAGGGACTGCAGGGACAGGACAAGGAGGAATGGTTTTAAACTGAAAAAGGGAGATTAGATAATTAGGAAGATAATAAGATAATAGATTAGATAATAGGAGGAAATGTTTCACCATGAGGTTAGAAAGGCATGGCCCCAGGTTGCCCAGAGAAGTTGTGGCCTCCCCATCCCCGGAGGTGTTCAAGGCCAGGCTGGAAGGTGTCCCTGCCCATGACAAGGGTGTTAGAACTGGATAGGCTTGGACGTCCCTTTCCGCCCAAACCATTCCATGATTCTATGATTCTATGATAACAGCATTGCCATTTCTGAAAGCACTACAGCCTCAGTCTCTTCCATAATTGCAATAAACATCATGGTCAGTGTCTATTTTAGAGCATATTATTCAGTTTTAGTACTTCCCAAGACTGGTTTTCTTACTTTTCAATTGCAACTCCACCTTTGGGATTAGTGATTTTATTTTATGATGGGATATTAAGAGTAAGCAGCCAGCTCTTTTTTTTTTTTTTTTTTTTTCACCAAGACAGTATTCAGAAGGAATAGATTAAATCATTAAATACGCAAAAGCACAGGAAACACTGGAAACTCTCACTCATTATCCAACGAAGAGAATGCCAATGCAAACACTGTAATAAAATATTCTTCACTGAAATCAACACTAATTTTCCGAGGCAATCAAATCCATCCCCACGATCCCTCCTCCTAGGGAAACCAGCCAGCACGGCTAAATTCAGATCTATGTGGCTCCATGTTTAAATTTGGCTCAGACACACTGCAAATCAATGACTCCAGAAAGGTTTTCTAAGGAAAAATTCCCAACGGGCAGCATTTGCTACAGCACGTGGCACCTCTCCCAGTTCAGCAGCAAGTAGTACGATGCTGCATAGATCTGGGGCTCCACATCAAGCTACAAACTTGTTGAGGCCACTCTGACCACCATTTGGAGATGGCTGCATGTTATCCCAGGGGACAGTCTCTAAACAGAGCTCAGCCACAAGGAACAACTCCAAATGCTGATGCTCCACCAGCAGCCCAGAAACAGCACCAAGTCTTTCACAACACCTCCTCCTTCCTAGCCAACTGACAGAAGCAAGATGTGCTGTTAGAAAGGGCTAGAGCAGGTCTGATTGGTTTACAGTTGGACTCAATGACCTTAAAGGTCTTTTCCAACCTAAATGATTCTTTGATGCTGTAATAATGTGGCCATCATCATGAGAGGAAGAGGACACATCGTAAAATCATAGAATGGTTTGGGTTGGAAGGGACCTTAAAGGCCATCCAGTCCAAGCCCCTGCAATCAGCAAGGACATCTTCAGCCAGATGAGGTTGCTCAGAACCTGGTCCAGCCTGACAATGAATGTTTCCAGGGTTGAGGTGCCAACCATTTTTCTGGGTAATCTGTTCTAGAAATGTCCTTCCCCAGATATCTGCAATCTTTGGACTGCCAGGGCCAAGGGCTGTGTTCATTTTTTCACCCAACAGCCACCCCCAAATTTCCAGACACCTCTTGATGCCTCTCTCTGACATCCCTTAAATCTTCTACAGTAAGACAAAGAATGTATGTTCCAGGCAGGTATTTTACAAAGGGTGCATACCCTCCATCACTTCCTGTTTCTACAGAGGTTGTTACAGAATCCTAGAATCATTAAGGTTGGAAAAGACCTTTAAGATCATCCAGTTCAACCACCAGCCCAACACCACCATGCCTACTAAACCATGTCCTGAAATGCCACATCTACATGATTTTTTGAACACCTCCAGGGATGGAGACTCCACCATTTCCCTGGGCAGTCTGTCTCAGTGCTTCGCCACTCTTTCAGTAGAGAATTTTTTTCAAAACCATGGTAGATCAGCACCATCCCACTGCATGGACATACCTGACAGGAACCCCTATACTGTGTTTAAAACATACTCAGCCTTTTTACAGCTCGACACCCTAAACTCTCTCCAAGCAGCGATGGGTGATGGTCTCTTGGTCATGCAGCGAAAGCTGCATCATCAGGCTCAGAAACAGCAAAGCATTTCCGTGACGGAGGCTGAATCATTTCTCCTTTCTGGCTCCATGGCACAGGATCAATTAACCTTTGCTATGGCTCCTCCTGTGAATCATTTAAGAGGGGTCATAGTTAAAGTGCTTCATAGGAAGTGGTTTTAAAAATGCCCTGCTCTGCTCTGCTTAAGATGAGAGAGTTTGACACAGAGAAAGGGCGGGGGGAATTCAAGCATGTTCAGCATCTTATGGATTAATCCTAGGCCCAGAGCCAGGATAATTACTGCCAGAAGGAACAAAAGTAACATAAATATAGGTTAACGCACAAAGGATCCTGTTTGCAAGGTTTTATACATCACCAGCTCAAAAGCGGATTTGTAAATTTAATTATAGAAAGATTATAAAAGCAGGTAATACCCAAAGGGTTGTAAAAATAATTTTACTATAGTGATGAGAACAAAACAAAACAAAAAATAACCCAAACGTTTTAAATTAAGTAGGGCAGCCGACAGATCTCTTGAAGCCCTTCCGCAGGATTTGGACCAGACTGCTTGCTGGGGTTGCGCACACAGCATCCTGCTAAAGCTGCATCCGCCACGATCTTCCAGAAATGCTGTTTCCAAGGGAGAAGAGATAAGTCACTCTGGCAGCCTTGCAACCTTCTAGCCCTGGTTTACTTACAAACGTCTTAGTTTTTTTATAGATGGTGCTCTTGGCGATGGGAGCACGTGATGGTAGAAGAGGATACTTTGAAATCCACCTTTTCTGCACGGGTGATGTGAAATCCCTGAATACACTGGTACCCGTCCAGCATTTCTCTACCAAGAACAGCTCTGGGGAAGAAGGGCAGTTCATTAAATGCCTTGGGGATGGATTTGGTTCCTACCCCGCAACTGCGCTGAGTAAGCTGTTGCCAGGGAAGAAAATGGCAATAGCACGGACTATCCATGAAACTCAGCTGAGAAAAGCAAGAGTATTCTCTGCCATCCAGGCTGCAAGAATGCATCCCTAACCCTGCTAAAAATGGTTTGAAACATACATCTATCTCCAAGTCTCTACCAACACTAATTCACTGTGATATCATTAATCCTGTAGATGTTTTGGAAAAAAATCCATCTCAGAGTACACAGAAAAATATTTAGGTTCCCTGTTATATCCACTCTCTATCATCATTCTGCTTGCCCTCTCTCCCTTCTAGAAACACTGCAGAATTTTTTCCTTGCAGTGCTGCCTGGACACTTTCAAGAAAAATTAAATACTACAAGGTGTGTGCAAAGGGTGAAGGCACAGGGCAGGAATGAAGATGAGGGTTCAACTCTGGGGTCTCTCAGGCTCACCACTAGAGTACGGATACCCTCAGCAACTGGAAATTTTAACTCTTGACCTATAAAACACATTTTTGTTGTATAAACCATATTTCTGACTTATCCAGTCCTTTCTACTCCTGGGACTGATCTGGGTGCTAACCTAACGTGACTTCAAACAAGCTTTTGTCAGTCCAGCAAAACATGCTGTCATTTCTAAATGCATCGCTTGCTTACTTAAAATAGATCATGCGCTTAAATGCTCCGCTGGTCTGCTCCCACGATGCCTGGTGTGTGTAAGGAGAAAACGTTCTAAGCACGCTGCCATCACCGAATGCCTGTAAAACAGCACTTCAAAGGATCATAGACAAGTATTTTTTAAGCCTGAAAATACACATTTATTAGGAGGAAAACTTAAGGTATTACAAACTCATCATGCATTAAACACAGTTAACTAAAAAAACCCTTCAGGACTGACCATTCAAACCTCCCACTTTGCTGGAAAACAGTAACGTGACCCTCCTCTTTGCCTTGATTAGCAATATTTTTGCACGCATGGTGATTTTAATGTTGTTTCATGCCAGTTCTTTTCGTGCTCTATGACCCACTCTGGACCATAAAAGCCCTTTTGTATGTGAGTATCACAGAATCATAGTTTAAGGTGGAAAGGACTTTAAAGCCCAGACAGTTCCAGTCCCTTTGCCAGGGGCTGGGACACCTTCCACTGGATGAGGCTGCTCAGAGCCCCATCCAACCTGACCTTGAACACCTCCAGGCATGGGGCAGCCACCACTTCTCTGGGCAACCCGGGCTAGTGCCTCACCACCCTCACAGCAAAACATTTCTTCCTAATATCTAATCTATGTTCAACTGTTCGAAGACCAACACGCAAGGCACGCACAGTTGTTTTTTAAGACTGGAGTTCACGTAGAGTTTGACTCAGCGTGCAGTGATCATATAAAATAGCATGAGCGAGATAATGATCCATATGCCTCTGAAAGCCATATACCACGAAGTAGCAACATTATGTATATGGCACAGGATGAAATGGGATGCAGTAATGGAAATGCGAATTCAATCTCGGTATCAAGTAAAGTACCTCTAAATCAGAAGCTACGCCACACAACTGTTTCACAGAAGAAGTCGTAAGAAGCCCAGCCCCCCGAGACGTGTAAAACTGGATTAGACATGAACTTCAAAACCAGTGTGATGTGGAATAATCCTGTGCTGGGAGAAAGGGATCAAAGCTAATCTCTCTAACTTGCTTAAACTTCTGCAGAGATTTCTGAACTCTGGATACACACCAGGCTGTAACTTAACAACCTCTCTCCTTTATAAGGTTCAGCAGTGGCTAACTGAAAACAGAGCAAGGTAAATATCCAAGAGATTTATTTCGAACAGGCTTTTATAAAGGAATCCTATGGCTGGGAACAGCAGGTCTGAGGCAAAAGAAAAGCATCGTTACACAGCTTTGTCTACTTGGTTACTGTCAGGATCTCAAAATCTGAATTGCATCACATCAGACTTCAGTCCAGAAATCCTAGCATGCTTTTATTTTTACATATAAATATATAAAAATATATTAAAGATTTAAATCATTTTAATTTTTATTTTTCCCCTCTAACCTGGCTCACAAAATCCCCAAAACTCATACAGCTCATACTCATAACAGCTTGCAACGACTCTCAGGCTGTCCTGGCAGAGGACTGTGAGTGCTCAGGCAGAGGATTTAGTGCTCTGCTGACCAGGGACAGACCTGAGCACAGGAGGAAATAAAAATATGTTTCCGTTATCTGGCCAAAGGGTGAAACCCTGGAAATTCTGAAGCCAGCAGCAAACTGCCCCATTGTGCTGTGTAGTGTTCGGGACCTCACCTGAGGCTTCACAACCATTAGTGTTGTGAGATCGCACCATTCCAGCAGATGCTACTTCAGCCTTGCCTGCCAAGCATGGGAGAGAGATTTTGCCCTTCTGCATCGTTCACATCATAGCAGAAATCTTGCTAAATCTTGGGCTAAGGTGAGCTCCAGTTGATGCAGCACTGCTGGTGAAGTAAATCCCTTACATCCCCGTTTCTTACGTGCAGGTGAACTCCTTTGCTAAAAGAAGCTGCATTCCATCCACATGTGTATTCATTGCACTTCTGATATCAACTGAGTTTGAAAAAAACCCTCAGCCAAAGCCTCCTCTTTCCCTCTACTTTTCTCCGTGGCACCTTCTTGGGGTCTTTTTCTGCCCCAGGATGGTTTCATTTGCTCTGTGCACATATTGTGTTGTACGTGTGTCATGGTTTAGCCCAGTCCCAGCCTAATTTAGCAGCTAAAACCGAGCAGTTGTGAATACACTTCTCTTCCCCTCCCGAGGGAAAGGGAAATGAGAAGAAAAAGACTTGTGGGTTGGAAAATATAACTAAGGAAGCTTTAATGAAATAATATTAATAATGAAGAAAACAGTATTGATAAGAAAATAAATTATATACAAATATACAAGATTGTCCCTTTAATTTACAGGATAAACCAGTTTGAGAGTGGTTTCTATAGGGATAAGTATAAGCAGCTGCCTTTCTGCACACCAATGCCTCATGTTATTATTTCTAGAGAGAAACACTGTCTGAAAAACATGCAGTTAACTTTCAGAAAATGAAGTTACTTATGACGAGACTTTGCTGAAGTTAGAAAACTGATTCTGCTTTAGCTCAAACCAGGACAACGTGTTTCCATACGTAAATACACCTCACTTGGATCTGCTATGCTGACTTATAACCACAGCAACTTAAAAAATCCAACTAAGCAACAAAAAAAGCCCCACTTCTTCCCAACGTTAAATGAAATGCATTGATCCAAGCACTGGAACATCTCACCACACATAAAAACCTTTCAGACCTAAAAAAAAGAAAAGAAAAAAATTAAATAAATAGCAATGCTCAAACACTGACTAATCCATTATAAATTATTGCTGAAATGGTGAAATAAAAATGAAAACAATGCTTTAGACCTACAGGAAACTGATCCAACTGACAAAAAAATCCATCTAAATACAATAGGAATTTTTTTCCAGTTGGTGTACTCTCGTGTTCCTATTTATTGGAGGAAAAAAATCAGCAGAAGCAGAGTAATTACAGTATTTTCTTGACAAAATAACACTGGGGGAATTCTTGGCATCCCAACAAGCCTTGGTGAAGGGTTTAGAAAGGAAGTCATTTGAGGAGCAGCTAAAGTCACTTCATCTGTTCAGCCTGGAGAAGAGGACAGCAAGAGGAGAACTCATAGGAATTTACAGCTTCCTCACAAGGGGAGGAGGAGGAGGAGCAGGTGCTGATCTCTTCTCTCTAGCAAGCAATGATATACCCCGAGGCAATGGCAAGAAAATGTGCCGGGGAGGTTTAGGTTGGATATTAAGAAAAGGTTGTTCACCCAGAGGGTGGTGGAGCACTGGAACAACTCCCCAGGGAAGCAGTCACGGCACCAAACCAAACAATATTCAAGAAGCATTTGGACAATGCTCTCAGACACACAGTGTGAATGCCAGTTTTGTCCTATGCAGGAACAGGATGGTCGATGGTCCTTGTGGGTCCCTTCCAACGCAGGACATTCCAGATTCTGTAAATACTTGTAAGGGTTCAGCTTCATATTAGACGTGCTATTTTTGAGAGGAATACTACCAAGAAGAGATGAGTTTCAGACCAGTCAGCAAGAAGCACAACTGTTCAGGAACAGCCATTTCTGGAAACTGAACACCTTTCAGGTAGTTGTAGAGAGCAATGAGGTGTCCCCTCAGCCTCCTCTTCTCCAGGCTAAACAACCTCAGCTCTCTAGCTGCTCCTCATACTAGGCACAGTTTTGCAGTTCTCAGTGGGCTATCACAGCTTACCAAGGAAAGACATTTCAAAGGCATCAGAGGATGCTCAGAGATCAGCTCCTGCAGATGGGGAGGCAGAGTTCATTGCACCAAATGTCAGCTGTCAGAGGTGGTTATCCACTCAAAGCTGGAGGGATGGGATTCATAGAATCACAGAACGGTTTGGTTTGCAAGTGACCTTAAAGATCATCCAGTTTCAACCTGCCATGGGCAGGGGACACCTTCCACTAGATCAGATTGCTTAAAGCTTCATCCAACCTGGTCTTAAACACCTCCAGCAATTGCTGGGACAGGACACACTGCAGTGTCAGAACTGCTGACTCACAGGGAGCCAAGACAAGCAGCTCAGGCTGGACGCTGAACTTCTAGACCAATGAAGTGAGCCAAAAACTCAGTCCAAGCTGGGTAAAGTAAACATCCAAAAGCCTTTATAAAACTACACAGTATAGGCAGCTGCAAATATGATGTGACTGAGAGCAGCTCTGCACAGAAGGACTTGGGGGTATCGATGGACACAAAGCTGGACATGGGCCAACGATGCATATTTGCAGCTAAGACAACCCTGTCCTGGACTGCATCAAGAGTTGGACTCAATGATCCAGTGGGTCTCTTCCAACCTGGTTATTCTATGATTCTAAGAGTAGCATCATCAGCTGGAGCCTTACATCCAGCTCTGGAGTCCTCAGCACAGGAAAGACATGGACCTGTTAAAGCGAGTCCAGAGGACAAAAATTATCTAAGGGCTGGAGCCCTCCCATGCGAGGACAGGCTGAGATATTTGGGGTTATTCAGCCTAGAAAAAACAACGCTCTGGAGAGAACTTATAGTAGCCTTTCAGTACTTAAAGGGGGTCTACAGGAAAGCTGGGGAGGGGCTCTTTATTAGGGAGTGCAGGGATAGGGCGAGGGGGAAGAGTTTTAAACTAAGGGAGGGTAGATTTAGACTGGATATAAGGAAGATATCTTCTACAATGAGGGTGGGGAAGCACTGGCACAGGTTGCCCAGGGAGATGATGCATGTCCCATCCTTCAAAGTCAGGTTGGATGGGGCTCTAAGCAACCTGATTTCGTTGCAGGGGGGTTGGAGCGGATGACATGTAAAGGTCCCTTCCAACCCAAAGCATTCTATGATTCTAAGTAGATCAGTGTAACTATACCGTATACTAGAACAGGAACAGGGATATCTAGTTTGGGATGAGACATCCTTCCACACTATGTGCACCATTACTAAAGGATACTGTTAACTAATAAACCTAAAGTACTCCTAAAGAAATTGTCTGCTTTCAAGTGTAAATCAAGTCTTACACTGTCATCTATAAAATACCCTGGTAGATAAAAGGCACAAAAAAATTAAGTACAAAAGGCTAGAATACATCAAATCACAATTAGACATAATCGGACACATTATATCACGTATCTTTGCACTGTTGAATATTCATTTAAATGGACACATTTAAAAAGACATATTTATAATGCAGATAAGCACTTTTGGTTAGAAAAAAAGTATCTTTTACTGAGTAAGAAAGGAAGAGCAGCAGAGACGAGAAAAATGAGGCATTTCATGAAAGGAGCAGTACAAGAATAAGAAATCTACAGTATGGTAAACTGATACATACAGTCTCCTGGTTTGGACAATAAAATTAGATTGGATATTGGGAAAAATATCTTTAAGGAAAGAAGCACTAGAAGAGGTTGCCCAGGGAAGTAGTGGAGTCTCCAGCCCTGGAAGTGTTCAAAAAGCATGTAGACGTGGCACATTGTGACATGTTTTAGTTGGCACAGTGGTGTTGGGCTAACAGTTAGACTTGATGATCTTAGAGGTCTTTTGCAACCTTAATGATTTTATGACTCTATGAAAATTCTCATGTGCATACACTTATATGCACTCAGTATTCCTCTTATAAATTAAATCCTTAAATCTCTCTTTTAATTCTGAATTGCATGTTACCTCATGTGATATACTGCTCCCCTCCAGAATCATACAACTACTCCATTTGAAAGGATGACCCCAGCAAAGATCAAGGAACGCTACATTAAAACATCTGCTCTGTGTGAAAGAAGCATTCATTAAGCCACAACTAAAACTCGACAGTGTTAGCTGCACACGTCACTTCAAAATGTGAATAAAGTTCTTTCAAAAGCTTCACACGCACCCCCTGAATAAATCCTCTGCCAAAACACAGCAAATAAACCAACCTGTAAGGCAATTCTATTTTTTTTTTTGCTTCCAGCTTCAAGGACTACTTGGGCGCGCCCGCAAAGGTGCACCCAATTGTGAAGCGAAATACTGACTTAAGCACATGCCAATGTCATTAATTTACAGGCAGATTTGCTACATTTGCCAATTGTCTGCCCATACAAAACTTTACATCATTCTTAGACCTGCAGGTTTTTCCTCAGCTCACCTTCCCTCTGCTCCCCAACACTGGTTTTGGGGGAGTCACAGGAAACCCAGGGCTACACCAAAAACCCACTGGCACAGAAAAGCCAAGAGAAGTGGTGTAAAGAAGCAGTAGTGGTGTCTGAAGACAAAGAAGCAGAAGGATGACAGCACAACAAAAACCTTTCTTTTTCTCATTACCATTTTGCTGGAAGTTTTGCAGCACGAAGATCTCCTACAGCACCTTCTGTGATGAAATTAGGTGATGTCAAAATAAATCCAATTCAGCCTTAACGCTTCATGTCTTTCACTTAAGCTAAAAATAAAGATACACATGGATGATTATGAAATGGTAGACACAAGAAACTGAAAATAATGCTTTTTTCATGATTCTGGATTACCATGAATTGTAAGAAAAAAAATTAAAAATCGAGAGACAAAAAATGCTTTATACTAAATGACAGATATAATGTATATACATTAAAAAATATATACACTGGAACAACAAATGGCTCATGAAAAGCACATAATAGAAATAATAGGTAAAAAATGTCTTATGTTTCTAACAGATGTTAGGAACAAATGAAAATCTGTTTACAGGAGTGGAAAACACATTTCATGGAATCACAGAATCATGGAATGCTTTGGGTTGGAAGGGACCTCAAAGACAATCCAGCTCCAGTCCCCTGCCATGGGCAATCTTCCTCCAAATCAGGTTGCTCAAAGCCCCATCCAACCTGACCTTCAACACTTTGAGGGATGTGGCTTCCATGACTTCTCTGGGCAGCCAGTGCCTCACCACCCTCACAGGAAAACATTTCTTCCCAATAACTAATGTAAATTCGCCACAGTGCATTCCTGATTTAGGATAAAGGCATTTTACCACTCACAAAGCTACAATTAAGATGATCTTGGGTCACAAACAACATCATTGGAGGTGGATTATTAGTGGCTTATTTGTTGTACTAAATTACCTGTCCTACGTGTGTGCAGATGCACCAGCTTAAAAATCCAAACAAACTGCCTCCAAGAAAAGTCATCTTGCTTTTCATTGTCCTCAATTTCACGCCCAGGCCAGCAACATGTAATGTACGCATGTCAGCATGAAGCCAGCAGTTTGAGGAATCCACACTGACACGACAAGAACTAATCCTATTATTTCCTTAACGGCATCTGAATAGGCATTTCCCAAGTACTGCTTCTTATTGTAAGTTTAACCCATGTGTTAATTCTCTTACTGAGATCTCAAGCTGCTTTCTCTAGAATTGGGGATTTAAGGGAATCAAATCCCTTCTATTCAATTCCGTACTTAAGAGACAAACCTTTCAAAATTAAGCAGGGGCTCGCTGACTGTTTGCCTTCAAAACATCACTGCTCTTTCCAAGCCATTGGAAAAGATCTCTAAAGCTCATTTTAGCACACAGAAAATAAGTTTTTAGGACATCTCAACTTTAAACCTGACAGTAGTTTGGACAGCTGCCTTTATGTAAGAACCAGAACTGCAGAAATCAAGCATGGAAAAGATCTTCAGAATTATTTTAATGACAATTTGGTGAGTGAACAACTAAGCGGCGCTCCATTAGAGTGAATTATTTCCTACAACTGCAATTCTCCTCTGACAAACCACAATATTCAAAGTGGGAAAAGACTTAGGCACAAAAGATTCCAAGCAGTCCCTTCCCTTGTCTGAAGGAAGTTCGGAGCATATTGCACTCATGGGATTTCTCCTTTCTGTAATGAAATATTAAAATATGAAGCAGAATGAAAACAAACATCTTACTCTATACTCACACTCTCTTTCTGTGCTTTCCAGCAAAGCTGCAATAGCAGATTTGCTGTGGGTACACAGGAACTTATAGGTAGCGTATTAAATATTGATTAAAAATAAATCCAAATAATTAGGCTTAGATTTTAATACCCATGTACATTTCTCTATAATTCATCACGAACGGAATTTTGTAAGGTTCCACAAGAGGCTCTGGGTTTAATTTTAATTATGCATTTATTACATAATTCACCAAATTCAGTAATGTGCAATGAGTCTTCCAGCCATTCAAATGAGTAACGAGATTTATCAGCCCAGTTTGTCACACAACAAACAGGATTCAGCACAGTTCTAAGGGCGGGTGATGAAAGACACATGGAGGGAGGGAAGAACCAGCAGCAGCTTTATTTCCATGTAATAATGCTAATAATATGCAAATAATTCCCCATCTTAATGAATACTTCATATGAATGCCGTGTTAAAAACAGAGATTGCACGCTGAAAGCTCGCAGTGAAAGAGGAAACACAGCAGCTCAGCTGCTGAGTTTTCAAAGCTTTTTTGAAGCCACGAGGTTACGACTGCCGGTACCACTGAGCATCCATCCATCTCCACATGCCTGAGATGATGCTAGCACACAGCAGAAGGCATCTAAGGTCTTCAAGCATGATTAGCACAGATGACTTCTACAGTTGCTACATGGGTATCCCCTTTTGAAAATCCCAACAGATATATATTTTTATGCATGCATACATTTATACATTGTTTTTATATATTATATACGTATATAATAACACACATTTTATATGTACCTCTATCTATATATCTATCCCTTTTTACATTTACTTACATAAAGTTTAATCCGACGCTGCATCTCCACTTTTAAGTGCACAACATCAACTCTGTTTTTCCCCTAACAGCTTCATTTGCCTTGAAGGCAGCTGCCCAATAAAAGAACAAGCTGAAACACGTAAGCTTTGGTTGTCACACAAGCTGTTTTAATTTTTGTGGTTGCTTTCTCATGGACAGATATCTCACAGAATTATTGAGTGGTTTGGGTCAGAAGGGATCTTAAAGCCCATCCAGTTCCATGGGCAAGAACATCTCCCACTGGACAGGTTGCTCGAAGCCCCATCCAATCTGGTCTTGAACATCTCCAGGGATGGGGCAGCAACAACTTCTCCAGACAGCCTATGCCAGTGCCTCACCACCCTCACAGGAAAACATTTCTTCTTAAGATCTTATCTCAATCTGCCCTCTTTCAGCTTAAAACTGTTACCTCTCACCCTGTCACTACAATCACTGCAAAAGAGCCCCTCCCCAGCTTTATTTTATTTGTGTGTGCGACATCCGACACAGCAGCAGTAATCTTATGGATAATTTGTGTTACTAGAGGTTTTATAGAGACAGAGGGAAGAGAAACTGAGTGAGGAAAGGCTACAGTACGAACCTCTCTGCTCTCAGGCACCAAAGGATCTGCACAGAAGTAAGCCCTATAAATGACAGAAAAACCTCCCACAGGTCTGCAGCACCCTCCTGGGGTCTTGAGCATCCGACCGTGAGACACAAGCCGCCGGGATGCAAGGCTTCATTAGATCTGGCACTATCAGCACTGCTCATGAGACATCTAAGCTAGAAGACAACGAAAACAGGCCTTTAACAACCACCCCGCTCTCTGCAATCCTCAGCACCAACACTATCATGTGACTTTACAGTAAAATCACTGGCCCTTCAAATATTTTGCTTATTTTGACTTCAAATACAGAGGCTAATCTGCTGCTTTCACTGTGAGGTGGGACAAGCAGAGATGGGATTTCTTCATCATCTGTTGCAGCATCAGCAGAGCTCCCTACTCACTAAATGCACAATACACTTTCTGGTGTAAAAAAAAAAAAAAAGGAAACTCAAAGAATCATAGAATGGTTTGGGCTGGAATGGATCTTAGGGATCATCCAGTTCCCACTCCCCTGCCATGGGCAGAGACACCTTCCACTGGATTACACTGCCCCAAGCCCCATCTAACCTGGCCTTGAACACCTTCAGGGATGTGGCAGCCACCACCATCCTGGGCAACCTGGGCCAGGGCCTCCCCACCCTCACACGGAAAACATTTCTGCCTAAAATTTAGTCTCAGTCTTCCCTCTTTCAGCTTAAACCTGTTCCCCCTCATCCTATCTCTATACTATCATTCCTCGTCTTTCACCTAAAGGATGCCTTCAGACAGCATATGATAGTGTTCCGTTCACCGGTGTTTACTGCAAAATATCAAAGTGGCTGCAGGAAAGAAGAAATCCTGAGCCAAGAAAGACCCAGAGACTGTATTGCACCCACCAGTTTCCAAAATAATGATTTGACTGGCCTCATAACCCATCCAGCACCCAGCCTATTGGTCAGCAGAATTACTCAGGGAAGATACTGTCTGAGTCTGAAATAAGTCAAATGACGCTTCACCACTCCTCTTCCACATATGTCATGGGCAACACAAGAGTGAAGAAGAGGTGACGGCTTCAGCAGCCTCTGAAACAGCCTGATCTAGAAAAAAACCACAGCAGTGCCAACTAGAGCATCATCAAATTCTTCAGACTGCAAGTGATAGCACAGATTCCCAGTAACCCATCAAGCCCCTGATTCTTCCTCAAGTCACCACTGAATAGATCCACACTCGCAAAGGAAACTAAGCAGGAACTTAGCCTAGAGAAGAAAAGGCTCTTGGGAGACCTCAGAGCAGCTTTCCAGTACTTAGAGGGGGCCCACAGGAAAGCTGAGGAGGGGCTCCATCTCAGGGAGTGCAGGGAGTAGGGCAAAGGGGTACAGTTTTACGCTGAAAGAGGGGAGATTTAGATGAGATATTAGGAAGATATTTTTTCCCGTGGGTGTGGTGAGGCACTAGCCCAGGTTGCCCAGAGAAGTCATGGAAGCCCAATCCCTGGAGGTGCTCAAGACCAAGCTGGATGAGGTTTTGAGCAGCATGATCTAGTGGAAGGTGTCCCTGTCCATGGCTGGGCTTGGATGATTTTTAAGGTTCCTTCCAACTCAAAACATTCCATGATTCTATGATTCTAAGTAGGTCTTGAAAGGATTGAATCCACGTAAAACAGAAGAAGGAAGTTGAACACAGAAGCAACCAAAGCAGCACGTCTAAGCTACCAGGCAGGCGAACATCACTTAATAAAGAAGTTTTGTGTGCAGTATCAGAGCCGGAAATCTTTATTCTGGTCTCTACAATCACCACTTGAAGCACTCTGTTGACATAACAGAACATGGCTCAATTTCAAGCACCATTGAGGTTGAGTAATTTCAAACATCTATTAATGTTTGTAGATAGTCCAGAGGGAAGTTGGCCGAAAAGATCCCCAAGGCAGCCACATGAAAACAGATACAATACCCTTCAAATCATTACAGTGCCAGGTAGGAGGGAGGAACAGAGACTGAAGAGGGAAAGGGGGAAAGGTGAAGAACCAGTCTTCCAGCTAAACTGCTTAAAGCATTTATTTATGTCCACTGCCTCCTTTGCACGTTTATAGTATGCCTTGGGGAGTAGTAACAGGCCAATTCCATCAACCCAGCTTGGTACTTCAAAAGTAAGATTTTAGGTGTAATCCGTACTCTTCTTTCTTTTCACAGTATGAACACTCACATTAGAGGGAGGTCATTCCCCAGTTTTCTTCCGGGTAGCAAAAATGTTGCATGAGCAAGCAGATAAGACATTAATACAGCTGGACTTACCAGAACATTACACAATGAGGCACTGCTGCTTTTAATGGAAGCCTGAGAAAGACTGCTGACAAACCTGGGTTAGAAACAAAGCGTGCCAGTGAGAACAGGCAGATTCATCTACAGATCTTCCCCTACGCTTATGAGGTCAACGGAGAGACCTTTGAAAGTCTTAATTATATTTACAATGGACAAAAGTATCTGCTCAGTGTTACAGCTGGTATCACGGCATCTTGTAGAGGGTGATCCAGCAGCAGAGTGGTGGTCAGGCACGTTAGAATGACATCTGGGGAAAGAGATGGGGAAACTGAGGCATGGGAATGTAAAGGACCTCTAGCATATCATAATCTTCTAAATCTAATTCAAGTCTTAAATCAAGTTGTTTGGATAAGCAAAAGTAACTGAGAGGAGCAAATGGGCCATTCAGATACCACTGGTCAACTCTTCGAATCTTCCCATTTTTGAACTGTCCATGAGCATTACCTATATATTACTTACATATGACCTATGTAGCCTAGAGAAGAGAAGGCTCTGGGGAGACCTTAGAGCAGCCTTCCCATACTTAAAGGGGACTACAGGAAAGCTGTGGGGGGCTCTTTATCAGGAAGTGCAGGGACAGGATGAGGGGGAATGGTTTTAAGCTGAAAGAGAGGAGATTTAGATTAGCTGTTTGGAAGAGAAGTTTTCCTATGAGCGTGGTGAGGCACTGGCACAGGTTGCTTAGAGAAACCATGGATGCTCCATCCCTGGAGGTTTATCAAGGTCAGGAAGATTTTCTTCTATGGAGCCAGACAGAGCACAAGCTGCTGCCCCAAGCGCCTGTTAATTTGCCATTTACTCATACCCAGCAGAGGCGAGGAGTAACTCAGCACCTCTGTAGTTCAGTGATTTCCTAGACAGACAGACTATAAGTGCTGCCCTGCTGGGACACTGCCCTCCACCTCAACAGAACTTAAAAGGATGCTGATCCCAGATTTAATTGTATGAGTTGCTACCAAAAAACAGCTATTTTTCAAGCTCAATGACTCCAAACTCCTGTTATTTCCCAACCTGATGTGGATCCTTACTGCAAGCACAGTCATTGTTGCCCTGCTAACTTTGTCCGTCTGACCCAAACACCACGTCTGATCACACAAGACTGTGACATGTGGACTTTTCGTTCAAAAAAAAGAGGTCTGCATCTTTATATCATCCTTCTGGAGTGATCCATTGGTGCCTGAGATGAAAAGATGCTGCCACACAGCACAACCATCCCATGCAGCAGCTGCTCTGACTGACAGCACAGCATCCTCCAACCACCTGTGATACTGCTCAAGCCTTTCCTTACAAACAAACAAACAAACAAAGAAAAGCCAGACAGAATTCACCTTCTTTGCCCCACAGAGGCCCAAAGATGCCAGTCAAATGCTTCACCTTGCGCTCAGGCAGCCCCGGCTGTCAACATGCTTAAAATCAAGATGCACTTGATCATTTTGTTGAGGCCACGTGGAACCAAACTGCAATCATAGAATCATTAAATCATAGAATTTCCTGAGTTGGAAGAGACTCATGAGAATCAAATTCACCTTCTGACTCGGCACAGGGAAACCTACAAGCTAAACCATGTGTCTAAGAATATTGTCCAAAAGCTTCTTTTAACACCAACAAGTTTGGGGTCATGACCACTTCGCTAGGGAGATTTTTTTGAATGCTTGACCACCCTCCCAACTGAGATCATGCTTCAGAAGAACCATGTGAAATTCTTGACAGAACTCATTTTGAACAATACATTGCTGGTCATAGGTCTGGGCTGGGAGAAAACACAGAAAGAGTGTGTCCTAACTCCAGGTAATTAAGGTGGACTCCTTAATTACCCCCTTCCAAAAGCAGGAGCAAATTTCAGGAGAACTCCACTTTGTCAGGACGTGGTGGAGTTACAGAGCAGTCTGGCAGGTGGAAAAGCAGTTTTTAAATGCACTGTTAGTGTCAACATCACTGGCAGAGTAGAAAAGGATCCTTCTCACATCTAGGCAAAGCTGGGTTCTGCAGCATCTCTACTGCCAGAATGCAAAGTAGTCTCAACAGAATCTCACTAATTCCTTCAAAGGCTCTCTTACACTCATCTCCACAGATTATACAGTAAATACCCTTCAAGAAAGCACTCTCTAACCCCAACAAGGCTATTAAAAAAGTAAGGCTTAACCAGCTGACCTCTGATTATCTTCAGTACTTCACCCATCTGTCTCCAATACACAAATTTCAGCCTCAAGCAACACATCCTTAAGGTGTTGCAACTGGATATTAATAACCACAAAGCCATTCCATGGCTTAAATGAGCATCACCCAATCAGAATCTGGTTTACCTTCTGCAAGTCTAATGCTTGCACAAGATTAGCCCACATGAAATGAGATTAAACCAAATCTTTAAATGTTAATTAACTCCCATATGATGACTTAAATAAGGAAACTTTCCAGTAACGCTGCGTTTTGTAGTGACAATATTTACAAAATTTGGGAGCTGCAAATAAAACTGGAATCACTCAACAGCAGCTTTCATCAAAACAAGTGAAATTTAACTCACACTAAAAATCAGCGAACTGTTTCCCTACTGGCTTCTCCAGAGGCAATGGTGCTGGCATCTTCCTCCAGCTTCTTTACCCACTCCTACTTCTTTGACACCTCTGTAACTTATCCATCTGTAGACTGTGGGCTGCAGGAGAACTGGGACCATTCATAAAATCATTAAGGTTGGAAAAGACCTCTAAGATCATCAAGTCCAACTGCCAGCCCAACACTACCGTGCCTACTAAACCATGTCCCAAAATTCCATGTCTACATACTTTTTTAACACCTCCAAGGGTGACGACTCCACCACTTCCCGGGCAGCCTGTTCCAGTGCTTCACCACTCTTTCAGTAGAGAATTTTTCCCAAATATCCAATCTAAACTTCCCCTGGTGCAACTTGAGGCCATTTCCCTCTCAATCCATTGCTTGTTATTTGGGAGAAGAGACTAACACCCACCTCATTACAACCTCCTCTCAGGGAGCTGCAGAGCGTCATGAAGTTTCCCCTCAGGCTCCTCTTCTCCAGACTAAACAGCCCCAGGTCTTCAGCCCTTTTCCAGACCCTTCCCCAGCTCTGTTCCCCTCCTCTGGACATGCTCCAGCCCCTCAGTGTCGTTCTGGGAGCGAGGAGCCCAAAGCTGAACACAGGATTCAAGGTGCAGCCTCACCAGTGCTGAGTCGACAGGGACAATCCCTTCCCCACTTCTGCTAGCCATCCCAGGGCCGATCCAAGCCAGGATGCTGTTGGCCTCCTGGCCCACCTGAGCACACTGCTGGCTCATGTTCAGCCGCTGTTGACCAGCACCACCAGGTCCTTTTCTGATGGGCACCTTTCCAGCCACTCTTTCTTAAGCCTGGAGTGCTGCACGAGGCTGTTGTAAATGAGGTGCAGGACCGAACATTTGGCCTTGTTGAATCTCATACAGTTGGCCCATCGATTCCTCTGCAGAGCCTTCTTACCCTCCAGCAGATCAATACTCCCACCCTATTGGGTGTCATCTGCAGACTGAGGGAGCAAGCAATTCCCTCATCCTGACTATCCATAAAGATGCTAAACAAGACTGTCCTCAACACTGAGCCCTGGGGAACACCGCTTACAACTGGATGCCAGCTGGACTTCATTCAGCAGCAGCAGCACAGTTGATCCACAAGGGTTACTTCCAACCTACCGGGCTACCAAAAACTTATCCTTTTGCCCCCCTCTCCCAGGTTAGCTTTAAGGCTTGTCCACCTTCAATCGCAGCCAGGAGTTCATTCTGCCACCAAATACATATGAGGAAGTGGTGGGAGTAACAACTCAAGGCTTTTTTGATGGTAAGTTTGTTATCCAGTCTTCAGTTTGCTGGGGGTGTGCTGCCAATGCCCAACACAAATGTGTGTGCACAGCATGCCCTCCTGATGGCTGTAGACTCAGAGAGCAATTCCAGCTGCCACCAGCCCCTAAAAATGGTGATTTACCCTTTCAGCCTAGTATGCCTGCTACTCAACATCTTATACAGACACTGTAAGCAGCTTTTGCATTTGAACGCCTTCCACTGACTGAAGATTACAAGTTATATCTCTTTAGGACAAAACCAGTTTCAGTCTGCATTTGAAAGCATCCAGGGAGATTCTGATCCCAGCAGGGCCTGGAGATTGTTTCAATTACAAAAAGAGGGAAAGAAAGCCACAAATACATCTTAAAGAAAGGGGAAGATGAAGCAGGAGCCTTCAAAGAAATGCAGCTTTGTTAGAAACAGGAAAAAAAAAAATCACAGGAAGAGGAAACCACAGAACATCAGTTAGGAAAACAAGAAGATCTGCAAGAGGTTTATTATGGCCTTGATTAGCTATCCCAGCTCAGGGCTGGAGCAGAAGAAGCATCAGTGAGGAAAGTGTTCCCTGGGAAGAGGTGCAGCAAGGTAGATGCTGGGACAGGATGCTGCTTTCCAAGAAGGTGAGCTACGGAGACTCTTCACACATCCATTATAGGGAGGAGAGAGCGTAGAGCATCTTCTTGCCTGTGGAAATGAATCTTGGCTCAGGAGCGAGACAACACTGTTAGAGTCGAGGAAGCACCTACGTGTAATTACACTGCCTTAATGAGTCAAAGAATAGATGAATATTTTATCGGTTTTCACTCTGAATATTTGGAGGGTTTTTCATTTCAGAAGAAAAGGAGGATGCAAATTCACAGCAATAGCACAGTGGGGCGTCAAGCTGTTTCAGGAAGAGCTGTGCATCTGGTCTTGAACCTCTGAATCCCAGTGAGGTAGCTGGACCACGGATAAAGCAAACTATGTGAGACATCACCCTTCAGCCTGAGGCCACCAGCAGCATAAGATCAGCTGCAATTTTGATATCCCTTCTTCTAGGGAGGATGGAACAGAGGGGCATTGGGTACAGCTGTAGGCATCACCTGCGTTTAGGCAACAAAATTCTCTGCTCGTGCTTGTGCCTGCCCTCCTGCAAAGAAATCAGGCCTATGCAAACCTCATGAAGATCAACAGGCCCAAGTGCAAGGTCCTTCATCTGGGTGAGGGCAACCCCAAGCACAATTACAGTCTGGGCAGAGAATGGATTGAGAGTAGCCCTGAAGAGAAGGACTTGGAGGTGCTGGTGGATGAGAAGCTAGCAACATGCACTTACAGCTCCGAAAGCCAACCATATCCTGGGCTATGTCCAAAGAAGTGGGACCAGCAGGGTAAGGGAGAGGATTCTCTCCCCTTACTGCTGTACATAGCAATCAATTTGGGGGCATACACTGATTTACCTGATCTCCCTGGACAAATTTGCTCCCTCCACCTTGAATTAAATCTAAGCATGATGCACAAGCAGCTGCATTTCTGTAGTGATACAGGAAAGCATTGTAAAGCATCTTAGGATCCTTCAGGAAAAATGTTAAATATCTGTTCAGTAATTCATTGCATGTTAATGTATTCACTGTTGATTTTGACTCTCCTGTTGCACAGAAAGAACAAGAAGAACAATGCTTGCTGAAACGTTAGGATTCCAGAGGATAAAAATGGTCCAGGGTCTCAGAATATTCAACAAGTCTTGTACAGGGTGCAGAGAATGACCCCATCCCCACGCAGGCACAGATCCTCCATGGTGAAGGATAAGGAGCAAGCTCTGTGCTCAAGCACGCTGGGTTTGACCTGCAAGCGGCAAAGCTGCAAGATGGATGCTGTTTCACATTTCTGTGGGTGCAAAGATCAAAATCAAAGCTTGCCTCAGTCCTCAAACAATGAGGGCCTGGGACCTGCTCCATTCCTCTGCTGCTTACTAGGCAGAGAGACAGGTTAAGCATTCTTTTTGCTTATTTTTCACTGTGTCCTCTTCTAAAAAGCCATACCTGAGGTGCCCATATCCGCCAGCAACTTTTGCCTGACATGACCTCACGAGGATAGGGCTTCAGACCACAAAGCAAAAGCACTTATGCTCTTTTTCCATAAATGCACACCATTAATTGCTTCTTCTTCTGGACTGTAACATATTTTCATTCGCTGCTTGGAGCAGTTCTGAGGACATAACTGCCCTCCATTGTTCCTGCTCTTCAGCATGGAATGCGAATGAGAGAACCTACTACTTTTCCAATGTGCTCAAACATAAAGACTCGAAGCATCATCGTATGTTTAACAGACTTAGCATTATTTTACTATGTGCTAAATTAGGGGAGTGTTTGAAACACACTCACCTCAGCAATAAGTACTCACACACCATCTGCTTCTACACCTCAAGAAGATAAAAATACACTGCTGCAGCACATTGCATGCAGGAATACTCTGCCCTTCAATTTTCCCCAAGCACCTGGCAAAAGCTCCACAATTATTTTTCTACCCCAGCATCTCTGGTTTCTCAGTGGCCATGTAAGCAAGTCACTTGTGGACTCCAGTCCTTGTATTAATTCTCTTCCTGTTTTGCAGGAGTGTATCCAGAGAAAGGCAACAAAGCTGGTGAAGGGGCTGGAGAACAAGTCTTAATAGGAGTGGCTGAAGGAACTGTTGTCATTTAGCCTGGAGAAGAGGCTGAGGAGAGAACCTTATCGCTCCCTACAACTACCTGTTAAACCACTGGCAGATGCCACAGGAACTGGACACAATCGTTTGAAGGCTTTGAAGACACCGTGCTCAGATAGAAAATGCACGACCAGTGGAAGGTAATGACGCACATCCGCAACAAGACTGTACAGCGCCAGTAGGTATGCAAAAGCACACCGCGTTCATTCTGCTCTGAAGCAGAGAGGGTATCCGTATGTGTGCCACTGACAATGCATCGTGGATTTATTTAATTTTAATACACTCCCTGGCAGGGATCCAGTGATAGTTCCGTGACCTTCATTTTCTCATTGCCCAAGTGTGTATTTCACAGCCTAACATGTTATATACCTCCAGGTAATGAAAGCACATTTATAATCTGATAAGTCGCTATCCCTAGCTAGGCTCAGATGACAATTTAAGAACTCTAGTGTCACCATTGTTTTGGTTGTTTGGCTTTTTTTCCTGAATGGAAGATTAAACCAAGAAATCATTGTTTACTCTCTTTTTTCCCAAGTAACAGTGCGTATTGCACAGCATTCAATGGAAGAGTTTGAAAATCCAAATCCCTGAGAAAACTGAGAATTATGGCAGGGTTACAACACAGAATTGCTTGATTGGAAAAGACCTTTGAGATCATTGAGTCCAACTGTACCTGTCTACTAAACCATGTATCTGAGCATTTCATCTACCCTTCTTTTAAATATCTCCAGGGATGGTGACTCAACCACCTTCCTGGGAAATGTTTTAATACTCATTACTAATGCTGCTCTCAGAAAATGTTTGTAGAATGGCCATTCAGGATCCCATCTTCATTATCTCAATGCTATCAACACATAGATTTTGCCTCATAGTAAATGTAGGGTGGTATTTAGACGCCATCGAATTTTAAGAATGAAAAGCCGTTTCAATGTGAAGAGCCTTGAGAAGCATAGCAAATCATAACATTTCAAAACGGAGTTGTTTCTGACTCCAGTATTATAGAGCTAAATCACTTGTACCATTACAGAAAAGTAATTCCGCATGTGAGAAACGAGCAGCAGCACTTTGGTGATAAGGACAGAGAGATATTTGTACTAATGAGGAAATGTAAGCTCCATTTTAATGCTGCAGCCATAACTCTGGAGCCGTTAGCAGCGTCTCCTTGGCTTTCTCCAGGGATCAACTCAGTATCACTATCACATCCTTCTTCGAAGTGATGAAAGCACATTATAGGCTGATAAAAGGCCATCCGTGGTATTTCTTACAGGCCTCCAAAGATGAGCAATTTATTAAAAAGAGCTTTTCAGGAACCTGGCAAAACCAAAGCTTTTTTTATCAATGCCTCACACCAAATCCATCTTCCCTTAAATAAATTCCTAGAGCCCGGCGCTCCAAAGTCACTCTGCCCTAATTGCCGCTGTTTCGCATTTGCAAATTACAAGTGGTAATGCCTCTTCGCTTGTCAGCAAAGATTTATCAACCCGGTCCTGTGTCAAAAGGTCACATGAGCAAATGGGAGCACAAGCAGTTTGAGCTGGAACCTCTCCTCTCTGTCTGAGCTGTCCCACTGCCACAAGTGCACAAATCCAGGATGACACAACACACAATAAAATAGCCTAAATAATTAAAAACAAAGCTGTAATTATCAAAGTAAAAGAACAAAGCAGCTCTGAGATGTAACAAGCCTTGCTTTTCTTTGTCTCCATTCGCTTATTTGCAACAGGTCTCCCAGGCACTACTGTGAGTTAGAGTAATGAAAAGATGCTCCAGGGTTTGGTTAAAGGCTACTGCATCCAGCTGTGTGCCCTGCATTAGAACAAAAAGAAAACACCCGAAATCTGAGGGTCTGATTCTAACCTACCATTTTAAACCACACCGGCAGCGTAAATGCAAGAATAAATTAGCCCCACACCTCCTCTAACAGCGGCGTAAATGAGCTGTAATGTAAACAATGATCCAGCTTAAGATTTCAAATTAAGAACCAAAGGAAACATGGAGGCCAGATGTTTTGTTGACTCATGTCTTAAACAAACGCCGCTTTCCGCATGCAGTGGAGTTGTTCACCTCTCCTTTGAACAGCACCTGGGAACTGCAGCACCACGCAAGGCACGGTAAAAACTAGGTACAGATATCACCGAATCATAGAATAGTTTGGGTTGGAAGGGACCTTAAGGATCATCCAATTCCAACCACTATCCCATAGGCAGGGACATCGTCAATTGAATCAGGTTGCTCAAAGCTTCATCCAGGCTGGCCTTGAACACCTCCAGGGATGGGGCATCCACAACTTCTATACGAAACCTGTGTCGGTGCCTCAACACCTTTACAGGAGAACATTTCTTCCTAAAATCTAATCCCAGTCTTCCCTCTTTCAGCTTAAAACTGTTGCCTTACACCCAATCCCTGCAATCCCTGATAAAGCGCCCCTCCCCAGCTTCCCCGTAGCCCCCTTTCAGTACTGGAAGGCTGCTCTAAGGTATCCCCAGAGCCTTCTCTCCTCTAGGCTAAACAACCCCAACTCTCTCGTTCTGTCTTCAGATGGAGGTCCTCCAGCCCCCAGATTATCTTTGTGGCCTCTGGACAGATCACTCTAACAGCTCCATGTCCTTCCTGTGCTGAGGACTCCAGAACTGGACACAGGACTGCAGGTGAGGTCTCGCGAGAGCAGAGTAGAGGGGCAGAATCACCTCCTTTGACTTGCTGAACTGTCCCAAACCCCCTTTTACTGTGTCTGCACCTTCACTGACACAACCAGCCCACATGCTGCTGTAAAGCGCTCCAATTCACCCTCACAGCTGAGAAAAGCTTTAAGCCAAGCCCCTCTGTGTGAAATTACGTGAAATCAGCTAAATTGTCCAAGTCAAGCGAAATGAACAGGGCCTAGCATTGTGTGTGGGGAACCCTGCTCCTTACCAGTGCCTCTTCATTCATCGAGGGTCACACCACTTGATTTCAGGCATATTATTCCTTTGGCTTCATGAGGGATTCCACAGATTGAGTGATAACGCCAGTCATTTGCACTGACCGAGGTCACCACCCCACAATCCATCGCTTGTAGCAATGTGTCATCCTCAAAAACCCTGAACAAGGGGTGATCCAATGATGGACTGACAGGGATGCAGGATACAGGGCAAAAGGAGAAGCCTGGAACAAGCACTTTTTTCTTCCCAAAGGAACTCGCTCCAGCACCTGGCTGACCCTACTTGCAGCACTAACATCAGGTTTTCCGTTTTGTTATTTATTTAAAGATAGAACACTAAAAACAGACAATGTACCTGTGCAGCTCAGACGCAACATGCAGACATTTACTACTGGATCACGTTGTTCAAAGCCTCATCCAATCTGGCCTTGAACACCTCCAGGGATGGGACATCCATGGCTTCTCTGGGCAATGTCTCACAACCCTCAGAGCAAAAGTTTTCTTCCTAGTATCTCATCTAAACGTCCCCTCTATCAGCTTAAAAGCATTCCCTCCTGTCCCATTCCTGCAATCCCTGATGAATAGCCCCTCCTCAGCTTTCCTGTAGGCTAGTAGGATTCTACCTCACCACTGATTCTCCAGAACGCAACATCTCAGTCTCTTATAGCAGACTGAGAGCAGAAAAATGTCAAATTACACATTCCAGGATTCTGCTATCAACCTGGATTGGATGGGTTCAAAATATTTTGGTAGGGAAAGATATTAGATGTCCATGTTTTAAATTACACTGTAGTGCTGAAAGCGGTAGCACGCAGCCTTTCAGCCAAGGCCTGATTCAATTCTACTCTGACACAAAATAAGAAAATGGCACATTATTCCCAAATCTTGTAAACACAGACTTGTAAACACTCCCCACTGTCTCCCTCATCCATACCATGTTTTCAAAGCCTGTGGGAAAGCAGATGGCAGCCACCCAGTTTGGGTTTGATGCAATCTGTTGCTGATGGGGAAAAAATCTTGAGTGCCACTCCTGCAAATGTAAAACCTGGGAAGTTCAGCCCACTTCTTAGTTTTGTTAGATTTTTTGTAACAGTTTTGCCAACAGACCCAGCTATGCTCAGGGAGAACACATGCTTTATGTTCTCAGCCTCAACTCAGCAGCAAAAAGCCCCTTAGATAATTCCCAGAATGGTTCACTGTCTATTTCATAGAATCTTGCAACAGTTTGCATTGGAAGGGACAATGAAGGTCACCAGTCCAAGCCCCCTACAGTGAGCAGGGACATCTTGAACTTGACCACATTGCTCAGAGCCCCATGCAACCTGGCCTTGAATGTTTCCAGGGATGGAGCATCAACCACCTTTCTGGACAACCTATGCCACTGTGCACCAGCCTCAGCAAAAAAAATTTTGTCCTAATATCTAGTCTAAACTCCTCTTTCATTTTAAAACCATTAACCCTTGTTCTATTGCTACAGGCCCTGCTAAAAAGTTTCTCCCCATCTTTCTTATAAGCCCTCTTAAATATTGAAAAGCCTCAATAAGATCTCCTCAGAGCCTTCTCTTCTCCAAGCTGAACAAGCCCAACTCTCTCAGCCTCTCTTCACAGGGAATGTGTTTCAGTCCTCTGAAGTGCCGCATCTACACATTTTTTGAACATGTCTAGGGATGGAGCCTCCATCACTTCCCTGGACAGCCAACATCAGCTGCCTCTCTCAGCAACTGCAGATGGAACTCATTAGGTCTCAGAGACCTGCGTGTAATCTCTAACTCAGCCTGTATACACTGCTGATGTTCATTTGTGTCTCAAACCCCTTCACTAATCACAGAAACCTGGGAGACCTTGCTCGGGAAGATCAAAGAAAAGAAGGCACCAAGGACCTCAGCCTTAACTGTGTCCACTGCCCCAAAATCATGTGTCTCATTCAGCAAGAGGCCACAATGTAAATGATCATCTGCCTTTGACATCCTCTTGCAAGCGTCAACTCTAGGTGAGCTCTAGCTTTCCTAACTCAAACCCTACATGCCTGGACAATGTTTCTAACCTCCACCCTTGTAGCCAGACCCTGCTTCTAACTCCTGCATACAGCTCTTTTTGCATACTGAAAACAAAACGAACCACTCTGCCCTTTTGTGCCTCTAGCAGAGGTCATAACATGATGCCTCAAAGTGAAAAACCTCTGCGACCCCACTCAAAACTTAAGGATTTGACAGCTTTTCTCTCCAACAGACGAAAAACTGGCTAATGATGCTAGCGATTATTTAAGCCTCTTCTCAGCAGGCTGTAAACAACCCTGGCTTGACACAAATGCCAGTGGTCAAAAAGCTTCAAAGTCCTTCTTCAAAACTGAGCAATTTTATTTGACTGAGTTTCTCCATGCAGGAATGAATTTTAGAGATTGATTCTATGTGATACAATCAGGATGTTTTAGTTCCTGGAGATAAGATGACACTTCTCCCACCCACAGCTATAAACTTTAAAAGCGTGACACAGATTTCCTACAAATGTTTGCTTCACTGTTTCAGCAGCCTCAAAGAGCATTAACTGTATTTAAAAGAAAATAAGAATAACTAACCTGAAGTTAAAGCATTTCTGTGATCCCTGATGTTTTATACACATTAAATGAACCTTCCAATGAGCACATTCATATTCTTACAGAGCTGCTCTACTTTGGTCTTCTCTCCTGGGGGAGAAACATAGCTCTGAATCCCCCCATGATTAATTGCAAAAATAAACACAGGAACTGGATAACCACCTTACGAGTCAGGTTGAGCTGGAAACTTTAGCAGAATGACAAAAAATGCATCAAGACGAGACAAGAAAGCTCTCCTAGCCATTCCTTTTCTTCATAAAAGCACTTATTTCAGTTCCTGCTCCTCTTGCCTGACCCTCATGTCAAATAACATTGTTCAACAACTTTGCTGCAGACATGGACAGCAGTTGAGTGCTGGTGGAAGAGAAGCTCAACATAAGCCAGCAATGTGTGCCTGCAGACCAGAAAGCTAACTGTATCCTGTGCCGCATTCCAAGAATTGAGACCACCAGGGTGAGGGCACGGATTTTGCCTTCCATTGGCAGGGACACCTTCCACTGGATTAAGTTGTTCAAAGCCCCATACTACCTGGCCTCGAACACCTTCAGGGATGAGGAATCCATGATTTCTCTGGGCAACCTGGGCCAGTGCCTCACCATTCTCACAGAAAAAATAATTCTCCTCAATGTCTAATTTAAGTCCACTCTCTTCCAGCTTAAAACCATTCCCCCTCATCCTCTCCCTTAACTCCCTGATTAAGAGTCTTTCCCCAGTTTTCCTACAGGCCCCCCTTAAGTACTAGAAGGCTGCTAGAAGGTCTCCCCAGAGCCTTCTCCTCTGTAGGCTGAACAAGCCTAACTCTCTCACTGTCCTCATGTGGGAGGTATTTTAGCTCCCTGATTACCTTTGGGGACTTCTCTAAATCTGCTCTAACAGATCCATAATCTTTCCTGCCCTGTAGCCTCCAGTACTGAACACAGAGCTCCACATGAAGTCTCATGAGAGCTGAGTAGAGGGCGAGAATCACTGCCCTTGACCTGCTTGTTAAGGGGCAGCTACTGAGTTGCCCCCTTGCTAAATGCAAAGCCACAAAGACATTTACATCCACCAAACCACTTAAAGGCTTCTCTTCTGCAACCGTTTGTCATACTCCTCAGTGAGCAGAACAAGAACATCCTTTCTCAGGCAATCGAAGGTTTTGCATGTTCCAACTGCTCTGTCTTGGAAAAGCTTCTGCAGCTGAACCTCCCCTGACTCTGCTGCTGCTGACAAAGCAGTGCCATCATCCTACAGCCTCATTCACTGCCACTTGACCTGGATTAAGAACTTTGGGGCAGGATCTCAGTCAGCAGCCAGCGCAGATGGGCCATGCCAGCATTTAATCGAGGAAGGGTGCCACCAGGTGATGTTGCACCGGTGCCAAACCTTGCTCCGTCAAAACCACCCTGGAGACCGTCTGCAGCATTAATAGCATGGAAAGAGCTAAACCAGGGTGTGTTTTCTCCTTTGGAGATGGCCTCATTGCTTTTCTTGGGTTTTAAGTCATATGTCAGCACTTCAGGGATTGTCCCTAGACGCTGGACTGATGCCCATCCTCAGGGTTCATCCAAGTGCACCAGTTCAGTCCCATGCCAACCAAACCCATATTAATCCCAGCATAGTGCTGCATACTCTGCAGGCTTGGAATTATGTGCCAGATCTTGACCCATCAGTTCATCTCTTAGACAGTATCAAGACCAGGGGCTGAATTTCAATGCCCTAGAACCAAGAAAGAGACTCCCCTCTGCCTCTTAACAGTGTAATTTCACAGAATACACCTCTCCAGAAACACTCCTACTCACTTTAAAAGTTAGGCGTGGTTTCACAAGATTTATTTTCATGAAATAAGATTTTTGTCCTCCTTTTTACAAATCATCCGATTTCACAGTATTCTTCAACTGTAATACTGTAATACTAACAGTACAAATTCACATGTACCCAGTCAAAAATGTCAAACGAAATATTCAAAAACTAGAGAATGGTGTGCAGATGACTGTGAGGGACACAGAAGGATGCTAGGTTTAAGAGCACTACAGCATCTTGCTTAGAACAGAAGACAGGCACATGCCACCATCTTTCATTAATCACAGAATCATAGGATCATTAAAGTTGGAAAAGGCCTACCAGACCACCAAGTCCAATTGTCAGATCAACATCATCATGCTTACCAAACCATGTGCCAAAGCGCCACAACTACACACTTTGTAAACACCTCTAGGGAAGGGGACGCCACCACTTCCCTGGGGAGCCCGCCCCAGTGCTTCACCACTCTGTCAGTAAAGAAATGCCTCCTCCTATCATGTGAAGCATGCGAGAAAGCTATGGGAAAGATGAATTCAAAGAGCTAATTAGGAAGGAACCATTTCTGAAAAGTGACTGATCCAGCTGCATAAAATCTGTCAACATTCAGTCTTAAGGTCCTTCAAAAGAGCCTTCCACTTTCAGCCTCTGCCACCTTGTTGCCACCTTTCACCTGGCAGCTACGAAAAGTTTGCCTGAAATGGCTGTAAAATATGCGAGGGCTCTTCTTGCCTATGCACGTGAGCACTTGCCCAACTGCTACTCACAGAAATGCACTCATGTTAGACCAATAACAAGAGTCACCAGTGGTGTAACCTAAATGCAAAGCCAAACATCCTTTCAGTCCTAGACCTAGAAGACTTAGGTTTGCTATAAATTTTTTTCTCCCCTCTACTCTTGTTTCTCATGAGACCTCAACTGGAGCCCTGCGTTCAGTTCTGGAGTCTTCAGCACAGAAGGACATGGAGCTGTAAGAGTGAGTCCAGAGAACGCCACAAAGATTATCCGAGGGGTGAAGCACCTCTCATACAAGGACAGCCTAAGATAGTCGGGGTTGTTCATCCAGGAGAACAGATGGCTCTGGGCCTTAGACCTTAGAGCAGTCTTCCAGTAATTAAAGGGGGCCTCTAGGAAAGCTGGGGAGAGGCTCTTTAGCAGGGAGTGTGGGGACAGGATGAGTGGGAACAATTTTACGCTGAAAGAGGGAAGATTGAGATTAGATAGCAGGAAGAATTTTTTTCTATGAGGGTGGTGAGGCACTGGGTACAGGTTTCCCAGAGAAGTCGTGGATGCCCCACCCCTGGAGGTGTTCAAGGCTGAATTGGGCGAGGCTTTGAGCAACCTGATCCAGTGGCAAGGAGGTTAGAACTGGTCTTTAAGGGTTCTTCCAATCCAAACCATTCTATGATTCTATGGAAGAAAGAAAAAAATAAGAATATTGAAGAAGATACTCTTCTTGCACTAAAGTTCAGTGAAAGGGGACAGGAGAAAGGGGACAGGTTGACTAGGCAGCCAATGGGCTTTCCTCCTAAGCGCAGATCAAGTTCTCAAATATCTTAAAGCAAAGCGGAGCTCTCCAGGCTTACCCTGTTTCCAGTATATCGATCCAAGTATACAAAAATTGCAGTCATAATTATCATGGGTTTCAGAAGCAGACATTTTGTTGTAACTTGGATAGAAATTACACATCAGTGAGCAGCAGGTGAGATATTATTGTACCCCTGACTACGTGGCCTATATAGTAATAAGTCTGTGTACATCCATAGTCAACCAGGGAAAACCACAGTCATCTAATAAGAATGCAATCCGCTGCTTGAGAATGCAGTTTTGGCCAGATCTTAATGCTGTGGAAATTACATTTGCTTCAGCAATCAAATCTCCCTCTCATTACCTCACTGCTACCAGGCTTCTGATATAATTGACATGATCACTTGTAACGGTTAGCAAAGTTTTGATTTTCAAACAGCCAATCTTGCCCTTTTTTTCTGTAGTACTTTAGTCCCATCCATTTATACACTCAGACTTTTTTCATTCAAATACTCTTTTCCAGAGAAAGAAATGCAAAACAGTTTCAATTTCCCAGTAATTAAGAATATAAATAAAGCGAAAGCTGTAGAATCACAGAATGGTTTGGGTTGGAAGGGCTGTTAAAGATCATCCAGCTCCAACACCCCTGCCATGGGCAGGGACACCTTCCACTGAATCAGGCTGCTCAAAGCCTCATCCAACCCTAAACACTTTCAGGGACGGGGCAGCCACAACTTCTCTGGGCACCCTGGGCCAGCGCCTCACCACCCTCACGGTACAACATTTCTTCCTACTATCCAATCTCAATCTCTCTTCTTTAAGTTTAAAACTGCTCCCCCTCATCCTATCCCTGCACTCCCTGATAAAGAGCCCCTCCCCAGCTTTCCTGTAGGCTCCCCTTTAAGTACTGGAAAGCTGCGATAAGGTCATCCCTGAACTTTCTTCTGACTCTGAGGGCCTCTCTGCACAAACCCTTCTTCCATTGAACAGGGATACTCTCGCTCCAGCAAGTGTTAGACATTCCCCTGTGCTTGCAGGTTCACTCCTATGCCTGTCAAAACCAGGCTGGCTGAAGAGACAGCAAAAAAATTTAAAACAGAAAAAACCTTTAAAGCTTATACATCTGGCATTTCCTCTTAACACCTCTTCAAGCATTCACCGTTCATTAAGCCTTTCATTTCCTTCTCAAATAACCTCCCACTGAGTTAAACCAACACAATCAAACAAAATCTGAGTAACCAGGCCAACACATGGAGCTGGTACACACCTACAAAGCACATTGACATCTACTACACACCCTGACACAGTAGATGCTCTGCGATGCCCTGGATGCCAAATACTGACTTGTACAAGGGCAATTCTCCTCTGAGGAGGCCACATCTATAAGCAAAGGGTACAATGAAGCTCAGAATCATAAAATGGTTTGGATTGGAAGGGACCTTAAAGCTCATCAAGTTCCAAGCCCCTACCATGGGCAGGGACACATTCAATTGGATCAGGTTGCTCTAAGCATCGTGCAACCTGGTCTTGAACACCTCCAGCTACAGGGCATCCGCTATTTCTCTGGGCAACCTAGGCCAGTACCTCATCATCATCACAACAAAAAATTTCTCTCTAATATCTAATCTAAATCTCCCCTCTTTAGGCTTAAAACCATTCCCTCTCATCCAATCCCTGTACTCCCTGATCGAGAGTCTCTCCTCAGCTTTCCTGTAGGCTCCCTTTAAGTACTGGAAGGCTGCCCTGAGGTTTCCCCAGAGCCTTTGCTTCTCTAGGCTGGATAACCCCAACTCTCTCAGCCTGTCCTCGTTTGGGAGATACTCCAGTCGTCGGAATAATTTTCTAGCACCCTCTGGATTCACTCTAACAGCTCCATGTTCTTCCCGTGCTGAGGACTCCTGAGCTGGATGCAGGACTCCAGGGAGGTCTCACAAGAGAGGAATAGAGAGGCAGAATCCCCTCCCTCACTCTGCTGATCACACTACTTCGGATGCAGCACACGATACGGTTGGCTTTCTGGGCTGCAAGCACACATTGCCATCTCACGATGAGCTTCTCATCCACCAGCAGCCCCAAGTCCTTGTCTTCAGGGCTACTTCCAATTCATTCTCTGCCCATTCTGTAGCTGTGCTTGAGCTTGCCGCAACCCAGGTGCAGGACCTGGATTATGGATTGGAATTTCCTCATGAACTCAGTCCTAGACTCTCCAACACAACACATGGTGCCTTTTACTCTGTCGAGACAGTTACATGTTTGCCTTTCCCCTCCACTCTCAGGGGCTCTGCAACAATTTAGTATCTTCAAGATCTACACTGAAAAAACTGGCTGAAATTGCTTGAAATCATAAATTACTAGATATTGTGTCTGTGCCTCCTGCACACACTGAGCATCACAATACGCATCAACTAATTTAAAAACCTAAAGATCACACACTTTATGTTGTGCTTTTTCATGATTCACATTTATTTTCCTCAAAAAAGTAGTAGCACAAGAAAACAGTCACAGAATCATGACGGCTGGAACAAAACTCCAAGATCATCCAGTCCAATGGTCTGCCCAATACTGCTGTGCCTACTAAGCCATGTCCCAAAGCACCATGTCTACATGTTTTTTTGAACATCTCCAGGAAAGAAGCTAAAGATCACTATGGAAAACATTAATGAGGTTTTCTTCTATGTGTTTTAAGTAGGAGCTTAAATACAAATACTATTTCTTCTAAATACTTGTCACCCTCTTCTCCAGGTCTCTGAGGAAAAGTAAATAAAATTGGCAAGGACTAGCCTTACTTCTTTCCTTGTACTGGAAGAAAATATGGGTGTACTAAAGCTTTGATGAAACCAAGGCGACACTATCACAGCAGTGACAAAGTTCCCACGAGCTCTAACCAGTGTGCTGGGTTCATTTCACACCGCGGCTAACTTTATGCTGGTCACCAGCAGGCTCAGAAGGAGTCAGCAGTGTGTTCTGGCAGCCAAGAGGGCAAACCGCACCCTGGTGTGCAGCAAACACAACGTAACCAGCTGGTAAAAAGACGGGATTACCCTGCTGCATTCAACATCGGTGTCACCTCAATTTGAATGTTGTGTGCAGTTCTGTGCTTTACAATCTAGGAAGGATGTGAAGGTCCTTGAACGTGTCCAGAGGAGGGCAACAAAGCTGCTAAAGGGGCTGGGGAGAATGTCCTGTGAGGAGGGGTTGAGGACTTTGGGCTTGTCTAGTTTGGAGAAAAGGGGGCTGAGGGGTGACCCATGGCTCTCTACAGAGGGGACAGGCAGAGGGAAGTGCTGACCTCTTCTCCCTGGGATCCAGTGGTAGCGTGTGTGGGATGGTCAAAGCTACACTAGAGGAAGTTTAAACTGGGCATTATGAAACAATCCTTTACTGAGAGCATGGTCAAACCCTGGCACAGGCTTCCTAGAGAGGTCATTAATGCCCCCAGCCTGTCAATGATTAAGGGGGCATTTGGGCAATGCCCTTAACAACATGCTTTAACTTGGTCAGTCCTGAAGTGGTCAGGCAGTCGGACAAGATGATCATCATAAGTCCTTTCCAAGTGAAATAGTCTGTTCCATTCTAATTCTCATTATTGTGGTGGTAAATGGAGTGTGGTGGTAAATGGAGTTAAATCCAGCTGGAGGCCAGTTACAAGTGGGGTTCCCCAGGGCTCAGTCCTGGGTCCAGTCCTGTTTAATGTCTTGATCAACGACCTGGACGAAGGCATTGAGTCCTCCCTTAGCAAGTTTGCAGATGACACCAAGCTGGGTGGAAGTGTGGATCTGCCGGAGGGTCGGGAGGCTCTGCAGAGGGACCTGAACAGGCTGGACTGCTGGGCTGAGACCAACGGCATGAGGTTTAACAAGGCCAAATGCCGGGTCCTGCACTTGGGGCACAACAACCCTAAGGAGAGGTACAGACTAGGAGAAGCCTGGCTGGAAAGCTGCCAGGAGGAGAAGGACCTGGGGGTGCTGGTTGACAAACGACTGAACATGAGCCAGCAGTGTGCCCAGGTGGCCAAAAAGGCCAATGGCATCCTGGCTTGGATCAGAAATGGCGTGACCAGCAGGTCCAGGGAGGTTATTCTCCCTCTGTACTTGGCACTGGTGAGACCGCTCCTCGAGTTCTGTGTTCAGTTCTGGGCCCCTCACCACAAGAAGGATGTTGCAGCTCTGGAGCGAGTCCAGAGAAGAGCAACAAAGCTGGTGAAGGGGCTGGAGAACAAATCTTATGAGGAGCATCTGAGAGAGCTGGGGTTGTTCAGCCTGGAGAAGAGGAGGCTGAGGGGAGACCTTATTACTCTTTACAACTACCTGAAGGGAGGTTGTGGAGAGGAGGGTGCTGGCCTCTTCTCCCAAGTGACAGGAGACAGGATGAGAGGGACTGGCCCCAAGCTCCGCCAGGGGAGATTTAGGCTTGAGATTAGGAAACAGTTCTTCACGGGGAGGGTGGTTAGGGATTGGAACAAGGGAGTCTGCCAAGGGAGGTGGTTGAGTCACCGTCCCTGGAGTTGTTTAAGGTGAGGGTGGATGAGGTACTTAGGAGCATGATTTAGGGTTTGGTGGGAATGGTTGGACTCGACGATCCAGTGGGTCTCTTCCAACCTGGTTATTCTGTGATATATCTATTTTTTCTAATGTGACCACAATGCCCTCTTCTTCTGACCCCTCTGCCACATTCCTCTTTACAGACCCTTTCTGGAATTTGACATCCCAGCCCTTCCACTGCCCCACATCTTGGTTTCAGCTCTGCAATCCATGTTTTCCCAGAGTTTCAGTTTGGTCATGCTTCACCATTTACCTCCTCAGGAACATGATATCTTCAAAGCACTTATTTTAAGCAACTCAAAAGCTGATCTATGCAAAACAATAAGCCAACTCTCTGCTTCACTTTCTGAATCAAACTGGGGCATCCCTGGGCTCCGTGAAAGGAGCACTGAAGATCCCACCCTCTCCCTCACGCTCCTCCACCCTTCTCTCGCAGTGCTAGCTTTCTTAAAAGCTTGCATGATCAAAGAGAACAAAGTTATGGATGCTCCCTCCCTGGAGGTGTTCAAGGCCGGGCTGGATGAGGCTTTGAGCAACCTGATCCAGTGGAAAGTGTCTCTTCCCATTGGAAGGGGGAGTAGGACTGGATGATCTTTAAAGTCCCTTCCAACTCAAACCATTCTATGATTCTATGTTACCTGTATCACAAGAGCATAGCATTCTTTCCTCTCCTGCAGTCTTCATGGTGGCAAAGTTAGACATGCACATTTTCTAGTGAAAATTCCTCTGCTTTATACGCTAAGCAAAAAAACCACAGAACACAGGTTGTGCTTGAGGAGCAGGTACAGCCTCTGTGGGAAGGGATATGATACGACTGTGATCCCCTCTCCACAAGGATGTTCGATGATGAAGCGCTCTTCTAAGAACAAGCAAAGTTCACATGCAGCACATATAGAGATGCCAAAGTAACCCTACGTCAACATCATTCTTTGAATCACAACGAGCAGACTTTTTTCTCCTGGCACATCAAACCCATATGTGAACTCAGGTACAATTCCAAAATATTACTGCAGGTTTCCCCGCTTTCCTCCCACTCAATGAAGACACTGTAGAAGATGGTTAAGTGAAAACATACTAAATCCACACGACACGAACTACAACAAGACCCAGCTTTCGTTCTACTGACATAACGATTTCATATTCTGGCTGCAAGGTACACAAGTCTATGGGCTCCAGACTCTGCCAAGGCAATACACGGATATCACAGGGACCCTAACAAAAGCTGACAGCAGACACTTCCCTTATATTCCCTGCCAGATCTTCTGCGTGCCAGAATATTCAATGTCTCAATCCCCATCCCTGAGAAAATACCCCCCAGCTTTGCCTTACCCTCACTGAAGGGTGAAGTCAATTTGCAGAACCTCGATGGACAGAAAAGAGGCAGCCCAGGTTACTCTAACCAGCACTGGTGATTATTATTTCCAGGGTTTAGATGCTCTGAAGTCGTTCAGCAGCCATTAGGTACAAAACCTGCAGAGCCTAGCATTCTGAGCTGCATTCCTGCTTTTTCAAAAAGGCAGCAGTTAATGGCATTCAGACTGAATCTAGAATCCTGGAAATACCTTTATTAAGTATGTCAGAAAACGTAGCAAAATGCTGTGTTGAACAATTGGCCGTAGCAATGCTACTCAGTTCTGCAAAGCGAGTCTGTATCACATCTGATGTGTTACATAAAATATGTCAGCATTTTCCTGGCAATAACAATACAGCAGCTTCTGAAAACCTTAACACGCTGCAAATAAAATATTTGCAATGCACTTGGAATTTTGGTCAATATAGCTGAACACACTCAGCTGTATTCTCACATGTCTCAATTGCCTGAGAAGAGCTTGGAGTCCACCTTTTTAAGGAGTAAGCACAGTGCTGTCTTATGTCTTCTTATATATTTCAGGTATAAAATATATATTTTTTTTATTTAGCTCTATTTATGCGTTCCTACATATAGGAATACACTCCTTGGGGTAAAAAAAAAAGGACGGAAGGAGGGTCAGCATAAGATGGAGACACAAAGTTCTTTTACAAGGCTTGAAAATGCTGTGATTAATCAAGCTCAGAAAGAAATCATAAAGACTGAGAAAAAGATGGATGGTTCATAGATATCAGGAAGAATTTTTTTCCTGTGAGGGTGGTGAGGCACTGGCACAGGTTGCCCAGAGAATTTGTGGATGCCTCATCCTTGGAGGTGTTCGAGGGCAGGTTGGATGGGGCTTTTAAGCAATGTGATCCAGGGGAAGGTGTCCCTGCCCATGGCAGAGGGATTGGAACTGGATGACCTTTAAGGTCCTTTCCAACTCAAACCATTCTATGATTCTGTTCTATGATTCTCTATGATTCATATAAGGACAGGAAAGAAAATATAGTGAGGGGATGCGGAAATTGGGGGGGGGGGGGGGAAGCAGAGGAGGAAGGACTTTTAAATAAGACATAGTACTGCCTGGAGTCAGAGAAGAGTACCAGGAGCCAGAAATGCAGCCTCAGAGTTCATCAAGTATGTGATTTCTGCCTGAAAATCTGTTCAGTTGGGACATGTGTTTCTGTCTGTTAACAGGTTTCTTAATTCACACACTGCTGCCAGCACCCATTTCTGCAGCATACTTCCACCAAACCAGAAGCTGCTGTCAGTACTTAGATGGATGGAGAAACCCTCCAACTTAAACCAAGAACCAAAAAGCAGAGGTGGTTGCCTGTGACTTCTCATCACCCAACTCTACGGGACATTCCCAGTTAACACCATTGTTCTCGTGGACTAGAGCAGTGCCAGGATTTCACCTCCTGTCACTTCAGGGTCTGAGCTGCACTGGCTCTTCCTGAACCACGCAGAGGTGCTGACTCCTCACTGCCCAGCTCTGTGCAGAGACCTCCTCCCTCAAACACATATCACAGAATCATAGAATGAGCTGGGTTGGAAGGGACCTCAAAACCCATCCAGTTCCAAACCCCCTGCCATGGACAGGTACACCTTACGTCAGGATGTTCAAAGCCTCATCCAACCTGGCCTGGAACACCTCCAGGGATGGGGAATCCACAACTTGTCCGGGCAACCTGTGCCACCGCCTCACTGCTCACACAGGAAAAGATTTCCTCCTATCATCAAGATCTCCCCTCTTCCAGCTTAAAACCATTTTTCCTCACCCTATCGCAGCACTTTGTGACAAAGAGCCTGCCCACAGCTTTCTGCAAGCCCCCCTCCAGCCTCGCTTATCTCATAGCCTTAGAGTTTCTCCTGCCCATAAGCCCAATGCCCAACTGAGATGATGCATTGTCAGTAAAAAACCCTCTGGCACTCCTATGATCCTAAGATCGTCACATACACAGGGCTGAGCTAAAGAACAGATAAAGGAAGAGCTGTGATGCGGCCCTGTGATGCTCAAGACCCACAGCACTGACAAGAGCAGGACTGGGTTGATGGCTGCACCATGTTTCAGCTACTTTTGAAGAGCTGGACACCAGCAGAAGCAAAACACTTGCTTTTTGGTGAGTGCAGTCATCCCAGGAGAGCATTTCTGAAAGGCTTAGGAAGTCTTTTGATTAGAAGGGAAATTGGAAATCCTAGCTACAGATCCTAACACATAACAGGCAGAAACCTGCTGTCACCCAAACTACCCATTTAATCTTTTTCTACTGCTCTACCAGAAAATGAGCTACACAGAAACCAGATCAAGGAGAAGGAAGAACAGAAAGGGCTGTTAGTGTGGTCTCACTATCACCTCCTGGACACTCCCTGCTTCAGGAAATTCTAGCTTTGTCTAAGCCCACAACAGAGTAACCACCACACTTACCTGTTTTAACTGTGATTTCTCTTTAGAGATTGCATGGTTGAGTTCTGGTTTTGATGCATCTCACCATCAATCGAGGCTCCCAATCCCAGAGTACTGCAAGGTGCCTTTCCCACCCTTTCCATCTCTGCTTCTTCTCTGAAAAAATTGCATCAGACAAGGACCTAGCCCCAAGCCCAACAGCTTAAATTAGTCAGAACTCAAGACAAGGACGATATCCACACACATTTGGTGGTAAACATCATTAGTACTCCTTTACTACTACTATAAATAAGAAATTAAAAAAACCTACAAGTAACTAGAAAGCTGGACCAGTCTTGAGCCACAACAGCCTGAGTGCCTGACCCTTCTCCCCAAGTCCTCCACCTGCATGGCTCAGCAATGTGAGGAACAGCATCCACACTATGGAGAGGCTGGCATGTTAGTAAATCACCTTGTACAAAGGGAAGAGTGGTTTCCAGGCCTGTTTGTAGCATCCTGGGCAGAGACCCAGCTCATCCTGGGATCTGGTAGACTAGGTGAGGATAGCAGTGGGTTCTAGAGGCAGACAAACCAGGCTTAAGGAGGCAAAGCTTTCTAGGAGCAGGAGGTCTGGGAAATCTGGCAGGCCCACTAGACAGGCAAATTTGCTTTACTTAGATTATTTAGGGTCTGCTCCTAAAACTTCCTTGGCCCTGCCTTGTCTAACGCTGGCCCTGCCAGAGACACTAATTTTCCCTGCCCCATCTGTTTGGATTTGCTCACTTACTAATTTATACAACGTCTAGCTCCATGGTGGCTAAGCATTTTAATCACAGTGATTAACACACTGAGCAAGAACAAAACAAAAATGGTTAATCAAAGGCTATTAGCAGTGTTTGAATGTCTAGCCGCCGCTTTCACACATGAATGCTGGTTAACGATCATCTCCCCATAACACTCACACCGTAAGCACTGCAGTTTGCCACAACCACATCAGGGATTTTGACCCATTTGGCACCAGGAGAATACAACAAGCTTCTGCAGGAAACACTCTGTGGTTTTCAGCCTGTCTGAAGTGCTTGATGCCATGAGCAAGAGAAAAAACTCATAAGAACAAGCATACTCTGTGTCAGAACACCAGTGCGCTGGAGGTGCAACCAACACTGTGATGGACCAAACTCCGCATGCCTCCAACATAAAGTGGACCGTTCCCCAGCTGAGGAGTAGGACAGATCTACAGCAACAAGAAATACCAAGAACTGTCATATTTGATGCATTATCTCCTAGTGTTTGCCACAGGAGTTTTATTTATACAAACACAAATGGAGTTTGGTGTTAACATAAGCCGGGGCTTGCTCCTACAATTATAGAGCTGGCAGCTCACCTCCAGGCTGCAGTGCTCACCACCTCCAAAATTACTGCCAGCATCAAAATGGATATCAGCATCCAACTGGGAATCAGAGCTCCCTGGGTGAAGCAATGTACATACAAAAAAACCCAGGCTCCGGCTTAAGGACCATTCGCAGATGCCAGGCAGAAGGATCACAAGGAAGTGAGGGGATGCCCTAACAGAGTCATGGAATGGTTTGGGTTGGATGGGACCTTAACGCTTATCCAGTTACAAATCCCCTACCATGGGCAGGGACACCTTCCTCTGAATCCGGTTGCTCAAAGCCCCATCCAACCTGGCCTTGAACTTCTCTGGGCAACCTGGGCCGATACCTCACCACCTTCAGAGCAAAAGGCAGAAGCCACAAAAAGAATTCCTAAAATACCTGAACAAAGTACTAACTTGGAAAGCCCGAGTCTCTTACGAATGAGTTACCTGGGCAGGGAAAGCATGTCTTATCTGTGTTTGTAAAGCTCTGTGTAAATTAACAGCCTTACATAAACAGGATTTAAAACAAAAATACAAGCACAACTACAGTGTTTATTGCTTTAAATACATCTCTAGTGGTTTACACAGTGAACACAGAGCTGAATGGTTTCATTTACGAGTCAAGGCAGCCCAAGGTAAAGCGTAAATATAGGTTTGTTTTGGGGCTTCTTTAATAGTTAATAAAACTAAAAGCAGCCAAAAAATATAGGTCACTTCCATGCTGTCAATCCAGCTGCCTTCACTCCTGCCTCATATGTCTTTCTGAAGCCCCTTTGGCTAAATAGTGAGTTTTATCTTCCTTATGAAAAAGGACACTAAGGCTACAGAATCGGGCTCTAGGGTGGTTCTGGTTTCAAAATCCTCCAGTTAAAGCTGAATGTTGGGTAAATGTCCATGATAACCAGTAAAGCCAGGAAAGCTATACAATCTCATGCCTGTGCACAGGCATTTGTTTCTCTCTTGTGAGAACCAAAGGTCTGCTCAGAGGTAAACTAGAAATACCTCTGGTCTTTACCTCCATTTTCCAACAAATCACCAGGGATATTAATCATTTTAGAAATACCTTTGCTTCCTTAGAAGAAGTGTTCGATTACAGCAAAACATCAGTTTTGAGGTTTTTATCTCTGGGTGAAATCCCGTGGAGACAGGTACCAAAAAGTCACAGTGCTGTGTTACAGAGAGCTCCAAGAGGACCTTATAGCAGCCATCGAGTATTTCAGAGGGGCCTGCAGAAAAGATGGGGAGGGACTCTTCATCAGGGACAGCAAGGGTGGGACAAATGGGAACAGTTTCAAGCTGAAAGAGGGGAGATTTACATTTCATTTTAGGAGGAAATGTTTTCTTGTGAGGGTGGTGAAGCACTGGCACAGGTTGCCCAGGGAAGTCGTGGTTGCCCCATCCCTGGGAGATGTTCCAGGCCAGGCTGCATGAGGCTTTGAGCAACCTGATCCAGTGGGAGGTGTTTCTGACCATGGCAGGGAGGGTGAAACAGGATGATCCTTGGGGCCCTTTCCCATCCAAACCACTCTGATTCTAAGACACCCATCTCAAGATGGATCTCCATTAGCTCAGTCAAGATACATCTTCATTCACTCAGGTCCCTTAATGTAGTCATACCAGCCTCATACTGAGTGCGCACAATGACCATACCGAATGTGACCAATGACCATACTGAATCTGTACATTATTAATTTTAAAAGCCTGGCTGGTAGAACCTTATATTGTCCATCCCAGCCTTCCACCAGTTCCTTCACCATCGATTGTTTATTTATTATTTACTATCCAGGTGTTTCTGGGACAACTTAATACAGCCAGAGAGTCTCTCATCTCCCCCCTGCTAATGAATGCAATAAATAACTACAGTAAGCATTATAATCAATATTACGCTCTGCTCACATTCCGGAGAACACAAGGTCTGTGGCCTACAGTCCTGCTGGAGATGAAAAGTCTCCATGGGATGCAGATCTGTTCAGTGGTCAGACAGAGCAGGTGAATTAGCAGTGGTGGGCTGGGATACCTGAGGATGACCATGCTCTCTGCAGGGCTGGGAAGGCATCGTGCAGCTGATGGTTTCACATTTCAGACAAAGTACAAAGTAGAGGTGCCTGCTCACTTGTGCTGACCGCAAGCGAACCTCGAAAGCAGCAGTAGCAGTGGCAGTGCCTCACAGAAAATGCAAGAGGAGGTCTCTCAGAAACATAAAATATGATAAAAACAAAGACAAAAGGGTAGGAAGAGACATCAAAAGTTTGTGCACAGAGTAAATCTCAGCAAAGAATCCTACAGATTCACTTGTTTTCAGAAACTAAAGTATTGTAATGGGAAATTACTGTGAATTGAACAGTAAGAACAGGCTGGAGCTAATTTTCCTTCCCATAAGGCAGGTCCATGGAAACCTCTCAAGATTCTGAATTCAACTGCTTTTTCACTTTGTTTCCTGCTCTCATAAATTCAGAAGAATCATACACAAGATTTCACACTGCCACGTGCTGAAGCAATATTCCTCAATTCTTCCACCAGCCCATCATCTTCTTCCTAACCCATTCCTGTGCTGACAGCTCCAAGGCATGAGCCAAACCACATCAACCAGAAGCTAAAATCAGAATCAAGCTTTTCTTTTTAAAACAACTTCCACCTTTTCAGATTAGTTATTACATAACTTTGTAGCCTCTCAGAAAGTATTTACCCAACATATCATTCGGCAATGCCTATGCACCCTTCTCAGTGCTTGCTGTCTCCCAGGATTTTTCTTCCAAAGAAACTGTACATTTTGAATCTGGGATCACTACCTGATGCAGCGAAATCAGTGGGGACCCAGTTCTTGCTAGACCCTATGGAAGTACTCCAAAAGGTAAGAAAAAAAGTGAAAAGGGGGGAAACCGCAGCATAATGACTCGGCAAAGAACACATCTCTGCTGCTCAAGCTATTCCTGGTTTCATGCCAGGGCACCTGTGTAAAATCACTCCAAGTTTAAAGAGAGGTTTGGGTTGGAAGGGACCCTAAAACCCATCCAGTTCCAACCCCCTGCCATGGGCAGGGACACCTTCCACTAGATCAAGTTGTTCAAAGCCACATCCTACGTGGCTCTGAACACCTCCAGGGAGGGGGCAGCCACAAATTCTCTGAGCAACCTGTGCCAATGCCTCACCATTCTTACAGAAAATCATTTCTTCCTAATAGCTGAACTAAATCTGCACTCTTTCAGCTTAAAACCACTCTCCCTCATTCTATCCCTGCACTCCCTGATAAAGAGACCCTCAACAAGTTTTCCTGCAGGCCCTTTTAGGTACTAGAAGGCTGCTAGAAGGTCTGCCTGAAGCCTTCTCTTCTCCAAGCTGAATAGCCCCAACTCTCTCAGCCTGTTATCGTACAGGTGCTGCAGCCCTTGGATCATCTTTGTGACTCTCTTTGTGACTCGCTCCAACAGATTCATGTCATTCTTGTGCTGAGGACTCCAGAACAGAATCCAGGACTCCATGTGAGGACTCATGACAGCAGAGCAGGGAGAATCCCCTCCCTCACCCTGCTGGTCACACTTCCTTGGATGCAGCCCAGGCTATGGTTGGCTTCAAGGATTGCAAGCACACATTGCTGGCTCACGTTGAGCTTCTCATGCACCAGCACCTCTCAAGTCCTTCTCCTCAGGGCTGCTCTCAGTCTCCCTAACCAAAACAGCACGAAGACACCGTGTGCAGCAAAATTTTCTAAACAGCGCTGAAGGAAATTCTGCCAAACTTCAAAAACCCTTAAAGGTCTGAAGCATACATCATGGGCTATTAAACCTACACCACCTCCTGCTCAGGAGCATTCTATGCCACAAATGCCAGCTGACGGCAGGATAACCTGGAGGAAAATCAGCTGCCTGGATCCAACGCCTTTTCCTAAGCCACCTGTGCTCTTTTCTGTTCGCCATCAGAAACACGATAATGAGCTGCACGGTGCTTTGGCCTGAGATCTCTGAAGATACTAACACTTTGGTTGCACTTTCCTGTGCTCCCAGAAAAGCTCTTTCAAGCATTGTGAACTGTTTTCAATAACTGTTTTACGCTGAAATTGGAACTCTGTTAGAAACACCAACACCGATTCTTCTTTGTGGCTTCTTCCTTTAATTCAGGCAGTCAATAGAGATCACATGGAGCTCTGCACAAGACAACTGTCCCCCAGAGCCCTGACCCATTCAGGACACAGAGTTATTGCTTTAATTCACCAAAGGCATGATCGAATGGCTGCAGGACACCCCAGGAACAGCCCTCATCAAAGCCAACACAGAGTAAGGAAACCCAATACCCAGTTGGGAAGGACAGGGTAGCAAACAGGCTCATTTAGCTAATCCTGCTGGTTTGACCCAAGGCGATACAATCTCATCAAACAACAGAACTCCTGCAGGGGGGAAATAAAGCAGGAGATTATAAACTGCCTTTGCTGACTGGACGCAGAGGTTTTAGATGTATCTTAGCTTTTCACTTCAGCTCCATCACTGCAGTCTGTGCAGCTGTGAAGATACACAGAACATGAAACAGTGTACAGAGGAAAATAACAGCTACTCCACAGAGCTGGGTAAACAGCCTGATTTAAAGCAGAAATTAATTTTTACAATTCTACTCATATGATTAGGAAGAGTAATCTATATCCTTCAGTGGGCGAATCAAGTCATTTCAGTGTTATCATTAGTATCATCAAGCAAAGGATGCATGAGCAAATTTTATGTTTGGGATGGTAAATTTTCATGGTCATTCCCTGCTCCTACAAATATGCTTTTCTGAAGTCTAATATAGCATGGAACAGCACTTTCAGTAAAACCAGCCTTAATTTGTCAGGCTTTTAAGTTGCATTTACATTATCAACCCTCTTTTTTGCTGCTCTCTTAGCTAGTTCTTTATTACTGGTAGGAAGATGACCCTAAATGACCCATAGAATCATAGACCTCTTGGAAAAGACCTCTAAGATCATCCAGTCCAACACCACCGTGTCTACTAAACCATCTCCCAAAGTGCCACATCTATACATATTCTGAATACCTCCAGGGATGGAGACTCCACCATTTCCCTGGGCAAACTTCTCCTGCAATTACTGTCTCTTTAACTTAAATGACTATTACCTTCTCAGCCTCCAATCCTTCTTAGAATTTATCACCTTTAAAGTTACACTCCCCCAGTTCTGGCTTAAGGTTAAGGGCTCCAAGTAGGAAGGCTGCTTGCCGAATACCCAAGCTGGGACTAGCTAGGGTGGAAAAGTCTGGGTAGGAAGTCTGCAACACAGTCTGCTGCTGTTTGAGTCTCTGAGAGTTTGAAGACTCCTTGGCTAAAAGAAATGACGATGATTTGGTTTTTTTCTTTCAATTACCACTAGGTCTCACCCATTAACATTTTCAAGGCCAGGCTGGAAAGGGCTTAGAGCACCCTGACCCAGTGGAAGGTGGCTCTGCCCATGGAGGACAGAACTATATGGGCCTTAAGGTCTCTTCCAACCTAAACCATCCTGTGATTCAATGATCATGTCTGGCTGTCTGGTGGAGGAGCTTTCTGGGCTCAGGTGGGCTAATGGGATGCAGGCATCTGCCAGGAACTGCCTCTGCACTGGAGGCAAATCAGGCGAAGGTGCCTAAAAACTTGGAACTTCACTAGGGTCAATGGCTGGATGTAAGCCCAGGAGATGACGCTCAAGGAGCAGGCAGAGTAAGCCTGGAGCTCGTGGCAAATTTCTTAGGTGACCTAAATGGGCCTGGAACAAAGGAAATACTGCAACTTAAACCCCAAAAGTTGCTGGTTTCTGCCAGTCAGTCAATAAACACAGCAAGCAGCCCAACGCTGGAGACTGTTTGAAAAAAAAAAAAAATGACCACATCAATTCAGTGCACTGATTACACAGAAAGCCTAGGTCTGGGGACAGATGAGAGTCCAAATAAAACATTTCCACCTACCTTAACAGCACTGCAGAAGAAAATAACAATATCTTCCAAGCCAAAAGTTGAATACGCTCCCACAGAAGGCAAAGTACAGAATGGTTTGGGTTGGAAGGACCTTAAAGATCATCTAGTTCCAATCGCGATGGGTAAAAATCACTAAACAGAAGACAAGCAATGGCAAGGGGGGAGGAGGGCACGGTTTGTTTCTGAGCCCTTGACAGATACTGCAGCACTGTGCCCGCTGCGCAAACATGAACGCAAACTTGCTGTTACAGTTAACTCAGATAAGGACTCCTACTGAAAGATTTCCTCTTGGAAAAAGGATTGGAAGAAAAATAAGTTACTTTAAAGGTGATTTCTCTTTAAGCCTAATCAGTAAAAATGATGGTGAAATTACTCCCAAGACTTCATGCTTCTATTTTGAGTGACTAACAGATGTTTTCACTGAGGATTTAGGACAGGGAAAATACAAATGCAATGATAATGGCAGCCTAATGAAGTTTAGTCTTCAGTTAATTCACACAACCAATTAACACTATACCCAGTGGAAAGTGTTACCAAGGCAACAACCCTTTCGTTGACCATAAGGGTGAAAAAGTGGTGAAGCACTGGAACAACCTGCCCAGGGAAGTGGTGGAGTCTCCATCCCTGGAAGTGTTCAAAAAATGTGTAGACGTGGCACTTTGGGACATGGTTTAGTAGTCACGGTGATGTTGGACTGATGGTTGGACTTCATGGTCTTAGAGGTCTTTTCCAACCTTAATGATTCTATGATTCCACAGGCCAATGCTACGCACAATATCTATTCCAAAAACATACATTTTAACTTTTTATTCAGAAAGATTAAGTGTGCTGCTAGGGGGCTGCAGTCCTTCATGAGCAGTGACTTCACTGTAGTGAATAAGACCCTGGCGCTGGATCCTAGCCAGAAACACTGCCCTGATCACAGTCCAGCTCCTCCAGCACCCAAGAGGCTTCAACAGCTTTCTATTCAAGCAAGCCCAACTTTCCATGTGGGAAATGGCACTAACTACTGGATTTTCAATTGGTACATCCTTGATCATTAATTCCTATGTTGAATACTTCAACAGCTCCTCTCCAAAGTACAAGTAGGATTTCACCTTTCCTCTCCATTTCCCCCCAAAAGGGCTTTCAGTACCATAAAAGCAAATCATTCAAAGCAAAGGGGAGAGATGTGACCTTCCCAGGAGTGCTGGTGTACAAATCCCCTAATCCCCTGAAAGAAAGGGGAAAATAATCCAGTTCCAGGCAAAGAAGTCAGCAAAGCCATCAGAAATCAAACCTAAACCCTGAATTCAAACTCCCTGCTGCAGTTCTGTAGCTCCCAATAATTGTAGTAGCTTTTTTTTTTCTCTGAGAAAACAGTTAAAAACCAACAAGAAACATCAAAGGGTCAGAAATAATTTGTCCTCACTGCTAAAAAATTGGTCACTTCCCAGGAACTGTAAAGAGCTGGTTCTTGGTTAAAGGAGCAGCAGGGAATTACAGTGAGACCTGCGTTCAAACAGAAAATTCAGTGGTTTGTTCCAGGAAGGGCTTGATCACAACAAGGAGAAATAATGAGAGCCTTTAACTAAGCTCTAATTGTGCAACAAGCCATACCAGAAGGAGGGGAAAAAAAATTATAAATGGAATTGTTGAACTCCAGAGCTGTAAAACAAAGACTAAAATCATGCTCTGCACAAATGGTAATAAAGCATCAATTTAGGTGATGTTTTGAAGCACAACGACGGAAGGATTATTCAGGTGAATGCTAGGTTACTCAGGCAGAGTTTTAGTACTGAAAAAGCAGCGTTTACTCATGCTGTTTGCTCTACTAAATTCTTGGAAGGAAAATTTGCCTGCCTGATGAAGTGGAAGGCATCCCTGATCATTACAAGGGTTTGGAACTGCATGACGTTTAAAGTTCCTTCTAAACCAAGCCACTTGATGATTCTATGATTCCCTTTCTTTAGGGTCAATTTTTATTTTCTTATGAGATCCCCGTTTGGTTTTTTTTTTCAGTTTACATCTGCAGACTCTCCTGCATATTCTGAGATTATGGAACATCATCAGAAAGGACCAAGCCATAAGGCCAGCGCTATAGTATTCATTTGCCTCTGGTGTTCATCACGCAACAAAGATTACAAACAAGCGTTTGCATCCCGATCAGGGAAGCCACACCAACTGCACAGAATCATATCATCATTAAGGTTGGAAATGACCTCTAAGATCATGCAGTCCAACCATCAACACGACACCAACATGCCTACTAAACCACGTCCTGAGGCGCCACATCTGCAATATTTTTTGAACACCTGCAGGGGTGGTAACTCCACCACTTCCCTGGGCAGCCTGTTCCAATGCCTCATCACTCTTCCAGTAAAGATATTTTTCCTAATATCCAATCTAAACCCCCCCTGGAGCAGCTTGAGGCCATTTCCTCTCATCCTATTGCTTGTAACTTGGGAGAAGAAACCAGCACCGACTTCATTACAACCTGCTTTTAGGTAGTCGTAGAGAGCAAGAGCTGCTGAGGAAACACTCAACAACATCTGAACTCAGGGATGCCAAGTTCTTCACGGGATAAAACTGTGGCAGGTCAACCATCGTGTTTGTACAAAATTGTAAATGACACCTGAAGCCCTGGCTGTATTTATACACTGAAAGATGATAAAGTTGCAAATCTACTATGACTTCTAATCTTAAATAACTGATAGAACTTTAACTGCCAGCATACAGTAGCTAAGATGTGATATCACTGGGAGCTTTTTGAAACCAATCAATAACTATTAAAGCTGGATCCCATCTGTTCCCACTAGGCATTAGCCACTTTCTCAATATTTCAAGGATTCAGTTATTCTTGGGTACAGTTAAAGTAGTAAAATGAAGTGGTCTCATACTGACACTGCGATAAATATGAGATTAAATACAGAACAAATTTATTACTCCCTTAAGTCCCACTGAGTGTCCTGATTTTCCTGTATCCACAACAGTATGGTTTACTTTGATGTTTTATTATCCCAGATCTAAAGCTCACAACTGAAAAGCAAAGTGTGTGCTGGTACATAGACCTACCCCAGCTCTGCCATTTACTTCATCCCCACCAAACTGAACCTGCAGGTCATAGTGATCATCCTCTGACATCTGTCATGCCCTGCTCCAAACCAGTGGCACACACGCACACGGATTTGTGCCATCGTGCACCCATGGGGTGCCTGTGGGCTGCAAAAGGAACATGCCTGCAGGAGATGACTTTCCTAATACCCCGTGCTTTGAAGAAAGCAGAATAATCAACCCACTTCTAAACCACTGGTTTTAAGGGCTCTGACGAGTTTTAAAGTCAATCAGCTAATTACTCAGCTTGCTTTAAAATAAAAATTAACCCACAAATTGAGTTCAGCTGGATCTGACTGAAGATGAATGAGCCTAGACGTGCACATTTCTGGCTTTCTGCCTGTCCTGCATTCCCAGGATTGTTCCAGATAACCCCATCAGGTCCTCCCTGTGGAACAACACACGCTGAAGGAAGCTGCAGAAAGACAAACCACATCCTCCTCCATCAGCATGTGGACTGGATGGGTTCATATGGAGAAGAATTTTGGGTCTCAGCTAGCTGGACATGCCCAAGCAATTTTTCTTTATCCACTGTCCACCTAGACTTCATCCTTAAGCATTACAAATACAAATCTCCCAAAGGTGATACTGAACCCAAAGAAGCCTCCACTACTTGAGCACACACACGGGCCACAAAATAAATTCAGAACCAAACAGGCAAATCATGCGGCCACAGTCAAAAGCCAGCAGTAGATCTTCATAGAATCACAGAATGATCTGAGTGGGAAGGGACCTTGAAAGTCCATCTAGTCCAACCCCTGCGATGATAAGGGCCATTGTCACCCAGATCAGGTTGCTCAGAGCCCCATCCAGCCTGGTCTTGAATGTTGCCAGGGATGGGCCACCAACCACCTCTCTGGACAACCTGTTGCAGTGTTTAACCAAGTTGCTAGAGACTCTAATAGGGTGTATGCACCTTTACAAGCTGGGGAAAAAAAAAAAACCAAACCACATATTCTTATAAGATATTAAAGATTAACCCTAAGTAAGGAGAATATTTTCCTTCCAAAACTATCATAGAATCATAGAAAAACCAGCTTGGAAGAGACCCACCAGATCATCGAGTCCAACCACTCCTATCAAACAGTAACCCATGCCCCTTAACACCTCGTCCACCCGTGCCTTAAACACCTCCAGGGAAGGTGAATCAACCACCTCCCTGGGCAGCCTCTGCCAGTGCCCAATGACCCTTTCTGTGAAAATTTTTTTCCTAATGTCCAGCCTAAATCTCTACTAGCGGAGCTTGTGGCCGTTCCCTCTCCTCCTGTCCCCTGTCACTTGGCAGAAGAGCCCAGCTCCCTCCTCTCCACAACCTCCTTTCAGGTAGTTGTAGAGAGCAATGAGGTCTCCCCTCAGCCTCCTCTTCTCCAGGCTAAACACCCCCAGCTCTCTCAGCCGCTCCTCATAAGGCCTGTTCTCCAGCCTCTTCATGTCCTTCTGGGTTCCTCCTTGAACATTGCTGCCGCCTCTGCAGCTCAACCACCATAGGACTGTTCCGGGCACAATTTTTGCCCTAACCTACCAACCTTCACCCCAGCAGCTCCTCAGCACCGCTACAGAGTTGGCACAGAACCTGGAAGCAGTCACCCTCCCCCAAAAGCTAAAAAAACTTAATGTGACAGAAATGGCCACACCGTGCTAACCCATCTCAGGGCCAGAGGACAAATCCTGCCACTGGAAAGTGGAGACACAGCCATCAAGGGCAAGTTCCCAGCAGGTAAGATGAAGAAGGATCTACACTTGATGAGTGCACATGATAGGATTTTTTAGGGCAATTATTTGAGCGAGCAGATGAAAACAACATGAGAAACTCACAGAGAGGCTATATCATCCACAACCAGACTGCACCAGATGTTGGGCTGGAGCTTTTCCTGACGTCAGTGGCACAATGTGTTTACGTCAACGCGTGACGATGGAACAGGACTGACAAGGACTAAGGTAAGATTAAGTGTTCAGGAGAAAAGCACGTCCTTCACAAGAACAAGGACGCAGAAGTCTGTTACGCTGCCTTTCAACACAGCCACACGACGATGAGAAAGCCTCAGCCTCCCCCTCCTGCTCTGGGTTTGATTCACGTGACTTGGCAAGGCACCACTGCAGCTTTCCCCAAAGAAACTGTTTCTTCCCCAGCTCCTTTCTAACAAATGCTGAGGAACAAAGCTTCACAGCAACCTCTTCACTGTATCACCAAGTCAACTTCTCAGCAGGACTTCACACCCCGATGCGAGTTCACATCTTGCCCCGTAGCCATAAGTCTCCCACAAAGGAGAAACAGATGCATTTCTGCAGTCAGTGCTTCAAGAGTTGTAGGTGCATACTGTTCCAAATTATTTCTATTGCTAATTAATATTCATAAATGAACCACAATACTGCGTCTTCAATCAGCCATCACACACCACCCACATGAGATGAAAGGACAACTACATGAGATAAGCAGTTTATTGGATCAAAAGTCCTCTTTAAGACAGTTATTGCAGCAGCGTAACACTGATCACATCCCATCATGGGTGTACGTGTGGAGGAAGTATCAGCAAATCTCCCTCTTTAAACCAGATATTCAGTACAGAGAATGCACAACACAATTATTATGTTAATTTGTCTGCATCTATCTGCCTGCTCGAGGCTTGAGCTGGAGGTAGGAACTTATGTTTAAAGAGCTGGTGTTTTGTGGCACCAGAAATGGCTACTTCAAAAACCGGAATTGACACCCAACTATCCCACCAGCAATTCCAGTTTAATTCCCCAGCAACGTTGTCCCACTAGACAAGGACACTGCCCTTCAGCTGTTACTTCTACCTGCTATCTCCTTGCTCAAACTAGATCCCTAGAGTTTTCTTCCTTATCCTCCTCCCCAAAGTCAACCTATGTGGCAGAAATCAAGGACCTCGTCCTCCCACAGAACACGGCCTGGGGATAAAAGACTGGATGCATCTGTCGAGCACTAGCCCCGTGCGAACAATAAATTAATTAGAAAGACACCTGACAAAATCATGTCAAGCACACGTACACTGATGGAAAACATTTAATTTGTAACACTGCATTCCCCTCTCCACTACATTGGAAAATAGTACTTCCCAGTGATAATGGCAAGGCGGTTAAAACAACCAGAGAAATATTTATTGCCCCAACATGGGCTGGTAACGTGTGCTTGCTGCCCAGGAAACCAACTAGATCCTGGGCTGCATCACAAGAAGTGTGACCAGGAGGTCAAGGGAGTGGATTCTGTCCCTCTACTCTGCTCTGGTGATACCTCACCTTATGTACTGTGTTCAGTTTTGGACTCCTCAGCACATGAAGGACATGGACCTGTTAGAGCCAGTTCAGAGGAAGCCACCAAGATGATCCAAGAGCTGGAGCATCTCCTATATGAGGAGAGGGTGAGAACTGGGCTTGTTCAGCCTGGAGAAGAAAAGGCTCCAGGGAGACCTTAGAGCAGCCTCCCAGTACATAAAGGGGGCCTACAAGAAAGCTGGAGAGAGGCTTTTCACTGGCGAGTGTGGGGATAGGATGAGGGGTAATGGTTTTAAGCTGAAAGAGGGGAGATTTAGATGAGGTATCAGGAAGATATTTTTTCCTGCGAGGGTGGCGAGACCCTGACATAGGCTTCCCAGTGAAGTTGTGGATGCCTCATCCCTAGGGGTGTTCAAGGCCAGGCTGGATAAGGTTTGAGCAACCTGAGTGAGTGAAAGGTGTCCCTGCCCACTGCAAGGAGCTGGATGGTCTTTAAGGTCCCTTCCAACACAAATAATTCTATTTTTCTATGATTCCCCAGCCACAAGGGACTGAAACTGTCTGCCCACGAAAAAGTGTACATACACCCAGTGCCAGAATGGGAAAGTATAAATATTTCCAAAGCTTTATGAAGGCTAGTACTTACAGTCATGCTTTGAAAGGGAAAGAATAAAGCAAAATATTCAATTAGAAAAAATTACTATAATTGCAGGTTCTATTTTATCCCTCCATTAAAGCAATAAAGTGCCTCGAAGTATTGCTGAGCTGGGATACAGAGCTTAGTGCTACTTAACATTTTAATACACATCGGAGGGGGCTAATTTAATCTAGATCTGCATGAGGGTCTTCTTTCCTTCCTGGAACCTACTGCCTCTCCCTACACTTAAAACATGTCTGGACATAAAATCATCTTTCTCCCCCATGCCAAGGAATGGAGACGCGAGAGCAGAGGATGGATGTGAATTCCAACACGTGGTAGCACACTTCCAAAGCCAGAGGCCACCATGTCCACACACAGGCACAGCTCCAGTTGAAGTGTGTTTGTCTGCAGGCAGCTTAACCCCATGGGAAGCGATTTGCTATTGAAAGTCACTGAGCAAGCAATGACCGAGGCTGAAGAAGGAGCTCTTCCTCCCAGCGCTGGCTCTCACCACCCTTTCTCCGCACCACAAAGCTACAAGCCGCGGTTTTCTGAATACAACCTTGTCCCTCCCTGCGACAGAAGATAAGTGATTCTTACTTTAGGGAGCCCTACATCCTTTTAATTAAACAAATTGATATCACTTCTCCGTATCTCATAGTCTTTATTATCTTTTGTGAACTCCTACAATTCCGTTGTAAAGATATACTGAAAAAGCGCTAATTGAGATAATCTCTGGAATTCAAGACTTGGTGTATTTTTAGCCATGTTTTAAAACTATTTTCCCTTTGTTTCTGGAATGCCTCCCATCCCTCCTCCCCTGCCAGACTGTTTACACTATTTAATGCCTTCTGGTTACACCACTCTTTACAATTTTTACTTCAACAACATCGGCCTCCATTGCTCTTTTTTCCCTTGCTTAGACATAACTGGGATGAATTCCAATCCCAAACTCAAAACTACTCCTGGTGCTTTACGCCTGTCTTCTGTGTTCTGCACATCAGACAGTGCATTCCTGCCAGCCCCATCAGCCAGGACTGTCTGTGTAGAAGAACAAAGCCCCAAGAGTTAAACTGTTCTTCTTATACAACAGAAAACTGGGGAAAGGGTGATTTTTCCCAGCCACTGGAATGCTCTGCAAACTTACAGGGATGCCTGTCATCTTCCTGCTTAAGCAGACAAGCCTGAGCCACCCTGCTGAATGGATCCAGCAGCCCATTGCTCCTCTAATTTTGTGGAGAATCGTGAAGCTCAGTGTCCACTGTGCAAGCAGAAGCACAGATTATCAGCCCTGCCCCACAGAAAACCCCACTGAGCGAGACTCACGAGCTAAAGGAGGCTCCTCTGTCACTTGGGTTTGATCTGCTTTTTCCACAGGTTTAATTAGGAAGGTGATAAAGGCAGCTCCAGGTGCCAGATGCCCTTTGCATCATGGCTCCTGAAGAGTTTTTAATAAGAGCCCTGCCAAACTGGTGGGGGCTTTAAAGCAAATTCTTCCCACATCAAAATGACCTGCAAAGGTGGAAAGGGTGATAAAGCACATCAGCCTACTGAGTTTTTCCAGCAAAAGCACAGACCTGTGCAGTGTTAATCTACTCCTGTTCACAACAGGCTTCTTTCTTTTAGTGCTCATTCGCAGACCGTCTAAGGCACATTTGCGATGCACTGGTCTTAGTCCTATTTCCCAGGGGAGTTGTGGGACAAGTGAGAATATGCACAGGAAGAACATGAAGCTCTTAGAGTGAGGCCAGAAGAGGCCACAAAGATGATCTGAGGGCTGGAGCACCTCCTGTGCGAGGCAGGCTGAGAGACTTGGGCGTGTTCAGCCTAGAGAACAGAAAGCTCCAGGGAGACCTTAGAGCAGCCTTCAAGTACTTAAAGGGAGCTACAGGAAAGCTAGGAATGGGCTCTTTGTCAGGGAACACAGAGATAGAATGAGGGGAACGGTTTGACGCTGAAAGAGGGGAGCTTTAGTTTAGATAGTAGGAAGAAATGTTTTGCTGTGAGGGTGGTGAGGCACTGGCCCAGGTTGCCCAGAGCAGTTGTGGCTGCCCCATCCCTGAAGGTGTTCAAGGCCAGGTTGGATGGGGCTTTAAGCAAGTGATTCAGCAGAATGTGCCCATGTCCATGGCAGGGGGCTTGGAACTGGATGGGCTTTAAGGTCCTTTCCAACCCAAACCGTTCTATGATTCTGTGATTCTAAGCCTATCCCCTCAACACATCCTGTGCAAAAGGGAATACAATACACAGGTATTCATTTGGGATGCAAAGATTCTCAGCTGCCTCTACAGCAGGGAAACCAAATCCTCCTAGCGTGCAACCATGCAGAGGAAGAAGAGGGCTTGGTGAGAAAGGCTCTGAACTTGAAAACAGGAGGTTTCAGCAAAGCTGCCAGTTCTGCACAGGATTTTCTGTGCAGCTGAAGGCAGTTAAGGACATACTGTGAATATTTCATAGGTGAACCTGAGCTCTCACAGAGTTCAGAAGAAAGGAGACGTGAGGAGAAGCACAGTCTTCACGTCCTGTTATGGTTTTGGGAACACATCTAAGATTGCCTTTTGCTCTATTTTTTGTCTCTTCGCCAAGATCCGATTTTGCTGTAACGGGGCTGCTGATTCAGCTAGGGCTTCTAGAAACTGATGGAAGGAACAACACATCCATTTATACCAAAATAATGGAAGCAGACAGACACGTGCTATCTGAGCACGCGTGTACTTTAAAGGGAGTACTCGGTCCATGGGTCAGACTTGCCCGTGGGCAAATTGCACCTCCTGAGAATCCTGCCCAACAATGTAAAGGTGATTCCTATGCTACAGCAGTTAGATGTAACCAACCATAGGCTGAAATGGGAATATAGGATGGTGGACAATATGAATTCCTAGATTGGAGGGAGTTTAAAAAAAAAAACAGAAAAATAAAAGTCCAGCTGTAGTGAGTGGCAGTGGGCTGATCCCAGCCACGCTGGGACAGGGCATTTAGCTCTGTCTCACAAGCCAAGGAGACATTTGAAGCATCCTCGACACCGCAGGCACCACCAGTTGCCAAGGACATTGGACATGTCTGTAGATGTGTCTTGCAAAGATTGTGTTGTTCAGCTCCACAGAGCTAGTAATGCAAGTTGTTCCTCCCACAAGAGACTGCTGCCAGGTTTGAAGATTTTCTAAAGATCGTTCTCCCCAAGAAAGCTCTTCCCCCATTTTTTTGGGGGGGATCCAGTTTGGAAAAGCATCTCAGTGCTGTAAGGCAGTCACACCAGACTAGGGTACCAATCTGAATGCCAGCACAGCAGCAGAGGGTGGGTCAATGACGTAGCAATATTTGGCTCATGTCCTTTGCTTACACCTTCTTTAATTACAACTTAATTTTATCTCTAGCTATAGCAAAGCATTACTCCAATTCATCGCTCCTCCTGCCTAAAAGCTTTCAGGTGTTAAAACACTGGCTTACGCTACCACTGATTTTCATGACGTGCTAAAAGTCAAGTCAGGATTCAAGGGAAATAAAGCAAAATAAAAGATACAGGGAGAAGTTCTGCGAGGGATCCAGACTTCTCCATAGGCTCATCTTCATTCCCCAAGGAAAATTACATGTTTGACGTCCAATTTCTGTTCCTTATAGTCTCAAGACAGCGAAAGCAGCTCTCCTCCGAAAAGATGCTTTATCACCATCAGTTCTACCTCCATCCTTTTCATTAAAGGAAATGCTCCCTGAACAACCTACATTTTTTCAGAGAGGAGAACCACTGCAAAGAATAAAGCTAGCTCAATGCAGCTAAAAGCAAAATGGAAGTGTCTAGAAAGGTGGAAAAAAGACAGCTTATAATTTCAACATAAAAAAAAACCCCAGATGAACCATTTTTCCTCCTTCCCTTGACACTCTGCCTCCCCTCCAACTGGATGAGCGCTTTCAGGTTGCCATTGGCATTAGGGATAAACCTGTAGGGCACATGGAAAAACAGACAAGACTGGCTTTCCTAGAGTTCAGTGTGAAGCCTGAGCAACTGGAAGGGGTCAAAAGCCAAGCAGACGGTAGCATTTAGGAAAGCAGCCTGCAGTCCAGCCTCAAAGCAGCCACCTTCCCTTGTAGTTTTCAGACTTCTGGAGATGGTTTCTTGAAAATACCTCACTCTAGTGTCCTTGTCTTGAAAGCCATGGAAACTTTATGCTGGTTCCACTAAGAACACAGCCAGGCCACCAAAGGATTTCTGCTTCTACTTCCTCCTCCCCAAATACCATGGCAGAGCAGTAACAACCTGGATCACCTCACCCACAGGTCGTCTTGTGCCCACTTGGGTCCTCCTCAACAGCATCCCCACTTCCAAGAGGAAACCAAATGCCAGTTTCTCCTCAAAATCTCGCTCACCCACCTTTGCAAGCCACGCTGTGGCTGCAGAAACACTGAATTGCATGGGAAGGTGAGCTCTCACCAGATCAGGGCAGCACATTATTTGTCCGAAGTCAAGGTTTGGAGAAAACTCTGCCCTCCCAAGGCTGGCAGAGCAGATCTGCTTCAACATCTGTGGTTTGACCCCCTCTAGTGGGTAGCAGTCAACAAGACACGGAGCCTCACCACCACCCCGCAAGCAATGGAGACCCTACTCAAGTGATACAGCCTTTTTTCGTGATTATTATAATGATGATTATTTTCCCACAAATACAACATACCTGCCTTGCACTTCATACTCAATGTCTTCAGACCTCTACACTTGCAGCACTTACAGAGATCCCACAGAAAACTCTCAGAAACAGGGGCAGAATGGGTGAGGTTTTCGGAAGGAAATACCACCTCGCTGGAAAAAAAAACACCACCCAATCTTACATCCCAGACGTGATTTTGTAGGGAGAACATATTTATCATCTATCCCAGAATGTCTTCCCTCTGCCAACTTGTCAAAAGCTGACAAAACTCCATACTATAAAAGCAAGCTGTTAAAACTTGGCTAAAGGGAAAAACTTAGCTGCCAGACAAGCTAACCAGAAAAAAAAAAAGCTGAAAAAAAATATGCGCGCGTGCCAGGGCAGGCAGTAAATTTACAGAAAGGCTCTACAGAGCTGAACATCAGACTCGATGATCCAGTGGGTCTCTTCCAACCTGGTGATTCTATGATCCCAAACTGAGACAGTGAGGCAGCATTAGGTCGGCAGCTCTCTGTTCATCTGTCATTTGACAAGCAAGTGTCTCCCATTTCAAGAGATTTAGGCAGAGCTGTAGCTGCCTGGATAGCTAAACTACCCAAAGTTGCATGTTGTCCAACTCACAGTTCATCCCAGAACCAAGCATTTTAGTACAGCCTAAACACACTCATCACATTGTCATTAAACAACACATATTCCATTTAAATCATTGATTCATCCTTCCACCTCCAGGCATGCCGAAAGATGAACAACTCACAGATTTGGTCTTTTCACTAATAAACACAAAGTCAAGCTTTTGCCTAAATATTAGGAATTTTTCTTTTAATCACACATGTACACAAGGTGGTTTTAATGTCAAAACAGTGACAAGGATAGTTCTGGTTTGTTTGGTTTTTTACAGAATGTTTTGCTTCTAAATATGTATTCAAATCAGTTTCAAAACCAAAACCCACTAACAGATTACATTCAAGTCATGAAACTTACTCTTACTGACAGTTTCACAGACACAAGAGCGATTTCCAGCTGATCAGCATTCATTTAGCTCAAAATCCACATACTGTTAATCCAATGGAATCCAATAAGGATTTCTTTATAGCATTCGACCACATGAAGGATTGTACTTTATATTCTGAACCTCCAGGACAGCAATCATGACCCACTAACCCACTTATAACTGAGGTTAACCAAAGGTACATCAGATACAGAAGTTATACTCTTAATTGTCATTATTACAACTTACGCAACTCTTCAAGATAAGAAAACTTGAAGTCAAAACTGCTTCTCTTGAATTCACACAGCTGAATGGCTTCAGCAAAAGCACCGGCTCTGGCAAGCTCTGACACTAACTCGCCTTCAGCCCAGTTCCAGCAAAACCACAGCACAGCAATGTCCCTCCTCAATGAAAAACCCTCCTGCAGCGTGCAGCACAGCAGCTCAGTAGAGAGCAGAATAGGACCCAACTGGCATCCTTCACTTTTTGGACAGCCTGGATGAATCGTTCTAGCTTTCAAGATAATCTAGGATATTTGAGATGAAAGGTAAAAACTGTAGATTTATAAAGATTCAAAAAAAACCAGGATCTGAGATTTGCCAGATTACATTTGAGATCATACCACTTAAAGTAACAATTAAATACACGTATATAAAAATTCACACACACATGTATCTTTCCAATGTGTATGTATACTTTATATCCAGCAGCCACTACAGGCAGGCAGCATTAACACAGCCTTAAGTTCTCAGCTGAGCCAAAATCAACCACAGAACCCCAGAAATATCACTAAGCACACACACAGCCCCCCTCCAAGTACCATCACTGCCCACTCCCAGCATTCCTGCCTGGTCACCACTCGCTCTCTGAACAGGACAACAGAGGACATGGACAGAAGGCAAATCTCCCACTGGACTGCTCAGAAACAACTGGCTACTTCTCCCACAATCCTGACAAAATGAACAATCTTGCTAAAACAAGAGCCCAATATAGGTTTACATTTCTGCCATAAAACATTATTTATTCATCCCTTTATTGGCAAAACTTCCCAACATTTAGAAATAGCCCTTCCAGGAACTGTATAATCCTCCAAATCAAAACCCAGATTGCCTAACACAGCAAGCCCTCGGCAATTTGGGATGAGGATTTCTGTACAGCTCTAATCTGTCCCCTCTATTCTCTACGATTTCGCTTCCAGCTGCTGAGCAACAGCCCCGAACATACTCTACACAGCCTACAATCCCGATTATGCCACAGGCAGTCGCAGCGCATATTCGTGAGCGTGCAGGAAATCACGCTTGGTGCATTATGCACCGAACTTAAGACTGTCCTAGGTCTTCCTCCTCCATCCCCACATACAAACTTCTTAACAGCATGAAGCAATTTAGCTACAGGCAAACAGCGCTAAAACAGCGCCTTCCAGCATTAGTCCCACCACCACATTCAAGATTAATTTTAATGGCATTTGCAATACCTATAGCGGGAATGCAAAAAGACACCCTTGTGGAGGACAGCCCACCAATCCCATGAAGTTAATTCCTTGAAGTTAATTCCTGCTCTGGTCAGATATTGGGAGCCAGCTCCACGCCGACCACACTGTCGTGTTCAGCGTGTTTTAAGAAGCAGGAGCGGTGCGCTAGTGAGATAGGCGATGAACAGGAGAGAAAGCTCCCTCCTTTCACCTAACGTGATCTGCTCTGCAGAGCTCCTTTTTGGTCCCTTCTGGCAGTCTCAGCCCTGCACAACCTCGGAAGGAAACATTCTTCTGCATTAACAAAGTCTGGGTAACCCGAGCCTTGTGCTTCTTCATGTTAAGGGAGAAAATCCCCCCTCCAGATGCCCCACATCTGTCTCTGCTGGCATCGCTTCGGGGTCCCCACCGTGTGCAGGGGTACGGGGTGGTTTTGCAAATGCCGGCTTTCGCTACGACTAACACAAAATCATTTCTTTCTGCTTGGCTCCGAGAGGGGAAAAATCCCAACCTGCCGGAGGAGCATCTGCATGGAGAACTGGGGAGCAGCAGGGGAAGCAGGAGAACGGGTCGCGTTCCAATTCATCATCGCGTTCCAGTTCATCATCCTCGCACGCATCACCCGCAGACATCCCCCCTCCTGCCATCCCCCAGCCCAAATCTCGACTGCAAAACAATAATCCTAAGCCCCTGAGCAGAAGCGCTTCCAGCACCACACAAATGACATTGAAGATGCCGAAGAAATCTGTATTTGCGCTGCACGATTCCATGGGCTCGTTTCCTGGGTAGAGGTTTCAGGCACCCTTCCCACGCAGATCCACCCCCCCCCCCCGTCCCTCCGCTTCTTTAAAGATAAACAAACTATCTTTGATGTGTGTATTCATTTTATCCGGAGAGAGGGGTGTCCTCGGCAGAGGTGTCAAGGCCCTCCCCTGCCTCCACCCCCGCACCCCTCCCCCAGGCTCAACCACGCTGGCTCCATCTTAACTCCAGCCACTTCTTCCCCGGTTTCATTAGGCAGCAGGGTTAACCCCTTCGGCTTCCCAGACGGAGGGAGGGGGGAGAAGGGACCTCCCCATCAATCATCACTTTCTGCCTCCCCCTTCATCTTTTTTTTTCTCATCCATATTCCGCCCCCCCCCACCCCACCAAAAAAAAAAAAAAAAACCCACCCCAAAATCGAGTCCTGCAATCCACCGGGGAGGTTATTTTTGCACCATAAATTCATCTGGGAAATACCAACGCAGAGATATTAACCCGCAGAGATATTAACCCTTCCTTCCTGCAAGCTCCTCCAGGGCTTCTCCATGACGTAACATCTTTCCCCCCTCCTTAAAACAATTCACTGTCTTCTCCCTAAGGATTATTTTAGAAGCCATAACCCCCAAGCACCCCCATCTCTTCCCTTCAGTATAACCCATCCATGGGGTAGAGGGATGCATCCATCACCCCGTGACACAACCCGGAGACTTCCCTCCACCACCCGTCACCCACACCTCACGCTCCTTCCATGTCATCATGAACCATCTCCGAGGACCCTGAGCCACAGCCGGGTCTTTCCAGTTGTCCTTACAACACCCCCTTCTGTAAGACCTACATCCCTCTGGAAGTGCTAGCATCTACAGGCTTTTCATTCTGGACCATCCCTCCCTGCCTCCTCCTCCATCTCTTTTGGGGAAGCATTAATGCAATTTCCAGCTCACTCTAGTAGATGCTTTTTTATTCCCACTGAGCCTGGGGTCACCTCCCAGAATGTTCCCTGTCCAGTGTCTCCCTTGCTCCAGGACCTCCACGGCTGGGGCGGCACAGTCCCCATCCCTGACCTTCAGTCTCACACCGACAACCCCAACGCTGTCCCCCCTCTTCCCAGAAGCCACAGCCCAGGCATCTTCTTCTTTCGCCAAAGCCACAGCCCAGGCATCACGCTGCAGTTTTCTACTCCCACAACCTGCTCCTTCTGTACGGTCCGGGGGGGCAGTGAGCTGGGGTGGTTCCTCCTCCACCGGGTGAGAAGAGGCTTTCGGGGACGGATGCGACCCTCACCCCCTCATCATCTGCAAGGGATTCAGTACACGCCAAGAGGACACCAGCCGTCTGGAAACAGCACATCCCAGCACTGAGCAGCTGAGGGTCTGCCGGCCACCCCTCTGCAGACCCTCTCTGGAGCAGCTCCCCACTTTCTGTGGGATTTTTCCTTTGCCTTCCCCAGCACCAGAAAGGAGGCGGTGGGGTGAGACCTGCCCAGGGCCACAGGACTTCCCTGCTCAGCGCTGCTGGTGCAAGGGTCACCCCCAGTCCTGCCTCCACTCTGTCACCCATCAGGGTCTCCTCCACCAGCTCCTGCGGGGAAGAGAGCCCCTGCCCCCCCAGCCCATCCTACCCCACGTCTGTGGGGTGGCAAGAGCCTACCCTATCCCTCGAGGCACCATCTATAGCCCCACAGAGCTGGAACCACTTCCAGTTCCAGCTCTCTTGGGGGCACCAGCCCATGTCCCTTCCAGGCCATGAGGTGACAGCAGCCCCCATTCCTCTCTTCCCAGCCTCACAGACTCATTTTGGGGGGCATCTCTCCTCCCTTCAAGGTCCACTCCATATCTCCACATGGAGAGCGCCAACCCGACATCTTGCTTGAACCAATGAACCCCACTCCTCCCACCTCAGCCCCACAGTCACATTTGGGGGGAACTTCTCTTCACCTTAAAGACTACAAGGTGCCACTGATTCATGTCTATCTCAGACCATGAGCTGACAGCAATCCCCATCCATCCCATCTCAGTCACGGGACAGTGAGCCAGCTTCACCTCAGAGCATGAGGGGGCACTGACCCACGTCCATCTCAGACCACAAGGTGAAACTGACTTCCACTGCCCCACTTCAGCCAGGAAACGGTGACCCAGACCAAAACATGACGGGACACTGAAGAATGTCCATCTCAGATCATGAGGTGGCACTGACTCCCATTAGCCCCACCTCAGCCACAGGACAGTGACCCACCTCAGACCATAAGGTGACACTGATCCACAATCACCTCAGTCAAGGGACAGTGACCCATCTCCATCTCAGACCGTGAGATGACACTGACCCATGTCCACCTCAGACCATAAGTGACCCTTGTCCACCTCAAACCACGAGGTGACACTGACCCCCATCCACTCAACCTCAGCCATAGAACACTGACCCACCTCAAACCAAGAGGTGACACTGACCCATAGCCATCTCAAACCAGGAGGTGACACTGAGCCATGTCCACCCCACCTCAGACAAAGGACATCTACACACGTCCACTTCTAACCATGAGGTGACACTGACCCATGTCCACCTCAAATCAAGAGGTGACACTGACCCGCAGCCATCTTAAACCACGAGGTGACACTGACCCACGTCCACCTCCAACCACGAGGTGACAATAACCCACATACCCCTCAAACCAGGAGGCAAGACTGCCCCACATTCCCCTGGAACCAGGAGGCCACCCGGTCCCATGTCCACCTTTAACCACAAGGTGACAATAACCCACGTCCCCCTTGAACCAGGAGGTGACGCCGCCGCCCCACATCCACCTTTAGCCAGGAGGTGACACTGCCCCACGCCACCCTGGCACCGGGAGGGTCCCTGCCCCACGTCCACCTCGAACCAGGAGGTGACATTAATCGACGTCCCCCTGGAACCACGAGGTGACCCTGCCCCATATCCACCTTTAACCAGGAGGGGACAATGGCCAACGTCTCCCTCGACCCAGGAGGGTCCGTGCCCCACGTCCACCTTGAACCGGGAGGTGACATTAACCGACGTCCCCCTGGCACCAGGAGGTGAACCGCCCCACGTCCCCTCGAACCGGGAGGCGACACTGCCCCACGTCCCTCTGGAGCCAGGAGGCGACACTGCCCCACGCCACCCTGGCACCAGGAGGGGCCTCGCCCCGCGTCCCCCGCCGCCGCTCACCTCCAGACCTGCCCCATCTGCAGCAGGTGGATGACGGACTGCCAGACCCAGACGGAGATCCTGCAGAGGCGCTGCGCCCCGGGGGTGGCGGGTGCCCCGCGGCGGCCGACGGCTCCCATCATGGGCGGCCCGCGGCTGCTCAGCCCCTGCACGGCGCCCAGCCCGCCGCCCGTGTAGTCCTGCACGAACCATCGGAAGCTGAGGATCTGCACCAGCACCGAGGGCAGCAGCACGAAGGCCAGCGTCAGCCCGCACCACACGTAGTCCCGCCGCCCGTAGTGGTGCAGCGCCAGCCACAGGTCCGTGCCCACGTCCCCCAGCAGCACCAGCAGCGCCAGCACGATCCACAGGCAGTCCAGCCACGGCCGCTCGCCCCCCGCGCCGGCCTGCGGACCCTCGGCGGCGGGAGCGGGAGCGGGGGGGCGCGGGGCCAGCGGCTCGGCGGCGGCGGCGGCGGCCGCCCGCCCGAAGAGGCTGCGCAGGCAGGCGCTCCGGCAGCCCCAGTAGCAGGACGACGTGTTGCAGCAGTGGCAGATGTGCAAGGAGCTGCTGCCGCCCGGCTCCTCCGCACCCTCGGCCGCCGCTGCCCCGACGCCGCCGCAGACGCCCGCCGCCGCCGCCGCCGCCTCGTCCAGGTTGTGCAGCTGGGCGAACCCCACGCCGCCGCCGCCGCCGCCGCCGCCGCCGCCGCCATCCGACTTGGCCGCCATCTTGCCGCCGCCGCCGCCGCGACTCCGGCCCCTTCGCCGGGCGCGCTCGCTCGCTCTGCCCCCCCCCCCCGTCCCCGCTCCCGGCGCCCCCCCCCGCCAGCCCCGCCGCCCGCCCGCCTGCCCGCCCGCCGCTTCCGGGGGCGGCGCCTCCTCCGCCTCCCCCTGCGCCGCCGCTCCGGCCGCCTGGCGGCAGCCCCGGCTCCGCACCGGGACTCGGACCGCCGGCCGCCGCTCGCTGGCAGCGCACCGGAGCCGCTGCAGCACTGCCCGTCGCACCGCTCCCATCGCTGCCCATCGCACCGGCTCCCGCTGCACCAGCTCCCATTGCTGCCCATCGCACCGGCTCCCGTTGCACCGGCTCCCGTTGCACCAGTTCTCACTGCACCGGTCCCCGTTGCACCAGCTCCCGTTGCTGCCCATTGCACCAATGCCCATTGCACTGGTACCCATTCCATCGGTTCCCATTGCACCGGCTCCCATTGCACCAGCTCCCATTGCTGCCCATCGCACCGGCTCCCATTACACCAGCTCCTGTTGTACCAGTTCCCGCTGCACGGGCTCCCATTGCTGCCCATCGCACCAGCTCTCATTGCACCAGCTCCCGTTGCACCAGTTCCTGCTGCACCAGCTCCCATTGCTGCCCATTCCACCAGTGCCCATTGCACCAGTTTCCATTGCTGCCCATTCCACCAGTGCCCGCTGCACCGGCTCCCATTGCTGCCCATCGCACCAGCTCCTGTTGCACCAGTTCCTGCTGCACCAGTTCCCATTGCTGCCCATTCCACCAATGCCCATTGCACCTGCTCCCATTGCTGCCCATTCCACCAGTGCCCGCTGCACCAGTTCCCATTGCTGCCCATTCCACCAGTGCCCATTGCACCAGTTCCCATTGCTGCCCATTCCACCAGTGCCCATTGCACCTGCTCCCATTGCTGCCCATTCCACCAGTGCCCATTGCACCAGCTCCCATTGCTGCCCATTCCACCAGTGCCCATTGCACCAGCTCCCATTGCTGCCCATTCCACCAGTGCCCATTGCACCAGCTCCCATTGCTGCCCATTCCACCAGTGCCCGCTGCACCGGCTCCCATTGCTGCCCATTGCACCAGCTCCCGTTGCACCAGTTCCTGCTGCACCAGTTCCCATTGCTGCCCATTCCACCAGTTCCTGCTGCACCAGTTCCCATTGCTGCCCATTCCACCAGTGCCCATTGCACCAGCTCCCATTGCTGTCCATTCCACCAGTTCCCACTCCACTAGCACCCATTGCTAACAATTGCACTGGCATCCGTTGCACCAGGTCCCATTGCAGTAGTTCCCATTGCACCAGTTCCCAATGCACTAGCTCCCCTTGCTGCCCATTGCACCAATGCCCATTGCATTAGTGCCATTGCTGCCCATTGCACCAGTGCCCATGGCACCAGCTCCCAATGCTGCCCATTGCACCAGCACTCACTGCTACCCATTGCAGCTGTTCATGTTGCATTGTCACCCTCTGCTGCCCTCCTCCTTGTTCCCACTGCACTGCCACCCACTGCTACCCACTGCACCAGTTCCCACTGCACTGGCACCCACTAGTGCTCTCCATCCTACTCCCATTGAACCAGCACACACTGCTCCCATTGCACTTGTTCCCATTGTACCAGCGCCCATTGCACAGGCACCCAGCACTGTCCATTGCCCCCCTCGCACTGCAGAAGCTCCCACTGCAGCAGAACCCCCTGCTGCTCTCTACCCCGTTCCCATTGCATTGTTACCCACTGGTGCTCTCTGCACCACTCCCATTGCACTGGCATGGTGTCCTCTGCTCCATTCCCATTGCACCAGCACCTACTGCTGCAGTTCCTGTTGCTCTGGCACCCACTGCTGCCCTCCTCCGTGTTCTCACTGCACTGGCCCCCACTGCTGCCCTCCTCCGTGTTCCCACTGCACCGGCACCCACTGCTGCCCTCCTCCATGTTCCCACTGCACCGGCACCCACTGCTGCCCTCCTCCGTGTTCCCACTGCACCGGCACCCACTGCTGCCCTCCTCCGTGTTCCCACTGCACCGGCACCCACTGCTGCCCTTCTCCGTGTTCCCACTGCACCGGCACCCACTGCTGCCCTCCTCCGTGTTCCCACTGCACCGGCACCCACTGCTGCCCTCCTCCGTGTTCCCACTGCACCGGCACCCACTGCTGCCCTCCTCCGTGTTCCCACTGCACCGGCACCCACTGCTGCCCTCCTCCGTGTTCCCACTGCACCGGCACCCACTGCTGCCCTTCTCCGTGTTCGCACTGCACTGGCACCCACTGCTGCCCTCCTCCGTGTTCCCACTGCACTGGCACCCACTGCTGCCCTCCTCCGTGTTCCCACTGCACCGGCACCCACTGCTGCCCTTCTCCGTGTTCGCACTGCACTGGCACCCACTGCTGCCCTCCTCCGTGTTCCCACTGCACTGGCACCCACTGCTGCCCTCCTCCGTGTTCCCACTGCACTGGCACCCACTGCTGCCCTTCTCCGTGTTCGCACTGCACTGGCACCCACTGCTGCCCGCTGCACCAGTTGCCACTGCAGCAGTTCCCGTTGCACCAGCGTTCACTGCCCTTCTCCCTCTCCCCTCTGTCTCACCACCCATAGGATCCATTGTTGCTTCTTCCACAAACCGCCATGCACTGACACCAGCATCCTCCAGACCATCCTCAACTGGATCTCCTTCTGCTGACCCCATCCCAATCCCAGGTCCGCTCCCTAGCCCAGCCTCTGTCCTGCAGTGCCACCTCCCTGTCCCCATGCCCTGCTCACCCTCAAATCCCAGAACTTCCACTCACTGCCCACTCTCAACTAGACTGTCTCCCTCTTCCCACCACCAGCTGCTCCCTGGTACCTACTGGATCCTGGCTCTCCTCTGAGTTTCTCTTCATGTTCTCCCTTCCTTACAGGGTGAAGTGAACCGTCCAGCTCCCCTCCATGGGCCCAACTCCCTGCTGGGGGAGACAAACCTCTGACAAGCTGAGGAAGCAGCTCCCAGATCTGGTTTTAGGATCTGCATGGGGCTAAGCTGCACCCCAAGCACATGTTTCATTGACGACCTGCTGGCAAGCTGAGAAAACACAGGGTAATAGGATGATAAAATGGTTTGGGTTGAAAGCCCATCCTGTTTGTTTCCCCCTGCCATGGGTAGGGATACCTTCCACTGGATCAGGCTCATAGCCTCCTCCAACTTGGCCTTGAATATCTCCAGGGATGGGGCAGCCACACCTTCTCTGGACAACCTGGGCGAGTGCCTCACCACACTCACAGGAAAACATTTCTTCCAAATACCTCATCTCAATCTCCCCTCTTTCAGCTGAAAACCATCCCTCCTCGTCCTATCCCTGCACTCCCTGACAAAGTGACTCTCCCCAGGTTTCCTGAAGGCAAGGGAAACCAAATTCAAGGACCTTCTCCCCTGCTTCGCTTTCCACCCATTCATGTTTGTTCATTCATGTTTCTCTCTTTTCTGTGCTGTCTCGTGCTGTCCTCTGTAGGTTACAATCTCCCCTCTTTTCTGCTGTTTTTTTTCCCTGTCAGATAATTGTCCTCCTTCCAGATGCTCCTTCTCCAGCTCTTTTACTCTCCCATAGGCTCTTGCTTCTGCCTCTTGCTGTGGGAGCTTGAATTCTGCACTTTCTTTTCTTTTCTGGGGCTCCAGAACTAGCTCCCAAAGTTGCTGCTTTGCAGAGACTAAATTTCAATGGGGAAAAAATACTCAAGCAGGTAGAAAGGTGCACGAATGCACCTTTCCCTTCCTTCCAGGGAGGGAAAACTAATTTTGTTTTGAGAAGAGTGGGAGGACTTGCATATGGGAAGTAAGCTGTCTGGGAAGCATGTGGTTGGCCTTTCTGAGTGATGTTGGAGGAGTTCAAGTGTTCCGCACAGTCTGAAAGATGCTGTTTGGTTTGAAATGGTTGGATCCTCTCGTAGCAGTGAAACAGAAGAAAGGAAACAGAAAACAAAGCTTTGTGCCTTGTCCAGATGAGTTCTGATGGAGTGTGTGAAACTTTGGCACAAGATTCTTCAAAAGGAGAAAACTGGTATTATAAATGCAATGGGATTGGAGAGAACATGATCCCACAGATACCTGTATGCTGAATTCAAATTTTGCAAAAATCCCCTTATTGTCTGCTGACTTACGCCTTGCAAGAAATATGAATAAGGAGATAAAGGAGACGAATGCCAGCCCTCAACTTGACCAAAATGTGCATGGAGCATGGGTAATAATATAGATGTAACATAAAACAACTCTTTTGTCTGGCACTTCAAAATCTAAGCAGTAAATACATGTGTTAATTCTCACAGCACTAAGAAATAAGGACTCTAGGACCTGTATTCTTGGTTGAGAGGCACCCTTATTAAGCTTAAACTTTTGGTTTGCAGTGTGATGAGATATAAATGGAAGCATTCCTCATTCGTTCAAAGTTTTCCATGCAGCAGATTTGCTACATAAGATTCGAAAACAAAACAAAAAAAAGAAAAAAGAAAAAAAAACCCCAATAAACCAGCCCAGAAGCAATAAAACTATTTGGTCTTATTATTTAAGTAGAAGTGTAGGTGCACATTGCACTTCATCAACCAATAAAGGGGCAGAAGAGTCATCTGTTTTGATACAAAAACAACCCAAACTTGTGTGATGAGCCATATGGGTGGGAGAAGACAGAAGTTAAAGATTTTAGTGTTGGCACGCTAGATGAGAAAAACAGTTGCTTGGGAATTAGATAGCATGATACAATGCGTGTTGAGACTGCCTCTGGATTCTTTGTGCAGTTGTGGCCACCTGAGTCTTAGAAGGATGAATTCAGGCTAGAATACATGCAGGGAAAAACCAGGAACTGATCAGAGATCAGGACAGCATTTCTACTCTGGACTGAAAGAATTCGGCTTCTGTTGTTTAGTGAAATGAGACTGGAGAGGGAAAAAGATTTTCTGTCTATAAATACATCCCAGGAAGTAGATTCAAGCCAAGGGAAAGGCGTTGTGACACTGAACAGCAGCAGCAGAAGAGTAAATGAGTAGGAACTGGCCATGAATATATTTAGTCTAGGAATCGGAAGATCCTTCCAGTAGGAGTAACAGAGACTAAAAAAAAAGCCACAAACTAGTTTTAACACATAACTTGATATTTTTATACAGGAAATTTCATACAAATTTGAAACAATAAATAGTTGGGATCAAAGCCCTTGAAAGGTTTTCCAGCCTCCAGCCCAGATCATCTCTCCTTGGAAAGATCTTGTCCATTTTGGCACATGGTGCGCTATATTCCTTCCTGCATCAGGCAATGAGTCACGGATACGTGACTCCGTGGGTGGCCAGAAGTGATATCTCCACTGCTTATATCTCGATTCCTGATTATCCAATGATGTTCTCCAACTCCTGCTCACTCTTCACACAGCAGAGATGCAGCTTTGAGCAAAGCAGCCCATCAGCCCCTCATTTCCCCGGTACCCACAGCCAGTGCTGCTTGGTCGCTTCACTCATGGACATAGGAAAGATGCTTTGCCCCTTCAGCCAACAAGGGCTGCAGTCATAGAATCACATAATGGTTTGGGCTGGATGGGACCTTTAAGATCATCCAGCCCTTTCAGAGAGCTAGAAGATACATTAGTCAGAGCTGTTTCTTTTATTAGCCAACACTTTATATTTTTAAGGGCTTTTTGGAAGTGGTGAATGTCAATTACACCCATGTTGGTATCTCTCTTAACTCATATGTTTGAGAGGAGAAATCTTTTCTCTGTGCTAAGTTTTGACCCATGCTTCCATCATGCTGGAGGCACCTGTGTCCAGCGGTCTGGATAGACTCCGGGTGACCCTTAGTACTTCAAGTATTTATAAAACATGTTTAGCGAGAGGGTTTCCCTTGAAGCAGTCAGAGCTGATCTGTCTGCACTGTGAACTTCATGGGTTTTTTTCTCTTCTTCAGAAGCATCAGAGAGACACCAGAAAGGGGATGCGTGTTTGCTACTCCAGCAGCACCCTGCCAACCAAGGCATGGGATCATAAACTTCTTGTGCTAGTTGGTTAAAGGCTTTTTTTTTTGTCCTGATCAATATACTAATTGAGCTGTGTGGCCTTCCATCTTCCAAGCATTTATTCAGATCAGAGGAGAAAACACTATTTATAGAGAGGTGCGTAAGCCAGAATCAGAGTTGTGTAAATCTGGAACTACCTCATTTGAATAACTGGGGGGTGGATCCAGCTGAATGTTTGGTGTATGTGGAGTAGTCTGCTACCAGCACAGATAATTACTATTAATGGGGATTTACTTTAAGCAAAGTAGGTCAGAAAAATGACATCTTATTTTGTCATTAGTTTCCATCAATTACTTCCATGTTGTTTGCTCAGTTCCCAAGTCAAACGAGTGTAGGCTGACAGCATTGCAAGCTCAACTTGATATTGTCTCTAAAAATCAAACTGCATTATTTCTGCCTCATGCATCATCACTAACGATAAAGCATCCACTGTTGGAATATAGCAGGTGGCTTTGTTATTCATGCATGAGGCAGAAAAAACTCCAGCTTCCCTTGCCACGACATTAATGTCTCCACAGCATCAGAATTTGGATGTGTTGGTGAAGTTACTAGTTATTGCGTGAGCTTGACTTAGAAGACAGACTTTGGTCAGTCCTTCTGTCAATTAACTTCTGTACTTCTATTAGACTTCTTGAATGCTGTGTGTATAGCACTTCCCCATCCCTGGAGGTGTTCAAGACCAGGTTGGATGAGGCTATGAGCAACCTCATCTAATTGTTTTCCTGTGATTTCTCTCCCTGTGACAGCCCTTTGTGACATTAGGCTCTCTAGGGAAGCTGCAGAAGGTGCCTACTGTTACGCAGTGAAAAGCCAACTCACAATCACCCTAAGAAATACCTCTAAGAGAGCCTGGGAAATGTTCTAGCACTCAGTTTTGAGCTTTCAGTTTAGCAATGCAATCAACTGATCAGATTTATCAGTGACCATCAGTAATCACATGTTAGTCCTGATTGATACCTTGATGCAACATGATGTGTTCTCGCAGCTGGACCGGGTGCTTGACTTCCAATTCCGGATCCTTACATCACCATAATTTCACAGCAGCCGAGTAGTTTTGAATGGCTTTTACAATTCCCAGGAGGTGCTGAGGGGTATGATTTAGTGACTGGTGGGAATGGTTGAACTCATGGTTGATCTAGTGGCTGGATAAGCCTTTGAGAAACCTGATCCAGTGGAAAGGTGTCCTTGCCCATGGTAGAAGGGTTGGAACTGGATGGGTTTTAAGATCCCTTCCTGCCCAAACTGTTCTATGATGATTGTGTGATAAATATATAATTGCATGAATCCCAAACTTTTCTCTGTTGGACAGTAATATTATATTTAAATCATTTTATACCTCCTGAGAAACTTAAGAATTAGTATGGTCTTTGGAGGTGTCCATTAGCAAACTTAATACTTCCTGTTATCTAGACCTTACCTGTGATGATATGGTTTCTTCAGCAGGTGATATCATTTATTCAGCTCTCCTCAGGCTTTAATCTTCTGGGAGCTGCAACTATTTTCATTTATTACTGTGTATCAAAAGAAACCTCTCTCTCCTCTTTCGGAAAAACGCCTTTGCAGGGCACATTTTAGATGCAATCAGCTTACCCCATGATGTCAGATGCATGATCATAGATCCACTGGGGACTGGCCCATGTGGAAGAGGGTAGCTACAAGAAGCTTTCTGACTGCCTGCCTTCTCTTTGCAAAGACTGGCTATACTTGCAGCTCTCCTGTAAACCGAGCACAAGATAATCCCCTCAGCCATGCTCTTCAAGACACTAGTTACCCATCAGGAAGAAGTGACATGACTTCATCAGCCAAAAAAGGTGATGAGCGGTAACAGGGAACTGTATGTTTCTCCCCTTGGAAAAGCATTAACAATTAAGACCTCCAGTCTGATGGACTTGCTTGGTGCTCTTCCAAGCTGGGATTTAGGAAAAGCAGCTACACAGCATTTCCTACTTCCCCCCATGGGGCTCCAATGATTTAATTGGCTATGAAGGGCAGGGACGTATCTCATAGAGTAGCTGGCTGCTGTTGTCAGCGTGCCACACTGCTCTTTGGAGCTCAGTGAAAAATAAACTTATCAGGCAATGCTTCCCCTTCTGAACTGGACGCATGGGGAGCCTGGCTGCTGTGCTAATAGGAACTGCACGTAGCCCATACATTTTCTGTTCTCCTAGGTTGCTGGGAAAGCCATTGAAAAGTCATGGACCATGGGAGGAAGCTGAGATGTATTTCACACCTTAACTAAGGTGAAGTGTATTCCCTGTAACATGACCTCCCTTTCCAAACAGTCCTTGATGCTTATTTTAGTACCTGAAAATGCTGCAAACCTACTCCAAACCCATGCATGTACAAAGATGAAGTATTTTCTTGTATTTAATACTGTCACAACAGGGTTGTTAATTAAATGCATTACTTTTTTAATCAAACTAAATAAATACAGAATGTTGCACTAATCTCAGCCTGCCTGGGTTTCCCCTTGGAGAACAACAAGGAAAAGGCCACTGGTGATAGCCACTCTCTTGACTGTAGCTTCTTCCATCTCCCTGTAGCTGAAACACCAGCCCAAGCATTGCCTGTTTCTAATGTGGGCTACAACACCTTCGAGTCTCTGCTTCCTCTCTTTGTGGTCTTTCCTCTAGCCAAGGTACTGCAGGGGAATTGTCTTCCTCTGATTCTCCACTGATCTTGTGAGGTCCTCCTTAGACCATTTTCCTAAAGCTCTACTCACCCCAAGTCTCCTTGCTTTTCCATTCTTTCCTTTCCCAAGGATGGAATTTCCATTCCATTTTATTCCTACTGTTTATGTTGGTGGGACCTTTGCAGCCCTTCTCACCATGAAATGTGAGTTTTCTTGCTTATGTGTCTTTTTGCACTCAGTGAATCTTCTGCCCCATGCCTTGTGGCTCCACTGCAGCCACCATTTCTGCCACTTTCATCCTGAATAAAACTCCTTGATCTGATAGAGCCCCTGTTCTAAGTCGGTGGGAGGCTGGATTCAGTTCCAAACCAAGACATCTAATTGTATGCCTCCGTGAGTGAGTTAAGTGTCTGAGTTCCCACCAAGGTCAAGAAGGAGCTCACCAATGGCTCTGTTCAGTTGTCCATGTGCAGACACCTGGTAATATTTGGAAGGTCACAGGCAATCTCACCTGGTTTCCTGCTGATGCTCCAAAAGAGTTTGGTTCTCCTATATCTCCTGCATCTTGGAGCAGGATGCTCCAGCCATCTTAGGGAATCTCAGCTGGCAGTAGATATTCAGAAATCGCATCTAGTCCCGAGCATTCTGCCATTACTTTTGGCAGGTGCAGGATTAGGTGCCTAGTGCACACGCACATATACCTAACCGATGTTGGTTCTAAGCACAGAGAAGATCTGTGCTCCCTAAGAGCAGTTAGCTTTTCTCAACAGTAGCAGAAGTAACAACTTATCCAGGGATTTTCCCACTCTGTGCCCTGTCCCCTCCTTACTCATCCTCTCTTGGCAGGAGCAGATTCTAGTTTCAGACAGCACCATGGGCTCTTATACCTGTTTTGAAGAGAACAACACATCTGGCTTTGCCACTTGGCATTAAGTGATATAAGGAGATGGGGCATAAACACTGTTTATTCTATGACTGAGCAAAGACCTCTTTTGTAGGATAACAGAAACACTTTATTTCTTACTTCCTTTTATTCTCTTACCGTATTAAAAGCATCACCATTTCCCTTTCTCTATTTTTAAATGTGTTTAATTTGGCTTCACACAGGTCATTTAAGATCTCAGGCGACAGATTTGCCCAGCTTGAAATGGACACTTAAGGTCTTATCTGTATGGCAAAAATGATCACGTGTCTATTTCAGACACCATCTGAAAAATAAGTATTTGTTATTCTGAAGACTTGGTTCAGGCACACACTGTGCTTTCTGATGTGTGCACATCACCAGCGCATCCAGTTTTGGCAAGTGCTCTTATCATTTCTTCCATCTGTCAGCGCACAAAATATTTCTGAATCTGTTAATTAAGGAACTGAAGTTTTGCCCTAAGATACCAGAGTAACTGGTTTAGTTTCTTTGCAGCAAAAAACTAGTGCCTGCCTTGTCCATAATTACGTAAATTGTTGAGAAAAATGATTCTGCTTTCATGTTGATTCACTTTTGTAATTTCATTGCTGAGGCTAAATGTGGCACCCATTTAAATTATCTCCAACTCTCATTTGACTCAAGACATGTTATTTGCTAACAAAGATTCAATATGGAAAAATGGGAAGGTGACAACTAACTCCTTCATCAACGCAAATGACAATAATCTCCTCTCTCCCGCCACGTAAAAATAAACATTGAATCATCCCAGACTGCAATACCCTTCTGCAGTTAGAAATATGGATATGGAAAGGCAACACCTGCTCTCGTCTACTTAGTCGTAAAACCAAAGTTTATCTAGTGATTCCACGGCAAATACTTCAGAAGACCAACAGCAGTGTGGACTCAGACTGAAAGCATCCCCAGGAATATGCCCATCCTTAGCTCTTTGGTTATACTCACACTTGAAAATAGAAGCTTGATTTTTGTACCTATTAAATCATTAAAATTATTTATATTAAAAATCTTCCCATACAGCAACTGCTATAAAATCATGCTTTTGGTTGTTCTCTGATACTTTTACCACCCTCTTTGTAGTTTCTAAAGCAATGTTAAACCTGCCACAAGTCATTACCTCTCGTAATAAGCGCTGTTGGGTGTACAGTGGCTTGTGGTGAGAATGGGCCCAGGGTGATGGTTCAGTAGAAAGACTTTGGTTGGACACTCAGCTGCTGAGAAGAGCACAAAGAAACCTTCACCATCACTTTTAGGTGTGCAGTTCTGAGAGTCAGTAGTCATGTGAACTTGAGCTGTCTCTTTGGAAACACTTACTTGAAGGGTTCTTCAATGGCTTTGTGATATCTTCTGTGGCTAATGCCAAAAACGCATCTTCTCCCATTCCTGTTTCCCAGAAGCGTATCTTCATATGCCGACATGGACCACAGTTATCAGCTTTGTGGTTTGAAATGGAAGGGCCATGTACAAGTCCATGTGTTCCTTTTGCAGAACATGGGAGAATTTACTCTTGAGAACACAAGAGGGAGGTTTATTAATCTCATGTTTGATTAAAAAGAAATCCCTGACCTGCTGCAGAAAACCACTTTCAAGATTTTAAATCCTGACCAGTGCTAGACTGCAGTCATAACCTGAGAGAGCAAGTTGTTATGCATCTTCAGAGGGCAGGATGAGTCAGCAGAGGTTCAGATATGATAGTATGGTCACCAACATGAGGGTGTTCAAGAGGATGAAAGTTTGTAAAGAACTTGGAATTCCTCATGATAAAATGTGGTGTGATTGTTAGTGTCATGACTTAACCCCAGCTGGCAACTAAGAACTGAGCAGTTGCTCACTTGCTCCCCTTCTCCCTACTGGGATGGAGAGGAGAATGGAATAAGGCAAAACTCGTGGGTTGAGATAAGTACAGTTTAGTAGGACAGGAAAAGGGATACGATGGTAGTAGTAGTAGAAGTAGTAGAAGCAGCAGTAGTAGGAGTAGTACTAATAGACTATACAAAATAAGTGATGCGCAATGCGATTGCTTACCACTGAATGACTGATGCCCATCCTGTCCCTAAGCAGCAGTCAGCAATCCTCCTCCTCCCAGCCAACTTCCCAGTTTGAATACTGACCATGACATTAAATGGAATTATACGGACCCTTTGGTCAGCTTGGGTCAGCTGTCCTGGTTGTGCTCCCTCCCAGCTTCTTGTGCACCTCCTCCTCACCGGCAGAGCATGAGAAGCTGAAAAGTTCTTGACTTATTACAAACACTACCAGAATTCTATGATTCTACTTAGCAACAACTAAAAGATCAGAAAATCACACTGGGATGGATTTAGCTGCATTGTGCCATAACCCAGCAAAGCAGAACGGAGGGGGAACTCCTGGAAAGTTATTCACTTTCGGAAGGGCCAAAAGCTTTTTTTCATAAAAATCTCTAAAGCAGCTGCATAAAATAACACCATGCTTCTTCTCAGCAATTATCTCCATCTTAAGGTGGATAAGAACAAGTCTTATGAGGAGCAGCTGAGGGAACTGGGATTGTTTAGCTTGTAGAAGAAGAGGCATCACTGCTAGCTACAACTACCCGAAAGGGTCTGTAGCCAGGTAGGTGCTTGTCTCTTCTTCTCTCAAGTGGAAAGTGATAGGATGAAAGGAAATGGCTTCAAGTTGTGCCAGGAGAGGTTTGGATTGAGTATTAGGAAAAAGTTCTTTACTGAAGGAGTGGTCAGACATTGGAAAAAGCTGCCAAGAGAAGTTATGGAGTCATGACCTCTGGAGGTGTTCAAAAAACATGCAGATGTGGTGCTTCAGGACATGGTTTAGTAGGCACAGTGGTGTTGGGTTGACATTTGGACTTGATGATCGTAGAGGTTTTCTCTAACAATTCTATGATTCTGTCTTGATAAAGCAAATAATATTTATCTTATCATGAAAGTTGGGGGGGGTTGTAAGAATTTTTTGGTCAGATGTTGTTGGCATGACTCCAGCAGGCCAGCTGGGGCCAGAAGAAGATCCTGGTGCTGTTGGGTTTGCAATAGTTCTGCTGTGCGTGCCAGATCTGGGAGGTTCCTGGGGGCAGCTGTGCACAGGCAGCATGAGCAGAACCAGCGGCTCCTTCTGCATTGCTCCCCTTTGTACTGGTTTTCAGCCTCGTTGCAAATATGAGACATATCGTGCCACTGTTTCCCAAACACAGCTAATAAATAAAACCCACACACAGCTCCATGAAACTTGCACAGAAGAAAAAGTAACTACTCCAAAGGCAACCCTTCTCTCACCCCATTGAAAATACAATCCTTCCAAGCTTTGCTGACTTCTTGGCTTCTCTTTTGGTTTCTCCTTGTGCTTTCAGCTGTTTTTTTCTCTGCAAGGATGGGTGTTTAGATGCTCGCCTTCTAATCAGCTGCAATTAAAGCCTTTTCCAGTATTTTCTGTTGCCAAATTGGAGGGGAAAAAAAAGAAAAGGTTTTTTTCAAAAGGAGAGGGAGACTAATGCTTGAAAAGACATATGTGTTTAGTGTTGTTGGCAGATTTGTAAACTTATTAGTGCCTCCACACACCATGTAATTAAGATCTACTGGTAATTAGTCAATAGTTAAAAATAGGGGTTGGTATTGCGCTACTGAAAACGCCTACAAAATAATGTGTTCTCTGTGCTCAAGATGCAGTTAGTATCTCTAAAAAATGTTAATTTAAAAAACATGTATTTGTCTTTGAGCCAGATTTTTTAGCAAAGTAGATTTCGATGTGTGTTATATGTGTTCAACTTATTTATCTTCGTGCATTTATGCATCTTTGTGTGATGTCCAAAGAGACTGACAGCATATTTTGTCTTGGATAAAAATGTTAAGCTCTAAAACTGCAGACTCGACACAGCCTTGAAGGGAACGGGAGCCTTTCTCGTTTATAGATTTCCATTGAAATAAATCTGCTCATCAAAAGAAATTGTTCAAAAATCCATGGGAATGGCAGATGTGCAGCACCATGGGGCAGATGTCTGATGTTTGGAGAGTAGTGCATGTATTTTCTAAATATTCAGGGATTACCACAGTCTATGGATATAATCCTTTAGTAACCCAAAATGTCAAAGGCAATGGAAAAGCTCTAATGCCTTGTAGCAGACGTTTGGCTGAACTGCTCTGTAAGAGCAGGCACCCCTATGCACATTTGAAGTCATTTGTCCTTTATCCTATGAAAGAAGAGCCTAAAGAGGTGATGTGGTTTTTAAATTTCCTGACTCCTGCTTTAGAACGTGGTCTGGAGCTGTGCGAGAATCGCTGGGTGATGTTCTGAAAGGACGTCTCATTTGGCTGTCATAAGCAATCTGCGATGATTTGTTGTGCAGACAGGCATTTGTCTCCAGTAATCCAAAGGGCTTATTTTGATTGCTTGATAGATCCAAGGAACGCATAGTCGACTCAATGGGGGATTCATTTATTATGCTCCCAAACTACTCCTAAATCTTTTCTTATGTCATGTCAATGGATTTGTCAGGCCACTCTCACACAGCAGGAATGTACTGGTGGGGGAAATTTACCCTTGCCAAACAGAGTTAGTTGCTACGTTTATAGACCAGTTTGTGAAATACCAGTGGTGACTGGAATTCTGCTGCAGGAAATAAACTGGACTTTGTTTCATGCCCTTGAGAGAAGCATCTTCTGTTGATCTTAGGAGAAAAAAACTCTACTCCAATGCCATAGTGAAGCAGAAAAGACCAAGCCTAGAGCACCCTAGCAAGGGCCAACAAAGTTATTTCATGGGTTACTCAGGATACAGTCATGAGGTATTACTGCCTTTCAGTTCATGGTAGGATTTATAGTAATGTTTCTTTTATGCTGAAAGTGAATTTCAATTTCATTATATTCAACTTTGGAATTTATAGAGTGAGGGTTTTGAGCAAACACCTGAATAGCCATTGAAACTGATTTTCAAATAACATTTTCAGGTATAAATGTGTCCTTTCTCCAACCTGTTCCAATGTCCTCTTCCTCAGCTGATTAGGTATGGTAGTTAACCATACTTTGGGATGTCATAAAGTTAGTTACATCGAACCCATGACCAGAGCAATAATATATGATGGGAATTAAAATGTCTGTATGCATATACTGATGCTGATTAGTTTTAACAAAAGAAATTACTGATTGGAAAAAAAACCCTAGCAAATAAAGTGAAAAAAAGAGTCTTTGAATAACAAGTAGTTTTAAGAATCCCCTTCCTTCTGATCTGTGCCTGTCATCCGTAGCTGTGACTGGGAGAAGAGGTTAATAGGATGTCTCTCCTCGGGATCAAGCTGGCCAAGGGATGGAGGAGTTTTTGGAGAAGGTAGCAATGATAAGGGCACAGAAAACCAGAGATGGACATTCCTAAGATGCAATTTCCCAAGCCTTGTTTCCTCAAGAAACCAGAAAGACATAAAAGAGTCTTTATTCCCTTTGCTCTTTCCTGCTTCACTGCTTCAAGCTCTTTTATAAATCACCATTCTTAAGTCTCACTGTCCAGCTTGGGCTCACTTGGGACTCAAGATCAACATATTTCTTTCAGAGAAAACCTTCATTCTTCAGCTGATCAGTTATCACTGGGGACCCACAGTTGATCACCGGTCAAGCCTGCGCTTGGAAAAAAAGTCACTGCATGCAAAACTGCTGGAGCATGAGAACCTCTGGGACACCCAGACACCAAGGTTGAACGGTGACAAACCTCTCCAGTGGGACTCCTGACATGTTCTGCATGGAATGACCCAGAGCTCTGTGGAGCAGAGGCTGCAAAATCCTGGAGGACTGGAGAATCGTGAATAGGGACCAACTGTTAACTGTCTCTTCCAGAGTGAGAACTAGGAAGAACAGCTCATTGGAGAATCATACAGTGGTTTGGGTTGGAAGGGACCCTAAAGATTATCTGGTTCCAAACCCCGCCACAGGCAGGGACACCTTCCACTGAATCACGTTACTTAAAGCCTCATCCAACCTCCAGGGATGCGGCTTCCATGACTTCTCTGGGCAACCTATGCCAGGACCTCACCACCCTCACAGGAAAAAAAATTCTTCCTAATGTCTCATCTCAATCTCCCCTCTCTCAGCCTGAAACCATTCCATCTCATCCTGTTCCTGCACTCCCTGATAAAAAGCCTGATAAAGAATAAGGACTAACTGTTCACCGTCTCTTCTAGAATGAGAACTAGGAAGAACAGCTCATTTGAGACAAGTAGCAACAGGTTCACAAATCCTGTGAGCTGATAATGACCCAGAAGCGGGAAATTAGCAACGTGCTTCCCCTGTTCTTACTTTTCTCTTAGGTTCCTGCTGTGGCTGACACTGGAGAGAAAACACTAGGTGACTCCTTGGTTTGAACCAGTCCAGCTGTTTTACGGCTGTTGGGGCAGACTGCTCCCCAGGATGATGAATTGGCACAAGCCCATCAGTTTGTCCCACCATGAGACAAGGCTGGAGCAGACCCCGTGCTACTGTCTCTGCAATATATAACCCCATGGTGCTTACTTCACAGTGATGTCTCTTCTTATCAGTTAGAAGTTTTGCTTTGAAAGGCAATTCTGATGACTCTGATTTACAATGACAGCAACTTCAGTGGCATTTAAAGAGACTGGAAGGAAGAGATAAATAAACCTGAAGATTGCTTAATAAAGCAACGGAAGAAGCATATAAGCTCTTGTATCAGTCATTCTTCCCTGTAAGGTTCCTAAATACTAAGCCAGGCATGGGAATTAGTCTCATCTTGTTTTAGCCAGGTAAAAGTTGGGTGTCTTGTTCAAGCTTGTCCTTCAGAGTCTCTCTGCAGGACCTGGAGAGGATAACAGCACATCTAGAAGGCAATTCCTCTCCCTGTTTTAGGCATGCACTTTGGGGCAGGGTGAACCATGCTCTGGAGATGCCTGTCCTCTTTCTGCTGACTGCACAAGAAAGTTAACTTTTGGATGGCTGAAGTTAAACAAAGACAACGCAGAGTGAGCAAAAACATGTTCAGAGATAGAGCCGTGTCCCAATAACTCTAAGTGCTTTGATCAGTTGACACTTCCAGTCTTAATTCCTGGGTTACCACGGCCTGAGAGCCATGAATCTTGTGCTTGGTGCTTGGGTGGTACAAGTGTCACAAAGCTTCTGTAGGAAGCCCAGACAGAGAAACCTGCCTCCTGCTCTGCTCAAGGGATGGTCAATGCAATACAGAGGAAAATACGAAGAGGTCAAACAAAGCAGAATAGCACGGAGTTCTCAAAGAGAAGCATGAGGAACTCAGTTATCTGCTAGTTAGGCTGATAAAAAGGGGCACGGGGGATTTGGCAGCACAAATGCTTAGGTTGAATCTCTGAGAGGATAACAAGCTCTGGCATTTTTAGGCCAGAATGAGAAAAAAAAAAAAGGAAGCTGAAACAGCAGCAAACAATAATTCTTGATCTACATCTTACAGATCACTGTTCTTGCAATGAATCTAATGGGGCAACCATCCAGGTAAGGATTGTAAAACTAGGCCTGTTGAATGTGACCTACCTTGACCCAAAAAGCTCTTAATTGTCCTTCCAGCTCCAGCCGAGATTGTTCAGCCTTGACTAGTGGCTTCTCAGCTCCTCTAGTATTTCACCTGGAAAAGAGGGAAGAATTCCCATTCCTCTGAGACAGACAGAGAGACTTAATTCATAGACCTGAACACTAAAAGCCGCTCTGCTGATCCTGCATAAGACAGGTCAGAAAATCCCACCAAGGAATCTGTACAATCAAGGAAACACTTCATGAGGAATTACATTCATTGTGCTTTCAAGTAGCCGCTGCTTACTGCTTTGCAAGGTGCTGTGAAGATGCAGTGCGTCTGTTGTGCTAGCTATAAATTAATTAAGATTCAAGAGAGAAGCCGCTGGTTCCACTTGTGCTAGCCAGTTGCTCTCGGTGCAGTGTACTGCAGCTCACGGCTGCCAGGGACTTCCACGCAAGACAGCAGCTGGGCTGGGTCGGCTGGAGGCAAGACAGCAGAACGTTATTTCAGGGACTGGTTTAGTGTCATGACACACCAGGGACTAGGACACACACACTGGCAGACATTGTCCCTTGCCCCACATTCCTCACGGGGAATGCTAGTACCATCCTATTGCTTGCATGTGCTTCCTGTACATAAATGTCCATCACTGTTTCCACCTTTTTGTCAACAAATTTTATCAAGTCTTGATTAAACAAAACATTTAAATCATAGAATCATAGAATGATTTGTGTTGGAAGAGATCTCGAAGATCATCTAGTTCCAACCTCCCTGCCATGGGCAGGAACACCTTCCACTAGGTCAGGTTGCCCAAAGACCCATCCAACCTGGTCTCGAACACCTCCAGCAATGAGGAATCCATGACTTCTCTAGGCAACCTGTGCCAATGCCTCACCACCCTCACAGGAAAACATTTCTTCCTAATATCCCCTCTTTCAGGTTAAAACAGTTTCACCCATCCTGTCACTAGACTCCCCAGCCTTCCTGCAGACCCCGTTAAGTACTGGAAGCTGCTATAAGGTCTTCCCAGAGCCTTCTCTTCTCCAGGCTGAACAACTCCAACTCTCTCAGCCTGTCATCATAGTGGAGGTGCTCCAGCCCTCTGATCATCTTTGTGACACTCCTCTGGACTCGCTCCAGCAGATCCATGTCCTTCCTGTGTTCAAAATCTTTGAATCCTTATCCCTACTTAAGCATGTGCCTGCGACATGCTGATGTCACACAATATTTAAATGCTAGCATTTAAATACTAGCTTTCAATGCCACTTTGGGGAGCACAGAGAGGCTTCAGATTAATTTTGACTGTAATGCTTTGCTGAATCAGAACCTCACCTTTCCCAGTGCAAAGGGCAACCATCTAGATACAGAGAAGTGCAGTGCAATAAGGCATCCCACTTCTTGTATGAGACACAGGCTAATACTGTCTTTGCAAGAGAAAATGTGGGTGGAAGGACCTCACAGGTTCCTTCTAAAATTCAAGTCTTATCTTGACTTGCTTATTAGAGATTATGGTAAAGGGTGACTTGGTAGTTGGACCTCACTTGAGAGTTAAAGTCATGAATATACTCAACTTTAGGAGAGATCTCAGTGCTTCCAGTCCTGGGACACATGTATTTTCCGTCCCTGTTGTTCATTCAGTTAGGTTGCATATTGGCCTCAGCACATCTGCTCTGGATTTGTCCTGATGGATGGAGTTGTATTCATCACTGGCTTTCCCATCCAAAACACATGAAGCAGAGCTTGGATCTCAACAGACAAGTGTGTAGACTCTGCCACACACTCCCTCGGGGGCACCACCACCGGGAAAAAAGGATGAGTGCTCTCCCACCCATCCCATTACTGATGTCTGCTGAAGACTGACCTCTTAAAGAGTGTGAAGAATGTAGAGCTCTGCTGTGGCAAGGCTTTAAATAAGCAGAGGCTTTGGTGTAGGTTCTTGCAGCTTCTTCACAGCAATGGGGACACAGATCAGTTGAAACCAAGGAAACATCATTGAGAGAGTCCCGAGGCCTGATGATCTCCAGATTTCCCCTTCACTGGGACAAGACGGCTCCATCTAATGCCTCCTTGATCAAGTTCAACGTGTTTTTCAACATTTGGGGAATATTATTGAGTAATCTGTGGCTTTCCAACCATTTCCCAGGACCTTATCTTTTTTTCTTCAGGAGAGCTTGGATGCATCAACAGAAAACTGACACCGGGGAAGGATGCTGGACTGAGCTATATGGGCTCTGCGAACAGAAGTGAACAGTGAATATCGCAGCTGACTGCCAGCACTGCAGCAAAGCTTGTTTTCTTTAGAGCTGTGTGCGCTTTAACCCTGTCCTCAGTGAATGGCGAAGCCGAGTGCATTTGACAGTGTGAAGGCAGCATTAACAGTCTGGCGGCTGGTACCCCAGTGGGAAATCCTGTGCCTGGCTCGCGTTGGTTCACTACGTCAGGGAGCTGCAGTCATGACCAGAGGTGATAACTTCATTTTCAGGTGCAACTGCTCTTTCAGCTATTTGCCTTCCAAAATCACTCTTTATTGCTATGTGTGAAAACCTTCACCACTGTGCAAAATTACTGTGTATCAGATGGGAACAGTTTCCTCGTGCTGGTTTTCAATAGAATGTTTCACAGCTCTCTGCTTGCTGGGAAACATCCTTTTCTACTTCAGTCTGTGCTGACCCACAGAAGATGCAGCTTTCACAGCCTCCTAAAGAAGACCTTGGATCCTTGTAATCAAGAGTGCAGCTATTCAGGTTTGAACCTACGTTTGAAGAACATTGATTCAGTGTCCCCTGTACCAGCCACAGTAGGCATTTTTATCTGACCTGTGTTCACACTGCTGGATGATGCCATTTTCTCCAAGATGCTGCTTGTCTGTACTGTCCTCTTACCTTCAAACATCCCAAATCTGCAGTGCCTTGTCAAAGAATTGTCTTATTGCCATGTTACATTTTTTTCTCTGGCATATGGTGGAAAGTTTAGTTGAGGCAGGTCTGCACGGATTCTGATTTCCAAGATTTATCCATGTAAATGCATGCAATCCACAATCTTTGACACCCAGCATGATACCTGCTGGGGTGTTATGTTTCTTCTCTGGTTTGCAGTAGTGGTAGCAGTGTGGCTGGCCTTTTAACTGACATTAATACCAATGGCTTGTCATAAAATCATAGAATGGTTTGGAATTGAAAGTGCATTTACAGATCATCTAGTCCAATCCCTTTGAAAAAGCAGGGATATCGTTAATAACATCAGGTTGCTCAAGGTGTCATGCTACCCGACCATGAACATTCCTAGGCATGGGGCCTGCACTACCTCCCCAGGCAACGTGTACTAGTATTTCACCACCCTCATTGTAAACAATTTTTTCCTTATATCCAGGCTAAATCTACCCTCCCTTACTTTAAAGTCATTGCTGTTGTCCTGTCACAACTGACCTTGCTAAGAAGTCTGTCTCCATCTTTCCTGTAGCCCCTTTCAGTACCAGAAGATGCTCTAAGGTCTCCGAACTGACTCCTCTTCTCCAGAGTGAACAACCCCAACTCTCTCAGCCTGTCCTCATGTGGGAGGTGCTCCTGCCCTTGGATCATCTTCATGGCCTCCTCTGGACTTGCTCCAACAGCTCTATGTCCATCCTGTGCTGAGGACCTCAGGTCTGGATGCAGAACTCCAGGTGAGGTCTCAGGAGGTCCGAGTAGAGTGGCAGAATCACCTCCCTCAACCTGCTGGCCATGCTGCTTTGATGCAGCCCAGGATATGTTTGACTTTCTGGGTTGCAAGCGTGCATTGTTGGCTCATGTCGAGCTTTTCCACCCACAAGTCCTTCTTTGCAGGGCAACTCTCAATCACATCATCCTTCAGCCTGTATTGAAACTGTGGATTGCCCCAATCCAGATGTAGGACCTTGCACCTGGCCTTGTTGAACCTCATAAGGTTCACACGGGCTCACTTTTGAGCCTGTCCAAGTCCCTCTGGATAACATCCCTTCTTTCTGGTGTGTCAACTGCACCACTCAGCTTGGTGTCATCTGCAAACTTGCTGAGGGTGCACTTGATCTTGCCTTCTATATTGTTGATGAAAATATTAAACAGCATTGGTCCCCATATAGACCCCTGTGGGACAACACTCACCACAGATCTCCATTTGGACCTTGAGGGGTGGGAAGAAGGTTATTGAGGTCATGGGAGGGAGACTCAGTGTTTTAGTGTGCTCTGAGAACTGAGGGCTTCTTCATCAGTCCTCATTCTTGAACTGGGCAAAGTGCCACTTGCAGTCTCTGAGGATATTTCAGACTTCATTGCCTAAGTGCCCTCTGGTCCTTTCTCGATGTTTCAGGCTACGATTTGCTGTTGAGGATGCCTCCTGAAATGCATAGATTACCAAATGTGGCAGCAAAATGGCTCACTGTAGCACATTAATCGCACATTTCCCCTTTCGTGATCTCCCCAGTTCTTGTATAGGAATTGCCATACCTAGTTAGACCACCGGCTCATCAAATCCTGCTTTCTGCCTCCAGCAATGGCCAAAACCTGAGGCTTCAGAGGTTTCCTCCTTAGCACACCAAAGGAACTGCACAGCTCTGGGTGTGCGGGTGGAAAACCTCTTTCCTGGCTGCCACAGAAGATCCACTTATGCACTGAAGCATGAGATTTGATTACCTTTATTACAGGATCTTCACATGCAGAGCTACAAATGTTCCTGGTCATGCAATTATCCAGTCACAGCAGTTGACTCTGTGACCTTCCTTGCCAGTAAAGTCCGTAAATTGACTAATATACAGTGGAGGAACCTCTGGTTTGCTGCGCCTCAAATGAACTTTACCTTCAACAAGTGACATCCAGTTACTTATATTATACATGAGAGGGCAAAATAGAAAGAGTTTTGGGCTTGTGGTTCCTTTTTTTGCTCAAATATCCTCAAAACATCTTTTTTCTTTACCAAATATTTCTGGGTTTTGATCATTTTGACCATTTTCTTTCCTCAAACTTTAGGCTTTTCCAGCACACTGGAACAAAGGTGAATATCACTCGTGAAATGTCCAATATATCCTTTGGCTTCTCTGGGTAGAGATCTCAGGTCTGCTTGGGAAGAGAACATGGCTGTTGTATAAGTACAAGAAGGAAGGTCTCCCAAGGACTGACACTATGTGAGACCCAGTAGAAGAGGAAGGATGATGAGTGCACCCTGTTGAATTTTCGGGGTAAATTTATAGACAAGAGGAGGTCAACGAGGCTGATGAGGGGTTTGGAGCACAAGTCTTATCAAGAGTGGCCGAGGGAACGAGGATTGTTTAGCCTGGAGAAGAGGAGGCTCAGGAGTGACCTTACTGTTCTCTGAAACTACGTAAAAGGAGGTTGTGGTGAGATGGGTGCTGGTCTCTTCACCCAAGTAACAAGGGATACAATGAGAGGAAATGTCCTCAAGTTGTGCCAGGGTTTAGATTGGGTATTAGGAAATATTTCTTTACTGAAAGAGCAGTGGAGCATTGGAAGAGGCTGCCCAGGGAAGTGGTGGAGTCACTGTCCCTGGGGGTGTTAAAAGATCATGTAGTTTTGAGGCTTCAAGGCATGGATTTGTAGGTATGTTGATATTGTGTTTATTGTTGGACTTGATGATTTTATATGTCTTTTCCAACCTTAATGATTCTATGATTCTGTGAAAAGAAAGTCAGAGATTCACAGAATCACACAGAATCACGGAATAACCAGGTTGGAAGAGACCCACTGAATCGTCGAGTCCAACCATTCCCACCAATCCCTAAATCATGCTCCTAATTCAGAGTATAATTTGGCCATAAGTCACATTTCTCAATGAAAATATACCAGGTATCACAAGCAACAGGAGGAACCAGTAATCAAGGAGAAGGAAAAAAGTTAGATTTAAGCAAAACAATGCTACAAAAAAAAAAAAACATTTAGCATCTCTTCAAGCACATGCTACAGCAGCCTTGACTGCAGGGAACTGTAAAAGTGATTAAAGCAAGAGTCTCAAGAGCGGATTGCTCAAGTGAAAGGAAGCTGGAATGAAATGCCAGCCAGCCCCATCGGTCCCTCATTCTGCGCTGCTCAGAAATGCCTGATGCTTTCTGACTGGATAGTCAGGGCTGGAATAATTATTCAGTTATAGCATTTTTTGCTTTACAGGGAAAAGGAGGCTTCTTTTATTTCCATGAGTTACAATTTTGCTTCATAATTTATGAGATGAAACTGTTGGTAAAGGTCTTGGCTATACAGACCTTCTGGATTGCTCCTGGCCCAGTCATCACAGGCGCACGAACACTGTCCTGCTCTACCATACTTAAAGTAGCTCAGGCTGTTATCCCCCAAGGTAGCTTGCACGGTGGGATCTGAGAATATTGGGGCCCCTCATCTGGACATCATCATCCTGAGCTCCCTCTGTAGTCAACAAATACCTGTAAAGGGAGATCCATCTCCAGGATAGGGATTGGAAGCCTGAATGACCCCTCCAAGAGCGCAGCAGGACGTGGAGGGCTGAGTGGTGAACCCAATACCAGGCAGTCCACATCAAACTCAAGGCAAATGCTGGAAGAGATGTTCCAAGGATGCTGGAAAAGCCTTTCCAAGGATCCTGGAAGGGCTGGGAGATTCCCTGAGGTGCGCAGTGCATGGATGTGACAAGAGCATGGTGGGGACAGCAGTAGCGCCTGTAACACAACTATGAACAGGCCTGTCCAAGCAGGTCTGGGACTCCCACCACAGAGAGGTACTTAGAGAGCAATGAACATCTCTGTGCTGAGCCACATCTTCCACGAGACCGAGCCTTGGAGCTGGTGAGAGTGGACCCTTGCTTACCCAGCGTACATCTGCCTTTCTGAGCAGCTTGGGATATGCTTCATATCTTTTTTGATTCTCTAGGCAATGCTAGACTCTTCCTTTCCAGTGAAACACCAAACCAGACCAGCCCCCAGGACCACCTCTAAGTTCCCTTGGTCATACAGTCAATGGATGAAGTTCCGTCACTCCCTGACACCATTCCTTGCCCTTCTTCAAGTCACAGGGTCCAGTACCTACCTAACTGTTCCCTGTGACAAATCCTGAGACGCTTATGAAGCCATCACATCACATTGGTCAATGTAACCTCTCCATTTCAGGTTTCTGGTGATGTTCTGTACCTGAAACCCCTCCTGCCTGCATATCTCCCAGCTCTTGCTGGCTATCCTTGCTTCCCCTCCCTCCTCCAAGTCTCCCTGATGCTCCTTCCTATGGACCCATCTGCTCTCACCTGGCCTTTGCAGCACTACAAGCGGTGGGAGCTGAAATACTGGGTTCTAATGTTACTACCTGCAGAGCAGCCTTCCCTTGGGATGCCCTACACAAGATGGGCACCCTATGTCCTAGCTGAAAAGCAGAACATATTTCTGAGCAACGACATCACTCTGCCTCTTTTTCACCTTCCTGGGCAGCTCATGAGTCCTTTCCTCCTACCAGACCACTCTCTTCTGAAGGGGATCAGAGCTGCCAACACCCATTATACTCTAAAATCTGACAATGTTAATCTATTTCCCGTTCTTCCATTCCAGCCACTTCCCCCCTACTTTCCTTCTCTAATCCTCAAGGAGCCATGGCTTAGGAGCCCTAGCTTAGCATCACATGATGTGTGCGTGTCATTGTCCCCCTCTAATAGCATAAGCCCTGCATGAATCCCCATGATTTTAGGGCACAGAGCATTGCTGGAATTCCTTGTCTTGTTTCTAGTGCTTTTAGTTCTGTATTGGGTCTTTTCTATTTTTTCTTTGCTGTGTAGTCAGAGCCTGCTGACATGCATTATTATAGAATCATACAATCATAGAATCACCAGGTTGGAAAAGACCCATCGGATCATCGAGTCCAACTATTCCTATCAAACACTAAACCATGTCCCTCAGCACCTCGTCCACCTGTCCCTTAAACCCCTCCAGGGAAGGTGACTCAATCACCTCCCTGGGCAGCCTGTTCCAGTGCCCAATGACCCTTTCCATGAAAAATTTTTTCCTAGTGTCCAGCCTGAAATTGTTTAGATTTTAGAGGCAGTATTTGCTTTCAATATAGATAATAAAGCAGTGATGCAGCACAGGGACGGTGGTCTATATCATGCATCCACTGGAGGCAAGATTTGGACAACAGGTTAAAGTTATCAAGATCAAAAGTTCGCCTGGAAAAATAATCCCAACTCTTACTCTCCGGGACAGATACTCCCAACATCATTCAGCTCAATCACCTTCCCATGCTGCGTGTAGTCAAAAAAAAAGAGACTGATCTAGCTCTGGGGTACTCTCATTTATTTGGATTTGGTGCATTTTAAAGGAGCTTCCTGGAGGTTTAAGCTTGGTCAGAGATGGCACAGGAGGTCACACAGTGGAGGTGTAGAACTGCCAGGCTTGTGGGAGTGGAAAATCATGGAAGCAAATGAATATTTTGACTCTGATTTAATTTGGATTTTGTCAGGCATATTAAAAAGTGCTGCACACTCATGCATCAATTCATCCTGAACCATTCTAAGTGTTTGATTGGAATGGTTGGACTCCATGATCTGGTGAGTCTCTTCCAGCCTGGTGATTCTATGATTGTTTGATTCTATGGTTGTGGTTTTGGCTTGCAAGATGAAGACAGTGTTGGACTGACGGGAGAGGATTGCTCTGGGATATCCCAGAGAGATGGGACAGGGTGGAAAAGGGATGCAGGCTCGAAGAGTCTCTTTGGCACAAGGGCAAGAGCAGTGAGACAGGCCACCTCCCTGTGTCCACAATGGGGCAAATTCTTCACTCTTTCATGAGCCAACTAGATGCACAAAAGGGAACGAAAACAGATGACGCATCTGTAAGAAATTCTTTGGTGTAGGGGTACAGCAATGGTCCCAGCAGGGAACCATTTGTTCTTAGGGCACCATTTGTTCTTAGGGCACTCAGAAAGGGGCTTTGCCCAAGACATATTTAAGCAGCTTATGGCCACCAGATGAATGTTTAATCTGCAGGAAATTGGGCCACGAGGCAGGCAGGTGCTCCCATGCTTTTAAGTCCATGGAGCAGCTGGGCCTGTGAGAGGGAGCACTGGAGGGGACCCAGAGGACAGATTGTTAGAGGAGTGTAGGACTGAGTTGGTTGGTGTCAAAGCTTACACCTCAAGGGCTGAGAGCGCAAGTATAGTAATTGCAAATGCCAAAAAAGGTTTTTGTGGAAAGATAAAAATCACCTAACAGCAGCAGGAATAGGCAGAAAGCCCAAAGCTGATTTACCAAGCCTAGTCTCCCTTCCACCTGCAACCTCTGTGTTGTTTGCAAGACCTGAGCCAGCCAGCTGGAAGGTAGCTTGAATATTGCTCTCCCAATTCTGTCACTGCAGATGCAGCCACTGCTGAAGGGCATGAAACGCCAGACAGAAAATCTGCCAGATAATTTCCAGATCTGATCCTGGTTTGCCCTAAATAAAGATCTGGATAGGTCTGTGGGAGGCGAGAGAGCAGGAATAACTTCAGTTGTCTGCGGCTGCAACTTGTCCTCCAAGAGAAAGGCTTGAGCTGACATCTCCCAGGTCTGTGAGCAGCATTTCCTAAGCAGGTGCCGTTATTTTGCTGTCATCCAAAAGATGGCAGCCTTCCCCAAATCTTTTTCCTTGCCTGCTGGCTGGACTCTAACCAGGAGATACGTGTCTCACCTCGGCTATAGACACTGCAAGCGGCACAGCCCATGGGAGACAGAACTCAGAAGCTCCAGAGAGAAGTTAAAAGCCATGACTCTTGGCATTTTGCTAGTGCTGGTCTCTGCCTGGTAAAGTGATCTTGCCTGCCTCATCCTGGGAGAGGTATTTGGATTTCCTCTTCATAAAATCATAGAATCACAGAATCACCAGGTTGGAAAAGACCCACTGGATCATTGAGTCCAACCATTCCTAACAATCACTCAGCCACGTCCCTCAGCTCCTCATCCACCCGTCCCTTAAACCCCTCCAGAGAAGGTGAATCAACCCCCTCCCTGGGCAGCCTCTGCCAGTGCCCAATGACCCATTCTGTGAAAAATTTTTTCCTAATGTCCAGCCTAAACCTCCCCTGGTGGAGCTTGAGGCCATTCCCTCTTGTCCTGTCCCCTGTCCCTTGGGAGAAGAGCCCAGCTCCCTCCTCTCCACGACCTCCTTTCAGGCAGTTGTAGAGAGCAATGAGGTCTCCTCTCAGCCTCCTCTTCTCCAGGCTAAACACCCCCAGCTCTCTCAGTTGCTCCTCATAAGGCCTGTTCTCCAGCCCCTTCACCAGCTTCGTTGCTCTTCTCTGGACTCGCTCCAGAGCCTCAACGTCCTTCTTGTGGTGAGGGGCCCAGAACTGAACCCAGGATTCACGGAGCGGTCTCACCAGTGCTGAATACAGAGGGAGAATAACCTTCCTGGACCTGTTGGTCACACTGCTTGTGGGTTATATGGGAGCCAAATTGCCTTTATGGTGGCAGACCCAGCAGCCTGTGCTGCTCCTGCAGCATTTCCTCACCATCCACGGTGCCCAGAGCAGCTTCTTTGGGAGGCAATGGGTGGATTAGGAATGCAAGGAGAAAGAGGCTGTAGGAGCCAGGAATACATTGGCTTGTGGTCTCAGCATTATGTGTTCTCTATTCCCAAATTGTTCCTCCTTGCAGAAAGACACAATAAGATGGTCAGATGAGTTCTACCACTTGGTGCCTTCACCATGTGGCACAACACACTGTTCCGCCAGTCACCCATTCATAAAAGACCATTGTGTCCCCTCAGCAAACATCCACCTCACTTCCTAGAGCTTTCCTCTGTCTCAATTTCCATTTCAGGAGATCATCAGAATTGGAAACAAGGTCTCCTACATGTCCCCATTCCATATATCTCTGTTCCTCAGGCTTTGTCTTTGGAAATGGGAGACTGGGAACACAAACTTAAAATCCTTTATTATCATAGAATTGTTTGGGTTGAAAGGGACATTAAAGACCATCCAGTTCCAACCCCCTTGCTGTGGGCAGGGACAACTTCCACTAGGTTAGGTTGCTCATAGCCCCATCCAACCTGGCCTTGAACACCTCCAGGGATGGGGCAGCCACAGCTTCTCTGAGTAGCCTGGGCCAGGACCTCAACAACCTCACAGGAAAAAAATTCTTCCTAAGATCTCACCTAAATCTGCCCTCTTTCATCTTAAATCCTCTTCCAGTTTTTCAAAGCATTCCTTTTATCAGGCCACCCTTATCTCCACATTGTGTTTGCAACCTATGAAAATCTGCAGACCGATCCAAACACAAAATAACAATCGCAGCTCCATTTCCCTCACTTCTATTGCTTTGAGCTCACCGGTCCATGGGAAATAAGCAATGCAGCATCTTCCTGGCTCTGTTCCTGTGGCCTTGGACGTGCTGGTAACATCTCTTCCAGTCAATTAAATAGTGCCAGGGCCTATTTTCTGACCTGAGGCCAACTGGCAATACCTGGCTATGTCCAGACTATGACTGCTGTGTGAGAGATTCTCCACCCCTCCGCCATCCCCATCCCTCACTGCTGGGCACTACTTAGTTCTTGTCCTCACCTGGCCCTTGCACCCTCCCTGCCAGACAGGAGATGTCTTTGCTGAGCAACCAGAGAACATTTCTCTCCTGCAAACAGGCGGCTGTAGGCTTAAAATTTTGGACATAAGTATAACTTCTGGAAATAAAATAATTTGTTTTCTGCTGAGCTGGCTTTGGGGATGAAGACTGTAAGTCTTCAGCTTTTGATAATGTTTCGATAACTTTTGCTGTCTCCTGATCCCTCATTGTCCAGACCCCAGTGTAACAAGGGCAAAGAGATGGGAACCATTTCTAAGAGCTCCCACAGTGATAAAAGCGATAACTCCAGTAATGATATTTGTGAAAACCCTAGAAATAAGCACTGACTATGGGCAGCTGCAGCACCTGGCCTGTGTGGTGGTCAGGACATGTGGGGAATCCTACTGGGGGGGATTCAGCAACACTGGGCAGGCTGTAAATGGTCTTCATGAGCATCCTTAGTATTTTAAAAGAGCAAAGTGAACTGGCATGTCTCAGACAAAAAGAAAAATACATCACTATTACCTGCAGCCAGGTTAGACCTGCAACCGGCTCTGTTGGCTCCTGTTGATCGCAGCCACACTAAAAGATGGAATTTTCTTAACCTTCAGTGTATTTCATGTTACCTCAAGGCACGCTGGAAGCAAGATTCAGTGAACTGGGCAATGTGCAAGCAGATGGTATGGCCCCCACTCAGAGTGCACTGAGTACATGTTCCTGCCCTCCTGAAAAGATCTCACTACAGCACCAGAAATCCAGAGGGCAACAAATGACAGCACGGGAGCAACGTGGCAATGTGACAGCAGTATTACTGACATTTCTTTATAGGCATGTTTCCATAGAAATAAAAGAATTTCTTTGAATAAATATCTCAGAAGGTGAGATTGGGATTGGTAGAGGACAGCCATGGAAGGGAAAATATTTGGGTTCAGCTGAAGTGTTTTGTCAGATAAGGTGGAGAGTGGTGAGGCACTGGCCCAGGTTGCCCAGAGAAGTCATGGATGTCCTGACCCTTCCCTGGAGATGTTCAAGACCAGGGTGGGTGAGGCTTTGAGCAACCTAATCGGGTGGAATATGTCCCTTCTTATGGCAATGGGGTTGGAACTGGATGGACTCTAAGGTCCCTTCCACCCCAAACCGTTCTGTAATTCTGTGATAAAGCTCTGGTGATCCATTGTTATTCTGAGCTTTTAAATCTTTTACCTTGCTGTGCATTAAAACTGAGGAAGCCCATTATTACCTTCCTCTCAAAAAGAGGGGAGACTGGTTCCAACTGTGCTTAGGGTAGCTCCTCTGTGCCCTGTAGAAGGTGACACTGGAGTCCACAGTTGAGGAGACTGATGGAAGTGGAAGGAAAAATCTCAGACCTCTGCAGAAGGCAATACTCTGAGCCACAGTGAATTACTCTCCAGAAAAAACACCCAGTCTCTCCTTGAACCCAGATGAAGTTTCACCATCTACAATACCTGCAGGAGGGATTTCTGAGTGGGCACATTGCCTGGGAAGGAAAGGAAATCACAGTGACTGATGGGAGCTGGGGTCAGGAATGCAGGAAGCTGATTTGAGTTGCTTTATGCTTTACCTTGCAGGAGCAAAGAAGAGACCAGAATATTTCCTTCTCTTCTAGCTTGTGTGCTCTTCTTCCTGATGCAGCACTGGTGCGTGTCCCTGTTCTCTAAATTGGAGCAAGGCATAGAGTAGATTTTCTGACTCAGTGGCAAGCCCCAAGAATTGAACGATAATTGACTTTGATCAGAAAAGAAATGAAGTTTTTTCCTTTTCAGTTTGTCCAAAAAAAAGGAAGAAGAAAGGATTCCTTTGAGATCAGACAAAATGTTTCTTTTCTCATCTGGGCATTTTAAATTCTTCTTTAAATAAAAGCACAGGGCAAAAACAGGAAGGCAAGAGGCTGTGAGCAGGAATGCCTGATTCATTCAGATCAGCCCCACAGCAATGAGTGTGGATAATTCACAGGGAACGTGTGAGACAGGAGGAAGCCTTGCTGCTTTGACGTGGGAGGGAAAAGCTGAAAAATGCTGCAGAGGATGCCCAGGATGTGCCTTGTGGGAGGCAGGTTCAAGCCATTGCATTCCCTGCACATTCCTGGTTGGAATTCTTCAGCAGGATGAGATGTAAATGAGAATTGGGAAAGCAAGTGCCTCAGGGCTGTCATTTAGCATCTTGGTAACATGTGCCTAACCCATGGTGAGACCCTCCAAAATTTTTTCCGAACAGCCTATTTCTGGGGTCTTCTTCTTGGAAGGCAGTGAACAACACAGCACACTTTAGGCTGAGAAACGGTCTTTTTTAAATGTGAGAAGCAAACTCCATTTCCATCAAACAAGAAGAAACTAATGCAAACACCACTGTTTCCCACCTCCTCTCAGCACTCAAAGTCTCTACTTCTTTTTCCTGTGTGTCAGGCAGCAGCACATCCTCCTGCAGTCTTCCGTATGTTCCTCCTTCTCTCTTTTAGCACATATCCTGGAACAACACCCACTACACCTCTTTTTTGACTGGCTTTTGCCTGTAGAAAGGGAAAAAGAGAGCTATATCTGCATTGACTAATTCATCATGGTTAACAGCACAGAAATACCACCACCACACAGTAAACTTAAGACAACATCCACACTGATACTCAAGAATGGACTCTGGTTACTGCCAGCCCTTATCTCAGGCATGGTTTGAGTCCATTCTATTTGGTCAAGAGCAAAACAGAGCCAGTGACAGTGCTGACAATTAAATGACACGGACATTCATTCAAAGGTCAAGCTGAGACCTCAGTCCTGGTACTGCTGAATTCATCAGCATAGTCACACCCTGGGTATTTAGCTTGAGATGAACTGAATTGCTCTAATTCTACTGACTGGTGCCCAGTGACCACAATGGGACTCAGTTTACATGAAGACTCCCAGATGGCTGGTGTCTAAATCTAGGATGGTGTGATTATGGAGCTGAACTCTACCCCAAAAGTCTAGTGAGTCAAACCAAACTAAAATCTCTATACAAGGCTCACCATCCATACCTACTTTCCTGGAAAAGTCTTTTTTTTAACCTTAATTCCTTTATGGTTCACTATTATCTCTCATTTTAGCTTAACATAACTTGTCACCTTACCTGGGGTGGCCATCAAGGCCATTAGAAAAACAACAAACACAACATAGATGAACCTCATGACTGGATGTCCACCAGGATGACAGCAGGTGTGGGATGCAGCCTTGCAGAGAGATCTTGAATCAGTTGCTAAGAATGAGCCTGGAGATCCTAATATTTATAGTAATTTCTTGACAGAGAGGACAGTGTTAAGGAGGAGTATGACTTCACTGTTGTCCAAGGACTCATTGTTTTCTGCTTAGCAGGATATTATGTCACTCCAACCCAGTGGCCATGTGACAAAGAGACGTCCACTCTGTGCCCGTTTAACACTGGTTTTCTGAAGGCATCTCATGTGGCCTGTACAGGCATGTCTCCCTTGGGGTCTGTCCTCCTCCCAATCTAGATGCCAAAGTTTTTAGCATAGATAACTGGGACAGTCAGTCTCTGGTCAGGGGACTTGGTTTTGGCTTGTAGGAATGGTTGTGATGGACAGCATTACTGCAACAAGTTTGAGAACCCTTGTTTATCCCTTGAAAAAAAGAAACCTGAAGGGACTGGTATTACACTGGCCAATGCACCATATGCATTCTGAACTGTATGTCAAGATGTAGACCCTCTACTAGGATGCAAAGTGCCGTGACAATGGGCATACAAGTTATGCTGTTGAAATATCTTTCCTTCGAACAACCTATGGCTAATCATCTAGGACTCCCAAAAATTCACAAGTTTCTCCTACTCATGTTGAAGAGATTTGGAAGCCACTTTATGCAGATAGGATAAGTAGCAATTCTGTTCTAGTTTCCGAGTGTTGAGCTTTGTAAACATAAATGTATAGAATATAGCAAAGAACCATGTGCAGAGGTGACCAAAGAAGAGTGGCAAGTAGCTTATGCTTCTATTGCCTCCCTTGAAGTATCCTTCATTACAAGCTGGGAAGAAATCCTAATACTTACATTTACATTTACATCAGCTTGTGATTAATGTGTTTTTTCCCTCATTTCTCCCCTGAGGAGAAGCAAAGAAAGAGCTGCCACAGCACCTCCAGTCCAAGAAGAAACTGAACCCAAGCAGAGATTCTGTAGGTTGTGTTCCCTGGCAATAAGCGAATGTTTCAGACTGAACAATACTGGCACTGCGTTATATCTTTCCCTTCAGAACTGACAGAAAGCAGGTTGGGGCTACCTGCCCGGGAGAGCAAAAGTTGCAGAAGAACTTGCTCCAAGTCTGTCCACTCTAAGTGAGATTAATTTCTAGATGAATGCACCTTTGTGATGAGCTCACATGTGGATGTCTTCGTTTGTTCTAGATGTCTACATTCCTTTGATAGTCATTGGAGATCTACTCAATATAATCCACAGAGCTGGGAAAGTCACTTGGATTATTAACCTGGAAGTTTTTATTTAGGGTGAGTTGAATGATGCTTTCAAGTCTCTCAAAACTATTGACTGGACTAACTATTCTTAGTGATTCAGGTATCTTAGGTGCATATTTGAGATGCCCTGCTTGGTCTTCATCTGTGTTTCTAGAGGATAGTCTTCCATAGCTCCCATATCGTGCCTGCCAGACACACATAGATGTCCCAGGGTCTCATAGGTGCCTCAGATGGCACTAGAAATCTTCATTTAGGCAACTCAGCCTCTAGCATGTCTATAGGTCCTTCTATGTCAACACCTCAACTTAGCTCACCCAAATCTCCATTCTAATCTCACACAGAGACTGGCAGGAGGGTGTAAACACAAAAAGGACTGGGACCAAGCGGGTTCTTTCCACGCTGTCCTTCACATCCAACTTGGACAGCACAGATCTAAGATGCTGAGCAGATCCCAGTCCCTGTGGCCCATCTGTAGTTGTTCTCCTTTCTGCACTGAGCACGTCCATTGCATTGTAAGGTAAGAAGGCAGGACACAAGCAGAGGAGAAGATGAGGCAGAAAAGGATTAAACTGCACCAGATTTCCCCAGTGGATCCCTCTAGCTGACCACTTTCTAGAAGCTAAATTATCACTCAGTCCCTACAGCTCTTCTGGTCCCTTACTTGTTTACTAGTAACAACCACTGTGTCCATTAGGTAGAACAGTGATGCCTGATATTAACTCAGAACAAGTGACCACCTGAGGAACCTGAGGTCTATGGGACCTGGTGGAATGCATCCCAGAGCTCTGAGGGAACTGGCCAGTGTAGTTGCCAAACTACTCTCCATGATATTTGAAAAGTCATGGCAGTCAGTTGAAGCCCCCAATGATTGGGAAAAGGGTAATTATGCACCCATTTTTAAAAAGGCAGAGCCTGGGAGCTACCTGTGAGTCTCACCTCTGTGCCAGAAAAGATCATGGAACAGATCCTGCTAGAAGCTATATCCTGCTAGAAGCTATGGTACAGCACATGGAAGACGGGGAGGTGATCTGAGATAGCAGCACAAATTCATTACGGACAAGCAGGGGGATGTCCAAAGGAGGCTCTGACCCTGTGGCAAGCCTGCAGGACCTGCAGGTAGGACCTATATACTTGTGGAAAGAGGAGCCCACACTGGAGCAGGTTTGCTGGCAGGACTTATAACCCTGTGGGGGACCCACACTGGATCAGTCTGTAGCTCTTCTCTATCCCTTTTGTTCTCCAACACACCCAGTTAAAGCAAGGAAGAGCAGAAACCAAGCCATAAGTACAATATTGATCTGCAAACAAGAGAGAAGCATTGACTGAACAGTCTTGAGACTTTGGCACAAAGAGGACTTAAAATCCATTGCGCAAGATCTGTGAGGGCTTATTTGCTTTTCTTTTTGCCCACCTCTGGAAATTTTCATGGAAAGAGGGCTGTCCTGTGCTTAAAGGAAACATTGCTGAACCACCCACAGTTTTTAAGACATCTGCAGGTAACCTGTATGCCTGAAATTAATAAGGAATGTAGAGATTCTTTCTTGTCTCTAGAGGGTTGTGTTCAGTGCCATGGAGAAGGCAAGAGGTAAAATACTACCCTTTCTTCTCAAATCCCCGCCCCATAAGACCACTGGCAGTTCTGCAGCTTGTTGTCGGTGGATTTTCAGGCTTTCTTGGTGCTGATGATCTTTTGGGCTGGGCCTGGAGTCTCGTTTTAATGTGGGACCATGGCGACACAAATAACAACACCGCACACACCAGAATTACATCCTTTTTTTTTCTCTTTTTAATTATCTAGAGGAGCAGATGGCAATTGGGTGAGACAGTTGAGAAGCTGCTTCCAAAGCCACCGTGGTGCCTCCTCTTCCCCAGGTGCTTCCTCTTGGGCTCCTATTTCCCCTTCCAGCCAGGTGGGAGGCAGCAGTAGTACTTGCAGTCAGCGGAGAAGGACCACGTATCTGCCTTGCCACACTTGCCAGAGCAGTAGCCCACCTTGGGGCAGTGCTTCCTCACCTCCCCGTAGCCTGCAAGGGGAGACAGAGGGAGAGAGGTTGGATTTGGATAGATGCTTCTGTGCCTCACTCTCCAATCACCCCTGGGAGTAAGGGTGGCAGCAGTCAGAAGGATGAGACCCTGCATCTTGGTTGATCTTCATCCACCCTCCCACACATCCAAGCTCCTGCCCAAGCCCAACCCCAAAGCAGGAAGGGACCTTGAAGTGCACAACCCCGAGAAACAACTTGTGCATCCCTCTCCCCTCAGATGGTGACTACAGGGGCAGGTGATGACAGAGGGGCAGACCGGGAAAGAGATGCTCCCAGGGAGAGCAGATTCACTATTGGCATTGAGAGACACTCCAAAACCAAAATTCATAAAGATGCTCATCTGTGCACATGTGTGTTTCCTTGTCTTTTACTTTTCTTTGAGGACCAGGACAGGTCCTCTAAGAACAAAACAGAAGAAGTCACATTAAGCTGATCTCAAAAACTTAGACGTCCACTCAGGTCCCTGTATAAGTTACATCATGCTTTTTAAAATTGCACCCTTACTCAGAAAAAAGCTGAAATGATGCTGCAAGTTTCTTGAAATGGGCCTTACTGCAGAAGCGAATATTCATCATGGTGGTTCCAAGCAGACCAAGTGAAAGATCTTGCCTAAATGGACAAGAATTGATATCTGAAGGGGAGTTCTAATGCCTGTCTGGAGAGATCTCAGTCCTGAATCCCCTTTTGACTCTGTAAGAAGGGCCAGAAAGCCTTGGAGTCACAGAAATAAGCATTAGCAGCAATAGCTGTGTCATGTAAGTAAATCAAACATATCCAGGACTGAGCCTTGAGATAGAAATTGAATTGCACAGAAAAGTCCCCTCTAGTACTGTGAAACTCAGACCCCAAGAGAAGTGGCCACATCCAGACTCTTGTTTGGCTGTTATACAGCCTTGGTTCAGTCCCAAACTGGATGCTGAAGTTTTAACCTCAGTTATTCATGACCCAGTCTCTCTGAGATAGTCTTTAGTTCATTATCCCTTGAAAGAAGTCATTAAAGTACATAGCCACATTATAGCAGTCACCACAGATAGTAATCACTCTGTTTTCAAGAGCTAAAGTTATTTTAAGAGAATCCTAGCTAATGTCAGCTCACCTCACGCTGTTTGCCATCTTACCTGGAGTGGCCAGGGATACCAGCAGAAAGACAGCGAAGACAAGGTAGAGGAACTTCATGGCTGGAGTTGAGCTGGGACCTAAGCAAGGCTGGAGAGAAAAGTCTTGGAGAGAGCTCGGAAGGAGGAGGTGGTATACAGGGAGGCTGTGGCTGCTGGTTCTTATAGAGCATTTCCTCGCACAGCTGAGGATTCTGGGGAGACATGAGAATTCATCCAAGTGTTGTTTGTGGCTGGACATGGAGTCATGGCACCAGCAGCAGAATTTCCCATGTTCACCCAAGTGTGTGGGCAGCCATGTCCTTCCCACATATCTGGTTGCTCAATATCAGATACAATTTCAGCACAGACTTTGATGAGAGTACAAGAAAATAGGGGATGTCAATAGCAGAATTGTTAGGACTGACCTAGTGGGTTGGAGGGACCTGATGAAGATCTGTGCTTGTAATGGTAATGGGAGAACGAGATCAGTATCACAGGGCTTCAAGTCTTTCCCAACCTCTGGCAGAGATACAACTAGATGCAATAGGACTGAATTGTGGCCTCGATGCACTGATAACTCCCTCTCCATTGTCCAAACCAGTCACCATCTGGGTCTGTTGGCTTGGGAAGGACCAATGTTCCCATCCTCACCCGTGAAGGGAACAATGTCTGCAAAATCTCTATGATAAATTTAGCAAACATCATGTTCCATGCAGTCTCTTTTTGTTGTTCCTTCTCACTCCTCTGATGGATGAAGCACTGGGGCTTAGAGCTCCCATGAGCCTGGATGAGCTGATCACTTGCAGACACTTTGATTATCATCACTTCCTCACAAACCCTCCAGACAGATCTCGGGTTTCAAATATGAGCAGAGCTCTGCAAAGGAGCTCGTCTAACCCCAGTTCACTGCGCTATGTAATAGCTTTATAAACAGCCAGAGAAAAAAGTCGACTGGTGAAGGGACAGAAGCTGCTGCTGATGCAAAATTACTGAATACCATCAAATGGGCAGCAGTGGGATCTTACAACACTGAGTAATAGGGCAGAAAAATGTAAAATTCTGAATCAGTGTCAGTTGAGAAGATTTAAGGTTGTGAATTTGGAAAAATATATAATCTCTGTATAAATGATGGGGCTGAATTACCTAAAGCCATTTAGGAAGAAGATTTGGGGATTCTTGAAGAAATTGATCTTAAAACATCAGACAAGATATAAAAAGTGGAAAATTGTACATCAGGACTTGTTTAAGGCAGTTATTAAGGCAAAAGAAAACATCACATCACTGCAACAATCTGTGGGTTATTGTGCTGTGGCATGTGCTCTGTTCATATCCCCATCCCTGATGACCTGCAGTACAGCAAGAAGAGGTTAAAAGAAAGGACTCATTTCCATAAAATTAAATATACTGTCATACTGGCACTCTTGATCTTGGGAACAAACACTTATGGGAGGTGCATCACAAGGCTGTAAAAAGGTAAATGTCCTAAGGAAGAGAGAATCCAGTTTTCATAACCCAAGAAATAGGTGAGATGAAATGGTAAATCATTCATTTATTGAAAAAGTATCCAAAAAAGTCCCCTTTCACACTTAACACAGCTGAAATATGGAACTTGCCCCAAGTTGTTTGAGAGGTCAAAATTACAAATGTATTGAAAAGACAATTTATAAATTAATGAAGGAAGTACAAAATAAAAAATAAGATATAAAATCTTCTTGAGGAAGCCACCAAATTTCATATTACTGGAAGGTGAGGAGCTATACTGAGTGAAAACATGCTCTTGGACTCTTTCCCAGGCGTTTGCTTCTACTCGAACCAGGCTCTCTGCTATGATTTGGCTCAGCTTTGTTTCCCTCTGTGATCTTATTTGAGTACATAAACTGGGTAAAAGTCAATGAGAGGGGACTGTGCTCATCATTTGTTTTCCCATCACTATTTCTAGGTGTTGTTCTCAGAAGTTTGCCCAGTTTTTTTCTGTAAGACCATCAGTGATGGTGTTTCCACACTTCGATCATCCAGTCCTTTCTGTTGCTGTACAATCCTGTCATTACAAAGTTTTCCTTTATTTCAAGTGAGGACCTCTTGCTGCAACTGGAATCACTGGCTTCTCATCCTGACCACCAACTGCAGACCATTCCTTTCCAATGTATTTCCTTTTCTGGATTTGAAGTCTACATTGTTTTCAATGTCTTCTCTTTCCTGATCAATGTTATTCCACTTGCTTCAGGTTAATCTTACAGATCACATCTCCCTGATCTCTTGCCATGTTCTGAGCTCCCATCGGCCCTCTCACTGCTTTCTTGAAGCATGATGTGCAAAACTGCATGGATGCACTTCCCAAGGGGTGCACAGTGCAATGGGTCCATCCTGTGTTTTACAAACTTAGCTTGTGTTTAATCATAGAATAGTTTGTGTTGGAAGGGTCCTTGAAGATCATCCAGTTCCAATGCCCCTGCCCCTTCCACTAGACCAAGTTGCTCAAAGCTCCATCCAACCTGGCCTTGTCTTGCTGGACAATTGGTGCTGGTTTCCTAAAACCACGACATTGCTTATTTGTGCCTACTTATAATCCGCTGCAACCCAAACTTTCCCTGCAGATCTACCATACAGCCAAAGCCTCCTTGTTCTGCATTCTCCAGCTAATTATTCTTGTCTGTATAGAGAGGGTAACCTCCCCTATTACATAATTATATTGTTTTTCATTCTCTCTTTAGTATGAGAGGATCCACTGGAATGCTAATCCTGTCCTCTAATGCTTTGCAGTCCTTTTCAACCTCTTATTTATCAATTTAGTAAGCACACTCTCTAGAAAAATGTGAAAATTATTGCGTAGGATAGCATAGGACTCACAACAGATTTCTGATCAGATGCTGTGTGACAATTCATTACTTTAGCTTCATTTACATATTTGCCTACATATACTTTAATCAACATTACAGTCCTTTTTGAAAGATTTAGGGCAAAAAACTCAAATAGGTCAAACGAATGTGTTGAAAATCCAGCCAAGTGTGAGATCCTGCACCTGGGTCAGGGCAACTCGTGATATCAATACAGATTGATGAAGAGTTTGAGAGCAGCCCTGCTGAGCAGTATTTGGGGGTACTGGTGAATGAAAAGTTGGACATGAGCTAGCAAAGTGTGTTTGCAGCCAAGAAGATCAACGGTATCCTGGGCTGCATCAAAAGCAGTGTGGTCAGTAGGCTGAGGGAGGTGATTCTGCTCTTGTGAGACCTCACCTGGAGCCCTGTGTTTAGTTCTGGAGTCCTCAGCACAGAAAGGACATGGATCTGTTGGAGTGGGTCTAGAGGGGGGGCACAAAAATGATCAGAGGGATAGAACACCTCTACTATGAAGAAAGGCTGAGAGAGTTGGTGTTAGCCTGGAAAAGAGAGGGCTCCAAGGGAGACCTTATTGCAGCCTTTCATTACTTAAAGGGGACTGATAAGAAGATGTGACAGACTTTTTAGCAGGGCCTGCAGTGATAGGACAAGGGGTAATGGTTTTAAACTAAAAGAGAGGAGATTCAGACTAGATATAAGGAAGAGTATTTTTATGCTGAGGGTGATGAGGCACTGGAAGAGGTTGCCCAGAGAGATGGTCAATGCTCCATCCCTGGAAACATCCAAGCTCAGGTTGGATGGGGTTCTGAGAAACCTGATCTGGCTAAAGATGTCTGCTCAGTGCAGAGGGGTTTCACTTAATGACCTTTAAAGGTCCCTTCCAACTCAAACCATGCTATGATTCTATGACAATGTTGTATAGTTTGCACATTTAGGGGAGACGCATGAGGAACCTCATTGCAGCGCATGAATCAGGGGATGGATGCACCCTGAAGACTCTTCCCCATGATGGATTTGATGCCCAAGTGTTGTGCATTGTGTTTGTGCCTTGAAGGCAGTGTCAGAGCTTATCAGAACAGCACTCAGACTTAATTAAAACTCAGGGGAGCAGCTCTGCTGTCAGTAACCCCAGCTGGCTCAGGGTCAAGCAGAGTTCTGCCCAGCAGCTCCATGTGGTGGTGGAGTCCTGGCAGCTGTACCTGGGGGAGGAGGAATCATCCCTGTGTGTCAGGGTTGGTGAACAGCGAGGAGAAGCCCACTGGAGCATGGATCTGGCTGCCACATGCCTTTGTGAGTGGGACCAATGGGTCGGGGTGACATCGCACATGCCGGCAAGCAAACAACATCTCTTTGAAGATGGACTTGCTCAAGTTTCATCTCCTGCTGAGCTGCTTGTGGCAGAAGTCCCTCTATAAAACCCAAGGCCTCCCAGGTCCCCTAGCATGGCCATCTCAGACCTGCTTTGCTCTCAGTGTGTTGAGATCTCTGGCCTCCAGGCATGAGGGTGCTCTTTGTGGTCTTTTCTGTGCTCCTACTTTTCTCCTTGGCCATCCCAGGTAAGACAGCAATGCGTGGAGGGAAGAAAGTTGGGGCTGACCCCTGAGGCTGGGAATATGTGTGGCTGTCTCATCTCCAGCCTTTGTGCCTTGAGGCGGAGGGAGGTGGTTCATCTCATCCAGCTTCGGCAGTGAGATCAGCAACTGGCTCTGACTAATGATTTGATTACTAACTTGCACAGCTGGTTTGGGATGAGTGCTGCACTGTAAATGCTGCCTCTTGTGCTTATGCAAAGGGATCTTGCCAGCAAACAAAGTCTTGACACACAGAGAAATGATCTTTAAGAGTTCAGGGATCCCCAGCTCAACGGGGACAGAAAGCATGGGACCCATCTCATGTGGGTTTAAGCCTAAATGTACCTTGTGCGCCTGTACCACCCTAGAGCCAGCAAGGAGATAACTCTGGGGGCTCTGCATTCCAATGGTGTCTGACATTTTCTCTTACAACCTGTCTCTTTCCCATCGCAGGTGGGTGCATGCCTAAGGGTGCATGTGGTGGGTACTGTTCCTACATGTGTGCCAAAAGGGACGAGTGGACTTTCAGCCACTCCTGCGGGAAGATGTATTGCTGCATCCCTCCACCCAAAAAGGGAAAATGATTGTGGAAGAATCCAGCCCCAGAGGAAGAGCAGCACTTATGGTGGGGCTCCTGGTGCTTTATTCACAGTGTGACAGAGACGGTATTCACTGCTTTGGAGTAAAGATGCATGGATATGATTTCTGTGTGGTGTGTGGTTCATTTATCCTCAGGAAGGTCAGTGCCAGGAGAAGTTCTGCAGCGAGATCTCCCTGGACCGTGATCATGACTCTCCTCAACAGCTCCAGACACTTCTGGCAGTCCCAGGCCTGTGACACCAAAGTGGCATGTTGGAAAATACGAGGCTTTGATATCTTTCCATTGCTACAGAGGAGAGTGGTCACAAAGGTTGGGAGAGGACAAACTGCCTAATATCATATCTCACTCCTCCACAAGTTGAATCCCAGTTTAGTTTTAGGGGACACAACAGCCCCTACGTCCCCATCAGTCCCATTCAGTCTCTGCACTGGGGACCTCAGTCCCATTGTGTAGGTGGAGACCAGAAGCAAATAGCCACTGCCTTCCCCTTGCACCCCCAAAATCCCTCTCCTGAGATGCCTCTAGAGCATCCTTAGCCCAGTGCAGCCATTCAGGTTTTGTGATCCTGTGGCTGTCCTGGACACTAGCATAAAGCAGCTGACTTCTCGATGTAGCTTGTAGCTAGATTATTCCCTTGGCAGTCACCACTAATGGATGAAAAGACAAGGTGGATTTTTTCAGTGTCCCCTTCCCTGCCCCCCCCCCCCCCCCACTGCACGATAAACTATTCACTCCAGGCTTTCTGCAAGGGGACAGGTATTCAGTGGCTCAGAGCACTCAGCCAAGCCTCAGGAGCAATACTGGGGGGTGAGATGTTTGTTTCAAAAAAAGGGTCAACTTCCTGACTGGCTCATGGGACAGAATTGTTCCTCTGAAACAGTCTTGTTCCTCTAAAACCCTTCAGGAAAAATAAAATGTTGCCATTCGTGGGGCTTTTCAAACCCAGACAAGGGCTACTGCACTGCTCTTTGTCAGACTGAAGGATGCTGCAAGAGAAGAGAAGAGATGAAGACCTCTCCCTAGCAGAAAGATTGTTTAACTTCTGCAGGGGGAAGGTCCGTGTCTCCTCTCTTCTGCAGCATCCTCTGAGGTCAGCAGAGATCCTGGCATTACAGCTGGTACATGGAGTTGTGGAAAAAAGCAAGGGATTGATACCACAACTGCTCGCATTTGGCTGCCAGTCAAGCTGTGTGGGGCTAAGCCGTGACACTTCCTAAGGCTGAGTTCTCTATTTGTTCATACTCCTCTGAGTACCGGGGTAGCTCGAACACGTGGTGCCTGCAGGATGTCTCTGCTGGCAGCCAGAGAGGTGAATTCTAGCTTTGTGTCCATATATGCCTCACAAGCTGCTCCAAGGGGCTTGCTACAGACCATTGGGGTCCAAATGTGTAGCAGGCAATTTCGGGGCAAACATAAATAACCTAGTAAGCAGCCTCATGCTCTTGTTTTATGCTTAGGACATGAGATAAACTTCCAGTACTGAAAGGGGGCCTACAGGAAAGCTGGGGAGGGGCTCTTTATCAGGGAGTGCAGGGATAGGACAAAGGGGAACGTTTTACAGCTGAAAGAGGGGAGATTTAAATTAGATATTAGAAGGAAATGTTTTCCTGTTAGGGTAGTGAGGCCCTGGCCCAGAGGAGTGGTGGCTGCCTCATCCCTGGAGATGCTCAAGGCCAGGTTGGATGAGGTTTTGAGCAACCTGGTTTGGTGGAAGGTGTCCCCACCTACGGCACAAAGAGTGGAACTGGGTGACCTTTAAGATCCTTTCCAACACAAACTGTGCTTTGATTCTAAGGTTCTATGAAATGTGAAACCTTCTAACTTTAAAAAAAATTATCAGTTTAAATACTGACCAAGGATTGAGGAATCCTGATACAGCTGTGGCAATAGTGGAATTTCTTAGGATATCTTTTGTGATAAGAGTAATAAATCTCTTTCTAAAGTAGATGTATACTGTAAGATACTCAGCATGGGGGAGTTAATATCTAATCCACAGGGGATGAAATCAGGCAGGGACAGGCAGCAGGTAAAAGTTCACTTGATACAGGATGGCCCATCAAGAGACATAGACTGTTGTTTTCAAAGCAGTAATCTGTAAAACTCCACCTGGCCTCAGACAACAGAATATGTAAGAAAGAAAAGTCACCTACAAAGACCACATGCCGGTGAGAAGTCTGCATAGGCACAGCAAGTTGAATGTTTCATAAAATAATAACAATTTCAATAAGAAGCTTTAAGCAGCAAAAAAAAAAACAAACCCAAAACAACAACACACAACATTTGCTGTTTCTTTCATATTTTTCCTCTAAGAAAAAAGTAAGACTGGTGTGAGGAGTGTGAAATGAAAACCCACATGAGAGTGAATGAACTGCAAAATGCGTTTTTGAAGTGGTATCTCTTGCTTTACTGCATCTCCAGCTTCTCTCATGTTTTGTGCAGCTAAAGAAAGTCATTTGTTTCTAATTTCTGTTATAGGAGAATGACTGTTACCACCCCACACCCCTGGCCTCTGTCATCTGCAGCTCTGTAACCTCCTGGGGGACCTTGCTGCAGCTTCTTGGGGAGTAGAGAGACCCTCCAGCTGCATTAAACAACAGGACAGAAGGCATGGATCCTGTTTGGAGGGTTTCAGCCTGGAATTTGACATAAGTGTGATGTGAGGAGGGAGGGAGACAGGCTTCCTGCATCATCAGATCTCACCTCTTCTGCAATTTAGGGGTTCACCCACTGCAAATGGCTCTTTTGTCCATAAGTGGTGAAGGCAGATGGGACACAGATCTGTGACACAAACCACTTGGTATTTCATACGCGCACACCTTGTGCTTATGTTAAACATGAAGAAAAGGAGGCTGAGGGGCGATTTCATTGCTCCCTGCAGCTCCCTGAAAGGCAGTTGGAGTAAAGTAGGTGCTGGTCACTTCTCCCAAGTAATAAGTGATATAATGAGAAGAAACAGCCTCAAGTTGCACCCAAGAGCACTCGAATCAGTCTTACACACACACTGGAAGCAGAGAGGAGAGAGGTGTTGGTAATGACAGGTATGAAAGACAAAAAGAAAGCCAAACTGGCAAAGATTATGCTCTGGTATATGAGAAATTGGTAATAACAGACTGGCATTCATGGTTGGACTTCAAGGTCTTTTCCAATCTAAACAGTTCTGATTTGATGATTTCTTGGACAAAGGTATCCAGGTGTGAACAGATGTTGAAGAAAAAGATCCCTAGTGGGATGAGTCACTGTTACTGCTAAAAAAAGTCTCTTTCTAATTTCAATCTATTCATATTATGAATTCTAGCAATGCCAAGAAGCAGATTTATGTATTGAAAAGTGCTTTTTAATTGAAGAAGTACTTGAATATTTACAGCTTAGGAAGCCAGTACCAATAAATTAAAGGATTCTAGGGTTATCATGTATTTATAGGGAGGAAACTTCAGCTACAGGCTCACTGACCTATCAGTAGGAGGGAAAGGCATAATAAATGATTTCTCAGTACTGCCTTTGGTACACTAAGTAACAGAGAAACAGCACTTGGTCCTGACTAACATACTGGGCTTGGTTCAAAGTTTTACCCTGGGAGAGCTCCCCTGCAGCACAGATCATTCAGTACTTAGCACTTCACATCTTTCCAGGGGCAACAAGGGATGAAGGGTCCACTAGTTTTGTGCTTCATTTCAATAAGAGTGCTACATAAAAATGGCAAAATTGTTAAAAAGAAGACGAAAGGGACAGCTAAAAGAGAAAAATTCTTGCAAATAGATTCTTTGCAAGCACTGTGGGAGCTATTTAAGTCCACTATATTGGAAACTCAGAGAAAATGTACAACATCTATTAAAAAAAAAGTCCTGAGAAAGAGTGAAATGAAAAGGTCATAGCAGAACAGTGGGATGAGGGAGGTTGTTAGAAAGAAGCAGCTGAAATTGTGTCCAAACATGGAAAAGAGAAAAGAATATAGAGTGTGCTTGACAAAGTGTGAAACACAATAAGGCAACTCAGCAGAGAACTGCAGGAAGAATTTGCAAAAGGCAAACAAACATCTTAAAATAAGTCTTTTTATCCAAACACATCAGGAACAGGAAGCCTGATGATGAGTGTGTAGGGCAGGAGATGGTCAGAACAGTGAAGTTAGTAAAAGCTAAGGCCACTCCATGGAAGTTTAATGAAATATTTGCAGCTACATTCAACTTGCAAGACAGAAGGGAGGTCTTCATGCTGAACTCTCCTTTGTGGGGATTCATGAAAGGACTTGTCTTAACTGTAAAGGAGGTGGAAGAGAGGAAATAGGCACCAGTAAATCACCAGCACCCAGATCTTTTTTCCCCCACAAAGTCCTAAGAGAATTCAAGGATGAAATAACTGCCCTCATGATTGCAGCTTGTGATCTATTGCTTAAAAAAGATTTACTGTGTAAAGATGAGGACATGCTAAAAAACAACTTAAAAGGACCTAGAGAATTGTAAGCCAGGATTGTATCAATCATAAATATAATAACATGGGGAAATAAAACAGGCAAAAATCCTGTCCTAAAAATCTGCTAGATCTGAAGGAGGCAGAGGATTTGAGGACTAGAGAGATTGGGATGCAGGAGGCAGCGACCAGAGCCAGGGGGCTCGACTTACAGGAGATGGAGTTCATGGGGAATCATAGAATTGGGAAGGTTGGAAAAGACCTCTAAGATCATCAAGTCTAACTATCCTGCTAATACCACTGTGCCTTCAAAACCATGTCCTAAAGTGCCACAGCTACGTGATTTTTGAATACTTCCAGTGATGGTGACTCCATTACTTCCCTGGGCAGCCTCTGCCAGTGCTTCACCACTAGTTCAGTAAAGAAATTTTTCATTTTTCCTAATACCAATCTAAACCTCCCCTGGCACAACTTGAGACCATTTCCTCTCATCCTAGCACTTGTTACCTGGGAGAAACGAACAACACCCACCTCACTACAGCCTCCTTTCAGGGAGCTGCAGAGTGTGATTAGGTCTCCCCTCAGCCTCTTCTTCTCCCAGCTAAACAACTCCAGTTCCCAAAGCCGCACCCCAGAACCCCTGTGCTCCAAACCCTTCCCCAGCTCTGTTTTCCTTCTCTGGATGTGCTCCAGCCCCTAAATGTCTTTCTTGGAGTGAGGGGCCCAAAACTGAACCCAGGATTCAAGGTGCAGCATCGCCAGCACTGAGTACAGGGAGACAATCCCTTTCCCACTTCTGCTGGCCACTCCATGGCTGATCCAAGCCAGGATGATGTTGGCCTCCTTGGCCACCTGGACACACTGCTGGCTCATGTTCAGCCACTGCACCCTGAGGTCCTTTACCACCGGGCAGCTTTCCAGCTGCTCTTCCTCCAGGAAACATTGTGGTGTGGTCACTGTTGGGGCCACAGTGGTACATTTGATAATAAAAGATCTAGAGAAGGGGTTGAATGGAAAAAATGGCAAAATTTGCTACTGGCGCTGCGTTGTTCAGGGTAATGAAGGTTATGACTGCAGACCTCACTGGTTTGAGTGACTGGCTCGTAAACTGGCTGATGGAACACAGTACAGATTGATGTAGAGTGATGCACAAAGGAAAAATTAAACTGATTTTATATGTCGAATAAATGGCTTTCTGTTGGTTATTTCATTGCTCAGCAGAGACCAGGAATGCAAGTAATTAGAAGAGGAAGAGAGAACAGGGAACAGCAGCATTATGCTGTATTGTTTGATGAATCTTGGTAATTTTAGGCAGAAATTTTGGGACCTTTTATTCGCTTCTTGATTTTCCTGTGCCAGGGAGAAAGTGTTTATCTCCTTTTAACGACAGCTAACACCCCTGTGCAAGAACAGGAAAGCATTGGAGGCAACAAGACACATGTATCCAGTTCAGAGAGTGAAATCTGGGATCTGAAGAGCCTTCAGCCCCTTTCTTATCGGGGAAGCATTAACTAGAAAGAGCCTTGACGAGTTGTCACTTTGCTATTTACACAAACTGCACCCAACCAGAAAGGTCCGTGTTCTGATGCAAAGAAAGACAGTGCAGGCTCTGCCCTGATTGCTGCCTGCGATTACATGTAGGTACAAGTGAGAGAGAAACAGATGGGCATATTAACACGAATCATTGGACCAGACGTTCTCATTATGCCTGGCGTTCCTTTTTCTTCCAGGGCAGATGTACTGACTGTCACTGCAAGAAAAGACAGATCTTTAAAATGTATAGCACCAGACAATATGGTGACTCCAGATTTGTGTGGAAAGTGGTTTTTTCTGCTTTATGCAGCTTGTTTCCTTTAAAATGTTTCTGCAGAAGTCAATGTATTTCACTGAAAATAAGATACAGAGGAAAGCAGTGAGGAAAAAAAACCAAACAGGATGCAGTCTATTATCACCCTGCAGCTTCCAGAAGCAGGCTCAGAAAAACATCCTTTCTTTTGGAGCTGCGATTGATGTTGCTGTTTTAATTGTCATTTATTATAATTTCTCAATATTCTAGTTGTCAGATACAAAATACAAAGAGTTTTTTTCCCCCATATACCTGTTCTTTTAAGATGTGGAACACTGTGAAATCTTCATGTGAGAGGGATGAAGAAGCAGGGAGGGGCTCTTTATCAGGGGGTGTAAGGATAGGATGGGAGGGGAATGGTTTTAAGCTGAAAGGGGGGAGATTGGAATAGATATTAGGAAGAAATTATTTACTGTGAGGGTGGTGAGGCACTGGCACAAGTTGTCCAGAGAAGGAGAACAGAAATACAGATGATGACTGGTGAAGGATCCTCTACTGAAATACTTCTTTGGGAGGTCAGAGCTCATGCTGTAGATATGTGTTATGTTCCCCAAATTGTTCCTTTTCTAAGAATGATCAAGTGGGCAAACAAAACAGGTGGCTTACAGTCCCTTTTCTAATGTGCTGCTGAGATTTTGTTTGTGCTACTCTTCACCTTTCCATTTATCCATTCCCCATCCGAGGGCCACAGAGGTCATCTGAAATGGAATTGGCTTTATTCAAGCTCACTGTGCATTTACTGCAAGCAAAGGAGGTGGAAGCTTATTATGAGCCCATGTGGGTTTGTCATGCTTGCAGGTGGCTCCTTGAATGCCTTCAGCAGTTGCTGGTGGTCACTTGGTGGTCTCTCCGTGCTCTCTTTTAGGTGTCTCTACCTACATTTTTCGCTTTCACCAATCTCTGCTTTGTTTCATTGTATTTCCTTATAACTCTTGGATTTCTCCACCCTGTGGCCCTTTCTCCCCACAACCCAGGGACACCTTCAGATGCTACAGGATTTCAGGATACCTGCACATTACTAGCACTCATAAACCCACACCTACAACAAAGGAACATGAGACAGGACATCATTAAAAGGAAATGCAGACAATGATTCTATTTTCTATATGGACAGTACCTATGGTGACTCCATTGGCTGAGACAGATGAGGACGGACATAATCATTGTAGCAGAAAAGGCTGCTGCAAATAGTCCTTCTAGGGCTGCTGTATGCTCACAGCAGGCACCTGTGAATGCTTTTGTAGGTGGCCTCAGCAGAGAAGCCTTTGGGAACCAGAGGACAGGAATGATGTTCTTACGAAGTTCCTTCTAGAGAAGGTCTCTGGAAGATTCTGATGGGAGTGCGAAATTCTGCACCAATCCCTTCCTACCCATTACTCAGTTATGGAAAAAACTGCCAGAATCGCAGATGGATACTGACTTTTTTGAGCCCCAGGACTGAACCGGACTCTCTCATATTTATGAAAACCACATGTTTTGCTATGAGGATCAGTGGGGAAAGAGTCACCCAGGAGAGTGTTATTTAAACCAGACCTTTTTCTCTTACTGTTGACTGAATCCAATGTGGGAAACAGAGAGGAAAACTCCACATTTAACACTTCTGTTATGAATTTTGTTCAAAAAGAACAATGACATGTGCTGCTAATGGAAATTCTAGTCTGAACTTGGAGAACCTCTCCTAATGCTTTAACATGGGAGCACGGGGACATGTAGAGAGGAGGTAGCTGGCCTCTTCACCCAAGTGACAGGGGACAGGACAAGAGGGAATGGCCTCAAGCTCCACCAGGGGAGGTTTAGGCTGGACATTAGGAAAAAAATTTTCACAGAAAGGGTCACTGGGCACTGGCAGAGGCTGCCCAGGGAGGGAGTTGATTCACCTTCCCTGGAGGGGTTTAAGGGACGGGTGGATGAGGTGCTGAGGGACATGGGTTAGTGATTGATAGGAATGGTTGGACTCGATGATCCAGTGGGTCTTTTCCAACCTGGTGATTCTATGATTTTATGATTCTAAATAACAACACCGCACACATCAGAGTTACATCTTTTTTTTTCTCTTTTTAATTATCTAGAGGAGCAGATGGCAATCGGGTGAGACAGTTGAGAAGCTGCTTCCAAAGCCACCGTGGTGCCTCCTCTTCCCCAGGTGCTTCCTCTTGGGCTCCTATTTCCCCTTCCAGCCAGGTGGGAGGCAGCAGTAGTACTTGCAGTCAGCGGAGAAGGACCATGTATCTGCCTTGCGGCACTTGCTGGAGCAGAACCCCTCCTTGGGGCAGTGCTTCCTCACCTGCCCGTAGCCTGCAAGGGGAATCAGAGGGAGAGAGGTTGGTGCACATACAAAGATGCTTGTATGTGCAAAACTGCACAGATGCATTACACCTCTCACAAGAGACAGGATCAGTGTTCTCAGAGTAAAATACCAAAAGCAATGCCAAAATAATCTTGAAAAACTGAGTTGGTGTTCCAGAAAATGCAGAGGGTTTCATGGGTGGCAGTTTCTGTGGTAAACAGAAATCTGACCTGCATGTGTCAAAATAGATCCAAGTGCTAAACAGTGGGCACCAGAGTGGGAAACTGTTGGCATAAAATAGTTTAGAAGTTATGTTCAGAGTAGATGGATATTGAACTGGGAACTATTTTGAGCTCCAGATCTCCTCTTCATTCATTGAAGGTGGAGGTGAGACCCAGAACTAGAGGGATACCTGTCAGTGCTGCATACTAAAAATGAAATGGAACTGGACACTGAGAATATACTCAGGACTGGTTTAACAAAAAAGATGGCATCATCTGAGCAGAGGAGACATCCAGGAGGCTGGTGTATCTGAAAACGACATCCAGCACTCACTTGGTACTCCATGGCTAAAATAGTTACACCAGGACACAGCTTACCTTGACCTAGAAGGTGTCAAAAAATGTCTAAAACATCCCAAATGTGCCCCTCACAGTACATCAAGGTAGCTTTCTATTTAAAGGCTCACTTGTTTGCACATGAACATAGAGCCCATTTAAAACAATCTGATTAACTATGTCATCTGCACATTTGCAGGAGACCAGCACTGATCTGCATACCCACAGGACTAGACACATCTACGTGGGTAACAAAATCACAGTCTTTAAAGCCAATAGAGACTATTTGTTCAAGCTGGAACTCTGACCCTTGTCACTGATTCTCCCACTCTTGTCCAGAGAAGCTCACCTCCCAGTACAATTCACTCTCTTACCTGGGACAGCCAAGGAGACCAGTAGGAAGACAGCAAAGACAAGGTAGAGGAACCTCATGTCTGGAGTTGAGTTGAGATCTGAGCAAGACTGGAGAGATTGGACCCAGAGAGAGCCTGAGCTGGGTGCTGCTGAGTGGAGAGGCTGGGGATCCTTGTATTTATAGTGTGTTTCTAAGCAGAAAGCAAGGTTCTGGGGGAGGTCCTGTTGCTCACGGGACCTCTCATGGTTCACTGCACAGCACAACCTCTGTTACCTCCACCATGTACCTGGGTGTGTTGGCAAAACTCTCCTCTCCCTAGATCTGGTATCAATACTCAGTTCAAATGAAAACCAGTGAGTGTGACAGGAGTGAATGATGAGTAGATAGAACAGATCTGCTGGGGCAGGAGGACCTGATAGGAAACAAGATCAATATCAGAAAGCTTCAGGCCTTTCTCAGTCTTTGGCAGGGATGCAGTAAGGGTAAGCTGTGACCATGATGCACTGATAAATCTCCTGCTGTTGTCTAGGCCTGTCAGTGTGTGGGGCTGGACAAGCTAGGAGGGGCTCTGGTATGAGCAGCCTTTGCTTGGGAAGCACCATGTATCACCGTCTTGGGAACCATAACTGCCAAATACCTCTAATAAATTCAGAAAATACTATGTTCAATGTGCCTGTTCTGTTGTCTCCTCTCAACCCACTGACAGGCAGGAGGACTGGGGCTGAGAAGCTTTTCCCTGGAGCCTGGATGAGCAGATCACTTACAGAAACTTGGATCATCATCTTTTCCTCACAAACCCTCCCAACAGAAGTTTAAAGTCTGATTGATTTCTGAGATGCAGATCCCTGATCCCTGTGGCTGGTGGAGCTCTGATGATGACAGAAGGTAGTTATTCAGGACACTGAAACAAAAGCTGACTGCAAGAAGTCTGCAAGGCAGGAGAGACCACTGAGTAGCAGCATAAGAAGATGGCACATGAGACTTATTGATGGTTAAACTTCCTTTCATCTTTCAGGAAAGAAGTGATTCCAAGGACCACTTCAGGACAAAAGTTACCTCAGTGTCTGAAGGCAGTGAGAAAAGAAAATTGAGTGTTAGGATTTGCTAGAACAGGCAATGGTAAACATCAGTGTGCTCCTGTAATAGCTTTGAGGGTACTTCATGCTGCATGTGGTGCACGCTGCTGGTGTCCTTGTCTCTGCACATGTGGAGTAGGACAAGAAGAGGTCCAAAGGATGGTAACAAGGAAGGTGAAAGCTGGGGACTTATTTTTGAGATAGTAATCATACTGGAACTCTTCCAGTATAGGAAGAGATGACTTTGCCCAGGGAGGTGGTTGAGTTACCTTCCCTGGAGGTGTTTAAGGGACGGGTGGATGAGGTGCTGAGGGACATGGTTTAGTGATTGATAGGAATGGTTGGACTGAATTATCTAGTGGGTCCTTTCCAATCTAGTGATTCTATGATTCTATTTGGGGACATATGACAGCAGTGTCAAAACTGTAAGAGTCCTACAAAGACAGAACTATGCTTTTCCATTTCGTAAGCAGGAGATGAAATAGAAAAGTATGATGCACTAAACAAAGAAATTCTCCTGTCACACTGCAAACAAGGGGATGGTGCAACTCACTGCCTTGAATATTATGGAGGAAGAAATTGTAAATGTTTTCAGAAAGCAAGTAGGGCAGTCAATCTAAATCTGAAGTTGTCTCTGCTCTGAGCAACTAACTGGACCAGATGACTTCCAGAGACTTTTTACACCCTGTGTTATTCTATACTTCCATGAAACCAATAAAATCCATTGAGGGTCATTCAACACAACTATATGGATCAATATCCAACCCAACAACCCCCAAATCTCAAACTGCTGGAGTCTGATAGGTTTCCAAACACATGCTACTGTATGTTTGCCATGTTCTTCCACTCTTCTGAGCACCAGTTAGTCAGCACTGAGACTGAAGACACTTCGCTAGACAGGTCCCTGCTGCACAGGAAGGAACAGAGCTGGTGAAGGGTCTAGAGAACAAGTCCAGTAAGGAGCAGCTGAGGGAAGTGGTGTTGTTCAATCTGAAGAAAAGGAGGCGGAGGGGAGACTTAATCACTCCCTACAACTACCTGGAAGGAAATTGTAGTGAGGCAAATGTTGGTGTTTTGTCCCAAGCTACAAGTGATAGGATGAGAGGAAATGGCCTCAACTTGCACCAGGAGAAGTTTGGACTTGATATTAGGAAAAGTTTCTTCACTGAAAGGGCTGTCAAGCACTGGAACAGGATGCCCAGTGCAGCAGTTGAGTCACCATCCCTGGACATACTTAAAAGATATGTAGATGTGGTACTTAGGGACATAGCTTAGTGGTGGACTTTGCAGTGTGAGGTTTATGATTGACCTGGATAACCTTAAAGATCTTTTCCAATCTAAATGTTTCTATGATTTTATAATATAGTTTACACTTCTGTAGCTGACTTATACTAATAAATAAACAGTGCTGAAGTCTGATGCAACAAGCTGCCTGTTCCCATTGGTAAGTCTTTAGCACAGCCTTGTCCACACTTATTTCTGAGGCCACTTGGTGCTTTGCCAAACACATACCCCATGGCACCTTATGTGTCTCCATGAGACAGGTATGATTTTCCAATATGCCTGGGATGTGGTCATCCTACCTAAGTAGGAGATAGTTTAACACTATGAATGTGGCCAGGGAACTCCCACTGGCCTCAAGACCATAGACTGGGACCTGGTACTGTTCAGTTTACCAACAAAGAGGAAACCATAATGATTTATTGTGTGTTGTTACCAAAAACGCGTGGACTTGTAGATTTTCTGGGAGTCACTGTTCCACATCCACCTGGCAGAACTACTTAAAACCTTAAACCACCCTCTCAGAAAGGTATTAAGCCTCTTTGTTAATAAATACCACCAACAACTGGCCTTCCCTGTATTATTTCTGCTCCTTCAAGACACTGTTTTATATCCCTCTAGAAATGCTATCCTATATACAACACTGAACTGTCTTTGCTGCAGTTTCAGCCCACAGTTTTTCGTCTGGACCACTCTAGTGAAGGGGAACACATTATTACTTTCCTATATACTCTTTATTCAAAATTTATGGGGCATCATGGCTCTTGCATTTTTTTCCACCATCATAGAATTACAAAATTATTTGGGTTGCAAGGGATCTTAAAGATCATCCTGTTCCAGCCTCCCTGCTTTGAACAGGGACATTGAATTTGATTCTTACAAATATTTGTTATAGATCATATTTCCTTGATCCATTAACCATCTCACCACTAGGATCTCTGCAACTATTCCACCTCAACTTGAAGTACAGTGCCCTAAGCGTTCAAGAGCATACTACCTGAAAGTCTAGCAGTCTGTAATAAATGGGTTAATTCAAGTGCCTAACGTGTTCACGGTGTTGGCTTTTTTTAGAAAGAATGATTCCTGCCTTTTCCATAATAAGATGACATTGTACAATTACAGGCACCGTTTTGCCCACTGCAGCCCCACACCTTTCCTACAGAACTGCTGCATTGACAGATGCTGCTTGTTTCACCTTCTCCACCAATTTTTCCTGTCTTTTGCACAAAACCCATCAATCTCCAGTGTCTTCCAACATGCTACAGTCCCTTTCATCCTGCTGTTTGCAAATTCAGTAAGCAAAGTCTTTATTCCATTATGCAATTTGTTAATGAAGACCCTGGATAGTTCAGGACTCAGAACAGCCTTCTGAGATGTCCTTCTACCATCACCATGGCAACTGGAAATTTATTAACTCCTGTTCATAAACCATTTTTTTTTCATTTCCTTTAGGCTATTATCAATATTGGGGAAAAAAATAAACAACCAATCAAAACTGAGACAAAATACCCAGCCAAATGAATGAGAGGAAGATCATAGACTCATAGAATGGTTTGTGTTGAAAGGGACCTTAAAGATCACAGAATCACAGAATGGTCAGTATTGGAAGGGACCTCTGGAGATCATCCAGTCCAAATCCCTGCTAAAGCAGGTTCACCTAGAGCAGTTGCACAGGATTGTGTCTACGTGGGGTTGGAGTATCTCTGGAGAAGGAGATTCCACACACTCCCTGGGCCACCTGTTCCAGTGATCTGCCAGAGGACGTGAGGGCGACCTCGCAGTAAAGAGGCTTTTCTTCACGTTGAGGTGGAACTTCCCATGCTCCAGTTTGTGCCCATTGCTCCTTGTCCTGTTGCTGAGCACCACTAAAAAGTGTCTGGCCCCATCATCTTGACACCCACCCTATAGATATTTATAATCATTGATAAGGTCCCCTTCCAGTCTTCTCTTCACCAGACTAAAGAGTCGCAGGCTTCTCAGCCTTTCCTCATAAGAGAGATGTTCCAGACCTCTCGTCATCTTCATGGCCCTTTGCTGGACTCTTCAGTAGTTTCTTGGCTTATTTGATCCGTGGACCCTAGAACGGGACACAAAACTCCAGATGTGGCCTCACTAGGGTAGAGTAGAGGGGGTGGATACCCTCCCTTGACCTGCTAGCCACGCATTTCTTAATGCACCCTAGGATACCATTGGCTGCCTTGGCCACGAGGGCACGTTGCTGTCTTGTGGTTAATTAATTGTACACCAGGACTCTCAGGTCCTTCACCATAAAGCTAGTTCCATCCCTCTTGCCGTGGGCAGGGACACCTTCCACTAGATCAGGATGCTCAAAGCCCCATCCAGCCTTGCCTTGAACACTTACAGGGATGGAGAATATGCCTATGACTTCTCCAGGCAACCTGTTCCGTTGCTTCTCCACTGTCAAGGTGAAGATTTTTTTCTTTTCTCTAACATAAATCTACCCTCTTTCAGTTTAAACCCATTACCTCTTGTCCTATCACTACGGACTCTGCTAAGAAGTCCCCCTCCAACTTTCCTGTAGGGCCCCCTTAGGTACTGCAAGGCGGCCAGAAGGCCTTCCTGTAGCCTTCTCTTCCGCCAGGCTGAACAAACTCCTTTAGTCTGTTTTCACAGGAGAGGTGCCCCAGCCCCTGACCATCTCCATGTCTCTCCTCTGGACTCGCTCCAACAGATCCATGTGTTTCTTAAGCTGGAGTTCCCAGAGCTGGATGCAGCACTCCAGGTGGGACCTCACAAAAGTACAGCAGAGGGGGAGAATCACTCCCTTGTTAACTCATCCAAAATGTCCTAGAGTACCACATATAGGGAAGACCCTTGAGAAACCTCACTGACAATGCACCAGTCGAAGATGAAAACTATTCCCCATGATGGATCTAATGCCATCATTGTGTCCATGCCTTGCAAACAGTGCCCAGAGCTTATCAGACCCTCACTGCAGTGCATAGGTCAGGGATGGATGCACCCTGAAAACTATTCCCCATGATGGATTTGATGCCCGAGTGTTGTGCATTGTGTTTGTGCCTTCAAGACAGTGTCCAGAACTTATCAGAAAGTCACTCAGACTTAATTAAAACCTCTGGGGAGCAGCTCCGCTGTCACCAGCCCCAGCTGGCTGAGGGCTGTGGAGTCCTGGCAGCTAGAGAATTGGCCCTGCGCGTCCAGGTTGGTGAAAGCATCCAGCAAGCAGCGAGAAGCCCATTGGAGCATGGATCTGGCTGCCAGGTACCTTTGTGAATGGGACAAGTGGGTCAGGGTGACATTGCACATGCTGGCAAGCAAATAACGCCTCTTTGGAGATGGGTTTACTCAACTTTCTCCTTATGCTGCATTGTTCGTGGCAGGATTCCATCTATAAGCACCGATATGTCTGTCTTTGTTTTTGATGAGGATTGTACTTTGGTCTCAGTGCACCAAGCTCTCCCCTGGCCTCCAGACATGAGCATTTTCTACACTTTTTTGCATTTCTTTTGTTTTACTTCATGCCCTCAGAGGTAACACAGAAGTTAGGAAGCCAAAGAGGACAGAGAGAACTGTTAAAATCAGATTTTCAGAGTCTTCTTGTCTGGGCAGCTTGCAGTGGTCAGTTTTGAATTCTGTCTCCAATGACCACAAATTTTGTATGTTCAGGTTGCTGAAAACTAAACTGCAGAGAGACTCACCTGTCACTTTTTTACCCCCTCTACAGATTTCTCCATTCCTTCTCTTTTTTATGTCTCCCCTCAACTATTTGTCACTACATGTTCCCTCCTATCCCTCTCCTCTGTACTTTCCTTTGTCCCTTTGATCTTCACTCTGATTTTCCCTTGTTTTCCATGACTGCTACAGGGAAATAATCTAATTTCTGTAATTGACCATTCATGACTTCCTAAAATAAATAATTCTTTTTTGTGTAATTGTGAAGAAAAAGGAAACATTTCTCTTATCCTAGAGTCATAGAATGCCAGGTTGGAAGGGATCTCAAGGCTCATCTGGTCCAACCTTTTTAGCTGATCTATAGCTTCAATGAGATGTCCAGCATCCTGTCAAATTCAGCCTTAAAAGTGTCTAATGTAGAGGAGTCCACCACTTCCCTGGAGAGATTATCCCAATGTTTAATAGTTCTCATCATGAGAAATTTTCTTCTGGAATCCAATCAGAATCTCCCCAGGAAGAAATTACACCGATTACCCCTTGTCTTTTCAATGTGATTCCTTGTAAAAACAGAGACTCCATCCTCTTGGTAGACACTCTTTATGTACCGGCACAAGGTAGTAAGGTCTCCATTAACCCTTCTCTTCTCAAGCCCAAACGAAACCAGTTCTCTCACCCTTTCCTAGTCCTCTCATCATCATCCTAAGCAACTTCTTTTTTTTTCTTGACAAGTTATTTTTTTCAGATGCAGAGTTTATTTTATAGCTATTGAATATCCTTGTTCCTATAAGTGTTCAAGAGGGAATATGTCATTCAAGCTATTTGAATTCAAGCAGAGCCCACCATACATTGTTAATGTTGGCTCAACACGCAGAGTTGCAGTGTTTGCACAGATTCATCTTCTTCTGGATGCAAACCCAAATGCTACAGTTTCTTCCTTTGAATTAAGGTATGGGGACCAGAAAGGATGAGTCTGCATGAGCCTACACATACATGAAAGAAAGCACTGCTGGGAAATGGTGGAGGACTCTGCACCACAAGGGAAACAGCAGAGATGGACAAAAGCCAGCAGAGGGGAAGGGTCTTTTCTGTTTCTCCATAAAACATATTTTTCACTGTATTTTTTAATTGAATATGATCTTACCTCATGTAATTACTTTTTTCCCCCTGAAATTCTAAAACCTTTATCTCCAGTCATGTCTGTCACATCACACAGATTATTCTTCTTTCCAGCTTTTACCTGGTAAGCATTGTGACCTCTGTGCTTCTTGTGTTGTTTACATAATTTACTAGTAAATTAAATATTTTAAAGAGTGGTAAGGCAAAATATCTAGTCTCTCATCTGGCCCTACTTTCCCTTGTTTGTTACTTTGCAATTACCAATTTTGCAAATCTTTCTCAAAATGCTTAGCAGCAAACATAGACTTGGTCTAGCCTACTTCGAAGTGTTAGATATGGAGGACAGCAGCTGAGGGAACTGGGATTGTCTAGCCTGGAGAAGAAGAGGCTGAGGGGAGACCTCATTGCTCTTTACAACTACCTGAAACATTGTAATGAGGCAGATGTTTAAGGTTAGGATAGACGAGGTGCTTAGGAGCATGATTTAGGGATTGGTGGGAATGGTTGGACTCGACGATCCAGTGGGTCTCTTCCAACCTGGTCATTCTGTGATTCTGTGATTCTGTGATGTTGGTCTTCTCTCACAAGTAACAAGTGATAGGACAAAAGTTTAGGCTAGGTATCAGGAAAAACTACTTCACCAGAATCACAGAATCACAGAATCACAGAATGACCAGGTTGGAAGAGACCCACTGGATCGTCAAGTCCAACCATTCCCACCAATCCCTAAATCATGCCCCTAAGCACCTCATCTACCCTCACCTTAAACACCTCCAGGGACGGTGACTCAACCACCTCCCTTGGCAGACCGTTCCAATGCCTAACCACCCTCTCTGTGAAGAATTTCTTCCTAATCTCAAGCCTAAATCTCCCCTGGCGGAGCTTGAGGCCATTCCCTCTCGTCCTGTCCCCTGTCACTTGGGAGAAGAGGCCAGCTCCCTCCTCTCCACAATCTCCCTTCAGGTAGTTGTAGAGAGTATCAGAAGGGTTGTCAAATACTGTAAGAGGCTCTCCAGGGCAGTGGTGGAGTCACCATCCCTGGAGGGATTCGAAAAACGTGTATATGTGCTGTTTAGTAGCATGGTTTAGTAGTGGCTTGGCAGTGTATGGTTGGACTTGATCTTAAGAGGTTTTTTCCACCTGAAATGATTCTGTGATTCTGCAATTTAATCTAGAAAGGGGAAAGACAAAGGAGTAATTGGCCCAGATAGTGAGACAGAAAAGAGAACTGGGATCTTTTGACTCTTTTTCTCTGGCTGTTCACTGTTGAAAATTTGCTGCCAAGTCCTTGGTATATTTAAGTCAGCTGAACCTTATGCTGTGCAGAAAGGAGATGTCAAAACAATAAATTAGCTCAGCTGGGGATGCAAGGATGTTTGCAGCCTTAGTTCATCTTGTCGTCTGCTTTTCTGCTGAGCTGTTCAAACATTTTCATTTGCTACAAACCAAATAGTACCGGGGCATGACTCCTGCTACATAGACCAGCTAGCTTGGTTTGGCCATCACCATGATACTAAACTCTATCAGCTTCGAAAACAGTGCAAGTCCATCCAAAACGGCTGTTGGGTATGGTCCTTGTTCCATGGTAACTCCTGAACTTGCACTTGGGATTTGCTGAAACTCAGACTAATTGTCTTTGGACTGTGCCAACCATTTAGGAGTACAGCATTGTTACATTAGAGTATGGGCGCACCCTAGGGTAGCTCAAGATCACAACATCTTTAAGTATTAAAGAAAGAAGGAGGAGTAAATACAATCCAAGCTTCTACAATTCACAAGCCAAAAAGTTGCATTTTTGGTGAAATTTTACCCTGGTTAAAAGTATCCACTCGTAGAATCATAGAATCCTAGAATGGTTTTGGTTGGAAGGGACGTTAAAGCCCATCCAGTCCCAACTCTCTGCTCTGGGCAGGGACACCTCCCACTGCATCAGGTTGCTCAGAGCCCCATCCAGCCTGGTCTTGAACACTTCCAGGGATGGGATAGCCATGATTTATCTGGGCAACCTCTGCCAGTGCCTCAGCACCCTCACAGGAAAACCTTTCTGTATAACATCCCACCTAAAACTCCCCTCTTTCAGCTTAAAACCATTATCCCTCATCCTATCACTCCACGCCCTGGTAAGAAGCCCCACCTTAAGTCATGAATTTAAAATCTCCTGGAAATGAAGACATCACCACTTCTATTATTAATTGCTCTCATCCTGAAGAATTAAGCTTTCTTGCTAAGTTTAGTCTGTTTAAATAAGAAGGTCATGCCTTCCTCTGTTCAGTTAAACAGCTTTTTTTTTTTTTCTTTTTGGTATATTCTCCCTGTGAAGATACTTGTGCCCTAAACTGAGTCACTCCCCAGCACAAAGCTTTGATAAGCCACACTGGTTCAGCTCCTTATCATCTCTCAAGGTGACACCTCCTCCATTTCAGTGTATAAGTCTACATCCTTTCCCCAAAACATTCAGTTCAATGGGTGTCAGCAGGGTGTCCTTGCAGCAGTGAAGACCAGAGTGTACTGGACTGTATCAGCAAAAGTACAGGCATTGGGTCAAGCAAAGTGATTATTTCCCTCTACTTGGCACTTATGGGACTGCATCTGGAGTTCTGTATTCAGTTTGGGGCTCCTTGGTACAAGAAAGATAGTAATAAATGCTCTGTTTCTATTTGCCTTCTCTGCAGCTACATCAAATTATTGGCCCAGAGCTCTGTTGTGATCAGATTAACACAGCTTTTCTTTTCACCTGCTCTGGCGAGGAGGCATTAGCAAGAGCAGTCTTGTGTTTAATGTTCTGATATACGAGCACCAAATTCACACCATGAATGGTTTTTACACTATAAATCTCACAATTTTTACACTGTGAGTCTTGTCTTATTTCTGTCACTCCAGTCCTTATAACCTGTTTTTTTCTGTGTGTTACCTTATTCTTTCTTTGTATTCACAGAATCATAGAATGGCTTGGATTGGGAGGGACCTTAAAACTAAACTAGTTCCAACTCCCCTACTATAGGCAGAAACACCTTCCACTGGATCAAATTAATCCTCATCTGACTTGGCCTTGAAAACCTCCAGGGATGGGGCTTCCATGACTTCTCTGGACAACGTGTCCCAGAGCCTCCCCACCCTCACAGGAAAATATTTCTACCTAATATCTAATCTATATCTCCCTTCTTTCAGCTTAAAACCATTCCACCTCATCCTATCCATTATAAAGAGCCCCTCCCCAGCTCACATGCTAGCTTTGAGTCCAGTATGTTCTTCAAATTTTAATTTTTGTTCTAAGAATGACCTTCGGGAAAATATCTCAGCTACCTTCCTCCTGCCTGACACTTTCCCCCTACAGGTTACAATTTAGCCAATTTATGGAGACTTTAGTAATCCCTCCACTTGCTCTAAAGTGGTTTTTCATTTTTTTATTAATGCTTTTCACTAAAGTGCATTTTATGAGATCTGATGCCTCCTCTTTACTAATAAACCGTACTTCATCAGGTTGGTATGTTGAAATCTATTCAGCAGAGAATTCACAATGCATTTTCTTTTGTATTCTTACTCGCCTATTTGTTCTCAAAGCCTTGCAGAATACCTAGATGAGATTGTACTCACCAGGATGACTTTTTTTTTCCTTCTCACTTTGAACTGTAGTTCTGTGTTTCCTGTTCTCAGATTTTACAGGGTCACAGACTGAAAAGACTCCTGAGAAGTTCTTGTTATGTGACCCTGGTTTTATGTGCAATTTTTCTGAATTTGGGGAAGGACAGTATTAAATAATGCTCCCCCTTCTCTGGGATTGGCTTCCACTGAGGCCATTCCCAGTTATTCTTGATTTCCTGACTCTACTTATTCCTGGACTCCACAGCAAAATATTCATCTGTGGGCTGTGCTGACACTCTCTGCAAAGCCATCATACTGCAACAGCAGCTCCACTTTATCTCTAATCTAGCAGCTAAAAAGACTTTTACTCTTCTACAGCACTGTTGGTGACTTACAGCACAGCTTGACTTTTTTTCCAGTGCTCACTTTCTCTGTGTCCTTTTTGATTTCTGAAATGACAAGTCATTGCTCTAAATTTATCCTCGTAGGGAGTGGAACAAAAGGTATTTCAGCTTGTAGGAGCATGTCTGACACTACTGGGCTACCCCATCTCTAATCTCTTTGTCAAATATAAGCATGGGTACTCTGACTATTTGTTCTTTATTAACTGGAAGCATTAACTGGATTCTGAAAGAAATGGTTTTCACTTCTGATCATCCAGCAAAGAGAACTTTTACACCCACACTGAGCATCCTTTTTTCCCTGACAAGCAATGCTTCAAACATATCCTTAAATTACTCTATACACTCAGCTTAGTGAACCCTAATTCAGAGTATTCATATTTGATCTTAAATACTCAGCGCAACCTAAGCAGTCACTGATGAACTGACAACACTGGTGTGCTGTTCCAGTTTTTGAGTTTAAAACCATTTTCCCCGGTTGTGAAGTTCATGAGACCTGTAGACACACAATGAAATGTGCAGAGGTGCTTACTGTAACCCAGTGTGTACTAATCTATGCCTATTTGTAGGAAAATGCAGCTGTGGGACATACAGCTGATGAATAAGCATGTTCCCTCAGGCTGACTTGGTGGCCAGGGAGGGTCCATAGAGGAAGAAGATGGTCAGCTGCTGCTGCTCCTCTCCTGTTTCCCTAAACAAGTTGTACTCTACTCTTTCTGAATTACACCTGAGCTGACTTTGCTGTCTTTGACCTCTCTCTTTGGGGAGGTCCACACTGGGTCTATGAAACATCTAGAACCTAAAGTCCCCTTGCATACTCGAGTAAAGAAAGTAAAACTTTCAATGCCTTTGGCTCAGATTTTCCATGCTGGTAGGTTTGAGCATCAAAAGGGCATCATGGAGCCGATGAAATGGTTCCTCAGGTCCTGTTGGTGTTGCCTGTTTAACCCACTGCGAAACGTGGTCTTCAGAAAATACATCGGTTGGAGACTTTCCTCCCTGTCCATCAAGGCTGTGATGAAGAACCACAGCCATATCAGATGCATTTGTGGCATAAACACAGCATTTGGATACACAGAGAATATAAAGGGGTAATTCTTAAGTCTCTTAACACAACTGTGACAAGTACGTTCATTTTATAAGGAAGAACTAATAGTTACACAGGCTGCAATGCCTTGTAGGGCAATTTGCCAGGTTTCACCAGTTTTGACCTTCCTGAATAAAACCCTTCAAGGTTTTGGGGTTTTTTTTGAGCAGAAGCCCTCATAATGTCTCCATCATGTCCAGGAGGTGCTGGTTTTGAAGATATATTAATTTCCTCTCTTTAAGAGGCAGTTCATGATGCAGCTTACTTAGGAATGATCTGGTAATTTCCTAAACTCGATCAGAGTCCAAGAACCCAGCTTTGAAATAATTAAGAATTACTCCAATGTACATGCACTTCCTAGGACACAGACAACCCAACACATACCCCATGGAAAGCACCCAGAAACATGTTTTCAAAGCACCACAGTATTTAAACAATAATAATAAAAATCAGCCATAAACAACTTGTTTTATCACCTCATGATATCCTTATTTGGCCTTTCAGAAACAGGTCGAAGAGCCCCACTCATTCGAATGACACAATGTTTTCTTGTGGGTTCCAGAGAAGCCATAGTTGTCTTTGTTGCAAACTGTAGTCACTGTATAAATGTCAGTTTAAATATTTTTTCATTTAAAATTATATGTAGATCAAGATAAAATTATATATTAGACCAAGATAACCTCATTAATGCCCCTTTTTTCAATGCTTCTCTTGAGTGGAAAAAACTTTATAACTGCAGGGATTTCTCTTCCCTGCCAACAAAGTCTCTTTCCCTCTATTTTTCTCTCTCCGCACTGAAAGATCTCAGGGCCCTCCAAATTTTGAATCACGTTCAGAGCTAAACTCTCAAAAACATCCATGCTTCCACCTAATAAATCAGGTCATGGCACACCAACACATGAAATATTTATCTGACCCCAATGCAGTGGCCTAAGAATTAAGTATTTTTTGAGCCTATAAAAAGAGTTGGGGATTTCCCCCTTGGAATTTCTGAAAAAGTCAGAATCAGATGGTATCAGATATCCTACCTTTGCCATATGGAGAGTAAGGAGCGCTGGGGAAAGTTTTGGAGACAATTTGTACCTGAGAAATTGTTCTCACTCACTCAGAATAATTGCACACAGCCCTGGCATCGAGCCGTTGTGTGTTTTGGATGGCCAACCCTAAAGACACTCTGAGAGCACAGAGACCTGCAGCTTTGTCCTTGGTGTCAGCTAAAAAGGATTTTCCCAAAGTGAGAAGAAAACAAACCCACAGTTCCCTTTTCATTACCCAGACACTTCCCAGGTTAAGAAAGGAAAACTATAAAAACATGAGATGGAAAAAGGCAAAAAGCTTTGCAAAACACATTACATTTCTGGACATTATTCAGACATTATTATACAAATTCAGACATTATTATACAAAAAATTTTCATGGAAAGGGTCACTGGGCACTGGAACAGGCTGCCCAGGGAGGGGGTTGAGTCACCTTCCCTGGAGCTGTTTAAGGGACGGGTGGATGAGGTGCTGAGTGGAATGGTTTAGTGATTCTGTGATTATGCAGTGTCCCTTAATTCTTTATGACAAAATGGAAAAGCTTGACCACAACCAGCTATTCCCTGCAATAGATATAGACATAGTTATAGATACAGATATATTCTGCTAAAAACAATTTATTATGGAAACTTAGACCCAAAGAACACTTTTTTTCTGTGGTGATGGGTACATAGGTACGTTCTATCACATTCTGCCAGCCTCCTTCCCCCTGTGGTCTGACTTCAGCCTTGACCACTCTGGTTACCAAATCTCTAGTTTGATGTTGCTGCAGTTTCAAGAGAGCTAACTGGGAAGCTATTCCATACCCACAGGCTTCCTCCTCCCACCTGTCAAGAGGATGAACTCAGATTGTGGGAAATGGCAGTTTTTATGAAGTGTTGCGTCCACAGACACGGTGATAAATATTAAGCAGAAAAAAAAGCCCTCATAAATCAGCTTCAGCCAAATTTCATGCCATTGTAGAGAATCGTAGAATCACAGAATGGTTTAGGTCAGAAGGAACCCTAAAGCCCATTCAGATCCAAACCCCATGCTATGGGCAGGGACACCTTCCACCGGATCAGGTTGCTCAAAGCCGCATCTGCATCCAACCTGGCCTTGAACACCTCCAGGGATGGGGCAGCCACAACCTCTCTGGATAACATGTGTCAGTGCCTCACCACCCTCACAGGAAACAATTTATTCCTAACATCTCATCTAAATCTCCCTTCTCTCAGCTTAAAACCAGTCCCCCTCATCCTATCCTTGTAGTCCCTGATAAAGAGCCCCTCCTCAGCCTTCCTGTAGTCCCCCTCTAAGTACTGGAGGGCTGCTATAAGGACTCTCCAGAAATGTTGTATAAATAAAATAGTTTACATCCTTCTTTACAGCAGGGTTTTTCTGCCTACTTCTTTCTTTTCCAGATGCCCTGGCTATTTCCACACCAGTAAATGAAGCAGTGCCACGCTAAGACACAAAATTTAGCACAGCCCCAGCACACTTTCAGTCTGGCAAACTGGCTCCTAGGCAGAGCTCAAGAGTTAGTGCAGGGACTAATACCCAGCAAGATGCCCGTTGTGGATCCTTTTCTGGAAAACCAGGAGACCTTAATATCCTGTATACGGCTTGGCCATGCCAGATGGCTTCATGACTGCCTTGGTTTTGCCACTATGGATGTGGTCACTGCAATCATAGATGATGTTCAGCCACAAATATCCTTTACCCTGTGTTTGCTGCTCTTTCACTCCCTTTCCTAGGAAAACATTAGAGGGTAAAGCAGCGGAGTGTTTGGGTAATATATACTTCAGGAATCAAATCAAGCAAATAGAGATTCCTAAAATAAAACTAGCACTCATCCAAGAGGCAAATGGTCATGGGATTGCAGCATATGGAGGGTGATTCTCTGCTATTCTGCAGCCAATTACTTCTTGGATTTCACAGGAGAAACCCTGCTGGTGCAAGCACATGCAGTGCAGGAGATCTCGCTTGCTGGAAAGCCTAAAATCCTCGTAATTGCCTCTGATATGGGAGATGTGGCCTTGCTGGTAAATCCAGATCCACTATGTGCAACCAGGGAAAGGAATCTGCACTCCCCAGGGTCTGTCCTAAGCCTTGGAGTCCTTCAAGGAGATGCAGGAAGAGCGGCCAGAGTCCCAGATAGTTCCTGATCCTGCTCTCCAGAGAGGACATGGAAAGAGCCCCTTCTCCTGCCAAGGCCAGATAAACCTCTTGGCAAACCTCTTCAATACATGTTATGGGGCAGAGGGAAGCAGACGCCTGGGCATTTAGAGGTCTGGCAGGAGGAATCTCCAGGCATTTGGCAGAGTCTCGATTCAGCTGCATTTCCTTCTGCTTGGACACTTGCTGGATGTGCATGCTACTCCCGCTTGGAGATGCTGTTTCTTAGGAGACTTTGTCAGAGCAAGTAAGAACTTATGGTGCACAGCAGCTGGTGAGCCCTGACTAACCCATTTTCTGTTACTATGAAGAAATGCACCCTCATATACACCCCTAAAACTTCTCTCCCTCATGCAGGGAAGTCTCTCCCCTCTTGCTATGAGGTTATATTGTAAATGTTAGTGTGCACAGCCCAGGCTGTGGTTTGGGTGATTTCTCCTTCCATGGGGAACAGCATCTGTGGATTTAGGGATGCAGGACAGGATAGTTTGTGCAGGAACAACAGAAAAAGTTGTCAAGCTGGTGGGGTTTTATTGCACAAGAGACATATCGTACTCCTCATGATGCCGATACAGCTTCCATTCTCCAGCAGACCAGAATAATGTTTACTGATTGATATCAGGGCTGTGTTGTGCCAGGCAGCGTTGAAATACAGGAAGGGAAGGAGCCTGCTACGACTGTTACTGACTCTTATTTTACAGGAGAAAGAACTGAGTCCAAAAGAGCAGGATGACTCTTGCTACAATATTCAGAGGTTCACCTGGAAGGGCTGAGATTTGAGTCAAATATTTTATAGCATAAGTCTTTCAGTTTTGCCACATAGCAGCTCATTTTCCCTAAAGCACATGGAAAAAAAGACAGGAAAAGCAGTGAAACCCACCTCAGCACCAGTCACTCTGCTTCTTAGGTGCATTTCTAAATTCTAAAGCACCGCTTGTCCTTTTTGTCAGGGTAATATCTGATATGCCCTCAATTTAGGAGCTATATTTAAAGCTTCTTTTTCCCTCTGTGCCGGGAGAGAGAAAATCCACTTCCACGCATCACATGAGGTTTGCAGAGTCATCAGGACTAAAATGGGTGAAGCACTGGGTTTATAATTAGTCCTGGGGTCTGCAGCCACTGCTTAGATTTTCCTTTTCCCTCCTTCACTGTGCTGTTTCCCTGCTGCCCAGGGGACTGAAGTCTTTGCTTTCCTTTGTGACCAGCCTTCAGCTGAGTATGTCCGGTCACTGGAAACATTCAAGGCCAAGTTGGAAGGGGCTCTGAGCAACCTGATCTGGTTGAAGGTGTCCCTGCCTATTGCAGGGGGGTTGGACTGTATGGCCATTAAATATCCCTTCCCACCCAAACCATCCTATGGTTCTAGGATTCTACTGAGGATACTCTTAATGAAAAGCCCCTTCAGTGAGATGAAGGCCACCTCACTGAGAAATCAGCTGTCCCTTGGTCTATGGGGTCCCATGGTGCTTCATGATGGGAGCTGTAGGGGACAGAGGGACAGAAGAGATTAACATGTGAAAGCCCAGGCAGTGTCTCCAAGGAGGTTCATGATGGTTAAATACCCATATGTTGATCGCAACAGAGCTGTATAGAGACCCTAAGCTCTTCTCCTGTAGCTGAGGTTATCCCCAAAGCACCAGCCCTCCCTATGCAACCACACAGGGATATGCAGTCCCACTGTGCATTGTGAGGGACAGTGAAGCAGCATTTCTTTTTCATCCAGGATAAACTGCATAGACAAGCAGCACTTTAACAGCCCTGCTCATGCAGGAGCGCACATCCCATGTGGGAAGGGCTCTTTATCAGGGATTGCAGGGACAGGATGATGGGTAATGGTTTTAAGCTGAAAGAGGGGAGATTTAGATCAGATATTAGGAAGAAATTGTTTCCTATGAGGGTGGTGACACACCGGTATAGGCTGTCCAGAGAAGTCGCAGCTGCCCCATGCCTGGAGGTGTTCAAGGCCAGGCTGGATGGGCCTTTGAGCAATCTGATCCTGTAGAAGGTGTCCCTGACCATAGCAGAGGAGGTGGAACTGGTTGGGCTTTAAGGTTCCTTCCAGCCCAAATCATTCTATCATTCTATGATTCTATGCCCTAGAGGTGGGAGTTTGTGTTTAGCCCTGGGCTCATACCAAAGGCTTCCCACTCCGTCCAGTAAAATGAAGAGAATTAGTCCTGTGCTGCTTCCAGATTATCTCAGTGCTAGCCTGAACACAGCAGTGTAGACATATTTAAGATACACTTTGGAATCCCATACCCTCGTAGATCCAGACATAGGAGAGAACCCTCTTCTCTTTCAGAGAGTTTGATGAAGTGGATCAGTGTGAACCACTGTAAGGTGAGAATTAAACTTCCTTAATAGCTTTGCATACATTTATGACAGGAAAATGTCATTAATTAGAGTTTCAAAACATTCTCATATATTGAAATCACCTATTAATACCAGTATTAATAGGATGTGCAAGTAACAGCCTGGACAAACGCAGAATGAACTCACCACCATAAGTGAATATAAAAATTCAGGTCACTGTATCTAAACATCTATGGAATTCTTCTCATGTGCAATTGCCTTGAACAGGCTGTCATCAAAAGCTGCTTGTTTGCACCTGCACAGATAGTTCCAGGCTGTTTGCATGATACAGGGACTGAACAACCTTGAACTTGCACCACCAAAGTAATCATGTCCAGGATGGTGGCAAACAGCTATTTATCTCCTCCAAAGAGAGCCCTAGAAATGTCTGATGACCTGATTTTCATGCTTGGTTCTTCTTCAGAGATAGAGCAGATGGAAACTAAAGAATCTGAATTTCTCCAGGTGACCGAGACCTGTGGTTCTGCATCACAGCCCACATCCACCTGCCCTCCCAGGAAGCAGCCGAGACCAACGCAGCCAGCAGAGCCCCTCTTTGGGGATGCCTGTCAGTGTGAAGAATCCTCTTACCTCTGCTAGAAGTTTGGTTTTGCTTGGAAGCACAGGGTTTGCAGTCAGCCCTTCTCAGTCTCACAAATACTCCTAGGGTAAATGCTGAATTTCAGCATTGCACACCTTTAATTTGGGTTTGAATCTCGCTAACTTACTTGTTTTGGTGAAATCCAACTGCTAGTGAACCAGCTCATGTCAAGACCTCTCCTCTGGAACTCAGGTTCAGTCTGGCCATGTTAAGACTTTCTTAGCCTCCAAACTGGAGTGGGAATACTTCTGGATTGCTCATCCTCTGAGCTGCTCCCTGGCACTGTCTGGGACAACACTAGCTGCTGCAGACCACATCCCTGCCCACGCCTCTGCCAACAAATTCAGCATGAGCATTTGAGTTTCAGCCGTGCCCATGCTCTCTGACTTTCCTAACAGGGAAAATCTTCACAGGAATAACCCAGGGCAAAGCACTTCAGCTTGTGCAGACTTGACTCTCCGCACCCTCAGCACCAGCTGTAGGTTGTTGCCAGTATCATGGGATGCACTGTGCTATAAAGGGGCAACTACAGTCCACAGCTGTCCTCTTTAACCAGAAAAACGTTTAGGGATGATGCACAGGATGGTGTAACCGGAGGGTTCTGCCCTGTCCAAAGAGTGTAAGCAGAAGGACATGAGCTAGCAATGTGCACTCACAGCCCAGAAGGCAAACCATATCCTGGCTTGCATCAAAAGCAGTGCGGCCAACAGGTCAAGAGAGAGGATTCTGCCCCTGTCCTCTGCTCTTGTGAGACCCTACCTGGTGACCTGCATCCAGCTCCAGGGACCACAACACAAGAAGAACATAGACCTGTTGAGGTGAGTCCAGAGAATGGCCACAAAAATGATCAGAGAACTGGAACACCTCTGCTGTAAGGACAGGCTGGAACAGTTGGGGTTGTTCAGGCTGGAGAAGGTTCCATGGAGACTTTATTGTGGCCTTTCAGTACTTAAAAGGTGATGATGAGAATGATCTGGACAGAATTTTTAGTAGGACTTGTTGCAATAGGACATGGGGGAATGATTTTAAACTAAAAGAGGGGAAATTCAGACTAGGTATAAGGCAGAAGTTGTTTACACTGAGGGTGTTGAGACAGTGCCATAGGTTGTCCAGAAAGGTGGTCGATGCCCCATCCCTGGAAACATTCAAGGTCAGGTTGGACAAGGCTGTATGCAACCTGATCTAGTTGAAGATGTCCCTGCTTATTGCAGGGGGGGTGGACTAGATGGGCTTTAAAAGATTCCTTCCCACCCAAATCGTTCTATGATTCTAAGGAAAGCTCAGGTTGCACTACAGGCTGGGACTCATATATGAAAGAAAAAGTGGATGCAGACTGAAACAGGGGTTTGCATCGACACATTTGGTTCTGCCGTGTGCTCCGAGCAGGCACCAGAGCCTGGAACTCAAGAGCCCTGATTATCACAGAGGAGCAGCCAAAGCACTGGGGAACCTGAGAGGGGAAATAATAAAGCAGAGGAAAGGTGACAACTCAGCTGTGCTGGAGCTGATGAAGGGAGCTGGGAAAGCTCCTTCCAAGACGTGGTAATAGGGATGTGCATGCTTGGAAACATCCAAAACTGACACAATGCTGTGTAATGAAGCTGAGCATGTGGGAAGAAAAGGTTGAGGTGTTTGGGAGAGGAGTGTGGGGAAGATGCTGATCACAGGACCCTGCATGGACAGCGAGCTGCTCCAGTGGAAAGGGCCGTCGTGATCTGGATCCTTGGTGTGGTGCGGAGCCTCCCCGGGAGCAGGGCTGCTCCTTCACGCTGCTCTCCCCAAACCCAGCGACGTGGGGTGAGTGCACAGTGCACAGGGGGATCTCCGGGGGTGACCGGAGGGGCTGCACTTTGGGATGCGGCAGGGGCACAGTGGGAGATGATCCTTGTGGGATGCAGCCTCTAGTGTTGTCCTTTTCTTGGATAACTCCACTCCCTGCCTCAAGTGGGGACCCCACGGGCTCCAAACTGGGGCTCCGCTCGCTGTCCAAAGCGGGGCTCCACTTGCTACAAACTGGGACCCTCTCCCTGTCCAAAGTGGGGATCTCCCCGGTTCAAACTGGGACGGTCCCATTGCCCAAAGTGCGACCCCCTCTCTGCCCGGTCGCAGCCCAGAGCTCCGCCCCCAAGCCCCCTCCCCGCCTCCCTTAAGCCCCAAGCCCCGCCCCCTCGGCAAGCCCCGCCCATTACCCGGATTTCCCTCTTTCATTGGCTCATTCCCGATAAGGCCCCGCCCTCTCCCTCTGGCCCCGCCCACCCCTCTCCCCCCCAACCCGCGCTGAGCAAACTGCTCGTCGAGGTCGCGTCGTTTCCGGTTGGGGAGCACGGATTGGGCCTGGCGGATCACGTGAGCGCCCGACTTCCGGCGCACGCCGAGGAGCTTCCGGTCGGCACTGCTGCGCCGGGCGCTTCCCGGGAGCGGCGGGGCCGGGGGCTGCTGGGCGGCCCGCTCCGACGGGCCCTCGCTGCCGTGCCGGCCCCCCTCGCGCCTCCGCAGGCCGCCGACCCTTCTGAGAGGGCTTCAGCCTTGCCTGAGCGGGGTTGCGGTATCCCTCAGCTCTCCGTTCCCTCATCCTTCCCCCGCCCTACCCTGGGACCGAGCTGTCTTTCTCTGTCGCGCCGGGAAACGGGGTCACCCCTCGGGTTATGCCCCTGTCAGCCCTCGGTAGCACCGGGCGGGGCTGCCCGCGGCTTGCAGGCCGTCCTGAGCTCCTCCAAGCTTCATCCCGCCCCTGTTGCTGTCACTGAGGTTGTACCCCTGTTTGCCCCAACGATTGGTGGTGGCAGAGACCCTCCCGAGCCCCAGCGAGGATGGAGTTTGCAGAGCTGATCAAAACTCCTCGCGCGGACAACGTTGTTCTGCACCGCCCCTTCTACCTGGCTGTGGAGGGGACGCTCTGCTTGACGGGGCATCATCTCATTTTTTCTTCACGGCGTCAAGACAATGCCGAGGAGCTGTGGCTGCTGCACTCCAACATTGATTCCATAGAGAAAAGGTATGCCTCCCAGTTTTCCTGCCTACCTGTACCTGATCGTTTGTGCCTCATTATGGATTGGAAAGTGGTTCTCAAGGCTGGCTCATGCCTGGGCCTCTTCAGGGCCAGGTGTGGAGCAGAGAAAGGGCAGTCAGCTGGAGCACGGGGCAGAATATTGGCACAGGCAGATTGATTCTTATTCTTTTTGGACCCTGATATTGGACTGTTGCACCTTAAGATTTTTTTTTTTGTCATATACAGACTCTGAATTTTTCTGTTTAAGTGCCTTTGTCAGCACCATTCTGTGTTAATTTTTCAATGGATTTTGTCAGTAGCTCCTCAAACGCTTTATCGAAGCTGCATCTCTACCATCATTCAATAGGAAGGGAAATCGAGGCACTGATGAAGTGATTTGTTTTGGGTCACACAACTGATGGCAGAAGTGAACTCCAAACTCTCTCAGTCTCATTCAGTCTCCTACTGCTTGGCAGCATCATTCCTTGACTTCCCAAACTCCTTATGAAAATCAGAAGTGCTCTAGCAGAATATTGCTTGTGGGAGTGATGTGGTGAAGCTGAATTGTGGCTGCAGCAGTGACGTTTATTCTTTCCTACCCCTTTTTGTTGTAGGGAGTTTGGAGATGAATCTTTACACCATCACTTCTGTCTGCTTTATGTATAATCATTACCTATCATGCTTCCTTTGCTGATTGGCAGTCCCGTCTCACCTGGGCATTGTCTTCTGCTTCCTCACCTTGGTCCTTTTCCACTTTGCTTGTAATACTTTAATATTTTTATTAATTACAAAGTCAGCTCTGTTTTTTTCCTCGCCTCTTAAAGCAACACAGAAGAATATATTTCCTTTCAGCCAACAACACTAGAAAAATCAAACAGCAGCAGTTAAAATTCAGGTTCTCTTAGAATCTGGCAATAGGTGAAGTGTTCGATGTGGATTTTTGTTTCTGTGTTCCTGATTTCTCTGAGCATTTCTGAGATGCTCTGTCTTGGCCTCAGGGTGGAGAGGAACTGAGCGATGGACACCTCAGGAAATCCGCTCCTGTCTTGTACTGCTCAGTCATCACGGCAGTTGGCATCGTTCTCCTTACTGCTTGTACTATACCATCCATAGCTCTGTTCTGAAAATTATTATCCACAAACTCTTCTTTCTTTATGAGCTTAGTTTCAGTCACAATGTAAACTAAAATGAAATGAGCAGGGGATATGGCGAGTGAGTGGTGTGTTGCTAGTTTAGTGCATGATTTATAGTGGAGATGTCTATGTCTGCAGATGCTCTCAGCCCGTATTGTCAGCCCTGGCTTCTAGAAGGTCTCTAGAGTAGACATTTCCCTCCATGAGAGCAGCTTTCTGTGCATGTAACAGCAATGGAACTTTGCCGTAGAAAAGGATAAGAGTGTGTTCTTTTCAGTGCTGGAAAGAGTGAAATCGCAAGGCTCCTAAAACACTAAAGGCTGTAGAACAGTCCAGTTTCACATGGCTTTGAGTTGTTAGTGCACAACAACTGTGACATTGTGCCAGATTCATAAATTCATCCATGATATAAATGTCTTTTTATGAAGCAGTGTTTTCTCTAATTATCAGATGGTTACCAAACTGCTGCTTATTTTCTTGTAGCTATTGAAGCAACTGAACTCTGACCTGTAGGGTTTGAGAGGCGGATCAGTTTCTAGTGATCTCTTGTGGTGTTTTTGCTTAAAGAAACAAGAGGAAGCATAGCTCTAGTGAGGCATTGTGTTACTACGTTGGGATCTGTGAGATGACACTGCAACAAGGGCAAACGATGCACAGACTGTCTGCTGGAGCTGCAGAACCCTCCTGTCACAACGCCTATAGTTCTTCCTCCAGCGCTACCAAAATTAGAATTGGTTGGAATCGTAGAATGGTTTGGGTTGGAAAGGACCTTAAAGAACATCCAGTTAGTTGCAACACCTTCTGCCATAGGCAGGTTTGCCTCCCACTAGATCAGATTGTTCAAATTCAACCTGGCCTTGAACACTTACACTGATGGGGAATCCATAGCTTCTGTGGACAAACTGTGCCAGGGCCTCACTGACCTCATGACAAAGAATTTCTTTCTAATATCTAATCTAAATCTTCCCTTTTCCAATTTAAACCTATTCCCCCTTGTCCTATCACTACATGCCCTTGTAAAAAGCCCCTCCTCAGCTCTCCTGTAGGCCCCCTTCTGCTACTGGAAGGCAACTATGAGATCTCCCTGGAGCATTCTCTTCAGCAGGTTGAACAACCCCAACTCTTGCAGCCTGCCCTCATTGCAGGGGTCCTCCAGGGCTCAGATCATCACTGTGGCCCTCCTCTGGGCAGTTCCAACAGTTCCTTCTCCTTCTTATGTTGGGGATTCCATAACTAGACACAATACTCCAGGTGGGATCTCATGAACGCATAGTAGAGGGAGGGAATCGCCTCCCTTGACGGGCTGACTCTGCGTCTTTTGATGCAGCCCAGGATATAATTGGCCTTTTAGGTTGCAAGCGCACATTACTGGCTCATGGTTCTGCGAGTTAACCTGTGCCTGCACTGGAGGAATGGAAGATGACCTTTCAGCTTTAATAATAATTCTAAAAGGAATTAACACAGGTGAAGCAAATCGGTTAGTGACAGGTCTCCTGGAGCAGGCGCAGCTCTAGTCTAACTGCAAATTCAGCTGTGATGGGCTGAAGCTTGGTCCTTAGACCTTGCCTGCTTCTGTGTCTTCCATCACTCTTTGTTGCCACAAGTGCTGCCGTGGTGTGTGGGGGGACTCATTGGCTTTTCCTTGTTTCACTGCTTTATGAATTAAACTCTGCAGCATTTCTGTGAATGCTGGGGGCAAGTTAACACAAAAGGAAACGTTCAGCTTCTGTTCAGGCGACTCCCTTCTTTCAGGTACATAAGAAAAACTGGAGAGGGCGCCTGTGTGCTGTATTTGTGTTGTAAAAAGTTTTTCTGGTTGACTTGTACTGTAGGAGCAGTGATAAGACCTTAACTTCTCTGAGGTCTGCAGAACAAATGTCTCTGTGGGGGTGCAGATATTGGAAAGCAATTAAATCCAAGGAGTGTAATGTAGCCAGACTGAAATGTTGTGATGAAAATAAAATCAACACAAATGATTTTTGCAGTCCTCAAAGTCCCCTAGTGAAACTGGAAACTTGCAGGTGAAGCTTCCAGTACTGTCAGAATATACCTGAGAAAATACCTCTTCGTTCATGTTTTAAAGCAAAGTTGTGAGGAAAACTTTTCCTTTTCTATCTTGCAATACTTCCACTCACTGCCATATCACAAAGATGGAATTAAAGAAGCGGAGCACAACTTACAAATATGAAATAGAGGGGAGGTTTTTTATTTTGACTACTAAAGGAATTTTGTCTTGTTGGCATATGTTGTGGGAAGAGCTGCAGTACCTCATCATGCCTTAGCAGATTCTGTTCATAAGAGACTCTTTCTTAATGTCTTGCTGTAGGTTTGTGGGCTCGTTGGGTACTATCATTATAAAATGCAAAGATCTGCGAATTATCCAGCTGGACATACCTGGGATGGAGGAGTGTTTGAACATTGCTAGCTCTATTGAGGTAAGAATTCATAAAAATAAGTAACACTTAAGTGCTCATGTGTTGATCAGACCTCAACCTCGACAGCTTTTTTCTAGGTATGTTTATGAAGGTTTTCGTTGTTGTTCAGGAAGGCAAATGAGGATTGACATATTTCCTTTCAGTTGTTAAAATATTGAATGTAGGTGTCTATAAAATAAAAAAGGCCAATCACATCATTTCTTGATCCAATATCGTGTAATATAGCATTTAGGAAAATGAAGCTCAGCTTCATTATGCTGGAGCACGAGGAGGAAAAACTGAATCAGATTGTTTCCTGTGTGTCACACAACATTAAGTGACTGAGTTTAAGCTTTGTTGTTAGTAATTGAGTAAATGTTATGTGGGATGTGTCCCATTAATTAGACCTGTTTGCTGTGTGCCTTTCTCACCCCTAATGTGCTATTACATGGTGTAGCCTGCAGAAACAGTGCTGTGTGCACAAGTTAGATGCTGTTTTGTGTTTATGCTACTCTATTTAAGTATGTTACCCTACCCCACAGCTAACTCAGTATTTCTAGCTTTGTAGCTGTATATTTTTGGGTGCCTTAAGTTGGCATCACCAATATAACAGCAAAACACTTTTTACTCTGTGTGAGGGATGGGCCTGTGTGAACCTCATGAAGTTCAACAAGGCCAAGCGCATGATTCTGCACTCTGCTCAGGGCAATCCCTAGCACAAATACAGACTGGGTGGAGGATGGATCGAGAGCAGCCCTAGGAGAGAAGGACTTAGAGTGGTAGTGGATGAGGAGCTCAGCAGGAGCCAGAAGTGTGCGTTTACAGCCCAGAAAACCAGCCGTATCCTGGACTGTATCAACAGAAGTGTGAACAGCAGGGTGAGCAAGGAGATTCTGCCCTTCTGCTGTCCTCTTGTGAGACCCCACGTGGAGTCCTGCATTCAGTTCTGGAGTCCTCAGCACACAAAAGACATGAAGCTGTTAGAGCAGGTCTAGAGGAGGCCACGAAGATGTTCTTCGGTCTAGAGAAGGGAAGGCTGCTGGGATACCTTATAGTAGCCTTCCAGTACTGAAAGGAGGCCTACAGAGAAGCTGAAGAGGGTCTTTTTATTGAGGAGTTCAGGGACAGGACAAGAGGGAATGGTTTTAAGGTGGGAGAGGGGAGATTTAGAATGAGATATTACGAAGAAACTTTTTCCTGTGAGGGTGGTGAGGCACTGGCACAAGTTGGCCAGGGAAGTTGTTGATGCCCCATCCCTGCAGGTTTTCAGGGCCAAGTTCGATGTGCTTTGAACAACCTGATTCAGTGGAAGATGTCCCCACCCATGGCAGGGGTTTTGGAACTGGATAATCTTTAGAGTCCCTTCCACCCCAAACCTTTTTACGTTTCTGTGATTGGTTGTTTTTGGAATAAAACAGCAGTTTGAATTAAGTAGCTGTTTACTTCTTTCATCTGCACAGGCACTTTCCACCTTGGATTCAGTTACTCTCATGTATCCCTTCTTCTACCGGCCAATGTTTGAAATCGTTGAAGATGGCTGGCGCTCTTTTCTGCCCGACCAAGAATTTGAGCTCCTTAGTTCAGTGGTAAGTTGCATCTTCAGGATTTGCAGACACTTGGATGTACTTGTTTGAGTATAATAGCTTGAAATACTTAATCCAGTAGCTTCTGAACTGGAAAGCCTGGATGGTAATAATAATTAGGCGGAGAGTGCATGGTGTTCAAATATTCACTCTATAAACGTCAGACATTTCTGTTCATTTGCTGAATTTTCTTGTGCAGCACTTGTGCTTTACCTTCTACAGATGGGGTTGTGAGGCCTGTCTAAAAGTTTCCCAGAAACATGAGAATTTAGGAAATGTTTTTTGTCCTTTGGATGGCCCTCCTTATTGTAAGAATGGATTTAAAATTGCTAAGGGTTTCTTAGCTCTCTAGGATGATGGCAGTAGATAAAGATGCTTGATTTAAAGCACTCTTCACACTAGTCCATGCTGGGGAGATATTGGGAGTGTTCAGACAGCAGAGAATTTCTAGTCATGTTCTTCCAAGTGCAGTTAGCACACGTTGATGATATTTTGGTACCTGTCGGGTAGGAGTTGTTCTTGCGGCATTGCCCGTTGTATCTGTTATCCAAACTTCATTTTAGGATGTTGAATATGATACAGTGCTAAGTGGCTTGGTTGCAGGAGCCTACCTAGTGCCTTGGGTTAGCGTCTTTGCGTTCCATGTCTTTGTTTCACAGTATATATGTGCACTTGCTGCATTGTCTTAGGTTTTTGAGACTACATCCATTAGTACGGAGGAATATTGATTTTTTTTTTTTCTTTGATCTGCAGCCCAGCTTGTTTGCAGCATCTATTGCTTCCTGTTTATGACTAATAACTGAATGATACGATTATCTTGACCAGATTAACATGATGAAATCTCTAGGAGATTACAGGAGCTCAGGGATCTTTCTATTTTTGTCTCTTAATTGGAGGACTCATACATGTCCAGTCTTCGTCTGCTGTCAAAAGACGTACAAACTCACCTCTTACAATACCTAGCACCACAGTTTTGGTTTTAATTACAGCTGGGGAAGGAGAATGTGATCAAAATGCTTTCCTATTTGGAGGCAAAGCAGCAGATGCTTTCCCAGCTCAGCAGAGGAATCTTGCAGGCATTTCAATGAGAATTAGAAGGGAAGAAGCTGAAGTGCTATCTGGTAAGATGAGAGGAGTGTGGGAGCAGGATTGCAGGCAGCAGAAGGAAATTCCTCAGAGCTCAGTGAAAGATTGCAGGAGATGGCTATGCTTCTGTTCATGTTTTGCTTTCTGTGTGTAGCTGAAATTCTTTGTAGATGAAAGGAGTTGAATCATGGTGGTTGTACTATTTGCCACCACACAGATGCAGGTGCTAACACAAATCCATTGATATGCTACTTTTTTCTCTTTCAGAGGTTTAAAATTGCACTGATACCATATTTGGGGATCTCTTGGCTTTCTGAACATCTGCTCCTTGGAAGGTTTACGTTTAAAAATCTTACTATGTTATAGTGCTACATTTCAAGGGCAATAATTAATCACTTTACAATAAGCTTCCCTAACAGCAGTTGATTTAATTGTTGGCTTTTAACCCAAAACTTCAGGTGTCACTCCTTTTTAATGAAATGGTAGCAAAAGCCACTTTCTAATGATTTGCATATGCCAAACAACAGGTAAGTATCTCATTGACCAAATATTTCCTGTTCTGTAATTAACTTTCTTATCTGAAGGCTGACTTATATATTTTTTTTTTTCCAAAAAGTCAAATGAGTGGAATTCAGGAGGTTACCTCCCTTTCTATTAAATCATCCATCTGGATCTGCTATATCTTACGCTCCCCAGTATGATGCCCAAAACCACACACAGTACTTATGTAAGAGTTAACTCTGCACTGTGTACTAAGAAAATACTTCTGACTAGTTTCTTTTTTCTTCAGAGTCCTCTCCTCCTCATTCTTTTCATCTCCCAGTCCTTTGCTTTTTCCAGCCTTAACTGGAATTAGGTTTTTCTCTGATTCCCTATGGTATCGATCTCTTGCCAGGAGGAGTAAATGTTAACTTCTTGCTCTCTTGAGTGTCGTGCAGCATACTTATCTGGTGATGCCTGAAGATGAGGTCCACCTCTTTCCCTTCACTGCAGTCCTTACTGCTTCCTCTGTCTACATCTGCTGCTGCACATGGGTGAATTGCTGCTACTTTGCTCTTCCAGTTACTAATGGCAGTTTTTTCTTCCGAATTGAGGACACACCCCAAGCACAAGCCAAGAAGAGACTTGTGCTGTTGGGTTTTCTTATCGTCTGATTCCTCTTGGAGTATGTTTTAGCGGTCTGAAGCTGGCATTGCAGAGGTTAACTGGATCTCTGCAGAAGTAGCTGTGCTACTGAAGACAAATGGTGCTAATTGCTGCTGTGCTCCTCTCCTTCCCACATAGCAGTAAATTGTAACTGGATGACATAACAGTATCATCTGTCACCGTTATAAACGGTGAGGAGATTATGGGCACAGTTAAATTACCAAATCCGAGAGATAAATCAGGCCGATACTCTTCCATTCTTTTTCATGCTGGCAATATCAGAGACGGACAGTCTCTCAAAAAGCACAGCACAGTTCTGATTTTTGCCTTCTCTGCATTCTCTTAAGGTATTTATCAGGTCTCTCCTTTATCCATGGGTAGTTGTTTCATTGTAAACAAATCACATGTAGTCATATGGAATCTGCTGTAACTTGACATAGACACCCCAAAAAACTATAAAAAACCCCATTGTTGGTGCATTAAAAGCATGAGCTGTGACTAGCCAGCCTCCTTTATGTGATCCAGACCTGCTTTCATCCCTGCCTATGATGATATTGCTGGAGGCAAATTAACTTGGCATCTGGGAGAACCTCTGCTTTTTATAAAATGCAGATGTTCAGAGAGGCTGTTTTGAGGCTAATGAAAAATGAAACAAGCTTACAACGGGGATGGTGCAAGACTCTGGATAGGCCACTGAACACAGCTAGTAGTTACTGGTTTTGATGATGGCAATGCACACAATGTGGACTTCTCACAGCATCTTAGGCTGCCACCAAAAAGGACAATTTTGTTGTCTCTTATGCTACACAGCCCATGCCTTGTATCTACTGATGAGGAAGTAGTGTTCTGAATCAGATCGGCTTGTTCATCTGATGGAAAGTCTTAATTGCCAGAATATCTTTCTAAATTGATTCTAGTTTTCCATTGGACCGATCTGATTATATAACCAGGTGGCAGTCAGAACGTGTAAGGCAAGAGGTACCAAGCCTCTGAAAGAAGGGAAAGAGGAAAAGAGATGTACTCCTGATCAGAGCTTGGTAATTAATACATGCTAAGCCAACCTTCCTGAATTGATGTGAGTTCTGTATATTCTGTTACTTTATAATTTAATTGTGCTCTTCTCTTACTAACTACGATTCCTACTTTAAGCCTGGACAGGAGAAGGCTCAGAGAAGATCTTATAGCAATCTTCCAGTACCTGAAGGGAGCCTACAAGAAAGCTGGAGAGGGGTAGATTTAGACTAGACATTAGGAAGAATTTCTTCACTATGAGAGTGGTGAGGCACTGGCACAGGTTGCCCAGGGAAGTTGTGGCTGCCCCATCCCTGGAAGCATTCAAGGCCAGGTTGAACAGGGCCTTGGGCAGCCTGGTATAGTAGGATGTCCCTGCATGTGGCAGGGGGTTTGGAACTAGATGATGTCTAAAGTCCCTTCAAACTTTAACTGTTCTATGATTCTATGATTTAGTAGCCATGGTGATGTTGGGTTGACTTTCAGACTTGATGATCTGAGATGTCTTTTCCAATATTAATGATTCTATAATCAAGGTCTTTTTCACTGTCTCACACCTGTGTCACGTTAGTGCACAGGAACTAAAGGAAAAAAGATGCCTTGATAGCAACTGACTGTTCCTCCTCAAAAGGTTTTTATATTTCATTTTAACTTCTTTTTGTCTTGTGGGAGGTCTTGCAGGCAAATTTGACTGCCATTCTTCTTAAGAAAGTAATGCTGCTTTTAAAATCAAAGCATGTTGTAGAGGCTTCTGGTTTTTTTTCCCTACCAAAATTCTATCAGCACATTTTTTTGGCTATAAGAAATACAGGGTAAGGAGGCACTGCTTGAAGATGCAGCCCAGCCAAGCCACCATCCTGCTATTGAGGACCATGAGCTCAGTTCCCTGCCAAACTTTAGGGAAGGTTCTGCTCTGTGTTATGTGCCTCTGTGCAAAATATATTTCTCTCTGTCATTTGATGTATCTGGATGGTGTCCTTAACCAGGCAGTGGTGTGGTCCCATCCCAGAAGCAGCAAGCCCTCTGTGAAGGCTGGGCTTGTCCGAGGCTGCAGTTAGGGTAACTTCAGTTCTTCTAGCCTGGACTTCAGTAAGTGAGGACTCCTTGTCAGTGAGGCTTCTTGTTGACCTTTGGTTTTACACGAGATGGAATCCATGTCCTGTGTCTGACCCTGGCTATCAGGTAGCCTGAGCTTTTGTGCCAAGTGCTTGTGAGGGATGCAGAGTGCCAATATCCAGTACTCCTTTCACAAGTGTTTGGCTGTTGGAAGCCAAAAAATTATATAACAGGAGTTCACTATGAGACTTCTATGCTTAGACTCTGTAGTGGTTCCAGGAGGTGCTTTTGGAGGAGCAGCTGTAGTGGTTTACGTAAAGCAGACCCCCTAGAAAAGAACTGAGCTGGAAATGTTACACTGCAATTTTATCCTTAAAGCAGCTTTGTCATCTGGAGTTGGTGGACATTCTCACTATTCTTGGCCCCCTTTGTCTTGTGGGCAGTGTTACTAAGTCTGCTTTCAGCACAGATAGAGGTACCTGCATCAAAAGTAGTGTGACCAGCAGGTAGAGGGAGGTGATTCTCTCACCTGGAGTCCTGCATTCACTTCTGGAGTCCTCAGCCCAGAAAGGACATGGATCTGTCATAGTGGGTCCAGGGGAGGCCACGAAGATGATCAGAGGGCTGGAGCACCTACCACATAAGAACAGACTGAGAGAGTTGGGGTTGTTCAGCCTGGAGAAGAGATAACACCAGGGAGACCGTCTAGCTGCCTTCCAGTACTTAAAGGGGGCCTACAGAAAAGCTGAGGAGGGGCTCTTTATCAGGGAGTGCAGGGACGGAATGAAGGGAGAATAGTTTTAAGGTGTGAGAGGGGAGATTTAGAATGAAATGTTATGAAGAAACTTTTTCCTGTGAGAGCGGTGAGGCACTGGCACAGGTTACCAAGGGAAGTTGTGAATGCCTCAACCCTGCAGGTTTTCAAGGCCAGGTTGAATGAGGCTGTGAGCAACCTGATCCAGTTGGAAGGTGTCCCTCTCTGCCCATGGCAGCGGGGTTGGAATTGGATGATCTCTAAGATCACTTCCCACCCAAATGATTCTATGATTCTATGTACCTTCAAATACCTGTAATAAAACATCTGAGAGGTAGGAGGATGAGGGGTGCACTGCAGGGAGCGGCCAGGTTTGTTGTTTTTCAGTAGCGTCTCTTTAGCCATGTTTTGTTAGAGATGAGATACAGTCCTGGATTTGATCTGACAGATTAGCACAGTTATGCTGTTGCAGGGATTGTAATGTTCCTGGATGTGCAGAATTGTTTATGCCAGCAGAGACAACTGAACTCTAGCTGTGGTGCAGATGGAATGGATCACTGATATTACTTGGTTTCTGTGTGCTTCATACTGAATATGAAAGTTTTGCTTCCCTAGTATGTTAAGCTGTAACAGTAATCACTGTTTTTTGACCCAAACCTCTGTGTTCTTCTCCTTTTCAGACAGATGAATGGCGTCTAAGCTGCATCAATAAGGAATTCTCTGTCTGTCCCTCCTACCCTCCAGTTGTCATGGTCCCTAAATCTATCGATGATGAAGCGCTTCGGAAAGTTGCCATGTTTCGCCATGGCAGTCGCTTCCCAGTCCTCAGCTATTATCATAAGAAGAATGGGATGGTAAGCTGTATTTTAGTAACAGTTGCACCTGAAGGAGAATCTGCTCATTTAATGATAAAACAACTTGTGCTATAGACTGAAGACAGTTCATAAGATGTTCACTTCTTTTATTTTTCTACTTCTGAAGAGCATCACTGAAACTAGTTCTGGGTGGTGGAATGAGTAATCTCCGCGCAAGGAATTGCTATTAATCTGCTTGTTTGGGTGTATATGTGGGTTTCTTGCAGCAGTAAGAGCAAGATGAGACTTGTAAAGCCACCGCTGGCACCCTTACTTGGTTTGTCTGCCAGGAGGCTTCATGCTGAAAGGATGGCAGAAACCACATTGCCCTGTCTCTGGGTCTTCATAATAGTCTTGATGACGGCAAGCGTCCCCAGAGCCAGCACTGCTTCTGCTGTGTAACTGTTGAACGAGCAAACAGAACAATCTGTTCTCTGAGCCTGTCAGTATAACATATTTAAAGGAGTTGCGATTCTTGGTATTGCACAGACTTCACCACCTTTCTACAAGCCAAAATCTAATTGAGTGACTGATACACTATAATTGAGAAACGCACTTTATGAAATCATTGAGTTGATTCCTTGTACCTCTTGCTGATGTAAGCAGTTCTGCAAATGTTGGGATGTCCAACCTGCAACTTGTAAACCCGATCCAGGCTTCTGAGTCAAATGATCTACTGTGTTCTCACCTCCCATTGCCAGGATTTGTAAGTCCTAAATTAGAGGATGTCTGCTCTGATATAGCGTTACCTTTTATAGAATCACAGAACAGTTTGGCTTGGAAGGGACCTTAAAGCCCATCAAGTTCCAACTCCCCTGCTGCAGGCAAGGACACCTCCCACTAGACCAGGCTCCCCAAAGCCCATCCAGTCTGGTCTTGAACACTTCCAGGGATTGGGCATCCACAACTTTCCTGGGCAGCTTGTTCCAGTGTCTCACCACCCTCATTGTGAAAAATTCCTCCTAATGTCTAAACAAAATCTTCCCCCTTCCAATTTAAAGCCATCCCCCCGCCTCATTCTATCACTGCACTCCCTGACACCCCACCCCAGCTTTCATGAAGGCCCCTGTTATGAGGCCTCCCCAGAGCCTTCTCTTCTCCAGACCAGCTTCATAACAGTCATGCTTTGTGCTTTTCCTCAGCTTGAAAGAAGACCCTTGAAGGAAGATTTGTTCAATTATCTTTCCGAATTGTGTGCATTTGAAGTGTAAGGAGTATAATAGTTTTTGGCTTGGAGGGCTTGAACTTGTGACAGTAATACTATCTGTCATGTTGCTCCTCTTCTGGTTCTAAGTTCTTGAATGTAGTTGGGGTTGCTGACTGGATGCCTTCACGTTTTACTTATCATTTGAGGTGTTTTCTGAATTGAAAGGCATTTACTAAAGAGAAATCTCAGCTTATAAATCTGCCGACCTAAGGTTTATTGGTCTACCCGGTGAGTTAAATTGCACCTAAAAATCATCTTTTAAAACTCTCAAGTTATTCATGTGTTAAAACAGAGCTGGGAAGAGACCTTAAATATGACAGTACTGAAAGTGTTGGCTTAAAAGGAGTCATCAGCAGGAAGTCAGGTTAATGGCTCACAAAGGTTGTAGTACAGGAATAAGTAAAGGGATAAAGTCTCTAAGATGATGTCTGTAGTTTAGAAAGTAACCTCAACTCAAAGATTTATTTTTTTTTAAAATAAATTCAGTCACAGAATCACAGAATGGTCAGGGTTTGAAGGCACCTTTGGAGATCATAGAGTCCACCCCCCTGCTAAAGGATCACCTCGAGCAGGTTGCACAGGAATGCATCCAGGTGGGGTTTGAATATCTCCTGAGCAGACTCCACAACATCTTGGACTTAAAAGAACTGTGAAGGGTTCCTGGCAAGAGAGGACAGCAGCTGAAAAGAGAACTAGAGAAATGTTTCTGTGCAGCAGGCAGTGCAGGTCAGGATGTTTGTGTCCACATGTGTATGGAACTTGGAGCAGATGGAATTAGGAGGAGCAGCGGAGTACAGCTGTGCTTCTGGTGCAGCTCCACAGAGAGGAGCTGGACATCCAGGAGGACCTCACTTGAATTTTTCCCCTGAACTGATAGAGAAAGCTTTTTAAGGTTGAGTTATCTCATTACTGTAAGCATTCTTACAATGATCTGAGCTTTTATGGAAAATAAGTATCGTGTGAGTTTCAGCAGCACTCTAGATAAGAGAGCCGCTCTTAATGCATGTATTTGAGACCCAGTGATCTAATGCAACAATTTACAGTCAGCATTTACAGACCCCTAAGAAATCCTTTAGTGGAGAGTTATCCTATGCATAGTGAGTTTAAGCCTCCAATTCTTGTACTGGAGCTCAAGTGGTCAGTGGCTTTCAATCTTAAGTGTCTCTCTGCTTTCAGTACCTAATTCATGGTTACTTGTCCTCACAGGTCATGATGCGAAGTAGCCAGCCTCTTACAGGTACAAATGGGAGACGGTGTAAAGAAGATGAGAAGCTTATTAACGCCACACTACGTCCTGGCAAGCGTGGCTACATCATTGATACAAGGTCCTTGAATGTTGCCCAGCAGGCCAGGGCCAAAGGAGGGGGTTTCGAACAAGAAGCACACTATCCCCAGTGGAGGAGGATTCACAAATGTATTGAGAGGTGGGTGAAACCACACGGTCCCTCCTCTGTGCCCAGCTTGTAGGCTTGCATTGGAAGGGCTGTGCTAGCTCTGTGGAGTATTTGCCTCTGTGAGAAGTGGCTGTGTATCCTGGTTCCTGTCAACAGGGTCATGTTCCTTTTTTGGCAAAATCAGGGTATGTGGATGATAGTTATTTTGCTTTGAAAAGCTGTATTTGGTTCCTTGGTCTGAACAACCCACTGCAGGATTCAGACATCAGGCAATCTCCCTGTGCCATCTCTTTCTCTGACAATCTGTAGCTGCACACAATCTATAGTTTGCCCAGGAATAAGCAAGTCCTTTGCCAGAAAAACTTTACAGGTGACAATTTGTAGTGTGGCAGTCGCACTCTTATCCAGTAGTTTTGCTTGATCGTCTAATATTATTTAGTCATTTGGAGATGAGTTAATAAGCTAAAGAGTCTTTTAGTCTGACCTTGCTCGACTGCTCTTAAGCATTAGTTTTGGGGAATCCTACGAGGAATGTTGTTGGAGCTATTGGAAGGCAGTCACTCCCCTCATCACCGTATAGGCCAGCTCTTAAAGTGGTAGTACAAGGAATTTCCTGGCTGTTGGTTTGAAGTATTTGGGTTTGCTTCTAAAATATTTTATGTGGACTAAATTTGATGTTGTTTCATAAAGTGGTTTGTGTTGGCAAGGACCTTAAAGATCATCCAGTTCCAAACCCTCCTGCCCTGGGCAGGGACACCTTCTGCTGGATCAGGTTTCTCAAAGCCTCATTCATCCTGGTTTTGAACACCTCCAGGGATGGATTATTTTACAGGTGGATGAAAGCATCAGGTAGAGAGGAATGAATAAACTACAATTTATGAAGACAAAATATCTCATGCTTTTATTATTTGGCTTTGTCATCTTTTCTGAGATCTAGTCTGCTAGCTGCATCCTCTGTCAGACTTGAGGATAATGCTGGAATAAGCATCGTGCGGTGTTTGGTGCCCCTGCGAGGCACAGCACGAAACAAGACCAGAGACGCGTTTGTTTTTATCAGCTGCACACTGAATACCAGTTTTCCAGGGCTTGAGGACTTCTTGCACCATCTACAGAACTCATACAAAATACATTCCCTATCCCTGTTCTTCCTTACATTCTTGGAAGTTAAACAAACTAATCTTAGTGCGGTTCTACATCAAGAAATTGAGTAGTTTAAAATTCTCCATTACAGTGGGGTTGTGTCTGTGTGATGGATGGCTTTCAGATTATTGTTGCAGCTCTACAGGTTAAAACTCCCCCAAATCTGCTGGTGTAGTACAGAGAAAGAAGGTGCAGCACTTCAGTCTTGGCTGACATTCGGTAATGTTCGTGCCAGGTCGCAGCCACGCTTGTATTTGATAGTGGGAGTGAGACTACTGAAACACAATTTACATGGGAAGGGTGAGATACTCTGCTAAACACACAGAGTTTGGGTAAGATAAGGAAAAGTCTGTGCTGTTTTAATACCTTATTGAAGGTAAGAATCATAGAATGGTTTGGGTTGGAAGGGACATTGAAGATCATCCAGTTCCAACCCCCCTGCCATGGGCGTTGGAACCAGACTGCTCAAGGCCACATCTAGCCTGGCCTTGAACACTTCCAGGGAGAGAGCATCCACAACTGCAGTAGTAAGAGACTGCTCATGTCCAAAGAGTAGCTATTCTGTTGGCAGTTAGCCATGGCTCTGCGTTACCAGTGAAAGCAGTTTGCTTCCATAGGGTCATGCTTTCTGAAAAGACTACTTTGTTTTCAGATCAGTATATTTCTGTAACCATGCTGTCGTGATTGCTGTTACTGCTTATATTTGCAATAATATTTTGTTTTTCCCAAAGGTTTAATATCCTACAGGAAAGCCTTATCAAACTTGTGGAAGCTTGTAATGACCAGTCTCACAATATGGACCGCTGGCTCAGTAAACTAGAAGCCTCCAACTGGCTGACTCACATCAAAGAGATACTAACTGCAGCTTGTCTAGCTGCTCAGTGTATTGACAGGTAAGACTTTTTTGGAAAACCTCAAATTCCCCATTAATGAGCAATCCGTAATCAGTGTAAACCTCTGTTTCCACTTTAAGTATTAGCAACTGTCCACCATGAGCTAGCTTGCTTGTGCCCATGCAAGATAATAATTCATCATGCTTAAGGAATGTTCCTGTAGTAAGTCATGCTTGCATTTTTAGAAGTACAAGCATGAGGGAGGAAATACTGACTAAGAATAGGTATTAGATCATCTAGTTAAGGTCTATTCCTATATCTGATGCAACCAATCTAATTTGGATAGTTTTATTGAAGGTCTAGGGTAGAATGTGCTCATCTGAAATGCTGCTTGGTAGCCTAGTAAAGTGAGAACAGTCTTTAAAAAAAAGTCCTTTTGTTTCAGCTGAAAGTTTACATTACACCACCTCACTTCTAGATTTTAAAACAATGGTTTTACCTTGTTTCCCCCAGGAGCTGGTCCAGTGCTTTTTCCTCTTTAATCTTTTATCCACATAGTCCTATCTAAGCAATCCTGTTCATCCCTTACAACTGCTTGTGACCTCTTAGCGTGACATTTCTTTAATAAATACTGCTGACTTGTCTCACTTGTCCTCAGACCTCAGGCTGGAGAGCAAAATCTAGCTGTCAGGTGCCAGGGTTTATAAGATCATACGCAGACGTCTTAAGTGTGAGTTCTTCATGGCTCTGAGAGGAGAAAGCCCTTCCCAAGACTTGGGAAAAGCCTACATTTTCATAACCACTAAGGAATATGTTATACAGACACACAAGGAGGATGAAATGCATGTCTTCTAAATCCTTCCAGGGATGGTGACTCCACCAATGCCCTGGACAGCCTGTTCCAATCCTTGACAACCATTTCAGTAAAGAAATTTTTCCTTATATCCAATCTGAACCTCTCCTAGTGCAACTTGAGACCATTTCCTTTCATCTTCTTGCTTGTTACTTGAGAAAAGAGACCCAACACCCACCTCATTACAACCTCCTTTCAGACAGTTGTAGACAGTCGTATAGTCTCCCCTCAAGCCTCCTCTTGTGCAGGCTAAACAACCCCAGTTCCCCCAGCTGCTCCTTCTAAGACTTGTGCTTCAGACCCTTCCACCTGGGCACACCTGGGCTCATGTTCAGCTGCTGTTGACCAGCAGTCCCAGGTTCTTTTCCACCAGGCAGCTTTCCAGCCAATCTTCCCCAAGCCTGTAGCATCACATGGGGTTGTTGTGGCCCAGGTGCAGGACGTGACACTGAGCGTTGCTGAACCCCATACAGTTGGCCTCAGCCCATCAATCCAGCCTGTCTAGAGGGCATTCATTTGATCATTCCTTTTGAGCTGCTGTGCTTTTAAAAAGCACTGACAGTGCCTTTTTAGTTTTTGACTGTGCCAGGAAAGGATTGCTCTTGATCAATAGTTTTCTCTGTAATTCCTTCCTGCATGTGTATAATGAGAAAGGTCAGTGATGAAACTCTTCTGGCTTGCTGGGACAATTTCATCATTTTTAACCTCAGCTTTGCTTGTTCTGTTTACCTGGAGCTGTGTTAGGCCAGCTCAGCACTGGTGCCTGACCTGCTTCCTTGAGGACCCAAAGATCATAGCTGAGCTGACAGGGATGGTTCAATTATATTGACCTCGGTAAGGGAATGGCTGAGATTTTACAGCATCTCCATTCCATGCAGATCCATTCCAGGATCTTTAAGGTCTGGGGCCTGAAAGATAAAAGGTGTTATCCTGGTGAGCCCTGCTTTGGGAAGTGCATAGGCTTGCAGTTAAGCCTTTGCAGTTGTGCTTGGCTGTTAAGCAGCCTCTTAATCTGCACTGCCTAGGGGAGGAGGAGAGAAAGTATCTGAAGATGACCTACATCATAAAGGCACAGAGTTTTTTTTTAAGCATAGGACTATAGACAAAGATGATGCAATGCTTAAGGTACAGATTTTGGTGCTTTTTCATTTCAAACAGCAAGTAATATCTGCAGAGTTGCTTGCTTGCTAGATTGATCTTTCTTACCAACACACTGCTGCTTGCTTGGGATCTCTGCATGGAAACAAATACAACCTGCAGTTAGCTCCCTTTCTGGGTGTAAGGATGTTGGCAGAAGTGAGATATTGCATCATGATGTGGGAGGAGTTAGGGGAATAAATGCCAGTTAAAACCATCCAGTCCTTCCTTCAGGAGCATGTGGGTGAGATTCTTATATTGTATTCACATACAGCCTAGGATGGAGAAGAGAGGAGGGAATCAGCTGCCCTGGACAGTCCCCACTAGACTGTGGGGAGTGACAGCACATGGGTGCCAAGCAATGTGCAAAACCTTCCTGTCCCAAGCTCTCTGAGCATCCCTCGGCTCCTCAGGTTGTTTTGCTGATTCACTTGTGCTGGCTGGTGAGTGAGAACCCTTTGTGCTTGGCTCCTTGACAAGCTTCCTTGCTCAGCACACTAACTCTTCTGCCTTTGTGGAGGCCAAGCTCTGCCATTTCTTTCCTTATTGGCTTACGTCTGTTGCAGTAAATGCCAGCTGAGACCCAAATCCAGTTAAACTCAAGCTTGAGCGAGAATCTCATAGTATTGTTTTGAAGAGCATCTAGGGGGATGATCTCTTCCTTGCAGTGTTATGGGAAGAGTTCAGAGTACTTAGCAAAACAATAAGTGACACGAGCAAATTTTGAGATGCATTTCTGTGCTATAACTCAGAGGAGCACCAGTTGAGAAAAGAGTGAGAATAACAGAAGAGATGTCACTGCATCTTCCATCTGAATTTCCAGAATGCTTAGCAAGAAACTAAGGCTTAAGTGATGTAGAGTTCTGGTTAGTGCTGATGAGGGTCCAGGTGGAGAAGGTGGTATGCTTCCATGTGGGGTGGAGCAGGATGAGTCAGCAAAACCTCAGCACACTCAGGGTAGCAACACTGGGATATAATGGTATCCACTGAGCTGCAGAAATCCTTAGGAGGTGTCCTGCTTATTCACACTCGTATTCCTTTCCACCTTTCTCACAGGGAAGGTGCATCAGTGTTGGTCCATGGGACTGAAGGAACTGATTCAACACTCCAGGTAACTTCTCTGGCACAGATTATCTTGGATCCAAGGTGCAGGACCATACGTGGCTTTGAATCTCTTGTTGTGAGGGAGTGGTTACAGGTAAGAAACGTATGTGGACCAAACAGCAGTCTATTCCAGTGACAGTTGTATTGAGAAATAGCCTGAGGGGCAGCAGACAGCTCGGGCCTTGTTGCAGCCCTGCTAAGTGTGAATGACCTTTGTCCTAAGAGCAATGTCATTAACGAGTCATTTGTACCAATGACAATCCATGGAGCCTCTGCCTCTCATAGTAGTTTTTTGGGTTTGGGGGAACTGCCTGTTTTGTGTGCTCAAGGTGAGAAAGCTGTTCAGACTAAACCACAAAACCTTAGAATCATGGAATGGTTTTGGTTGGGAGGGACCTTAAAGATCATCCAGTTACAACCTTTCTGCCATGGGCAGGGATACCTTCCACTAGGCCAGGTTGCTCAAAGCTTCATCTAACCTGGCCTTCTAGGGATGAGGCATTCACAGCTTCTCTGAGCAACCCATTTGAGTGCCTCACTACCAGAGAGCTCTGCTCTTTATATGCTTTCAGCTAATGTCCTCAGCCTTATCCTTCAGCGCACCTACACCAGTTTGTTCTTGGCTACTTACATAGCCTGAAAAAGGCAGCAAAATTGCTCACGGTTGCTAGCAGTTAGTTACTGGATGCCTGACATAACTACAGTTGTAGAAAAGAGTAGTAACAGCGTAGTTACATGGAGAGAACTAGTGCTGAAGACTTTTTGCTATGTATGCTCACATCCCATTGCTTTGTTTGTGATGCTTTCTCTGTTTTTTATGTGTAGGCTGGTCACCCTTTTCAGCAGCGCTGTGCCCAATCGGCCTATTCAAATAGCAAGCAGAAATGGGAAGCCCCAGTGTTTCTCCTCTTTTTGGACTGTGTGTGGCAAATCCTTCGTCAGTTCCCTTGCTCTTTTGAATTCAATGAACAGTTCCTCATCATGCTTTTTGAACATGCTTACGCTTCACAGTTTGGGACTTTCCTGGGAAACAATGAAAATGAAAGGTTGGTGAGGATGCTTTCTTTGAGCCTTTTAAATATTGGGCTGCATCTGACAAAAAAAGTCTCCTGGATTGAAAAAGGGTGAGGGTGCTCTTGTGGTCTCCCATAGCACAGGTGAACTTCTCTTATTGCAGTTACATTGTCTACTGCAATGCTAGGAAGTGTGTCCCCCTTACAAGTGGGAATGGGGACAATAACTAAAGAAATTTGTAGCTTGGTTAGGGAGTTGAATTAGCCTTCTCCAAGTGCAAGCTAATACTTCAGACTGTTTTTTTCTTTTTTTCCTGTGTGTCCCTCAAAAACCTCCACACATCACCAGTTTTTATAGTCTTTTACACAGAAACTCTTTCTTTAAGAGAAAAAACAGCTAGAATTCAATAGTGATCTGTCATAACTGTGGGAACCAAGCTTGTCCACACAGGCCTGGAGAAGGTCAAGGCAGGTAGAAGCCAAGCTGGAAAGTCCTGTTCTTACTTTAGCTGTCAGGTAAGAACATGACTTTGTAGCCTGTGGTCCCAACACCCCCAGGAAAGGAAGGGTTTGCTTTTTGCATCATCTGTTAACTGCTGAAAGCTGGAAACATGGAAGAGTTTATTTCAGAAGAATCTGTCTCACAGTTACAACTTGGCAAAAGCTTTGATTGCCAATTCACGTTTCTTCAAGTCATGGGTTACAGCTGGAGGGGTTTTTAGCCCTTTTGTTAAAATTGTACCACTACATGGCCCAAAAACACCTAACCCAACCAGGATGCTCCATAGACAAGCAATCTGCACTGTCTGAGGCTCTCAGCAAATGCTGCAAGCTCTCAGGTGGATGCTTGTGCAACTTTGCAGAGGGGCAGCCAGGACTGTATTCTGCTGGAGTCTACCTTGTCGGGTAACAGTAGGCCTGTGCTGAGCTTGCTTACAAGCTTGTTGGCATTTTAAGGTACCTGAGCAGACCAACACCGAGCTTCTGAATCCTTGCCTGGGTTATATGCTGTGCTGTACCAGTGGGGCAGCTCTGGGCATGCCCCGAATAGGGGAGTAGCAAACAGGGTGGAGCCCTGGAAGATTAGAGCCTCCCACAGCACATGATAGCTGCTGGAGAGGTGTGGTTTCTTGTTTTGAACTTGATAGCTCTGTTCTCAGGACTCCCGTCTGCAGTAAGACCATGTCTGATGGTCTCCTGCTTAACTGCAGGCCACTGAATGAGCAGAAGGGAAAAATAGAACTGATGTTGCATAAAAGGAAGGTAATTTAAGGCTTCCTGTAAACCTTTCTGCCCTTAAAGTAATCTTTGATTACAAGGGACTCTTCTGCCTTCTGCAGGACTGCTGAACTGGTCATCTGCAAAACCAAGTTAGACTTGAAACCAGTAAGATGAAATTTGAAAGAGTATTGAATTTTATGTGTAATAACCTGCCTGTCACATCTGAGTGTGTCAGCCTGCAAGCACAGAAAATGTTTGTCTGATGTTGAGCTTGTGCTGCTTGAAGCACTCACAGGGATGGCAAATGTCCTGCTGGAGTGACAGTTCAATTTGCTAGTGCCAGCAGAATGAGATCTGCCAAAGTCTAAGGAATAGAGACCCTTATGTAACTCTTAGAGATGGGTTTGACCCAGGAAAACAGCAGTTTTCTCTGTGCCCTGATGCTTCCTGCCACCAGAGGGACCTCATTAGACATTCCCATTGCACAATTCCAGCAATAACACTGCTTTAATGTGCTCCGAGAATTGTGCTGTGATCCTCCCTTGATGCAGACCTACCACACCTTCCAGCTCTATCTTCACACAGGAGTTCAGTCCCTTTTGAAACTTGGCAGTCAAACCATTTTTGGGATGAGACTTGACTCTTAATCTGGATAGAAGGCAACTTGCTTCCACCCAGCTTAGAAATATTATTTCCCTATCTTTTCTTCTAAATTAATTGTAATCGACCAGGCTGAGTAAATTGCTCTAAGTTTATATCCTGTTCCATGTTGGTGAGAAGTATTTAAAGGATTAGCCTGAATTGTCTGGGACAGTAGCACACAAGAAAGCTTGTGTCATTCTACTATGCAAGATCCTGGCAAAACCAAACAAGCCTTAACAGTATAAAAGCAAAATCTAACTTGTCCCTATGGGTTTATTAGGTCTAAAGTGAAGCTGCCACAAAAGACTATGTCCCTGTGGTCCTGGGTGAACAGGTCTGAAGAGCTGAGCAAATTCCAGAATCCTCTTTATGAGGCCAACAGCCTTGTCATCTGGCCCTCCGTTGCCCCGCAGAGCCTGCAGCTCTGGGAAGGTAAGCCAGGCTTGCTTTTTCAGTTACAGACAATGTATATTTTGTGACTACTTCTTAAGCATTCGCTCCTGTCGTCTCTGCTCTGTGCTTAGTTTGTCTCAGCTGATGGTGATCTCACTCCCTTTGAACTCAGTTCCAAAATATTTTTGGCATGTACCATCCCCAGAGGCGTAATGCTTTCTCCTTCTAAGGTCTGGTGACCCACTGCTTGCTGCCAGGGAGCCTTCCTAGTACCATTTAACTTCTTAGCACGGTATTTCTGCAGTGATACAACATAATCTATGGATGTTGGGCAGGCCTTAGGCTTTTTTGCTGTATCAACCAAGATGTCTTTCACCATTACTGACCATGTTGGCCAGGATAATCTGTGCAGTAGGTTGCCTGCTGCAGAAACTTTCTCAGTCCTATGTATGCTGGAGATTTAATTACAGTGAAGCAAGCAGGTTGTCATAGTAGGGTGGATGCTGAACGTAGTCTGATCAATATACAAGGGGAAAAAGAAATAAAAACTCTTAATTTTTTTTTCTTATTAGTCTTGTTTAAAAGAATGGTGAACTCTGAGAAGAGGGTCAGTATTTCTAAATGCTATTTAGGGGGGAGGGTAAGGAAAAAATGTGTAAACTGTACGCACATTACTTGAGAACTGATGAGCAATGTTTCCTTCTCATAACAAGAAACGCTTCTTGTGCTTTCAGGTGTCTTTCTTCGGTGGAACAGGCCTTCCAAGTTCCTAGATGAAGCCCATGAAGAAATGATCAACATTATAAAATACAACAAGGAACTTCAGGCAAAGGTTAATGCATTGAGGCGGCAGCTAGCAGAGATGGAAACAGATGATAGGATGCAGGAAAACCTGTGAGCTGTCAGGGCTTTGCCTCAGGTCTTTCCAATCCTCTTTTCCTTAAAGACTGAACATGGAAAGTGCATGTGTTGCAGAGCCCTCTGGGCACAGTTGACCCCCAGTCCTCTCATTGCTGAAACCTTCACACTATGTACCTCCCTGCTTTTTGGGAAGGTTTTTTGTTTTGTTTACAGAAGATGTACTCAACTGGGCGTAAGTGTCCTCTCTTGGCAGCTTTTCTGTCTCAAAATTCTCTAGTGTCAGCAGAAGCTGGAACTCTTACCTCCACTCAGCTGTATGGGTCCTGGATGGGCTGAGAGATGTGATGTTTCAGACTTAGTTTGGACTTTTGTCTGGTTTTGTTGAACTCTCTAAACACTTGGCAGGATCAAAACACAAAGTTACATATAGATAGGTAAAGGCATTTTGTCTGAAGCACCTTTTCTCTCTCCAAGAGTAAGTAAGGCAGCTTAGGGCTTTAGTTTCTAGAAAACCTAGAAAATGGTATAAACCAACAACAGGTTCTACCACTCTGTATGATCCTCTCCATATCCTTCACATCTGACACTTGAGTTTTTGTGTTAAGCATTGGCTTGGGAGCAGTTAAGTTGAATACCAAACCAGAACAAAAAAATATCAGTGCAATACAGAACTGAAGTAGGGATTCTGCTGCTAATGTTTAAGCCATGGCCTTCAAGTGGAATTCTTCCTCATGGACAAGTATCTCCTAGGGAAAAGCAACCTTTTTTGTTGTGTTTTTTTTTTTATTCTGCCTGGAAAACAAAAAAGTTTGAGGAGTTGGTGGAAGTGTTCACTTGCAGAGCAGTGGCTCAGAGCGGTCCTTTTAACTAGAGCCAAGCTGCCCTCTTGAACCTTTGGTCTGCACTGGCTGCTTTTGTACATTTGATCAGCCTCACAGCATTGCTAGAGAGCAAGAGCAGCACTTAACCTATAGCTCAACAAAACGCTTTTGCTCCACCTCGTGTGCTTTTTCTTCTCGTATTCTTACTATATATTTTGTGAAACATTAAAGGCAGAAGTTGGAAGCTGAGGTGATCTAATATGTCAGGTAGCTGCTGCAGATTAAGAGGCCATCACACTACAGAAATGCTAATAGTTTAGATCATTTGTAGCTGCTAAAACTGCTTAAAGACTTTAGGGATAAGCTTTTTAAGCTTTTTCCCAAGAAGCCTTGTATTTTGTACCTGATCTATGTGTTTCTGTGGCTGCAATTTGCTTTTTTTTTTTTCTTATTTTTTTCACTAAATCAGAGGTTTTGCTAGAATTTTATTTTTAAACAGGCAGATAAAAGAGTGTGAAATATTAGTTCACCTACACACTTGTTCAGCTTGAATCCATTCATAGCTGCACGTAACTGAGAAGACTTGAATTAACAGCAGTGCATGTGGCTGGGATTATCTTAAAAGGTGCTTGCTCTTAGCCTGTTTCTACTGAAATAAATGGAGCTGTGTTAGGTCATTGTTGATCTCTTTGGAAACTGTTGAGCTTCCATGACACTTTATTCTGCTTTGGAATGAAGCTGCCTTTATTTAAAAGTCACTTCACATTAAGAAAGATAGACAATGGAGAGTCTCCAGTTGTCATAGAAGTATCTGGAAAGTAATTTTCTGCAAAAGTTGTATCATCACTAAGTATGTTCTATAACCAAAGAAACATCATAAATTTATGTGGTAGTGATTAAGTGTTATCTTAACACTTTTTACTTCAGCCTTTATTTTCTTCTTGACTAACCTAAACTTAGTTCTAAAGTCATGTGGCTTAGAAAAATAAAAAGATCCCCTTTAAACCATTTTTCACTTAAGGGAGGAAGAATAATTCCCTCTACTTGTAATACCCATTTTTTGGGGGGTTTGGAGAGCAACAGTCTCGTTGGCTACATAAAGTCTGACATAGGGAACACTTCTTAGGGTGGTTGGTGATCTGAGTAAGAGGAGAGGCACAAGTTGACTGTGCCTTCTACTCACCCCCCAGCCATGGCTTCTGGAGTTGCCTTCTGGGTGGATTGCAAATGCAAGCCCTTAAAATTATTGTTCACCCTTTAAAATTATGTCTATGGGATCCGCACCTGCCTGTTGTATCCCTATCCAATTCAGAATTCATTGTGCTCCTTTACATTTGAAATACATAAGTGCCAGCCAGCTGGGAAGGACTCAGAAGGCACTATTTTCCCTATAATAGATGATACATAAAACACTCTTAAAGGTTATGCAATTTCCTAACATAGTAATTATATATTGAGCTAAATAATAGAGAAGCAAAGAGGGTTTTTTTGATCTAATTGCTTGGCTGCTGTAGTCTCATACAAACTGCAGGCATCTGAGGAAATTGGGTAACCAGCTGTGACAGCTAACAAAAGGCAGAAAATTCTCTCTGAGCTGGCATTTCATTCTCGACTTATGTTTCAGGATTGAATCCACACCCACGGGCTGTGTGCTTCCCTGGGCTTAGCATGGATCATAGCTTTCATGTGAAAACGTTAGTGTTGTTCTGAGCAGCCACAGCACTTTCTTCCCCGATTCCTCTGTCGTACATCACCTTGTATTCGCAGCGAACATCAGGAGCTGGAGACTGTAGTTAACCTGCAAATAATCACCTTCAGGAGATGCTGCCTGGAGCAGCCCTGTAAGGTATTGCACGTGATGGAGTTGAGACAAGATGTGTGGACCCTTGCAGGTCCTCCTGGGAGAAGAGGGTTTGCAAACTAGTGTCAGGCTGTTTGCACGTTGCTCTTTTCATTCCCCATGATTCGCAGGCTCCAGTCTGGTGGCTACTGGTGTGATACACGGTGGAGCACTCCAGCTTTTCGCTTACCTGGGTGTCCATTGTATTTATTCACATATTTAATGTTGATGAGCAGCTTGCTTCCTCTTAGAGGGGGGATGACTGCAGGATTCTGCCCCGTGAAGTCACCAACACCCTGTCTTTAGATTACCTGCATCTCCCTGAGCTGTAAGCACGGTGTTAGTGCCCAGCTCCATCTCTTCAGTCTGACACTGCCTTACACTCTTGCCAACACCCCTGCTTCTGCTCTTTTGCACATTGCTATTTGTGTAATAAGCTGCACACTGAGGGCCCCCTCCCAAAAACTCTGGGGTCAGTCAATGTGGACACTGCCATTAACCAAAAAAAAAAAAAAAAAGGGAAAAAAGGAACCAACTTGCACAGTTTTCATAAGGGAATATGTACCTTCAACTTTTTGATTGTATTGATCTAATTCTTGAATGTGGTGACTGGTTTAAGTGCGCTATTGTCCATGTTGCATATAAGAAATTGCACTGTACAGCATATTGGCGCCTAACATATGCTTTGCTAACGCCTTGGAAAGTTCTATCCTATGTGGGCTCCTGTATGATGGAAAATGTCTATCCTAGCACTCCTTTTTCTGCCTGTGCCACTGACCAGCACTGCGTGGTGTGTGCTGTGTATCTGTTAACTAGTGCAAACGTGATGAGTGCACTTCTGTCTAAACATCTGGAATTGTTAATTGGACTTGGCTGCTGCATCGGTCTTGATTTTTTAAAAAATAAGTAACAGAGCTGGGAGTTGTGTGTTATTGTTAGATGTATGCTGTATGTGTACGGAATCCCAGCTGCTGCGGGTTTCAATATATTGCAAAAGAAAGGAACAAATTGAGAAAAACGGTCATGGCTCAAGTTGCTCAGCCATTTGGAGGGGGGAAAAAGCAGGTACAAAGTGGCTGTAAACTTTACTGTAGATATGTTGAGAACACAGTAGAAATGTCTGTTCAAATTAAAACCCTGAAGACTGAAAAATTCTTTAATTACAGTGGTTAATTTTCTTTATTAGCCCTGCCTTCACTTGCCATTGGAAGGATGTGTATGTGTGTGTGACTTGGTTGTGAGTTCTTGACTGAAGCTTCTTTCCAGCTCACACGTGTTTTCTCCTACAGCTGAACGCAGACTGTGGTGGTAGAAGAGGATTTTGTGCTGAAGGCAGCATGAGAAGGATAAGGTTGAGACCCTGCATCTGTGCATAGTTTGCAGAGCTCTGCCCCTATCGATTGTTGTTTTAACACCAGCTCTGCACGTGATGGATAAACAAATCATAGAATGGTTTGGATCAGAAGGGACCTTAAAGATCATCCACTTCCAACTCCCCTGCCATGGGCAGACACATTTTTAACTGCTCAGAGCCCCATCTAACCTGACCTTGAACACCTCCAGGAATGGGGCATCCACAAGTTCTCTGGCCAACCTGTGCCAGTGCCTCACCACCCCCACAGGAAAACATATCTAACCTAAATCTGTCCTCTTTCATATTAAAACTGTTACCCCTTGTCTTATCACCCAGCTCCCTGGTAAAGAGCCCCTCCCCAGCTTTGCTGTGGGCGGTTATGTTCCTGCAAGATTCATGAGAAGCAGCAGCCTGGAAGGGAAACCCATTAACCCCTGCAGATGGGATGTCCAGGACTTCACCTCTTTGAATATTGGGTTCCTCTGGCTGATGGTGACTGCAGCATCCAAATCCCAGTGTCTTGCATATGCTCGCGTGCTGTGGCACAAATAGATCTTAAAGAAGCTTAAACTCTACAGACCAAGACAGCCGGCATTTCTCATTTGAGAACCCAAGAGCTTTTGTTTAGTGTCATTTTTTGGCTCTCTTTCATGCTGCCAGTTTTTCCCTCAAGCAGTGAACAAAGCCAATAAGGAACTACCATTGTGCCTTAAGTTTAAGTAACTCAAAATGCTGAACTGTTGAGTTGCTCACAGTTTTTCCTGCTGTGTAAATGTCAAGACAAGCCTGTGGCATTTGTCTTTCAGAGCCGGAGAGAATAATCCTTCGATATTCTATTGCAAGAGTGTTGCTTGTGGCTTTACATCACTTTATCTGATGCTGTAGGTCATGCTGGTGCATGGTTTACTCTTAAAAGCTCTAAATCTGCTGACTCAAAACCTTAAAGTACTGGCAAACAAGCTGGCCACTACACAGAAAAGAAGAAAACTTGTTTCTCATGTAAATATTGGGGGTCTTGGATAATTTTTTTTGCTTATCTAGTAAGCAAAACTTTTGCTTGGGATAAATGAAGCTGGTGAAGGGGCTGGAGAACAGGCCTTATGAGGAGCGGCTGAGAGAGCTGGGGGTGTTTAGCCTGGAGAAGAGGAGGCTGAGGGGAGACCTCATTGCTCTCTACAACTACCTGAGCGGGAGGTCGTAGAGAGGAGGGTGCTGGCCTCTTCTCCCAAGTGACAGGGGACAGGACACGAGGGAATGGCCTCAAGCTCCGCCAGGGGAGATTTAGGCTGGACATCAGGAAAAAATTTTTCCCAGAAAGGGTCATTGGGCACTGGCAGAGGCTGCCCAGGGAGGTGGTTGAGTCACCTTACCTGGAGGTGTTTAAGGGACGGGTGGACGAGGGGCTAAGGGGCATGGTTTACTGTTTGATAGGAGTGGTTGGACTCGATGATCCGGTGGGTCTCTTCCAAGCTGGTTATTCTATGATTCTATGAAAATAACTGGGGGGAGGTGGGCACAAAGTTGCTGTTGTGTTCCTGTGGGAATTCACCAGGCTGGTCGCATAAATTAAGTGTTTGCTCCTGCTGCTTCTTAGGGAAAATGTGCTTCTGTACTTATTTACAAAAAATAAGTTGAAGCTTTTTCTTCTTTATATTGCAATTTACCTTTTTGCCAGTCTTTAGCACCATGGATTGTGGCTGCACAGGTAAGGCACCCTGCCCTAAATGCTGACGGCTTTGTTGTTGCTGTGCAGTGTTGGGAGGGCTGTATCATAGAATCATAGAATGGTTCGTGTTGGAAAGGACCTTAAAATAACTCAGTTCCAAAGCTGCTGCCATGGGCAGGGATACCTCCCACTGGATCAGGTTGCTCAAAGCCTCATCCAACCTGTCCTTCAACACATCCAGGTACAGGGCATCCACAACTCTGGGCAACCTGTGCCAGTGCCTCACCACCCTCACAGGATAACATTTCTTCCTACTATCTAAACCGAATCTCCCTTCTTTCAGCTTGAAACCATTCCGCCTCGTCATATCCCTGATAAAGAGCCCCTTTGCAGCTTTGCTGGAGGCTCTTTAGGTACTTGAAAGCTGCTGTAAAGTCTCCCCAGAGCCTTCTCTTTTCTAAGCTGAACAACCCTAACTCCCTCAGCCTGTCCTTGGTATGGGATGTGCTCCAGCCCTAAAATCATCTTCATGACCTGCTCTGGACTCACTCCAAGAGTCCCTCCTGTGCTGAGGACTCCAGAGCTGGATGCTGGGTTCCAGACGAGGTCTCACAAGAAGAGAGCAGAGGGGCAGAATCCCCTCCCTCACCCTGCTGATCCCACTGCTTTGGATGCAGCCCAGGATAAGGTTGGCTTTCTGGGCTGCAAGCACATACTATCAGCTCATGTTGAGCTTATCCACCAACATACCACTTTTCCCTGAAGACTTGATGACATTGCTGCTAGAGTGAAAAGGATTGTTTCTTATTTAATCAGGTGTTTCAAGGAGAAAATAGCAATTTGGACTACAGTGGGCTAAGTACAGGACTCAGGTTTCTACAGTCCCATAGATGTGAGAAGTTGGCAGGGGGAAACTGTGCCTTGCTGGGAAAAAGGTCTTTCTTTTCACCTATCCTATATGGGACACTTGCGCAACATCAAATCCACAAAGTATTCTGGCTGAATTTCACAATGGGGAAGCCTTTGGCAGTGCTGAATTAGAATGATCCTGTTCTGTTCCGCCTCTTTTTTTTCCTCCTCATTTGTGCTGGTCCAGCCATTCGTGATTCCACATGGGACCTTGGATTGAAAAAACTGGTAAGGAAAAGTAACCCAACCAAAAGTGAAAAGCTCTGATGCCTGAGTCAGCATTTGTGTTAATTAGTAGAAGTATCATTCAATGTTTAAGTCACAGAGAAGATCTGTAAGGTGAAAACCCATGTGGCTCAATAAGCTGTCGTCTAAGGCTCTGTTGCTGCAGCTGCATCCTCATGTAGACTGGAAAGATGATTCATTTATTTATTTTATTTAGGTACAGAACTGGAGTTTGGGAGACTGAAGTCATGGTCCTGCCACTGCCACAGGTTGCTGGTGTCATCTCAAGTGAGTTATTGCATCTGCACCTGTCTTGGCCAAAGAAGTGCGCTTTCTGGGTGAGTTCAGGTAAAATTCCTCATGCACATGTGCCTCGTGTGTGTTTGCTGTTTGAGATAGAGACTGTATGGATATCGTACAGCTTTGATTAAAATCAGACTCTAGGCACCAACCAGGGTCTAATATATTGAGCATGTTGTGAAGCCGAGGTGGAGCTAAAAGGGGAGAAGAGAGGAAATGCCTCAATCCTTGCCCACTACTAACATTACATAAAGCCGTGCACTTAAAGTCTGCACGACTGTCAATTGGACTAAAAATAACTGTCTATGGAAATACAAGACTCGTGCCCACAAAGTGTGGTACTGTGCAGAGCAGCCAACATCTGAGCAACATGATCCAGTGGAAGGTGTTCCTGTCCATGGTGCAGAGGATCGGAACAGAATGATCTTTAAAGTCCCTTACAACCCAAACCATTCTATGATTTTATCATCTCCATGGCAAGAGCTGTGTTGTGTCTCCAAGTATACTGAAAGGCCAGGGAGAGCTCTTTTCACTCAGCACAGTGAGTTGTGAGAAAGGTCTGGAGATTAAGCAAGAGGGCAGGAAGGAAGCAGGAATGAGTTCACGAAACCCTGTGAAAAGGAGAGAGTGGGAGGGAGATTAAGCCTGAGGCACTGGGAGAAGCTGTTGCAGAAGGCTTTGAACAAGATGAGCTTCTTCTGGGTGCTACGTGGAAAAGGGGAAGGTGGCTGCATGTAGCAGAGTGGTGAGCACTCTTGGAGCCATCATCTCCATAGCTTCATGCTGCTTGCAAGAGGATAATGAATAGTTCTTGTCTGCTGCTGGACACCCTTGACAGCAGAAGTAATTCCCAGCAGTGCTGGTGCCCACCCCAGCCCTTTCGGCAGTGCTGCACGTGATTCCCAGCCCTAATACACGCTGTGCGAAAGATACTCTAGATTTTGCCTGGGACTGTGTTTTAGTGATCTGCTATTCCTAGAAGAAGGGAATGGTCTGTATGCTGCCATTGCTTGGGCTTGTGTTGTACTTGAGTGAGAGCGTGTTAAAATTGTTGTTGGTTTGGAACCATTTTAGGGGGAAGAGAAGAAACAGGATTAACTAATGAAGAATCAGATCCTTTGGGGGTTGGCTGCGTATATTGCTCTCCATATTAGGAGCATCCTTAAATCTGTAACAGGATGGCATCTCCTGTATGAGTGAGGAAGACAGAGAGCTATGCAATAAGGATCAAGCTGTCTCCTTTCCTGAGTTAAAATAATCCTTTTGCTGTCCCCTCTCCCTCTCTCCAGCTCCCTGGATTTCTTTCTGATGCAGCTGTTGTCTTAACAGCTGGCCCTTTCTTATCATCATGGCCTTGAGAGGCAGAGCAGCTTGTTGGAACACGTCCTACTCTCTTCTCCTTGGCTTTTTTAATTTGCATTTCCAATATTCCTCTACTAGTGTGTTTCTGAACTTAAAACTGGCTTTTCTGGTTTGCAGTCTCAGACATGGATTTATTTATTTTTACAAAACCCACAAATCTTTAGAGTCCTGATACCATGAAAAATATGAACTATACAAACTTCTTGGTAGATTATAAATCACCTTCTGTCCCTGGAGCACTTCTTGGGCACCTTTTGTCCTGCACAAATACTCCATGAGCAGGATACACCCAAGTGGCCATGAAGATGATGAGGGGACTGGAGCAGCTCCCATACAAGGACAGGCTGAGAGGGAGTTGTGGTTGTTCAGCCTAGAGAAGAGAAGGCTCTGGAGAGACCATGGAGCAGCCTTCCAATAAAGTAGCCCTACAGGAAAGCTGAAGAGGCTGATTTTCGAGGAGTGCAAGGATAGGATGAGGGGTGACAGTTTTAAGCTGAAAGAGGGGAGATTTAGATTAGATTAGGAAGATTTTTTTTTTCCTGTGAGGGTGGTGAGACACTGGCACAGGTTGTCCAGAGAAGTCGTGTGTGTCCCATCCCTGGAGGTGTTCAAGGCCAGGTTGGATGAGGCTTTGGGCAACCTGATCCAGTGGAAGGTGTCCCTGCCCATGGCAGGAGGGGTGGGACTGGATGGGTTTTAAGGTCCCTTCCAACCAAAACCATTCTATGATTCTGTGAAGTGACAACTGCTGACCTAAAAGGCAATGCTGACCATTGAGAAAGACACCCAAAGTGTCTTTGCTGCTGCAGCTGCATATTGGAATGGATCATCCACACTGCTGAGATACTATCATTCATCTGGGGCTCAGTTTTCTCCCCTTTAAGATTTTCTGCCTTCCTGTGCTGGAGGTTTTTCCTCTTGTACTTTTGAGCTGCTACCTACTGCATCTCAACAACCCTACCTCGGTCCTTGGCGTTACCTTTCTTATCTGGCCGGGCTCTGTGCTCTTTCTCACACTTCGGCAGCCTCTTGGCTCTCAGAGTCAGGATTATCCAGCTGGGCTGCATCAGGGAGGCCTTGAATCACAGCTGAACCTGGAGAATGAGGTGGTTTCAGGGCCAGCTTGCTGTAAGCTCTGTCTAGCTTGTGTTCATGCTTGTTTAACACTCTAGATAGTTGTGCTGGTGCCAGAACATGCAACTGCATTATTAAATTACTCCTGCTTCATTGTCAGTCTGGGTGATCTGCCATCCTGGCATGATACTGGTGTAGAAGAGAACTTTACATTGAGTCAGGCTAGCAGGTATAGTAAAACCCATTTCAGATGCTCCACACATCATCCTTCCAGAGCAGAAAAGGCCTTTTTGCTCAACCGCATGCGTGTATCGGGGCCCTGGAGACAACAGGATCTCTTCTTTTTGCCTCTGCAGCATGCCAGGTGAGGTCTGTTTGTCCTCACTTCAAGGCTAGCTCCATGGTGCCCTTCCTGAGAGCAGCCACGGACTTACGCTAGAATCTCTTTTCTTTCCTCTTCTTTCATTTGGTAGCAGATCTTTCAGCCTGGAAACCTGATTTAATGTGAAGTGATGGTATGATGGAACTCTATGAAATACTGGCATGGAGAAGGTAAGGAAAAACTATTTGCTTTGCTTCAAACAAGAATTAAGGTGTGCCAGAGAAAATTATCAGGTAGCATTGAAATAAATACTTAACAGTCTGATACTTAACAGTTCTTCCAAACTCAATTAGGCTCTGGGGGCTAGGAGTTCACAGAATCACACAGAATCACAGGATGACCAGGTTGGAAGAGACCCACTGGATCGTCGAGTCCAACCATTCCCACCAATCCCTAAATCATGCCCCTAAGCACCTCATCTACCCTCACCTTAAACACCTCCAGGGACGGTGACTCAACCACCTCCCTGGGCAGACCGTTCCAATGCCTAACCACCCTCTCCGTGAAGAATTTCTTCCTAATCTCAAGCCTAAATCTCCCCTGGCGGAGCTTGAGGCCATTCCCTCTCGTCCTGTCCCCTGTCACTTGGGAGAAGAGGAGAGCTCCCTCCTCTCCACAACCTCCCTTCAGGTAGTTGTAGAGAGTAATAAGGTCTCCCCTCAGCCTCCTCTTCTCCAGGCTAAACAACCCCAGCTCTCTTAGCCGCTCCTCGTAAGATTTGTTCTCCAGCCCGTTCACCAGCTTTGTTGCCCTTCTCTGGACTCACTCCAGAGCCTCAGCATCCTTCTTGTGGTGAGGGGCCCAGAACTGAACACAGGATTCGAGGTGCGGTCTCACCAGTGCCGAGTACAGGGGGAGAATAACCTCCCTGGACCTGCTGGTCACGCCGTTCCTGATACAAGCCAGGATGCCATTGGCCTTTTTGGCCACCTGGGCCACTGCTGGCTCATGTTCAGTCGGTTGTCAACCAACACTCCCAGGTCCTTCTCCTCCAGGCAGCTTTCCAGCCAGGTTTCTCCTCGTTTGTACCTCTGCTTAGGGTTGTTGTGCCCCAAGTACAGGACCCGGCATTTGGCCTTGTTAAACCTCATGCCGTTGGTCTCAGCCCAGCAGTCCAGCCTGTTCAGATCCCTTTGCAGAGCCTCCCGACCCTCCAGCAGATCCACACTTCCACCCAGCGTGGTATCATCTGCAAACTTGCTTAGGGAGGATTCAATGCCTTCATCCAGGTCGTTGATAAAGACATTAAACAGGACTGGACCCAGGACTGAGCCCTGGGGAACCCCATTTGTCACTGGCCTCCAGCTGGATTTAACACCATTTACCACCACCCTCTGGGCCCCGTCATTCAACCAGTTTTTCACCCAGGAGAGTGTGCGCCCATCCAGGCCAGAGGCTGACAGTTTCCGAAGCAGAATGCTGTGAGTTGTCAGCACTCAGCTTCCTTAGTAGCAAGGAATTTCTCACCCCACAGCTTAGAATCATAGAATGGTTTGGGTTGGAATGGACCTTAAAGACCATCCAGTTCCAGCTCCCACCTCCCACTGGATCAGGTTGCTCTCAGGTTGCTCGAAACTTCATACAACCACCTCCAGGGACAGACATCCACGACTTCCCTGGGTAACCTGCGCCAGTACCTCAGCACCTTCACAAGAAAGCATTTCTTCCTAAGATCTCATCTAAATCTCCCCTCTTTCAGCTTATATTATACCATGATTTTCCAAGAATGTCTATACTCTGTGAGCTGAGGTTTTAAAAAGTGGCCATTGGTTACTGTGTGAAAGCCTTGAAAATAATGGCCTGTCCAGCTTTGTTTGCTCTCCTATCATTGAAAAGGTCTGAAACCAACTGCATTCATTGCTTTCCTGTTAAAAAATAAAAAAAAAAAAAAGAGAAAAGAAAGTCAGGCTCTGCCCCAACCCTCCGTTGGCTTGAATCTTGTATCTACAAGAAATGTTAGGGATTTTTGGGCTAGAGTTGATGACAAACCATTCTTCCATTTGAAATGTCAGGGCAGTGAATCCTCAGTGCTTTGTCCTTTTGTTATAAATGCATCTGTGGGCACAGTGTTTTGTGTAGGGCCCTCTGCTCATGTCCTGGACCCACATCCTGCTCAGCCAGGCATTAAGGGATGTGATTAATAGCTGCCAAAAGTGGTTGACTCTGCCTCTGATCTCTAGGCTAGGGAGATCTGTGTGTGCAGTGGAGGGGTTTACTTTGCTAGCAGAGCTCTGTGAAAGGTTTGCCTTTGGTCTTTGTCCTGACTGAAAATTAAGACCTAAAAAAAAAAGATTATACACACATGTTTCTGTTTGACACTTATTTTTCTTTATTTAGTTAAGCTTCACAGAGTATTTCCTTTCAGTGCCTTTAACAAAAGCGTCTTACTATTTCTGGATTCCTCTTTGAGTTGCTGTGCACCCAGAGGGCCCTGGGATACTTTATATGTCCTATTTTCATGCTCTGGACTCCTGCCCAGGAAGCGTCTCCCCAGAGCAGGATGCTGCTGCAAGAAAGAGAGCTAAGCTGGCTTAACACAAGCACATAAGAATGACCATGCTGGTCAGAGAGAAAATTCAAGCAGCTCCACGCTTGGTGTCCAGCAACCATCATCAATGGATGTTTAGGGAGAGAATATGAAATGGGATAGATCATAGAATCATAGAATCACCAGGTTGGAAGAGACCCACCAGATCATCGAGTCCAACTATTCCCATCAATCACTAACCCATGTCCCTCAGCGCCTCGTCCACCCGTGCCTTAAACACCTCCAGGGAAGGTGAATCAACCCCCTCCCTGGGCAGCCTCTGCCAGTGCAAAATGACCCTTTCTGGGAAAAATTTTTTCCTAATCTTCAGCCTGAACCTCCCCTGGCAGAGCTTGAGTCCATTGCCTTTCATCCTGTCCCCTGTCACTTGGGAGAAGAGGCCAGCACCTTCCCCTCTACAACCTCCTTTCAGGTAATTGTAGAGTTGATTGAGGTCTCTCCTCAGCCTCCTCTTCTCCAGGCTAAACAACCCCAGCTCACTCAGCCATTCCTCATAGATTCATAGAAACGTTAAGTCTGGAAAAGGCCTCTAGGATTATCCAGTCCAATTGTCAACACAACACCACTGTGCCTACTAAACCATGTCATTTTTTGAAATATGTTCAGGGAAGGAGACTTCACCACTGCCCTGGGCAGGCTGTTCCAATGCTTCACCCCTTTTTCAGTACAGAAATTTTTCCTAATACCCAGTCTAAACCTCCCCTGCACAATTTGAAGCCATTTCCTTTTATCCTGTCACTTTTCACTTGGGAGACAAGCATCCACCTCACTCCAACCTCCTTTCAAGTAGTTATAGAGAGCAATAAAGCCTCCCCTCAGCCTTCTTTTCTCCAGGCTAGACAACCCCAGTTCCCTCAGCTGCTCCTCATAAGACTTGTTCCCCAGACCCTTCTCCAGCTTCGTTGCCCAATCCAGATGCAAGCCAGCCCTTCAAGGTCTTTCTCGTAGTGAGGGGCCCAGAATTGAACCCAGGATTTGAGGTGCAGCCTCACCAGTGCCAAGTGCAGGGGAACAATCCCTCCCTGCTCCTGCTGGTCACACCGTTTCTGATCCAAGCCAGCATGCTGTTGGCCTTCTTGGCCACCTGGGCCACTGCTGGCTGTTAACCAGCACCCTCTAGTCTTTTTCTGCCATCCAGCTTTCCAGCCACACTTCCCCACATTTCCCAGACTCCAGTCATAAGCAGCTCAATGACTTCTTGAGGCAGAAATTACATCTGGATTGTCACGTTTAACGTTTACTATGGAGCTATTCTCTGCAAGTTACCTCTTGAATTCACATTCCCTTTGGAATTTGGTGATCTAGCACTTGGCTCTCCTGTTTATTTTGGGAAGCCTACAAACATGTGGCACCCAAAGCTGCAGTCCTTGCAGGCAAACAGCAGCCTGAAGCCATGCAACTTCATACTGACATGACTTGAAAGACTTTGGATTCAGTTCAAGAAAATGCTGACTTTTGATTTAAGGGGAATGAAAAGAAAATTGAGTGATTTAAGTAAAATCCCCTTTTTGCCCCTCAGGACTTTTCTTTTGGTGAGATTGCTCTTTCTATGAGTGGAAAATTCCCACCCTGCTTGACTTGGTAAGCTCATGTTTTCAGCTAAAGGATGTGCTGATATGCTGGTGTATGTTTGCATCTTGCTCCAATAAAAAGCTGTGGATAAATAAAGAGTTGAAGGCAATATGCAGTTCCCTTCCTATGCCAACAGCCCTCATATTGCCAGTGGGAGGATGGAAAAATGTTGATTACAGTTTGGTCTATATGAATGACAATAAAATTATACTATAATTCCAACTCTGTCATCTGTCCAGCAGGGGACTTCAATGTAAATGCAGAAAGATCGTGAAAAACTGATCTACAGCGCCTGTTGCCTGAGAGACGTCAAGTGAGAAGAAGGAATAAACTACCTTTATTTCAATAACAGGACTATTAAACTTCAAGAGCAAAAAACATGGGTGTGTTAGAGTCAGTTCACAGGAAGCCATGAAGATGATGCGAGGGCTGGAGCACCTTCCATGCAAGGACGGGCTGAGAGAGTTGAGCTTGTTCAGCCTAGAGAAGCAAAGGCTCTCGGGAAACCTTAGAGCAGCTCCCAGTACTTAAAGGGGCTCCGGGAAAGCTCTTATCAGAGAGTGCAGAGATAAGATGAGGGGGGATGGTTTTAAGTTGAAATTAGATTTGGATGAGATATTAGGAAGAAATGGTTTACTGTGAGGATGGTGAGGCACTGGTACAGTTGTCCAGAGAAGCTACGGATGGTCCATCTCTGGAGGTGTTCAAGACCAGGTTTGGATAAGGCTTTGAGCAACCTGATCCAGTGGGAGGTGTCCTGCCCATGGCAGGATGGTTGGAACAGGGGTGCTCTTTAAGGTCCTTTCCAACCCAAACCACTCTATGATTCTATGTTTTTAGACTCATTGTGCTAGATTATAAATATTGCCTAATAATTCTGTATGAAAAATGGGATTCTTAAATACTTTTGTATCTCACTAGCTTGTAACATGATGCTTTATTACCCTCAACCAAAGGCAAGAAGCTCTCAAGTTGATTTTTCTCTAAGTGCTGCTGCTGGCTGCTCTGCTCAACCTTAACAGCTGTGAAAGGCGACTGCCTGTTGTTGGATACATCAGGCGTGCTCCTAGCACATGATAAATGATTGTGCAGTTGCAGCAACAGCTCCGTTTTGCAGAGGTGGCCATTTTGGGTTTCTTTTGAAATGCATTTTAACTTTTCTGTCCTGAAGTTTCCCTCCAAGGTCGAGCTTTATTTTAGAGTGGAATTTTTGAGGCTAATTGAATCACAGAATCACAGAATAACCAGGTTGGAAGAGACCCACCGGATCGTCGAGTCCAACCATTCCCACCAATCCCTAAATCATGCTCCTAAGTACCTCATCCACCCTAACCTTAAACACCTCCAGGGACAGTGACTCAACCACCTCCCTTGGCAGACTGTTCCAATGCCTAACCACCCTCTCCGTGAAGAATTTTTTCCTAATCTCAAGCCTAAATCTCCCCTGGCGGAGCTTGAGGCCATTCCCTCAATGGGGAATTTGGACATGAGGGATTTAAATCCATAAGACCTCGCAGATTTCATAAAATGCAGTGATAGGTTTTAGCAGCCTTTTTTCACGTCACTTTATGGAGGTAAAACTCTCCAAGACTAACTAAACCCAGCGGCTCCCTTGACAAGCTCCACTGAGCAGTTGGACATCTACTCCCACATCTGGCAAGTCATAGGTTTTACAGGTTTTGAGCCCCTGACAGGGAAGCTGTATGTAACTTTATCAGATGAAACCTGAGTCTTTTACATAAACCAACTATTTATACCTGAAAATCTATTTAACAAATACGCTCAATAAACAGAGTTGGGAAAGTGGTTTTGACTTGATTATGGGTTTTTCCTCCTCTGCTTTGTTCCCTTGTAGAAAATGACCCTGATGAATGGCATGTCCTCAGCCCACAGGTACATACTGCCCAGCCCAACTGTTTGTTTGAATATCTGTAAGACAAGACAAACCTTAATAGAGGAGGACAACTCTATTCATTGTATTAATGACCTTGGCATAGGGCTTTGTCTGATTTTTTAAGATAGTCTGGTTTAGACTTCTCACCGGGTACATTCCTTAACCTTTATTGTACTGCAGCACCTGCTTGCCTCCAAGACCTGTGTGAGCTTGTTTCATACCAGCTTGTCTGCTGTTTGTAAAGATGCAGACCTTTAGGAAAGAAGGCCATGATTTACTGGACAGAGAAAGCTTACTGTGAACAAGCTCTCTTCTACTGGCCTGAAAGCTATCACGCTGCTCCTACTTAGACTGGCAAATTGTCATTAGTTGCACTAATTATGCCTCTCATTCCCACAGCTTGCTTGAAATGAATCCCTGTGTGGCAATGTGCGCTGTCAAGGTCAGTAAGGAAGGAAGAAAAGTGGATGCGGTGTTCACCCCAGGCACCATTAGTGGATGTAGTTCTGCAAAAACAACTGCTGTGGGGTCCCTTCTGCCTTTGTTTTAAGTTGTGGTTACTCATGGTTGTTACAGCATGAAAGTATTTGGCTTTCACAGAAGCTGTGAAGGACAGGGAGACTGGTTGGGACTTAAAATTTCTGTTCTGAGCCTTCCATGTGATGTTCTCTATGTCCCACAGGAGCTCTGGCAGAAAACCAGGAAAAGTCAGCAAAAGGGAAGCAAGAGACTTTGAATTAGAGCATCTGCTCTCTGTAAGCTATGTGTATCCACTCTGAGGTGTGAAAACTCTGCTTAAGGGCAAGCATCTGCTTGCTGTGGATTTCTTAGCATCATTACAGGCCTCAGTGACCTGCTTGAGGGCACGAAGTCTCTGCAGAGGGATCTGGACAGGCTGAGGAAAATTGTATGAGGCTTAACAAGTCCAAGTGCTGGGTCCTGCACTTTGGTCACAACGGCACCATGCAACGCTCCAAGCTTGGGAGGAGTAGCCTGGGCGAAAAGGACCTGGGGGTGCTCTTTGGTCAGTTGGAGTCAGCTGTCCCAGCTGTGTCCCCTCCCAGCTTCTTGTGCACCCCCAGCCTCCTGGCTGGTGGGGTGAGGCAGAAAAGGCCTTGACTCTGTACAAGCACCGCTCACCAACAACTACAACGTTCTTGTGTTATCAGCGCTGTTTTTACCACAAATCCAAACCACAGCACCATACAAGGTACTATGAAGAAAATTAACTCTATCGGAGCCAATACAAGCACATGCCTCCAGCTACTTCTGCTTTTCACAGAACCATCTCTGCTCCATTCACGTGTTCCCAGTTCTTGGAGCTCTGGACTGTCATTAATTGTGTCTAATCTTTCTTGTAAAACCTTTCACCATGAAGCTGGAAAATAGCATCATAGCCATGAAAGAAACCAGATAAAATATCTGCCATCAGTGCATTAGCAGTATTCACATCTCACAACAATTTAATGGCTCTTAGGGCAGCTGCCCTTGCAAGATTGCTATATTGTGTTCACAAAAAGATGCTGATTATAAGAAGGCAGCAACACAAAAGCATCTGGGGAACTCTGAAGGCTTCATCTTGATAGGTTACCGTGCAGGATGCTGCATGAAACAAAATATGACTGCAGCCACCAGAGTCCTTAAGATGTGCACACCCTGTGCTGGAGTAAAACCTGATAGAGAAGTTTCTGCCTTCTCTGGCCAGCCTGCCTGGAGAAAATGTTACCTTTCGGGCAATGATATTACACAGAATGTTGAACAGCCAGGTTGAAAGATGCTATCAGCAGAAGCATTCCTCCTTCTCAACCTACCTGAAGGGCTAACACCAGTGTTCTCACTTTGCAGGAACTGCCAAGAGCTGGAATGATGCCAGGTGAATGATCGTGAACACGAGGCATCCATGGATTGTATGGCATCCATGAATTGTACAGAGCTTCACCTCTCTTTTCTTTTACAGAAAAACTAACTGAACCAAACAGCATCAAGCTAATTATTTTAATTTAAAAGGATGACTTCTAAATAAAGTCTCCCCCATCTTTTCTCTACCAAGGAAATGGCAGTCCAGTGTGATTCACAAGTTTGGGTGAAAAAGCAATGCCAGTCACTCAAAGAGGGCAGATTACAAGTAATTTTAAGAGGTACAAGGTTCTCCCCTTCCTGCCAACACAATGTGATACCCTCTTGTGCACAGCCCCAGCCCGTGTGAGACCTGTTGGTGATGATGAACATCAGGGTTAAATCAGTTCTACACCATGTTTCTTCTTTTCACATTCTGTATAGCTGAGCTGTCACCAAAGTGAAGTTCAGTCTCCCTCCTTGGTGACTCTTTGTGGATACTATGGCACATTTGGACACAACAGGAACTTGCAGTGTCTAGAACTGACAGCTTACTCATCAGTTCTGGCTGCTGTGGTCTTAGGGACATAAGACCACATAAAGTAACAGGAAAAGTACACTTCCTTATTAAGCTGTCTCTTAACATTAGGCAGTGGCAAAAGCTCATAGAAAAAAAAGTAAGAATACAACTTGGCACATAATGATCATAGATTCATAGAATGGTTTGGGAAGAGACCTTAAAGATCATCCAGTTCCAACTCCACCACCAGGGGCAGGGACACTTTCCACTGGATCAGGTTGCTCAGTGCCCCATCCAACCTGGCACTGAACATCTCCAGGGATTGAGCACCTATCACTTCTCTGGGCAACCCGTGCTAGTGGCTCACCACTCTCACAGGAAAAAAATTATTTCTAATATATAATCTAAATCTCCCCTCTTTCAGCTCAAAACCATTTCCCCTCGTCCTGTTCCTGCACTCCCTGATAAAAAGTCCCTTCCCAGCTTTCCTAGAGGCCTCCCTTAAGTACTGGAAAGTTGCTGCAAGTCCTTCCCAGAGTCTTCTCTTCTGTGGGCTAAACAATCCCATCTCTCAGCCTGTCCTCCTATGGGAGGTGCTCCAGCTGTCGAATCATCTTCATGGCCTCCTCTGGACTCACCTTGACAGATCCATGTCCTTCCTGTGCTGAGGACTCCAGAACTGAACACAGGACTCCAGGTGAGTTCTCAAAAGACCGATAGACAGGAGAATCCCCTCCCTCGATTACACTTAGTTGGATGCAGCTCAGGATACATTTGGCTTTCTCGGCAGCAAGCACACATTGCCAGCTTCTGTTGAGCTTCTCATCCACCAGCACCTCCAAGTCCTTCTCTTCAGCGCTGCTTTCAATCTCTTCTCTGCCCAGCCTGTAATTGCGCTTGGAATTGCCCTGACACAGGTGCAGGACCTTGCACTTGGGCTTGTTGAACTACTTGATGTTAGCACAGGCCCCCTAAAGCTTGTTTAGGTCATGATCTTGTGATCTTACAGTACTATCTGCCTCTGTCCTCTGGTGATTGTGTCATGTCTTGTTATGTTCTCCAGTTTGCATCAGTCCTCTGAGCCAACTTCCCAGCACTACTTTCAGATCCATGTGATCCCATGCAATGATAACCTCAACAACACATTTTCTATGAAAATTTTCAGGAGACCTAAAATGAATCAGGCAGCACAACTTTTTCCTTAAGTGGTGACTTAGTAGCTTCCTTCCCCTGACATCTAAGCTGGTTTTTTGGGTTTTTTTTCTTTTTCTTTTTTTCCATCCTGTAGACACATGGTATAGTCCTAAACTGCTGCATACACTGCCTCTTAGGGGAATTACATATAATTCAGTGAGGGCAGAAATGGGGTCCAAATTGGTCTTCATCAATGAATATGGTGGAGCACCTGCTGTTCCTAGTGAACATAGATCAGTATGGCATGGAACAATCTGCTCTCAACCTAATTGTGTGACCTTGATCCAGTTTCTTGCTGAAAACCTATAGCTTGTTTTCTTTGTATCCCATGAGCCTTGCTTGGTTTAGTCCATGTGCTCAAAGGCTGTTCTGCACCATCTGCAGTTCTGATCAGGATTGCAGCTCATTACAGATATGACTGGATCTTCCAGGCTATATCACCAGGTCCTTTATGGCCCAGACATCAGAGGACTGTAGTACCTAACTGATCTTTCAGTAGGTCACCACCTTCACATTTCAAAGTTCCTCTGCTGCATTTCCCATCTTTGCATCCTTTCGGTGTCTCTTCTGTATGAACAGCTGCTAGGAGTTATTCACCCTCTGTTGGACTGTGGTTTCTAGTGTACTGAAGTCACAAGCTCAGTGGCAGGGTAAAACCCTTGATCTCTTCTTCCAAGTAACAAGTGACAGGATGAGAGGAGGAAATGGCCTCAAGTAGTGCCAGGGGAAGTTTAGACTGGATATTAAGAAAAACTTCTTTACTGAAAGAGTGGTAAAGCATTGGAACAGGCTTCCCAGGGAAGTGGTGGAGTCACCGTCCCTGGAGGTGTTCAAAAAACATGTAGACATGGCACTCTGGAATGTGGTTTAGTAGGCACAGTGGTGTCGGGCTGATTGTTGGACTGGATGATTTTGGAGGTCTTTTCCAACCTTAATGATTCTATGAGCCATTAGGCTCCACTGTGTTTCTGAGCAAGGTTGTGCTTCTTAAAAGAACAACATAAAGATGTGGCTACCCCTTTCCCACCAAGGCCAGTGTCTTATGTAAATGCAAAGTCCTAACTAGCTTTGCTGACTAAAGCCTCAGCCCAGCAGAATGAGTCACCTGGTTGATCTTTGGTGTAGAAACCAATGTAGGAAGGACTTTGCTCAGCCAGGAGGATCTTCACTGGAACAGGACATCTAGGACTTCTGTTTGTGCTATCTGGACAGCCTGGCAGTTATGACACCGTGCTTCAAAACCAGAGATACACCTTATCAGCCCACACACTTGTGTTTACAGCCCCAGCTGACGGCTGTCCAGCAAACTCATGTGCAGCTTCTAGCTTATCAAAAGAGACAGTCTGCTGGCTGATTTGTGCAAGGAGATGGGCGCAGCTATTTCAAGAAGAAATTCATCCTATCAACATACTTGCTCCTCTAAGTAGGAGACCATGTAGAGAATAAAGGTAGCGGAGCTGCATGTTCATAGCAACAATCCCACTGAGTGCTGGACTCTGAGGAAACAGAAATGCATCCTGTGAGCTGACAAGCCTTCTGAAGAAAATGCAGTCAAATGTAGTCCAGTGTCCCTTTCTCATGACTTCCAAAGCTCTTTGTGCTGAAGTTTTGGAGCTCCTTGCTTACAAATTCTACCTCTTCATTTTCTATTCTGGGAAAGGATCTTCACTTGAAGCACCTCTGTAGGTATATCATATCAACAACAGAGAAACCAACTTCTACAAATCCTTTTCTTACCCCCAAATGCACCACTGTAAAGTGGGCTCTGGGATATCAGATGCCTTCCAAGCCGGTCCTGCGTAGATAGCCATCTGTGTGCAAGGCATCACTGTAAAGTGGGGTGTCAGGTGTCTTCCAAGTCATGTCCTACGTAGATAGCCAGCTGTGTGCAAAGCCTCTCAACTGTCTCCCTTGTCTCAAGTTACATTTTGAATCATGCAGTGCTGATCTCCTTGGTGTTTCTTCTTCCCCGCGACTGGGTGGTGCACAAATAGCTAGAGCAAAGAACTCCCTTTGGGATAAAATGAGCACTCAGAAGGTCCCCTGTTTGAGTGTCTACTGGCCTGGGATTGGACAAAGGAGTTCCGCTAAACCTGCTGCTGCCTATCTGACTTGTAGCCCGACAGAAAAGCAGTGGAGTCCACGATAAACTATCCTGGAGAGGTTGTAAGTCCCCACTGAGAAGTGACCACACACAGCAGTCAGCTCATACAGTTAGTCCTCTGGTACTCCTGTATGCTAACTGTGCCTGGTTTATCCAAAGCTCTCCTTCACTCAGTCTCTTCGTAGCTTCTCTGTGCTCCTTTACCCCTCTCAGTCCTAAGTCTCCTCTTCTGTTTTGCAGGAAATGTTCCCAACAGGAGAGATGAAAAGGGGCTCTTTATCAGGGAGCAAAGTGATGAGGGGGAAGGGTTTTAAGCTGAAAGAAGGGAGATTCAGATTAGAGAGTAGGAAGAAATTTTTTCCTGTGAGGGTGGTGAGGCACTGGAACAGTTTCCCCAGAAAAGTTGTGGCTGCCCCATCCCTGGAGTTTGAGGCCAGGTTGGATGGGGCTTTGTGCAACCTGATCCAATGGACGGTGTCCCTGCTCATGGCAGGGGGATAGAACTGGATGATCCTTAAGGTCCCTTCCAGCCCAAACCATTCTATTATTCAGCCCATCGCATGCAATTTGCTGCCCCGTCTGTTGTCCTTCGCCTCCCCATCCTGCCTCCGCCTGGTTTCCTTAGCGTGAATGTCCTGAATTGTCTGTTCTTGTTTGCAAACAGCCTGCTGAAGGGCAAACTCATCTGTTGGGGCTGATATACAGACACTTCCCAAATAGGTTTGACTGATAATACCACAACACTGTAAGGAGTCAGTGAGGACAAAGTTGTGCTGTTCTTGGTGGATACTGGTAGAACATCCTTCCGGAGAGGCGCCTTAAGTGGCCAAAACCGCAGAAGTTCAGTAACATGACATGGTTCGACGCAGTCCAGATGCTCCTTCTTTCCTAGAAAACCAGTACTGCTGTATGTAGCAAGAAGCGCTTAATGAGCAGCCAGGAGGGATAAGAGATTTGCAGTTTATGCAAAGGATTTGGATTTAAATCTGATCCTGTGTCACACTTTTATCCAAAAAGTCTTAGTGGCATTATGGTGTGCTAGGTTTTTGCGGTCTGTGAAGCAGGGCTCGATAGGGGAATCCCACTCCTAAATCAAGGTTCTCCTGCCACTTGTGGCTGAGGGCATAGGTAACTTCTAACAGCACAAGGCGCTGCTGGCAGAGGCAGCTTGTGTGTTGTTCCCCTTCTTAGTGGAACATTGTGACTATGTGGAGCAGTATGATGGCCTCTGAAGGACAAGGAGGACAAGCTGCTGGCAAGCAGGACACTGTGTTTGGTGGATCATTAATTTGATGGACCACAGCAAGTGGTAACATGGGATGTAGTCAACAATGCCTGCTTTCAGACAGAAGCTGATTGAATCCTCCTCTCCCTGAGCCAACCCTCACAAGTCAGCTCATTTCCAGCAGCAGCTGTATAAAGAGCTTCCACAGCTCCAGACCCTTCTCCTCCTTTCTTCTGGTGAGCTGTACTTCTAGCAAACAATGTTGCTACTTTTTCCCCCTCTATTCCAAACACTTTTATCTTTCACAACCATAAAAAACATCAGCTCTGCAAGCAATCTTGAAGAACAAAGGCTTTGAGATAAGGTTAGCTTGCCACAGATATGCTTATAAGACTTTATTTTCACTCTCCCTCCCGCTTATGAATTTTGGCTCTTGGCAGGCAGGCTGGGAATTGTTATGTAAGAGCTTAGCTACACATAATTAGAGGGCACAAAGTTATGTTTGAAGCAGGCATATTATCCAGTGTGGAAACTACAAGCTTGAAGATCATATGGGTGAGTTTGTGGAGGAGAAAACCATTACAATGAGTGCACATGAAGACAGCATGTCTGGTTCGCAGTCTTTCAGCTGTAGATCACAGAGGTCTGTGAGAGTGTTGTGGGGAAAGAGATGCTGTTAAGAGAGAAGAAAACTGGACTGGGACGAGCTTTGCTTGATTTCACAGAATCACAGAATCACAGAATCACAGAATGACCAGGTTGGAAGAGACCCACTGGATCGTCGAGTCCAACCATTCCCACCATTCCCTAAATCATGCCCCTAAGCACCTCATCTACCCTAACCTTAAACACCTCCAGGGACGGTGACTCAACCACCTGCCTTGGCAGACTGTTCCAATCCCTAACCACCCTCTCTGTGAAGAACTTCTTCCTAATCTCAAGCCTAAATCTCCCCTGGCGGAGCTTGAGGCCATTCCCTCTCGTCCTGTCCCCTGTCACTTGGGAGAAGAGGCGAGCTCCCTCCTCTCCACAACCTCCCTTCAGGTAGTTGTAGAGAGTAATAAGGTCTCCCCTCAGCCTCCTCTTCTCCAGGCTAAACAACCCCAGCTCTCTCAGTCGCTCCTCGTAAGATTTGTTCTCCAGCCCCTTCACCAGCTTTGTTGCTCTTCTCTGGACTCGCTCCAGAGCCTCAACATCCTTCTTGTGGTGAGGGGCCCAGAACTGAACACAGTACTCGAGGTGCGGTCTCACCAGTGCTGAGTACAGGGGGAGAATAACCTCCCTGGACCTGCTGGTCATGCCGTTCCTGATACAAGCCATTTTTAGTTTAGTTCATTGAGTGATGAGGTGGTCAAGACCAGGTTAAATAAGGCTTTGAGCAACCTGATTTAGTAGGTGTCCCTGCCCATAGCAGGGGAGTTGGAACTGGATGGGCTTTAAGGTCCCTTCAAACCCAAACCACAGCAAGGAGTAGATGAGAACCTCGCACAGCTTGGTAAAATAAGCACTCTTCAAAAAAATGCTGGGTTTCGAGGCCATTTGTTCTAAGAAGAACATGGAGGCACCTGGAAGCTCAGTGCAGTAACTGCATTTGTTAATTATGGGTCCTTTCTGCTGGCTGGACCCACTTGATTGTTTTTGATACAATGGAGTCATTTTTGTGTGGTGTTGAGCTTATCAGTTTCTATTTTATAAATGAGTACAGCTTGACTCATGTTTGCCCTCTCAGCAGTACCTTCTGTGTTTGAAAGTGCTCCTGAAGGCAAATCCTCCTCCTTTGTCCTGGATTTCACATTTAAACATATCTTTTTGAAATTTTACCTATAATTTCTCAAGTCTGTTGCATTTCACACTGATTTGCAGATTATAGTTATTCCATCTTGCCTAATTTCTGCCCATAAAGAGGCTTTAGATGTTAATTGTGGGGGAAAGAGGAGATAAAAGACCTTTGTCTTTCCCCTTTAAGTTTTCCACCATGTAGGATAGCAAATGTCTAACACTTTATTCCTAAAGTCTTGCCATCACTGTTCTGCCATTAATTGCCACAGAAGACAGCAAAGGCATCTCTTCAATCTCCCCGTTTCTGCCTTCACCTTCTGTGACATGTGCAGTATGGCTTGATCCCTTGCACATGAAGACAGAGGCAAAAATGTCACTGAGTATCTCAGCCTTCTCCATATCCTGGGCAAGCAGGTCTCTCATTTCTTTCTGGAAAGAGCCCACATTCTTCCTAGTCTGCTCTATATCACTGGCATATCAAAGCAAAGAGCACATGAGGATCTCATGTGGAATGAAGAACTGCCCACTGTAGGAGAGGATCTGGTGTCAGACCATCTAAGGCACCTGAAGGTGCACAAGTTCATGGGGCCTGATGAAGTGCATCCACAAATCCTGAGGGAACTGACGGATGATGTTGCTAAGCCACTATCCATCATATCTGAGAAGTGGCATAGTATGCAGGTTGGTGGTCCTTCATCTGTTGATCCAGAGGGATCAACACCAGCACTCATCTTCCTCAAGGAGTTGAGCAACAGGCCACCAATCCCCCCGAGATGTTTCTTCACTATATCTTGACTTAGGCCTATCCTTTTCACAGCCAGACAGGCTTCGTGATATTCTTACCTTGCAGCCTGACATGGAGGAGTCTTTGTGGTCAGAAACATTATTTTAGGTCATGTTTGGGAAGGGGACGTGATGATTCCTCTTGCCTCAGACAGGAACATAGGTTGGAAAAGACCTCTAAGATCACTGAGTCCAACCATAAATGTAACACTGTCAACTCCACCAGTAAACCATGTCCCTAAGCACCACATCTACATGTCTTTTTTTTTTTTTAAAGGGAGGTTTAGATTGGTGATACAAGAAGTAGTTACTATTACAAAAAGTGGAATATTTTTATTTAAGTTAAAGTAGAGTCGCTTCATCTAGGCAGTGGTATTTTATGAAAGTTAGACAGAATGTCCTTCCGAAAGCTCGTTTTCTTTCTCTGATAACATGTTTTCTTTTAGACAGTGTTTTCCGAGACATTGTTCATTCTTTGGAGATGACAGTGTCTTGTGTGAAGTACGATCTGTGCTGAACAGATATGTCTTCTTCTGTAATGACCTCTGGCTGGAGTTTTCTCTCTATCTCAAATGCAAGGTCAAGGACAGAGCAGGAGCCAGCTCCAAATTAGCAAGAGTTTGACTGTTGCAAACTTTATATAACATTATGAACTTTTCTGCCTGGAGGAGAAAGACCTGGGGATGTTGATTGACAGCGATTGAACATGAGCCAGCAGTGGCCCAGGTGGCCAAGAAGGCCAATGGCATCTTGGCTTGGATCACAAATGGTGTGACCAGCAGGTCCAGGGAGGTTCTTCTCAGCACTAGTGAGACCGCACCTCGAGTGCTGTGTTCAGTTCTGGGCCCCTCACCACCAGAAGGATGTTGAGGCTCTGGAGCGAGTCCAGAGAAGAGCAACGAAGCTGGTGAAGGGGCTGGAGAACAGGCCTGATGAGGAGCGGCTGAGAGAGCTGGGGGTGTTTAGCAAAGTTTAGGCTGAACATTAGGAAAAAAAAAATATCACTGAAAGGGTCATTGGGCACTGGCAGAGGCTGCCCATGGAGGGGGTTGATTCACCTTCCCTGGAGGTGTTTAAGGGACGGGTGGACGAGATGCTGAGGGACATGGGTTAGTGATTGATAGGAATGGTTGAACTCGATGATCCGATGGATCCTTTCCAACCTGGTGATTCTATGATTCTGTGATTAAGATTAGTCCTTGGAGAATGACAGAACATGCCTAAGACTTCTGGGAGAATTCATACACGCGCATGTAAGCGTGAAATACATTCTGTAACCAGCTCTTGTCTGACAGAGATCACTCCCTCACGGTGGCCAGGACTCGTTAAAGGGTTCTTGCTTTCTAAACCTCCAAAACGAGTCTTGGGGAGCTCAGCATCCTTGGATATTTTGAAGAATTTCTCTGTCGCAAGAGCGGTGAGGCACTGGAAGGGGGGGCCAGCGGGTCCCCGCCCCGGGAGGGCTGCAAAGCAGGCGTGGGGCGCGGCTGGTGGCGCTGAGTGAGCTCAGAGACCTTCCCCAGCCCTGACGACCCGGTGACATCACTGCTGCGTGTGTCGCCTCGGAGCCACCTCCCGTCCCAGCCTCCCCCCCGGCGGCGGCTCCGCCTCCTCGGGCTGCGAGCGGCGGGTGAGCGGGGAGGGGGGGCCGGGATGGGGAGAAGGGTCTGTCCCACCACCCGCTCCCCCTTAGCCCTGCGGGGATGCTGCAGCGCCTCCATCTCCAAGCCCTTTCTCAGCTCCTCACCAGGATCTGCCGTGGGGTCACACGGTTTCTTCTCCCACCAGCCTCTCTCTCTCGTCCCTGCAGGGATGCAGCAGCGTCTCCACGCGGCACTTCTCTCTACAAGCCCTTCCGCGGCTCCTCACCAGGATCTGACGTGGGGTCACAGGTTTCTCTACCGCCAGCCTCTCTCCCTCATCCCTGGAGGGATGCAGACGCACGAACATCTACAAGTGGCGCTTCCATCTCCAAACCCTTTCTTGGCTTCTCACCAGGGTCTGCCATGGGGGTCACTGGGTTTCTCTCCCACCAGCCTCTCTCCTTCATCTCTGGAGGGATGCAGGAGCATCTCCAAGCAGCGCTTCCATCTGCAATCTCTTCCTCGGCTTCTCACCAGGATCTGACATGGGGTCACGGGGTTTCTCTCCCTCCAGCCTTGTCTCCTTCATCCTTTGGAGGATGCAGCAGTGCTTCCATCTCCAAGCCTTTTCTCATCAGGATCTGCCATGGGATTACGGGGTTTAGGGATGCAGTAGCGCTTCATCTCGGAGCCATCTCAGCCCTTTGGCTCCTCACCAGGATCTGCCATGAGGTCACATGGTTTCTCTCTCACCGGCCTCTCTCCCTCATCCCTGGAGGGATGCTGAAGCAATTCCATCTCCAAGCAATTCCATCTCCAAGCAGCACTTCTGTCTCCAAGCTTTTTCAGCCCTTTGGCTCTTCACCAGGGTCTGCCATGGGAGTCACACAGTTTCTCTCCCACCAGCCTCTCTCCTTCATCCCTGGGAGGATGTAGTGGTGCTTCCATCTTCAAGTGGTGCTTCCATCTCCAAACTCTTTCTTGGATTCTCACCAGGATCTGCCATGGGAGTCACACGATTTCTCTCCCACCAGCCTCTCTCCTTCATCCCTGGGAGGATGTAGTAGTGCTTCCATCTTCAAGTGGTGCTTCCGTCTCCAAACTCTTTCTTGGATTCTCCCCAGGATCTGCCATGGGAGTCACACGGTTTCTCTCCCACCAGCCTCTCTCCTTCATCCCTGGAGGGATGCAGCAGCACTTCCATCTCCAAGCTTTCTCATCCCTTTGGCTCCTCACCAGGACCTGCCATGGGGTCACAGGGTTTCTCTCCCATCAGCCTCTCTCCTTCATCCCTAGAGGCCTAGTGCAAAGCAGATCCTCCCTTATCCATTCCCAGAGCATCACACTGTTCTGTGGCTGCTGTCATCTGACTTTTTTTATTTATTGATTGATTGCTGAGGTCAGATTTCCATCCAGTGTCTTGGTGACGTTTCTTGGCAGGCTGTGTGAGGGGAACAGAGTCATCCCGCTGTCATGCGTCACATTTGGAAAATGAGCCACAGAGGCTGTGTCTGTGTGAGTCAAGGTTATGTTAACAGAGGTTATCCAACAGCTGCCTCTCAGAAGGAAAAGCACAGCCTGGCCACCCCTCTGCCATGCCAAGGGATGCCTGAGGGGAACACTGGGTCCCCCACTTTGGAGCTCTCCGAGCCAGGAGAAATGCCAACAGGGGACATGTGATAGCTTTGGTCCTTCCAGCCATCCAGGCTTCATCAACTATTGGTTGAGCTGGAAGTATCCCCTGTTTGTTGCAGCTTGAGTGCTCCCAGGTATTATGATCCGATGGACTCGCCAGTTGGCTACACTTGGGTACGAGGGAATAAGGCTTTCCCGTGGGACAGGCAAGGTGGCATGTGCCTCATCTTCTGGAAGCCCAAGGTGGGCAGTATCTTTCCTCTTGAGCTCTTCTTGATACCTTTGGAGAAAGCACATGAGTTTTCCAATGCCTTGCTCTGGTCTGAAGCAGTAACTGTGTGTTTTGGAGACCAGAGGGAGTGGAAAGCAAGAACTTGGAGCTTAGTGAATTGGCATGGACCATATGTCCAAGGCTGTTGGCTGTTTGGGAAGCACTGGTAGTCAGAAGTCTTTCAGATCCTGCACCCTAGAGAGAGCCTTCACTTTCTTGGAAAGAAGCACGTTCTGGATTTCTTCGGTTAGCTTTGTGGAGGAGCATCCTGTGGTGTCTCAGCAGCTGAGCAGCCCCCAGAAGTCCTGTGGGAGCTTTTGGACTTGATTCTGACCTCTCTCCCCTCCCTCTTTCCTATTTTCGTTGAAGCTTGCTGTTCTGGGATTTTCCAGACCAAACCCATGACTTTCTTATCTTTCTTATCACCATGACGTGCTATTAATAACTGATACCTAAGTATCTATTTGCTTCCATGAACATATTTTTGTCTTTTAGAGGAGCAACAGGTGCTTGCTGCTTATATAACGCTTTGGAAATCCAGCAACGGAGCAGCAACTGGCAGTCAGCTTCCTAAATATCATTTTATGAACCCGTTTTCCCCCTCTTTTCCCTCTCCCCACGCTTTAATCTTCTTACAAAACTCAGAAATTTCTCCCTCTCCAAGAGAGATTATTTGCTTTACATTTCAACATGTGTTTCCTTTGTATTAATCCTTCGCAGCACAACCGGTGAGTTTAAAACCTGCCCTTCAGCGGGTCACCCTAGGTTGCATGGTTCTGGTCGTTGGAAGAGCCGGTTGCGTAGCTTCAGAGCCCTCTGCCTATTGCAAAGTTACAGACATTTCAAAACCAAGCAAATGGGAACAGGGTGATATCCGTGGCTGCCGCTGCTCTCACGCGCTTGCTTTTTTTTTTTCTTCCCCTCCTTTTTTTTTTAAGGTGTGGGACAACTCCTACTTTCCGTCAGGTTTTGATTGGCTTTCCAAAGAGGCCGTGTCCTATAAATTTCCATCTTCCCTCTGCTCCTCCTCTATCACCATCGGCGAGACAGGTGAGTACAGAAGAGGAAAAATGCCAGCATGCATTGCTTAATCTTTGACATGAGCATTGGTTGTTATTTTAAATTAATGGGGCAGGGGAAATAACTCGTGTTTCACTGTAAAACTTCCTCGTTTCACTTGATCTAGAAAACAAAAGAGCTAGTTGCTAATTTTAGTTTGGGTTGATGAGTAAAAGCAGTGACTGAGAAAACAGCCGGAAGATAATATGGAGGATGGTGGTGAAAATATCTATTTCTTTTTCTCTCCAGTTCCTAATGTTAGGGATTGTTTCTCTGTGTGACAGTAAGAAAGAAACCTATCAGAAAATTTAAGTATTTTTCATGTGTTAAATGAAAAATTCTGTGTTCAGAGCTTTTCAGAGCTGTTTAATAACTCCTGGAAGTTGTTTAAAATAGGAAACTCTAGTCTAGTGGAACTGCCCAGGCTTTTCTGTCCGAGTTGCTTTTGCCAGTTAAACGCTGCGGTGGATCTACCTTTATCTCCTGGTTGGTTTGGGGAGGTGTTTTTAAGGGGTACTGTTAATGTCTTTATATAGATATGCACTTGCTGGCAACTTTAGAATTTAATAGCTAGTTACATCATCCCCCCACCCCCGCTTTCATATTTGAAGTAGAAATAAGTGCATGTTGGAGGTGGGATTTTTGCACATGGCTGTGCTGCTTGGTGAGCCAGGTTTTTTTTTTGGTTTCTGGTATGAAATGAGTTTACTGTTCTTTTGAGTCAGCCTAGACTTGTAAGTAAATTCTCAGCTTGAGCCTGTGTGGTTTCACTCCAGGTGTGTCTGGAGAAACCAGCCCAGTTGGTAGGAAACTGGTTTGATCCTAGCAGGGCATTTTTAGTAACAACAAACTTTAGCTTGTACTTTGTTTATAGAGCTCAAAATGCCTTCCCAGGTACTCTAAAGGGAAATTTTCTGCAACAGAGACCAGAGTCTCTCTTGCTACAAGAATTTTTTATTATACTATTTTGAAACAAGAAGGGATTATTGTGGCTGTTTAAAGCAGGCTGCCCAGGGAGGTGGTTGAGTCACCCTCCCTGCAGGTGTTTAAGGGACGGGTGGATGAGGTGCTGAGGGACATTGTTTAGTGATTGATGGGAATGGTTGGACTCGATGACCTGGTGGGTCTTTTCTAACCTAGTGATTCTATGATGTTATGATTCTATCAGTCTTCCTACGTTGGTTTCCAAGGGAAAAATGTGTCTTATGAGATCATGTTGTCTGGATAGGTCTACCTGCTGCCTTCCTCCTCTTCACCCCTTATTAATTTGTGCCTGATGGCTGATTTTGAGTGAGCTTGACAGGGACTGAGTCTCAAAAATAGCAACAACATGTCTGTTTTGTGAAGGTGGGCTTGCAGGGGAGGGAAATCTCATTAGTCCCTTGGCTGAACATTAGAAAATGCCTGAGGTGGGAAGGAACTTCTGGAGGTCATGTGGGCCAACCCATTGCTGAAGCAGGGCCACCCAGAGCCGGTTACCCAGAACCATGCCCAGATGGCTTTTAAATATCTCCAAGGGTGTAGATTCCATCACCCCTTTGGGCAAACTCTGCCAGTGCTCGATTGCCCTCACAGTAAAAAAGTGTTTCTTGATGTTCAGAGGAATCCCCTGTGCTTCAGTTTGTGCCCACAGCCTCTGGTCCTGGCACTGGGCACCACTGAGAAGAGCCTGGCTCTGTCCTCTCTGCACTCTCCTTTCAGCTGTTTGTACACATTGATAAGATTCCCCCCTTTGCCATCCAGGCTGAACACTCCCAGCTCTCTCAGCCTTTCCTTTCCCTTCATCATCGGCAGCATAAGCTGGTGAGGGGACTGGAGAACAGGCCTTATGAGGAGCGGCTGAGAGAGCTGGGGGTCTTTAGCCTGGAGAAGAGGAGGCTGAGGGGAGACCTCATTGCTCTCTATAACTACCTGAGGGGAGGTCGTAGAGAGGAGGGAGCTGGGCTCTTCTCCCAAGTGACAGGGGACAGGATGAGAGGGAATGGCCTCAAGCTGTGTCAGGGGAGGTTTAGGCTTAACATTAGGAAAAAAATTTTCATGGAAAGAGTCATTGGGCACTGGCAGAGGCTGCCCAGGGAAGTGGTCATCACCTTCCCTGGAGGTGTTTAAGGCAGGGGTGGATGAGGCGCTGAGGGACAGGGTTTAGTGTTTGATAGGAATGGTTGGACTCGATGATCCAGTGGGTCTCTTCCAACCTGGTTATTCTGTGATTCTATGATAAGCTGGGTTGTACTAATCAGCACTAGAGAATCAAGATAGGAGAAAGCTGTCATAACCTTAGATGGAATCCTCAGGAACCGTCGGTTCTTTACTCCCAGTGCACAGGGGAGTAAAGTGCTTGTGTTCTCCAGATTTGTAGGTGGAGTTAGGTGTGGGGATATAGGGTTGGTGTATAACAGGGATTGCAAGAGGCTTGTGCAGAGCCTGGAGATACAGAGTCATGGGTTTAGTAGTGCCATGAGAGGAGAGATATGGCTTTAATGAATCAAGCCTGTAATCAGGGAGACTGATCCTCTAATAGGTTTGTGGCTGCGAGTTGCAGCAGAGGCTTGTCTAATTCATCAGGATACTAATTGATCACACTTCTCAAGGCAATAAACAAGCGAACGAATAAGTCTAAGGGTGTGTGTGTTTGCGGGGGGTGACATGCATCTCAAAATAAGTCTCCTTGATCAGTTTAAATATGCAAATGTGCTTTTTAATACTGCATTTTCTGGGGAGGGGATATCGTACTAAACATGTGATAGATGGTTTAGCAAATCTGCTGTATTTAAATAGCAGGTCTCCCTAAAGTACTGGAAAATTCTCAGCCCTGAGTGTTCCTGTAGGTGAAAGGAACACCCACGTTAATTACTTGTTTGCTTTTCTCTGTGTACTAGAATTGAGAGTGCTGGAATTCCTCTGCAGCAATTAGCTACTGTAATTTCTTGCTGTGGCCTTCCTCTTCCCTGACTATCCTTTATATAATATATGCTGCAAGAACACACAGGTGAAAGGAACTGAGAGGGAAATCTCAAGCAAGCTGGTTTGAAATTTCTTTTCATCTAATTTACTTATTTCAACATTTTGGGAAAGAGAATCACGAGTTGTTGAAAGGGGGTAAGGAAGGATTTAAGTGATTGTGCCTTAAGAATTGCATTTGAAAGAAGTAAGCTGGAACCTTGGAAAAAAAAGACCAGTTGTGGATGCAGGTATGATTTATTTGGGGTTCTCCATTTCCTTCCCCAGTATCAAAGATTGGGAGAGAAAAAAAAAGCCATGAACTTGCATGTAGCTCAGGGTAACTTAGGGATATTTTTGCCATGTGTTATTATGAGCGAATCATATCTTTGTTTTGTGTGAAATAATTAGGACATTTTCATTAACCCAGGACTTGTAGTGCTGCTCCTTTGTTCACTTCTCGGCTGCTGTCCATCATGCATATTAAGTCTGAGCAAAGCTCTCTTTAAAGAGATTTATTGCCGCTCCGTTGGCTTAGCTGATGCAATACTAAAGAAAGTTTGCTTGCTGGGACAGTCTGAAACTTTCACTCTGAAGTACCCACAGTGGAGCTGTGGAATCGTAGCAGCTGTACTTGTTGAATTCTGTATTTACTGTCTTTTGTGCTTGAAATCATGGTTCTAGTGACTTGATAAAGGCTTAACTTGAACTGTATTCTCAGTGTTCATTACACTGGACTCTGCTGGGGCTGTAGGGATTTTCATGAGATCATTCTGCTGAATACATGATTCATGTTATTTCACATGCTGCTTTTGGCAGACATGACTCTCAGTCAGTTAGGACTTGGATTGCATCACACTTACTATAAACCCTTCGGAGTTTTCTAAGGGAGTGGTTAAAATATTTAATGTGGCTGAGTCATTTGTAACTAATCTTTTCTCTTCTTCCCACAGGGTGCTTGAAGGAGGAAGATGCCAGTTGTCAAAACTGTGAGCAGAGCTGTTAGCCAGCTGCTGCAGAGCTCTGGTTGTGGATGTGGGATTTCCATCGTGCCGGTTCGATGCATTGGAGTCTCGCCCCGCCAGGTTGCCTCTGATGCCAGCTTTCGCTCGGTTTCTTTTACCGAGTCTGATCATCCTCGAGTGCTAATTACAGGTCAGCATTCCTATTATAACTGTTTTCCTGCTCCAGCTTCTCAGTCGAGTCCCACACTCCCCTCCTCTCTACCTGGTGAGCAGAATGCTGGAAGCAAAATTACTCAGAATGTTCTAGAATTGTGATAGGATCAGAGTCCCATGGAAGCTTTCCTACTATATTTATTCCAGAAATCTACTAAAGCCAGTTCATTGGATCTTCCTTTGGAAAAACAGAAGAACTTTCTAACTCACTGAGAATAATAGTACTCATTTCGGATGTGAAATGTGTAATAGTGGAGCTCTATATTTTGATATAACTTTTTCTCTGATTTTTGTCTTCTGTGTGTTGCCTTTTAGGTGGCCTTGGCCAGCTTGGAGTGGGACTTGCTAAGCTTCTGAGGTATGGTGTGATTTTCTGATTTGCCATTAGTGAGGAATTCAAGCTTTAGCCATCACTTCTAGAAGCAATAATTTTCAGTAAAGCTGTTTAGAAGAGAATCCTAGGGATGACTGCAGATTCTTTTTTGCCTCTTAGTTTTGTAATTAATTTTAATTTTCACTATAATTTTGTTTATGCTGCTGTGCTTAGTTTAGGTTCACTGACACACTTTCTGTGTGTACATTAGTCACAATTCCCAAAATAACATAATTTGATCTAAGAGACTGAGTTTGGTTTGCTTCCAGTTAAATAGAAGTGTTCAGAATCCGAATCCTCACATGATGGTCAATTTTCCGTTTCTCCTTTTTGGTTTAGCTTAATAAGGCTGGATTTGAGAGAGACAGGCTGGGATTTTATGCAGACACAGAAGAAAGTGCAAACAACCACTTGAAAAAAATGCTTAGTTCTTTGCTAACTACCCAGCCACTGGGCTTTGCAACTGCTGGCTTTATTCATAAAATAGAATCATAGAATGATTTGAGTTTGAAGGGGCCTTAGAGCCCATCCAGTTCCAACCCCCTTGCCATGGGCAGGGACACCTTCCACTGGATCAGGTTGCTCAGAGCCCCATCCAACCTGGCCTTGAACACCTCCAGGGATGGGATGTACTTGACTTCTCTGGACAGCCTGTGCCAGTGCCTCACCACCCTTATAGGAAAAGATTTCTTCCTGATACCTCATCTAAATCTCCCCTCTTTCAGTTTAGAACCATTCCTCTTCATCCTATCCCTGCACTCCCTGATAAAGTGCCCTCTCCAGATTTTATCTGAGTGTTTCACTTCAGTAACATCAGGAGTACGGTGCCCTGTTTAGTTGAATGCAAACAAAAATAAAGATTAGGATGCAAGATCTTGAAGTTTTTATGATTTAGTGAAAGATGAATGGATGCAGCAAACAAAGTAAATAAAAGGTGCATTGCTTCTGGCTTCTTTTCACCCACCTGGCATACACACTTACTTTATTCTTTCATGGTTTCTCTTCAAGAAATGTAAAATGCTCTGAGAGTTCTCCTTGGTCCATATACTTGTCTATATCCACACCTACCCAGCTCCAGAGTATCATTTGCACATAGACAATGTGTGTTGCAGAGGATTTGGACTGTAACTGTAATAGAGCATTCAACACCGTGCTGCGGTTTGGATGTGTTTTTCCATTTCTATGATATATTTACAAATCTTTCAAATAATGGAAGGTTGTAATGTACTCCAGTGCATTAGACTTGCTCTCTGTGACGGCCTTTTGTTGATGAGAAAAGCACAAGGCAGAGATTACGTAGCTGTATTTACTTTGTTGATACAAAAGTAGCTGCAGCTATAGCAAGCCCAGTGGCTTCTTGTTTTCTGCAAGGGAAGAGATTATCTCTGGGTAAAATTTTCAGAAAAAGAGGGTAGGAAGGTCTTTCTTCTCAAATTTCACTATCCTTAAGCAATCTTTCACTGCTACTAGGTGTAGTTTGCTAATTTTCTAAGGTGCTGCATTGACATTTAAGGGACTGATGTTTTTAAGTGCAATAGCTGATTTCACAGTGGAAATTATTGTTCTTCTGCTGTATCTCCTGATAAACAAAACAGCAGCATAGCAACGTAAGACTTATCTTGAAGACTGTGGACTCACTGTACCATGTGGGTGTTTTTATACAGGAAACGCTTTGGAAAGAACAATGTGATCTTGTCTGACATTAGAAAGCCTGCGGATAATGTTTTTTATAGCGGTAAGTGACTGGGGAAGCATATGGAGAGAAACCTCTTGACTTCACCTCTGATGTTGATACACTAATTACCAAAGCCTAAATGATAAGTGGATTAAACTGAACAAGTTGCCACTGGAAACTTCAAAGCCTTCCTGCTTTGAAATCTTGCCAAGACATTGATTTCTTCTGCCTACTGTTCCCATTTTCTAAACATTTTATTTTGTATTTCTTCAGTTTGTTGACCAGAATAAATACTTGAGTCAAGTTGAGCTTGGCTGTTGTGCTGCTGCTGTAAAAAAGAGATGCTTTTGTTCTTTTGGAGGGAACAAGCTGGAAATTGAATTTGTAATTTATTTTTCCATACTGAAGCAATTTTTTTTATAAGATGCATGTAGGATAGGGTTTTTGGACTCTTTAATTTCCATTAGGAAATTTTAGTTTTTCTTCATTATTACTGTTTAATGAGATATTTAGATATTTGAATGGCATACACTAGATGTTACCTGTTTTCATGCATGTTTTCACTGCATCAGTCTGTTGTTGAGGTAAAGGCAGCAGTTTCCCTTCATTTCTCCTGCTTCTTTACTAATTTATTGACCACTCCTATTAGGTGTGCATTCAGCTCTGCAATCAAATCCTCAGTTAGGTGGGGTCAAGAAGCATCAGCAGGAGTTCCATATAGAACTTTTCTTTACATTCATTCTTTCTGGCATTCAATTTCCTGTTGGATGTGTTTCCTCTAGGTCCTTTTATCTACGCGGATATCTTGGACTACAAGAATTTACGTGAGATAGTGGTGAATAATCGGATAACTTGGCTGTTCCACTACAGCGCTTTGCTCAGTGCTGTTGGAGAAGCAAACGTCCCTTTAGCTAGAGCTGTAAATATTACTGGTACGTGAAAAGACTTTCAACTCCACAACTCCTACTGAGTCTTGAGAAAGTGCAGTCATTTTTCTGATAAATCCTGTTGCTTGTTCCAGGTTTGCACAATGTTCTGGATATTGCAGCTGAGCATCATTTGAGACTTTTTGTTCCAAGCACTATTGGAGCTTTTGGACCCACCTCTCCTCGAGATCCAACTCCTGATCTCTGCATTCAGAGACCGAGGACAATCTATGGAGTCTCCAAGGTTCATGCTGAACTCATGGGAGAAGTGAGAACTTTTTATTTTATTTATTTCATGAAGGTTCCCGAAAAAATACATTGATTTTCTAAGATTCTAGTGTAGTGATTGGATGAGGGGTAAGCTGAAAGAGAAGAGATTTAGATGAGATACTGTGAAGAATTTTTTTGCTGTGAGGGTGGTGAGGCACTGGCACAGGTTGCCCAGGGAAGCTGTGGATGCCCTGTCCTTGGAGGTGTTCAAGGCCAGGTTGGATGGGGCTTTGAGCAACCTGATTCAATGGAAGTTGTCCCTGCCCACGGCACAGGGTTTGAAACAGAATGGTCTTTAAGACCCCTTCCAGCCCAAACCATTCTATAATTCCTCACTGCAGTGTTTTCCTCCCATTCTTTCCTTCCTTCAGACTTTAGTACACAATAGTAGTTTGAGGCAGCTCTTAAGGACAAAAATCTCTTGAGTTTTATTGGGAAAAGAACAAAGAATTGGAAACTGGCAAACATTTAGCTTTCAATATAATTTCTTTCCCTGATTCTTTTGAGTTTGGCCTCTTTGCCTCATCTGCCAATATGAATGGCAGTGCATAAATGACGGCGTACAAAGCCTTGTGAAAGCATGCTGGACAAAGATGGGTTTTGCTCCATTCCTTCCCCCATGAACCCAAAGGACTCTTAAGTAAAAGTCATGGTAGTATGTACATGCACTTCTCCTCTTTTAGCTTTGTAGGTTTTTATAAACACAATGTTGTTCAAGCTGATTTTTTCGCATACAGCTTCCACATGCTTTAAATTTGTGAAGGACTGTGGCAGGTCTGAAGACTGTAATAACTTGAAATGTCTCACAATCTTAGGAATTTTCAGTTTTGGAATACTAGTTCTAGACCCTGTGTTAGAAGCCAATCTGTATCAAGAATCCATATTAAGTGTTGGGGATGAAAACTAGAAAAGGGCGAGCAGAGAGCTCAGCTACCTGGCAAGGAATGGAGACTGTTCAGTAGTTCTTTTTTTTCATCTCTGTCATGGAGCAGCTACAGAGTGAAAGTTCATTCTGTGGTAGATTTTTCCTGTGGAGTCAACGAGTTGAGTGGTCTAGTCTTGATGTGTAAAGCCATATTTCTCTCCCCTCTCCATAGTATTATCATTACCGGTATGGCCTAGACTTCCGCAGCCTGAGATATCCTGGAATTATATCTGCTGACTCTCAGCCTGGTGGGGGAACAACAGGTAAGTGACTTTCTCAGTGTTGCAGGCAAGGACAGCAAAAAAATATAAGCCAATACAGCCATTTTGAATGTGTTTGTAAAAATTTAATCTGTGGCAGAGATGCTATTTCAGTGGTGAGACAACAATACTTCTGTCCATTCTGGCCTCAGGCATCAATTTGTAGTCTTTATATTTAAACAGTATCGGAGAGATTTTGGATTAATTACAGTCATTGAGACCTTTAAAAATACTTTAAACTCTGCTGTCTTGTGCAAATGCTGGAACAGCATCATAGAATCATTGAGGTTGGAAAAGACTTTTAAGATCATCAGGTCCAACCGTCAGCCCAACATCACCATGCCTATTAAACCATGTCCCGAAGGATAGTTCAGGATGACTTCTTACAATCCTGCTGTACAATGTAAGTCATAGACAGTTCTGCTGCTCGGTTTTAGACAGGAGACTTTGGAGGTGGTCTGAAGATTGTTGACTGTCACGAAGTGAATAATGAACAGAGGCAGATGGGAACACACATCCATTGTTCTTTTCTACAGATTATGCTGTCCAGATTTTCCATGATGCCTTGAAGACCGGCAAATTTCAATGCAACCTAAAGCCAGACACCCTTCTCCCTATGATGTATATTGATGACTGTCTGAGAGCGACTCTAGAGGTCATGGAGGCCCCTGCAGAGGCCCTGAGCATGAGGACATACAACATCAGTGCCATGAGCTTCACTCCAGAAGAGCTGGCACAGGAGGTGCAGAAGCATGTTCCAGAACTCCAAGTGACCTACAATGTGGATAAAGTCAGGCAAGCCATAGGTTAGTATCAACTTCTTTGACAGCAGGTAAGGAAAAATGTAAGATTGCTATATGTTAAGGGCAAACCAAAGTTTATTACAGAAGCATAGAATGGTTTGGGTCAGAAGGGATGTTAAAGATCATCCAGTTCCAAACCCCCTACCACAGGCAGGGACGCACCAGGTTGCTCAAAGCCGCATCCAATACCTTGAACACCTCTAGGAATTGGGTTTCTGCAACCTTTCTGGGCAACCTGTGCCACTGCCTCACCACCCTCAGAGTAAAGAATTTCTTCCTAATACCTAGTTTAAATTTCTCTTCTTTCAGCTTAAAACAGTTCCCCCTCATACTATCCTTACACTCCCTGATCAAGAGCCCCTCCCCAGTTTTCCTGTAGCCCCTTTTAAGTACTGGCAGGTTGCGAGAAGGTCTTCCCAGCGCCTTCGCTTCTCCAGGCTGAACAATCCCAACTCTCTCAGCCTGTCCTCATATGGGAGGTGCTCCAGCCCTCAGATCATCTTCATGGCCCCTTTCTTTTAGGACACTTGGAAATCGCTCCTGTGCAATTCAAGCCTTGCAATTTGAAATTCAGCTGTAGCAGTTCAGTTGCCCAGTGATGATAGGTCTTGAACTTTAAAGAAATCTTTCCTAAGACTCATGCTCCTTCTTTCTTCTGTCTTTCCCTGCAGCTGACAGCTGGCCAATGATCTTTGATGACAGTAATGCCCGAAGGGATTGGGGTTGGAAACATAATTATGATCTCCCTGAGCTGGTGACTACGATGTTCAGCTTCCTTGGGTCTGACTCCAGGATTGCTCAAGCTAACTGAAATACTTTGTAAGATGTTTCCAGATTTCCACAGAGGACCAGGAAGAAATGGCTTATTAGTTTATAATTTTCTGAGTCTTAGAGCATGTCAGTTATTAATTTTTGTAAGTTGCAATAGAGTTGGGCAGAAACATACTGTAGCTGGCATGCACTGTTAGATAAATCATAGCATTTGGTACGGTCTCCAAACACAGCACTGATGACAAACACAGAATTCTTGAACTTTTGCACTTAAGCAACTAGAAAACAGCTAGCAAAGCACACACTTACTTCTGGCTGATGGCTCTCCAATCATTCCTGCTTCCTGTGTCTTCTCTGGCAAACAATATGGGGTGATATTGTTAAACCTGGTGTTTCAGGTTAACAATAGGGTTTTCATTTCCCTAGTGGAGGATATTAGAGTATAGTAAGATATGATCCTTTCTACTCTTTGCTTAAAAAGAGAGATTAGAAGAGCTACTTCATGTTTCCAGATGGCAGGGGTCATAGCAATTCTAGTTTGAAATCAAACTTTAGTTGATAATTCCTGTTTATATATAGAGAGAGTGTTGTATGAGCATACACTTTGGTATACACAGGGCATACAAAGTTGCATTAGTATTATAATGCTTATAAATGTGAAGAGGAATAGGACTTGAATTCTCAATATGCTTTAAAAAGACAAGGTTTACAAGCTAAGCTTTGTCCTGTTGTTTGAAAGTGATACTGCCTCCTGTTTAACTTTGGAGGTAGAGCTAGAATACAAAGAGCAGTTACATGTATGTGAATCCGGATCATATTTCAAGAAGGCAATGGCCGAGTATGGGTTTATTGTTAATTAGCAGTACTTTTGCTTATCCCAGTTGTTTGCCATGCTAGCACGATGGCCTGTTGCCTGGAGCAAATTTTAAAAGTGGGCTGATGATGGAGCCTTACAGTAGAGTCAAGTCAGCCTTTGAAATCTGTTCATGTTCCATGTATACTCTAAGTGTAGCTTTAGATGCTATTCATGTGTAGCTCTCATACACTTCTATTCCTTAGAGAAGGATCCAGAAGCTGAAACCATCTTCTAGCTACAGTTAAGGGCTGTTCTGCTCATTGAGTTACATGCACAGGAGATTCTGGGATTAACAAGGGAGTCTTAGTAGCTGCATGCAAGGAAGATCTCTGTATCAAAAAGCTACTCAGGAGACATTGAGAAATGACAAACTGGAGAGACAGGAAAGCCATTTTAGGTAAATTATTAGTTTCCGTGGATATCAATCGGAACCATCAGCTATTATAGCAATAGGATGCCTTGAGAAACAGCATCTGGGAACTTTGGATTTTATTTTTTTTCAAAGAAAAATTATCTTTCATTTTCAAAATGACTGGAAATTCCCTATATGGAGCTCTCCATCCTTTTTGTCTTGAATACTCCAATAGCATGTGTAGGTGAACAAGTTCAAGTATTTTTTTTGCTTACAATGTTTGCTATGTTTTCTGTGATGATGCTTTGGCAGTTGCGAGTCTGTTATGCTCTCTGTAACCTTGCGGTGTTTCCTCAGTGATTGGTTAACTGATGTGACCAGATCTTTGTCTCTTTGTGAAGGAGTCTACATGCTGCAGGGCAACATTTTCTCATGAAAATAAGTTTCAAATGAATATTCTGTGGTGAAACTCAGTTACTTTAAACATTCGTTAAACTTCTATCTGTTGGTATTGTCTATATCTTATTGTTTATCTCTTGGCAAAGTATGTGTTTCCCAGTTATTTAAGCAGAAAAACTTCTAAGGTTGTGTCCTGTTATGGTATCATTTTTTTTATATTGTTTATGTTTCTGAAAAGACAAGTTTTTAAACTTTGCACAGCGTTGTAACTGTCACATTGTTCAAGTGTAATATGTGGCTCAATGGGCTAGCAAAGTTGGCCCTCCATTCACACCCTCCAAGGAAAGACTGGCTCAGGTTTTGTCCTCTGCCCTGCCAAAACAGGATTATCTCCTAGTAAACTGTTATGCTGAGCTGTCAGGTTAAGGGCTTTAATACAAGCTGAAGTGTCTTGTCCCTTCCAGCCTCTTATAATTCAGACCCTAGGGACTTGTCGTTACCTCCATTCTACATGATGTGTGAAAATAAAGAGTTATTGATGGCTCTCACTCCATTTCTTTACTTCACTCAAAGTTATGGGGTCTACTCCCCTCACCCTTGTTCACAGCTCCTGTTAGGTTAACACTAACAGGAGTGAAGAGCAGGGATGTTGCTTCTTCTGAAACACTCTGGCCGTGGTTGTGACATCGTGCAAAAGCTTTGGATAACCTGCTGCAGTGAAGGTGAATTTCAAACTAGCAGCACTCCTTTCTGCCAAAAGTTGCTGACTTCATTTAGCAGCAGACACTTAAACTTCTGTGTTGCAAAATCCAAAATAAACACACAACTGAGTTGTGCAAAGGTAACAAAGTGATGATAGGGAATGTCATTAGAGATGTCCACAGGGTCCGAGTCCTGTTTGAAATCTTGGTTTTCAACCTGCAACCAAGGATTCATGATATGTTTTTCGCTATCTTCCCCATTAAATTGTGTTGTAACTATGTTACAGTATTTTCTGTATTAAACTGATTTAAGGTAGTACAAAATTTATAACTTTTGATACCAGTTCGACTTCTGGGCAGAGATTTCTCTCATGACATTTGAGCGTTGTAGGTGATAAATTACTTATTCAGGAAAAAAAAAACTTGTTAAGAAGATTTTTTCAATATTGTGAGTTGTGGATTAATGCTTCCTGAAATAAAACCCTATGCAGACATACCCTGGTTTCGTCATCCTTGTTTAGAGTGTGCAAGAGCAGTTATGGGTGTTAGTCTGTTCTCCCAAGTAAGGAGTGATAGGATGAGAGGATATGGACTCAAGTTGTGGCAGGGGAGGTTTAGAGTGGATATTAAGACAAATTTCTTCATTAAAAGAGTGATGAAGCATTGGGACAGGCTGCACAGGGTCGAGACCCCCATCGCTGTATGCATTTGAAAAGCATGTAGCCACAGCACTTGGGGACATGGTTTAGTAGGCACAGTGGGGTTGGACTGACAGTTGGACTTGATCTTACAGGTCTTTTCTAATCCTAATGATTCTAAGATTCTGTGCTGGTTGGTGTTGAAGCCTTTTCTTCAGCCACAGAAATGGTGCATGATTTGAGGCATAGAGAGAGATACAGACTGTCCCCAGTCTCTGCAGGGACTATCAAACAGGTGTATGTACATTTAACTTTCTGCTGGTTATTCCAGTTGCTCTGTGTAGCGGAGAGTTCCTCACAGGCAGACACAGCATGGTTACCCCTTAATCTTCAGTGCAACTTGGCAGGTGAATGGGCTGTGCTTGTAGGTGGCAGCCATCCAAAAAGCGCTAGGTTTCAAATACTCCTCTGTCACTTGGAGATTTCTTAGCCCTTTCTCGTATTGAGCAGCCAGCTGGTCTGTCTACAGCCACGTTTCTGTCTCTCTTTATAACCAAGCAGCTTTGAAATTGCAAGAAAAGAGCAATGGTGTTCTCAGCTTTACAGACCCCGTGCCGAGAATGAAGGATTGTAGGGTCCTCATTTCTGCTCCTGTGCCGACTCCAGCTGTTGAACAACCAGTAGCACTGGTTGTGGGCAGAAGTTTGCGCAGACATGAGAATGAGTGTGCTCCTAATGCCTTACGATGGACTCGCCCCGACATGTTAATCAGTGAATGAACACTCCCTCCAGGTTAAATAAGGCCTTTCCCCTTCTTCTACGCCTCCACTTGCTAACGATGGGAACTTCTTGTGGAGGAAGCACTCTGCTTGATCGTGATTTAATGGCTAATGCAGGCATTATGGTTCTTGCAGGACAGCAGGTCCCCTGGAGTCTTGTGTTCACTTCTGGTGTCCTCAGCACAGGAAGGACATGAACGTCTTGGACCAAGTCCAGGGGAGGCCACGAAGATGATCCAAGGGCTGGAGCACCTCCCATACAAGGATAGACTGAGAGAGTTGGGCTTGTTCAGCCTCGAGAAGGGAAGGCTCATGGAAGACCTTCTAGCAGCCTTCCAGTACTTACAGAGGCTACAAGAAAGTTGAGGAGGGGCTCTTTATCAGGGAGTGCAGAGACAGGACGAGGGGGAACAGTTTGAAGCTGAAAGAGGGGAGGTTTAAATTAGATATTAGGAAGAAATTCTTTACTCTGAGGTGTTGAGGCAGTGGCACAGGTTGCCCAGAGAAGTTGCAGAAACCTGATTCCTGGAGGTGTTCAAGGCCAGGTTGGATGAGGCTTTCAGCAATTTGATCCAGTAGGAAGTGTCCCTGCCTGTGGTGGAGGAGTTGGAACTGGATGATTTTTAAGGTCCCTTCCAACTTCTATCATTCTATGATTCTAAGGTTCCTTGCTGGTTTGCCTTCGAGTCAGTGACTGGCTTCATTGTCTTCACTTTGCTGTCCCAGTTTAAGAGGGAATGCACAGAGCTGAAACAGTGCTGACACCATAATTATTGGTAGGCAAATGCTAAAAAACTTTAAAGGAAGGAGATCTGCCCCTTCTCATGTTGTGAGTGCTGACAGAGTGAGCTTGTTCAGCTTCCCTCGGTTTGGAATGGGTACTGAACTATGTGCCTCTGTGGCAACACGCTATTAATACCCAGACTGCTGAATTGAAAACAGAGCCTGCAGAAATGGTCTCTGTTATCTGGAAAGGTGCTGCTCAAGCCTGGGATAGAAATGCAACCCCTGCCTGGGTCTGGGTCCTGTTGCAATGACAAATTCCTAAGATGCTAAGCTTAATTCCTTTGTTTAAGCCTATACAGATGCATCTGCTTTCTGCTGTTGGCTGCTTAAGACATCAGAGAGGTGCAGAAAAGGAGGAACCTTCTTCCTTCAGCAGAACAGCAAGAGAGCTGCAGGTCATTAATCTCTGTGCTTTTGGAAACCCCTCCTCAGGAGGGAGTCAGGCTTTAATATACCATTTGTTGAGGGCTCTGCATGCCTCCAGGGAGAATTCAGATCCAGGGAGGTGGAGAAGAGATCCCGGGTTAGCCAGAGGGCAGAAGTGTGGCTCTGGGGGTGGGGATGCTCGCCTTGCAGCCCCCACTCATGACACTCCGTGTTCTGGCAGGGCTGGGGTCTTTCCTGGCCCACTCAATGCAGGCTGTTTCTAATTTAGGTGAATGTTAGCTGACATAATGAAGTCTTTGCCCTTCTCTGGAGGCTCACACCAGCTGAGTGCTCTTCAGGCTATTTTTAGATTCGTACCATAATTGTACATGATCCTAAATTCACCGTGGGTCTGAGCGCCTGTGGTGCAGCTGGGTCTGAAGGGGAATGTTGAGGGTGCAGAGGGGTGGGCTTGCACATCCCAGATGGGTAGCAGAGTCACAAGAAAGATGCTGGTTCTGTCCTTCCTGGGTGCTTCATGTGTGTCACTCGATGATGGCTGTGATGATGCCCTCCTCTTCAAGGTGCTAAGGGGCATGGTTTAGTGTTTGATAGGAATGGTTGGACTCGATGATCCGATAGGTCTCTTCCAACCTGGTGATTCTATGATTCTATGATTCTATGATTCAAGGCCAGCATCTGGAATCAACCTAGGTGCTTAGAGATGGCAGTAACTCCATAGAGCAGCTCTGAGCACTGACACACACAGCTGGCTTTTGCCAGCAGAGACAGGATTTAAGAGACAGTTGTGTTTCAGCAGAACCATTGTGGACCTCAACTCTGTAGTGGGCACTGGTCATCCACAAAATAAATTTGCTTTCTCCACCTGATACTACAATTGGGAACAATTTAGGGAGTTTTCTTTCAAGCTGGTAGTGATTATCTGTGCCTTTTTGAGGACTCAAGCCAACAGTTTAGTAGAACTGAGATCCAGTTCAGCATTGGAGTGGTTGTCCTGTGCAACCATCATCTATCCTGACCCAGGGGTTGCTACTATTAATTGAATCTCTTCCAGTACTTGTTTTTTCCATATTCCTTATGAGTTTCCCTGTGGAACAAACTGAAGCTCCTGAGAAGGTGCAGTGCTCAGGTTAGTGTTCAGCCCTCTTCTTGTTCAGAGGAAAGGGCTGAGACCGTGCCTCCAGCAGGTTAAACAATTCCCTGGGAATCTTTCTTCTGCAGTGAGGTCACTTTATGTTGCTGGATGGGTGAGATGACCTTTAGACCAATCATCAATAGAGGAGGTTCTTGGCAGGGGACATCAGAATTCAGTTCCAAGGACATCAGCAAGCAGATCATTTTTTTGGCAAGACAGGAGCATTGCTGTTAGGATGATCTTTCCTTACCTATCTGGTGCAATAGGTCCTTAATCTCTTCAGCTGTTCCATACTGCCAGGGTAAAGACCTGTCATCAGACGTATCAGGGGAGACAAAGTAGAATCCACAGTTTGTCCACTGACCAAGGGCTTCCCCTTCAACCAGCCTGCTGGTTCTGTGCATCTGAAGTCATGAGATTCGGTGCAGGTTTTAAAGCCTTGCCTCCCAGAGTGTTGTGATTCTAAAAGGCTCCCATAGAAGGTTTAGAAACAATCTCTACCTTTCTAATCTTTACAATGTTAAGGAAAAATAACCTTCTGAAAATGAACATGAGCTGAATGAACTCAAAAATCTGTAATTAATATTTAAATTACACTTATGGTTGGACTTGGTGATCTCAAAGGTCTTTTCCAACCAAGTGATTCTATGATTCCATGAAAAGTACAAGGTTTTTGTATTTTATTACTATGTTATTTATAACAATTGTTTATATTTTAATTGTCTCAATTTAGTGGACTCATAGCTTATCACTATATGACCCCAGCAATATTTATACATTCCTTTGGTAAATACAAGAATTACATTGTTATTGCTCAGCTATGGCTTGCCAGCATTTCTCATGTAGTGATAAACTGCTCAAATGAAATTTTCTGTAAAGAGTCTAATAAGGAACTCATCACAGAGTGTTTGAGTGTCTTTAGTCATACAGTCCCTTCACCAGCCTCGTTGCTTTTCTCTGGACTCGCTCCAGAGCCTCAACATCCTTCTTGTGGTGAGGGGCCCAGAGCTGAACACAGGATTCAAGGAGCGGTCTCATCAGTGCCGAGTACAGGGGGAGAATAACTTCCCTGGACCTGCTGGCTGATGACATCAAGATGACATCAAACAGAGGACAGAGTCTACCCAAAGGTTTGTTCAGCTGCTTCCCCTGGTGGCAACATCTTTATTTCTTTGCCTGTCTGTCTCTCAGCCTTGCTGTCTTCTTGCTGGATGGAAAATTGCCTCATCCATTGCATAAAAGCAGCAGGGTCTGACTTGAGACACACTGTAGATGACAGAGCAGATGTTTGAGCTGCCGATGACCCACGGCTGCCCAGGGGTATTTGCTCTGTTGGCAGTGTGTCTCGGGATCAGTGCCAGGAGCAAATTTTCCACCTCCAGCCTCCCTGCCTGGCAACAGGAGCTGGGACGTTTGCCCAGGATAATGCTGAGCCTTTGGGAGAGAGAAGGGAGATGTTTCTCATATGTCTCCAGGCATGTATGCCTGCCAGTGACCCTTGCAGGTCCTCAGCTGGGGAAAGAGCAGGGCCAGCAAGATCCACATTGCTTGGGAACGGTTGTACCTTTGTCCCTGGAGATACACCATGGTCTGATCCAGACAATGTGTCTGTGCAAGAGTCCAGGGCAGTTAGGAGGCCTTTTGCCTCCCTAGAGATTGCAAAAGAGATACAGGCATGGTGGTGAAAGGGATTGGGACGAGGAAAAGGAGTTTTTGCATGCATGGGAGGGAAAAGTTTTTGTTGAGTTGAGGTCCCAATGAGAGACCCCAAACCACAGCCACTAAACTCTTCGTTGGAGGCTGTGACCTGCTACCACAGGTTCTCCCTTGGCCATCTTTACTGGGCCTCCAACATTAATAATTGTATTTTTTTGTATATATGTATATAATAGTAATTTTAATTAAGAAAAACTCTCCAAGTTCTCTTATTTTACCAAAACGTAGGGGTTTAGGGATAATTTTATTTCTGAAAAGTACTTTCTCTCAGCTTAGGACCAGGCAGCATTTTTGAAGGAAAGGCTCTATTTCAACTCTTTGAGTGCAGTTGAGGAGAGGACTATTACTCAAACTGGTGGCCACATGGCTGGTAGCTCCCCTTGAGGAGCTCAAAGCCCAGATGATCTTCCAACACCTAGCATTCATTGCCAAGAGATTTCTGCTCATTGCTCTGACCAATGCTTTGTCACAATTACTTCATCTGTTCCCTGGATGGTGATTAGAAATTGCTGAGCTGAAGGTGTGAGCTCCTTCCGTGCTAGTTTCCAAATCCCTTTCCATCATAGCCACCTGCCATGCTGCAAGAAGTGATTCCTCCATCTCTTCCAAGACACACGGAGCCTGTTGGAGCTTTGTTTGTTGTCCAGCCAGGGAAAGGGTCCCCATTCCTGCTAAGATGCCTGTTGAAGTGGAAAGTTTAATTTAAGGCTTGAATTGTCCTCTTCCAGGAAGTCCTTAATTAATTAGTGAATTCTTTGGCCAAGAGGTGGAAGTGGAAGTGGAGAACCCCTCTGCTCCTGTGAGCATGAGAGATGCATGAGTGTCCATCAGTTGCCCTTGTTTGGGATTTACATGGGGCAAGATACACTGCTGGAGCAGGAGAGGTCATCGGAAAGAGATTTTCTATGACCATGGTTGGTGTCAGAGGTACATCTAGCCCAGGTTTCTTCTGTGATCCCAGACAAGTTACTTAAGAAATGATTTCAGAGAAGTAGGGAGGTGGGGGATTCTCTGTCCTCAGACAGAAAGGCCAAGCCAAAACCCCCACTTTGTATTGCCATGTCCTCTCTCTTCTCCTCCCTGGATTTTGAAGATCTTGTGCAGGGTCCTGTGATGCAAAAATACTGAGTGTGGTTTTCTTCTTTGCTTGTTTGTTTGTTCTGTTGGCTTTTTTTAAGGGAAAGCAATGGTTCTGCACAACATATGTTTATGTGAAGCCGGTTATCCCCTCCCCAGAAACATTTTCAAGTAAACATCTCTATTTTCGCTGCCTTTTTTCCCCTGTCCAGATGTGGACTTGCAATTTATGGTCAAACCAACATTACTCTGTAACCTGAGCACTGCAGTTATTCTGTAACACATTTTGCTTTGAATTTTCTTTTTCCCCTTTATCTCTTCCACATGTTAATGAGGTTAAGCTTAGGTGTCTGATAAGGTCCATGTGCATGGTAATAACTTGGGGAGTCCTTGTCACAGTGTGGCTCTTGCAACCCCAAAGTGACTCTGGGCACTGCTAGGGGGCATAACTGAATCCTGTGTTCAGTTCTGGGCCCCTCACCACAAGAAGGATGTTGAGGCTCTGGAGCGAGTCCAGAGAAGAGCAACGAAGCTGGTGAAGGGGCTGGAGAACAGGCCTTATGAGGAATGGCTGAGAGAGCTGGGGGTGTTTAGCCTGGAGAAGAGGAGGCTGAGGGGAGACCTCATTGCTCTCTATAACTACCTGAAGGGAGGTTGTGGAGAGGAGGGAGCTGGGCTCTTCTCCCAAGTGACAGGGGACAGGACGAGAGGGAATGGCCTCAAGCTGCACTAGGGGAGGGTCAGGCTGAACATCAGGAAAAAATTTTTCACGGAAAGGGTCATTGGGCACTGGCAGAGGCTGCCCGGGGAGATGGTTGAGTCACCTTCCCTGGAGGTGTTTAAGGGACGGGTGGATGAGGTGCTGAGTGACATGATTTAGTGACTGATAGGAATGGTTGGACTTGATGATCCGGTGGGTATTTTCCAACCTGGCAATTCTATGATTTTATGATTCTATAACAAGTGTTGTGCTGCAGCTCCTGAAGCTGTGCTAGGAGCTTGGAATGGTTAGCAGCATGGTCCCTAGCCCTGAAGAGAGAAGTTTTCCTGCCCTAGGCTATGTGTGATGCCTTCAGAAACCCATATGGCAGGTAAACAGAAGGGCAGGATGGATGGCTTATGAAGAGAGAGGAAAGTGGTCCTTGGAAGAAATCCCAAACATATTAAAAATGGGAACTGGGGATGTGTGAACTAGATCTTTCCCAAGAAGGCCAAATTCAGGCAGGGAACACAGCCAGATGACCTGTAAGGTGGTTTGCATGGGGCCAGCATTGCTTTTCCTGTTGTTTTTCTAAAGGACATGAAATCTGGCCATTCCCTCTTGCCCCTTCCAAAGCTCCAGTGCCTACTTTTTTTTCTTAGCCTACTATCCAATGAAAAGAATTGTATGCCTGACTGCTTGTCTGTCTGCCCATCAACGCTCTCCCAGCAGTAATTACACCATGGAATTCTTTTCAGCCAGCCTGCACTGAGGGCTAGAGATAAAAAACGCCAAGTCTGTTGGAAGTCTGGCACAGGGGCAGCTGGAAGGTGTGAGAGAGAGGTGTCCTCTGGTGAGATGAACCTCATATTTGACATCAGAAAGGCCCCTCCCTGGCTTGGGCACCTCTTTCTGCGGTTCATGGCTGTTCTCACCCCAAAACGTAGGCTTGTTTTGCCATCTACTGGTGGGAGGGCTGTGGAGGATCTGGATGGGAGGCAGAGGACAGCCAAGAGAAGGAGGCTGGGGGTAGCTGAGCCACACACTGAGTCCCTGTGCTGCTGCTGGGGGACAAGCCTGCTCAGGAGGGAACCAAGTCTTGTAAGTTAATATCTTGCTTTCCAAAAGGCTTTCCTTGCTCACGTTCCTTGCTTCCCACTAATGTCTGCTTACATTTGTACATCCTCATGATAGCATCATCCCACTCCTAAACCTCGCTCGGGGTAGTCTCCCTGCTTGGTGACCTGGGTTTGACTTGGGCATGCACGTTTCTCCAGCTTGTACCAGCTGCTGCTCTCTTGGTTTCACCTCCCTCAATGATGAGCTTCTCAATGATGAGCTTCTCAATGATGGCCTGGCCCACAGGACCCTTGTCACAAATTTTGGTGGGGGCAGAGGCAGTGAAACCTGCTCTGGGAGAGACCTCTAGCTGATGGGGCTTAGAGGAGCAGGAACAGCTCTTCCATGTGCAAACCACATTGTGGTGGAAAGAGATTGATAAGGGAGAATCTCACCATGGGGAAGGATGTGTGTCCCATATGCATCAGTCTGTAACCACGCTTGGCTCAGTGCTGGGGTTGCCTTGGTTTGGTTCAGCGTGATTAATATAGTTTCCTGGAAGAAGCTTTGCTGAATCACATTGAACCTGATTATTCCTTCAAGGGTTGGAACTGGATGATCTTTAAGGTCCCTTCCAGCCCAAACCATTCTATAATTCTAGGATTCTGTTAAGAAGAGCTGCGAGAGCTGCCGAGAAAGTCTTCTTAACAGAGAAGCCATGTGCAACCCACAATGTGGTGGAAAGAGATTGATATGGAGAATCTCACCATGGGGAAGGATGTGTGTCCCATATGCATCGGTCGGTAACCACGCTTGGCTCAGCGCTGGGGTTGCCTTGGTTTGGTTCAGCGTGATTAACATAGCTTCCTGGAAGAAGCCTTGCTGAATCACGTTGAACCTGATTATTCCTTCAAGGGTTTCCATGGCGAACCATCGTCAAAACTGGATTTTGAGGGATGCCTGAGCCACGTGGTGGTTTTGTTGATGGCTGTGGCCCAGTCCTGAATGATGACAAGCGATCTCAACGCTGTCCCCGGCAGCTTTTTGGAGGATATTCCTGTCTGGAAAAGGTGTCAGGAGAGGGAGCCAGAGCCTCAGCTAAGGCTTCTCTGTTAAGAAGACCTTCTCGGCAGCTCTCGCAGCTCTTAACAGAATCCTAGAATCATAGAATGGTTTGGGCTGGAAGGGACCTTAAAGATCATCCAGTTCCAACCCCCTGCGACAGGCAGGAGACCTTCCACTGCATCAGGCTGCTCAAAGCCCCATCCAACCTGGCCTTGAACACCTCCAGGGATGGAGCAGCCACAGCTTTCATGGGCAACCTGGGCTAGTGACTCACCACCCTCACAGGAAAGAAATATTCTCTCTGAAGCTAAGATGAGGTGGGAACATGTCCTTCCAGAAGCTCAGCAGATGAGAAATGCATCTAAAGCTGAGCTGAATCACCAATCCAGCAAGAGATGCCCCGTGTACTGCTGTGTCACTTCAGCTTCAGGCTTTTACCTTCCAATTTTCTCTCTCCCTACTCTGCCTGTATTTAAAGGGTGTTCAGAAAGATATGAAAAGCATCATTCCAATGTCTGAAGGATGCTGGGAAGTGCACAGTGTTGTACGGATTCCCTAACCCCAATAAAAAACCTTAGCAATAAAATCCTGTTCCTGCAAACTCTAAACTTCATTCAAAGTACTGAAAAGCAGAGACCTGAGTCTGTGAAAAGGTGATAAATGAGACTTGTATCTGTCTTGGGAGGGAGAGCCAAGCAGCGAGCTGGATCCTGGTGGCTTGAAGTCTGGAAAGAATTATAGAATCAGAGAATGTTTTGGGTTGGAAGGAACCTTAATGATCATCCAACTCCAGCCAGTGGAGTAGAGGGGCAGAATCACCTCCCTCGACCTTCTGGCTACGCTTCTTTTGATGCAGCCCAGGGCATGGTTGGCCTTCTGGGCTGCGAGCGCACATTGCTGGCTCATGTTGAGCTCTTCATCAACCAGCACCCCTGAGTTCTTCAGCACAGGGCTGCTCTCAGTCATGTCATTCAGTGGCTGAGCAAGCAGTATCCTGCATCTCATCTCCAGCTCAGTTTCAGAGCTTCCTGAATTATTGATAGCTCTGATGCATTACTCTATAATTAGCTTCCCAGACCTTTTCCCTATGGGGTGGAGATGGGAACATGTTTTTTTTTTCAGTTTCTTTCATTTTGCTCTGGCTTGAGCATATTGAGGAGGGAACCAGGAATGGCAAGGGACCTTGGGGAATACCAGAAGAGGTCTAGGACAGCTTTGAATGTGTGGATTGGTTTAATACTGAGCACTGTCATTACAGTCCATCAGAGAAAGGAATCTGGGGAGAGCCTAGGCTGTCTGAGGGATCTTCAACTCAGCTTGTATAAAGTGAAGGCTGCGCCAGGAGAAAGAGAAGGGTCTTCATGTCACTCTTTGGTGCCTTCTCAGGTGGTGGATCTACAGGTCAATAGGAGAAAATGACCAAACCCAGCTGCCAAGAGAAAGCCAGGTTTCATCTCAAGCAGACAAAGGGCTATGGTTATACGTGTGTGAATATAAAAACTGATGGGCTACAGACACAGATAGGTGGCAAATGGTCTCTCCTGCTAGCAGAGAGCAGTTCAGTGTCAGACTAGTCTCTGCTTTAAGAGCTGTTCATGGCCTAAAATTGGCATTAGTGATTTCCAGGAGGTGTGGGTGCATTAAATGCTCATTCCTCCAAACTGCAAGTCCCAATTAAAACAGGAGCCTAAACACTCTGTGGTTTTGAGGTCAGAGGCAGTAGCCCTGAAATTTAACTCTATGTATTGCTTTCTGAAAAACAGGCAGCTTGAGCTGCAGCAAAGAGTGTTACCTGCAAACTCTCTTGGCTCACGCAGACCTAACTCAGGGGGAGTTAACTCCATTGTTACGTTGGAGATGTAACACATCTCACAGTAAGAATTATGCCATTGCCACCAATGCTGTTTTAGGTCTGGGGATAATCACAGCATCAAAGACTTGGCAGGAGAGCTCCCATTCCCACGTCTTTCTTCCAAAGCAGGATCACACCACCTAAACTTGTCCTGGTAAGTATTTCTCTGGGCTACTTAAATAAAATGGATGGAGAGCAAGGAATTTCCCTTCTTCAATGAACCCTCTGGCAAGAAACCCTTTCCCAATCTCTAATCCTGTTTCAAGGGACTTGCCAATTCAACAAGACTCACCTCCCAGGGAGATGCAGCAGGTCAAAGCGGGGCACGTCAAGAAAATGACCCATCAACAGGGAGGAGATGAGTTGTCTTCCACCCCATAAAGTCTTAGGCACCCACTTCCCAGACCACAGCATAGTGACAGGGTCTGTATCTTGAAGAAAAACTGATCTTGAGGTCGACCTGGGCACTGACATGGTGAGGATCACTCTTGTCTGCAACAGCACATCCTCCATTCCCCTTCAGTCCCTTTTAAGCCAGTAACAAACACACTCCTGCAAGAAACTGAATCTATTTATAGTTAATTAGCATTGTTTATGGCTTGGTCCATGTGTGTATCTTGTATCCCTTGCACAGGGCAGGCTAAGCAAGGGGCAGATTGCTTTTCCTCCTGTACCACTGAGGACCCACCCTGTCCCAGTCCCATCCCTTCTGAGATCTTGGCACTGGGTCGTCTCTTTGTCCCCATCACACAGGCTGCCTTGCTATAAGTGCTTGCTTCAAGATACAAATTAAATGTATATTTAAGAACATTCCCTAGAAAATTGTCCCTTTTTTGAGAAACCTGGCATAATTAGAGAGTTGACTTATTTTCAGCTGTGTGGGAAGAAGGGCGGTGCTGAAGCCAGTATAAAGGTGCAGGTAGGTTCAGAGCTGAACTCCTGCTCTGCATCCACTCACCCATCTGGCTGTGGGCCAGGATGAGTCACACTGACTCATACAACCCCTGTACATGGGCATATGGGGGTGGTGGACTAAAAAAATGGAATTTCTGGAGAAAGAAGGATTTTCCAGAAGACACCACCACAAGTTGGATGGGATGAAGAACCCTGCTACTGTCCTCTCCATGTTGTGAGCATCATCCTGGGCTGAAAAGACAAAGCTTAGGAACAGAGCAGTGTTACTGGGTCATGCAGAGCCATGGGACCAATCAGGGATAAAGAAGATTATTCCATCTATGACAGAGAAAACCCAGAGCAGATGGGACACAAGGTGATGATGCACATAGTCTAGGTGTGATAACTGATGAGACCATCAGATAGATGCTGCCAGCACTGATTCACATGTAGTTTCTCCTTCCTTGAGGAAGAAAAGTGATCTGAATAACCTTTCTCTCAAGGCTTCATTTCCTAAGGGCCAGGCAAGCTTGCTAACCAGCAGACCGACCTTCCTTTTCACCCAGCAATGCAAAAACCCAGAGATGAGTGGATAAGGGAGCAAAGGGGAAGGTTGAAGTTCAGGGCGGATGTCATGGGAGCCTGTTATAAGTAAACAGGACTCATTTAAAAAATGACATATGCTGCACTAATAATTTTCCCAGTCTCCCACTCATCATTGCAAGCTAATTATGCTTCCTGAAGCCATCAAATTTGCTTTTGCATCATGTATGCCCTGCACAAGGACATAGATATGATCAAGTAGCTTGAAGCTGGGAGCTGGCCCTTGTATTTAGGTTTATTTTAGCTTTTCTGCTGTAATTTCTCATACAATTACACACTAATGAACTGTGTCCTGGTCTCTGAGGAACTTTGGGTCCCTGCCATGTTTCCTTGAAAGAACATGGGGCTAATATGAGGTGAAGTCCCCCATAAACCTCATATAAGGCTTTTGTGCAAATGCATGCAGGTTGAAGTTGTTTTTTGTTAGGTGCATTTGTGAGTCCCTACATGCCAGGAGGTGGACCCATTCACTGGGCCATCTTGGCCTGGGTTGTCTTGGTCCCTCCCACAGTTTTGCTCCACCACTTACAAACCCAGGGATTTCTGCCTCAGACGTCGAAGGGAAGGTGTAAGTGGTAGAACAGTGGAGAAACTGGGACCAATAACTTCTTCCCCACTGTTTGGCTGTATGATCTCTGAGAGATGGAAGTCCTTCTGCCAGAGTTCTGTGTGCTGGTCAAGCCAGGACCTGATCTAAGACACATATTCCTGTGGTGGTAAACAGCAATCCTTGCCCTTTTCTTTCTTTACCATTTGATTTTGTCCAAGTTCAGGGTTTCCTGGGACCACGTTTGCAATGTGGCATCATTGTGGGGAAGGTGTGTCCCAGGTTAGCCTCTGCTTCATGCCTGAATTACAGTAGGTTGGAATTGATGGGCTAAATCCCCTCCTGAAACCAGTCCCTTTGAAAAGGGAGCTTAATCCCCCGAGGGTCATGAAGTTAGTGAAGGGTTTAGAGATGAAGCTGTATGAGTAGTGGCTAAAGTCACTGGGTTGGTTGAGTCTGGAGAAGAGGAGATAGAGGGGGGATCTCACTGTGGTCTACAGCTTCCTCACAAAGGAAGGAGGAGGAGCAGGTGCTGATCTCTTCTTTCTAGCCGCCAATGATAGAACACGAGGGAATGGCAGGAATATATGCCAGGGGAGGTTTAGGTTAGATATCAGGTAAAGGTTCTTCACACAGAGGATGGTGGAGCACTGGAACAGCTCCCCAGGGAAGCAGTTCAAGCCTGACAATATTCAAGAAGCATTTGGACAATGCCCTCAGACACATGGTATGAATGCTGGGGTTGTCCTATGCAGGGACAGGAGTTGAAGTCCATGATCCTTGTGGGTCCTTTCCAACTCAGGACATTCTATGACTCTATGATTCTATAGTTCCTGAGATGGGACTTTCAAACACAGAAGTTACTGCCCCGTAGCAGAATCAACTAGTTTCCTTTCATAACCTGGCATGGCAGCACCAGCCTGCCTACCTGCCAGGCTGGGGTTGGCAGAGGTGTACACTTGTGTCCTCTCCCTTGGGAGAGATTTTGCTAGTGGTGTCCACACTGTGGGTGTTTCAACTTAGCAACTTATCCTGGGTGGGTGGGCATGATGTGAGATGACAGTCCTGGAGCTGTGAATGACTTTTACAACATTCTCAGCCCCTTAGTGGGTCTGAAATGGCCTGGAGAGACCTTTGAGGAGCCACTTTGAGTCACTTCTCAGTGTTACTAACACCTAACATGAAAACAACAACCTACTGTAACATTTGCTTTCCCTTTTTGGTCTAGGCACGGTGTTTGTTGCCTTCAGCTTGGGGTCTTAGCAGGTAGCAATGTGCTGGGTGAGTTATCAAGGTCCATGTGGGGTGCCATGCGCTGGTGCTTGGAGGCCAAGAAGGGGCTGGTCAGGCTTTGTAAAGGGTTGAGGCAGGATGAGGACCTTTTCCCTTTGTCTGACAGTGTCCCTGGTCTAACATAGCTCTGTGGAGATGAACAGGGAGGTGTGATGGATACATGTGGCCCTTCATCCATGGTACACCTAGATTTGCCTGGGCAAACATTGTTTGTCACGACCGTCATAGGCTTGGGCTTTGGAGAGTTGTGTGTCCTTCATCTAAATCACATGGAGGGCTCATCTGGCATGGTGACAGACATCTGCAATCACTTCATCTCGCACAGATGAGTTCAAGCCACATCAGGCAACTTGATCTGGTGTTAATCTGCCTCCAGGAACTGCCAAGGCCATGACTGGAACCATAGGTGTTAAGAGTGGCTTGAAGTTTAGCCAGATTTGGAAATGAGTTAACGAATAATGACTCTGCACAGGAGCACTAGAAGGATAAAACAGAGCCTCGAACTCACACCCATCCTGGTTTTGCACTAGCTATTCAAGGTGGTCTTGCAGTGGCTGGAAAACCAGCAGCAGAGCAGCACAAATCCCTCCCGGTCTCTGGGGCATCTTACATTCAAGTCAAATCCCGAGCCGCTTTTATTCTCCATGAAAAAGGAAACATCCCTCAATTTTAGCCAGCAGGAACCCCGAGGCTGGACAACCTAGCCCAGAGCTCTTTCCCAACAAGAGAGTTTTCTAAGGGCTATGGGAGAGGAAGGAGTGTGAGTTGCACATATTGGATGGGAGCCACCAACCTCCAGCCAAAGGACACTTTCCGCTCTACTGATCTGTTCCCTTTTTTCCTCATTAATGTTGCTTCCATGCTCAACAGTTGTGATTTGAATAATTTGGAGTGATTAATGTTTACATAGCAACATTTGGAGGAAATGAAACCACACGACAGCCAACAACCAACTTAAAGCTCTGAAATGCTGTTTTGCTGGGTTTCCAAAAGAAAAGGGTTTACACAACCATGCAGACCTATGCCTCTTGCTTGTCTGCCACGTTAGTCACCTTGAAATATGTGACAACTCACTCCCGTATCTGATCTAGGGGTACAGGTCTCAAAGATATTTGGTTCTTACAGGCTTTTAGTAGAACTGGTTGCTGGCTGGAAGTCAGGAGATGCATTACTGTTGGAACTGAAGGAATGGCAGAGGTGGCAGTGCCTCAGGCCGTTTTATATCCCCTAGAGCAGAGACACAGCAGGCAGGCAGTGCCTCTGCCCTCTTAATCAGCACCTGTATATCTCCAAACAAGGCCAAAATATGGTATATCCACAGCCAGAGAGCCAAGGATGGGTAGGAGATGGGGGATGGAGGACAGAAAGGAGTGGAAGGATTGCATCTGGGAAATCAAAGAGATTTAGGGTGAGAAATGAGGGTTATGGGATTAGCTGAGAGTCTTGTGCAAGTGGGTTAAAGAAGCCTAGGAGCTGTTGGACACAAACCTGTATGCTGTAAAAATTCATCCTTTGTGTGGAGCTTCTCTGCCTGTTTTCCTGATCAAAGATATTTTTTCAAAAGCTGCTGGGGATGCAGAAACCCTTTTTACTGAATTCTCTGCCTTTCTTCATCTCTACAGACAGAGAGGCCTTATCTGACCTTTCTTTGGAAACGGATGTCCGCCGCCTTCTTCAAAGGTGCTAGTGGCTACTGTGATCCTTGAAAAGCCAGGAAGATTCCTCCTTCCCATTCTATTTCACCAGCCACCTCTGCTTTTTATGTGTCCCCTTAGGGCTCAACAGTTTGCCTGAGCTCGCTCAGATGACCCCAGTACCATCCTGATACCTCCAAATAAAGTTGCTGGAAGATATCTGAGTGCAGGGGGATATCTGAATGAATTCTATAGACCTTTTGAGCTCTCCCAGTTTTCAGTGGAGCTTTAAATGCTGCAAAACTGGTGAGACATGGGATTCCCCAGCACAGAAGGATAGGTATGGGACTAGCATGAAGCTTCAGAGATCCTTTCATGCTTCAGTCCCTGCAGTGTTTGCCCCTCTTCCAAATCTACCTCCCCCCTCACTGGCACTCACCAGAGGGCATTTCCCACCACACTCCTTCTCCTGTAAGCCCCAAGCAATCAGGAAAAAAATTATCAGAAATTGAAATAATCAAATCCCAAAGCCAATCTCCAAAGCTGATATTTTATCTGAGGATAAGAGCAACTCCTGAGCCCCCTTGATGCCTGCTGGGAGTCTGAGCCAAGTAGTGACATTATTCAGGAGATGCTTTGATCTCCAGCAGTGAGCTGAGGGCAAACCCCTAGGAAGACTAAAGCAACCTTCCTGTATGCATTCATTATTTTTTTGACAGTGGGTGCATGGGTACATTTCTTTGTATGTGTAGGGATTTCTAAATGAACACAGGTTTGTATTTCCTTGCTGATTGATTTGGGGTTTTTTTCCCCCCTGAAAAGGTTAAAATGTAGTCTGGAAATTAAGGCAGATTTGAGTGTTGGTGGTGACCACACACACCCCAGGTGCTTTCTCAGTGTTTCTGTGGATGACTGGGAAGAGCCAGGCGTTTCTGCCTTTTCAATTCCTGCCAGCATACGATTCCACCAAGGAAATGCAGACGCATGCCCTCCTGGCTGTAAGAATTAATAACCAGTTTACTGAGACAAATATACCAGCCTCTCTGCATTCACGGCTCAGCAAACACTGATGCTTGGCTCTCGGGTGCTCCCAGCTCTGCTCTGCGTGGGACACAGACAGAGATGGAGAGCTGCTCCTGAGGGAAAAATCTGTCCCTCGGAGATACCTATTTCCTCTGTTTTCCAAGGTCTCTATCTTTGCACAGCTTCTAGATGCTGTAACACACATCTCTGCCTCCTCCCCCCTCTGCCACCCTGCTCCCTGGCTGGACTGTGTGCTCCCTCAGGACGTGTTTGCACAGCTACTTGTGCAGGAGAGGGGGTATCAGTTCCAAGAGGGATGGTGAGGATCTGGGTGGTACTAGCAGGAGTGGACATAGCAAATATCTCCAGAGGTCACAGCATGATCTTTCGAGTCTGTGCTGGCTGAAGAGATGCTTTGTGGGGTGTGCTCATGAAACCAGCACCTCTCTGCGGGCCAGCCCTTGAGTGCTTCCCCAGTATCCTCACCCTTGGGGTTAGGGAACCTAGGGAGGACATCCTAGCATAGTCTTTAACATCCATTTATGGCCCTGCTGCCCACAACTATTTCTCACTCCTTTTGCATTGTCCTCATACTTTCTGATGCTCGCTGTGCCAAGAGCTAATTTGTGTTACCTGTTCCAAACTGATTCCCTGATGGTTTCGTCACTTGCTCCCTAGGACTTGGTGAAAGACAGGTCTACAGTTGTCATGTCCACCTCTTTAGTGGCCACTGGATACAGCCAAGGGTGCCTCGGACCAGCAGACAAGTCCAGTTCACTGGTATGGATGTTATTAGTCTCAACTGTGTCCACAGCAGGATAAATACACTGATGGAAAAGCACTTGAGAAACATTTGTGGGAATGTGACTTCTCTGAGATTCACTGCTCTGTGAAATCTGGAAGGGATCATGAGCTTCCAAGGCTCTTTGGAGGGAAGAAGGGGTGGACAACAAACAGGGATGCACAGCAGGCATCAGTTGTAAGTGTTGTAGGAAAAAATCATTCTAGAAACAGCTTGTGCATCAACAGTCAGAACTGATACCAAAAGAGGGAAGATCAGGACAAACAGGGAAATTTTATGAGGCATAATTAATCAGATTCACCAAATAAGATACAGCTCTGCCTCAGAGGAAACTGGAGAAGTAGAGAGGCAGAAAATGATGCTGAGTGTCTCTCTCTCCCCACACCCAACATGCAAATCCATCCTGAGCAATTTCTGGAGCAGCACAAGGTCAGTAATTGATTTGGAGACCTGAGTTTCTGACTACATCACAATGCAGATGTGCTTCCCAGCCCGGCTGGCAGCCACGCAGCTCCCACTGCAGCAAATGAACTCGGAATACAAAGAGAGAAGGGAAGGAGAAAGAACACACTCTTTCCCTTGACAAGCAAGCAACAGGGAGACAAAAAACCCTTTCCATGCCAAATTAACCCAGTTTTGTCTTGAGTTGCAACCCCCTCCCTGTCATTCTTTGTTCTCAGAGCACAACAACTGGCTGAGATGGCCTTGCTGGAGTAAAAGTTTGCTGGAGGAGGAGGAGAAGGGGATCATCTAGACTTGTTATTTGCTTGAGCTGGAAGCGTCTGCCTTGGAAATTACATTGTAGCTTCAATAGCCAGAACAGCTCTAGTCCTCCTGGTCTCTCACCCCTCAGCTCAGGTGTCTTTTGGGAAGGACTGAGAGAAGTGGTTCAGTCACCTTCCCTGGAGGTGTTTAAGGGATCGGTGGATGAGGTGCTGAGGGACATGGTTTAGTGATTGATGGGAATGGTTGGACTTGATGATCCGGTGGGTCTTTTCCAACCTGGTGATTCTATGATTCTGTGAACCTCATCCCAAGGCTGAAACCATGATGGTATAGGGGGGAACAGTGGCTCCTGGCCATGGAGGATGAGTGCTGGCCCAATCATGTGTAACAGAGACATTTGGGAGCCCTTAAAAACCTTCTGAGTCCTGGACTAATGCATTCTTCCCCTGCAGAGCCCAGGACATCTGGAGATTCAGGGCGGGGATAAGAGAAATTTGTAGAGGTTTCATCTGTCTTTAGTGATTGAACACAATCTTGCTCAGGAAAATCTTACACTCATGACAGAAGCTTAAAAGTGGGGGCTAGGATGAAGATGTACCTGCAAATCGAGATCCCAAGGAGGGAAGGCCACCTTCATCCTTTCCCACTGAACTCCTGTTCTTACTTGGTCCTTGCTATGATAAGGATAGACACTGTTGTTGCACAGACTGATGGGCCAGTAAAGGCTCTTGGGGTGATGACAGCCGTCCTTCGGGACGTGGATGGAGAATTACAGCTTTTTGTAGTGAATCTTGATGATCCAAAACAGCCACACCTCTGGTTTAGGGGCTTTGGTACCTGAACAGTACAACTTCAGAATATAAAGCAGCTTCCCCAAAGAAGGGAGATTTTGCAGTGGTTTTAAAAAGTTCATAGATCCTCTAAGCTCAGGTGCGTAGGTTTTAAGACCAGCCTGCATGCTTACCAGCTTTGGATTTTACAACAGTGGAGCAGGATGATGTCAAGACTCATTATGAAATACTCGGGGAAAAAAAAAAGGAAAACATTTTTTATGGAGCCCAGAAGAGCTCTGGAAGTGAGACATATGTGAGTGTTGCCCCAGCCTGGCAGAGCTGCCCTGATAGATAGACACAGTGAACCAGCTCCATCCAGAAAGGGACATATCAACAAAAAGGCATCTGGGGTTCCCTCTCTCATCATCCTTGAGGAGCAGTGCAAAGACTAGCCCTACCTGCCGTGGACTCAGTTTGCTCCACAGCATCCAGGAGAAAGGATGCCCTTGGATGCAGCCAGTGCAGGATAAGCACTAAAAACTAAGCAGGGAAATATCCGGTAACACCACAGACAGTAAAGCAGGACCAGCATAGGTTTTTTTTATTACCTTGTTAATTATGTCATTTTTGGTAATGAGTGTAGGGATAGTGAGGCAGTGAGCTGGGTGACTCAGTAACTGGACAGACCTCAAGTGGGGGTGGTGGGGACTCTTCTGGTCCTTTTGTTCCTCGGTTCTCCCCTGTACCCTATTTCGTACAAAAGAAGATGTTACAAAGAAGGGAATATATTTTACTGTTTGGGATGCGGAGGAAGGAGAAACCAAAACGCGAGCTAGTCAGCAGCTCCTCAATCAAGCATGGTTTTCTGTAACACCAGTGCTACCCTCTGTCTCTTAGAAGGGCTGGAGCAGGAGTTTCTGGCAGTCAGCTGGAAGGCAAGGCTGAAGGAAGAACATCTGCATCCTTTTGAAGTGCGTGTTCTTATCTCAGTCCTGCAGTCAAGGGTGTTTCAGAGAAAAAAAAAAAAAAAAGGGTGTTGGAGGGTGTGATGGGGAGGAGAGAGGAGCTGCAAAACAGTAATGCAAGGCGCAGGCACAGGAGTCTGGTGTAAAAGAGGAGAGGGGAATTTGGAAATGAAATGTATCACCAGGATCCATCCTCTGACAGTGGTTCTTGCTTGGGGCGGTGCTACTTAGGTACCAAAGGGTTGTGCTTCACCTCCTGTCCCCCAGGGATGGCCAGCACAGACCTTCTCCATCATCCAACCTGCCTGCATTGGCAAGGGCTGCCAGAGGCAGCAGGGTTGCCCCCTGTCCCTGTGCATTTGTTGCAGTCACAGGAGCAGCAGGCAAGCAGGGACAATGTGGCTGGAGGTCACAGCACAGTAACAAGGCAGTAATTGTACACTTGGCCCATCTGACAGCCTGTAGGGTGACAACAATAGTTGGAGTTGATGATCTTAAAGGTCTTTTCCAACCTTAATGATTCTGTGATTCTATGAATGACCCAAGGGCTGGTTTACAACCCTACCCTGGAGCATCATCATGTACAGCTCTGGAGCTCTATCCCTTGGCACTTTTTGAGCAAATATCCTGAAAACAGAGATTAAAATGAGTGTTGCAGCCACTGTATGCCACTGTACAATGAGTCTTACTTCTGCACACTGACACACACGTGCTGCTGGACACTTATCCACATGGATGCTCACATACAGTGGAACACTCAGACATGTATGTGAGTGTTGTGCACTCACTTCGTGCTCTACACTTACTACATGTAAACTGTTTTCACAGGTACAACACACAGAGCAAAACATATGTGCACAAGCATTGTAGCACACTGCTTAATATGTTATTTTCACCTGGAGTCCTGTGTACAATTCTGGAGTTCTCAACACAGAAAAGACATGGATCTGTTAGAGTGAGTCCAGAGGAGGCCACGAAGATGATTAGAAGATTGGAGAACCTCCCATACAAGGACAAGAGAGAACCTCCCATACAAGGAGAGAGTTCGGGTTGTAAAGCCTTGAGAAGAGAAAGCTCCAGGACTTCACTGTGAGCATCCTTGCCTGGGTTGGCAAAGGCAGCCATGTGCTCAAAGAAGCCAGTATCACATTTGGCTTTACTGGAAAGGCTTTCCTGGTGCCCTCAGAAACAGAGTTTAACAAAAAGCAGTGACTCAGAGGAAGGGAAGTCTAGCACAGACACCACCCCATTCTTCCTGGTCCAGGTAGCCAATGGCATCCTGGACATATCAAGTTGAGAAATGCGCTCTTGAACACATAACCTGGGACTTAGAGACAGATAAAATCTTAGGAGAGACCCTTTCAGGTAGGGAACGATGTTAATGTCTGCATTGCAGGGGAAGGGGAAGGCCAAAATTTGCTGGTCAGGTCTGAGACAGAACCACGGACACAGCAGCGTTTCCTGTCACAGGGAATTTTCCTCCTTATTTCCCAAAATATCCAACACCAGCAAATTCTGGCCCTTCCCTCTGGCACTGGCACTGGACAGATGGTTGCAGGAGATAGCTCAGGTATGAAGCCAGCTCCTCCATGCTCAAACCCCTCCCTTTTCCCTCTGCTTCCAGGCAAGAAAGGGGACGACTAGCACAAAATCCATGGCAACCCTCCCCTCCTCTGTGCCTTTGTCTGCCGCTGGCACACCCCTCAAGCTCTCACTTTTTGCTCCCCTCCCAGATTTCAGAGGAAGGAGCTTTGCTCTTCTCTCCCCACCCTGGGCAGTGCTGCCTGGGGACAGAAGAGGTGGGTTTTACCTCCTACATCACCAGCATCACAAAACCCACGGGTGTTGTGCACAGATGCTTGCTGGGAGCAAGCAGTGAGCTTGCATGGATGTGTGAGAGCTGGTGTGCGTGTAAGCTTGCAAAAATGACCCAGCAAAACTGCGGAACCTCTCTGTAAGCAGCCAGGCAAGGACATACACTATCAGGATTCATGGCTTGTTCTGAAGGTGGGTAAATAACCTGGACTGCCAACCCTAAGCTGATTATTTCCACCTGCAAACAGACTAGTGGAAAAAAAATCAGGCTGTAACTGCAAAAATCCTCTCACCAGCAATCCAGTAAGTAAAAACCGGGGTGCTCCCCTTTAAAAAGAACCTACAATAATACACATAGTCACCTATGAGGTGATAGGCAGTCCCTATCAGTGAAGCAGCATGCTTCCCTCTCTGGGATCCACAAAGGGGAACAGTAAGAGTTTACGCTCAGCCTGCTCTTTGCAAACAACCCTCCTAAAGCAAGGCTGGAGTCCACGACTTGCACACAAGGCGAGAGCTCTGTAAGTGCAGCCTGCAGAGGACAAATCCGTAGGAACAGGGAAATCTGCCATCTTTCCAAGCAAAAACAGGCCAGAGGAAAATCCAGAAACCCCTGTCTGAATCCCCTCCTACTGAGCCAATCCAGATATGAAATTAATTTTGCCTCTTTTAAGAGCAGTCCTTGAATCCTCCCTCTTCTCTGCTCAGACAACTTCCCCCATGGAAACAACCTCCTCTAAAATATGTGAAAACCTTCCAGGTACCTGGACACGATGAATTGAATCTTTGCATCCCAGGAATAGTGTTGGCACTGTGCTGTTGCCAGACACTCCTGACTTTCGTCCTGCTCCCTTAGTAATCACCCTGGGAGACTGGGATGAACCCCCAAGGAATCCTGTGCTGGCAAGAGCCCCCCAGTGCCTGGCCAAGCAACCAAACATCTCTCTGGCTGGTGGCAGACAACCACGGCAGCAGGAGCACCATCTCTTCTGCATCCCCTTGCCTGGAGGCTTTGTGTCCAAGAGACCCTGTGTGCAGCCCTGGCATGGAAAAGGGACGACTTTGCAGCACGGGTTGGGGCAGGACATTCCTACACCCGCAGGAGGAGCTCAGATGCCTGGCACGATGCACTCCACATCTCAGGATGCGAGCAGGCTTGCTGAAGCCGGTAACGCTGCTTCTGCTTGAAGATAAGCATGTGCTTGCAGCCTGGGCTGGCTGGAGCCCAGCACCAGCACAGAGAGGGCTTTGTATTTGTGGGATGCACAGGGCGATGGGGCAGAGCTGCTCTCCGAGGAAACTGGAGGCCCGTAGACAAAACAGGTCTCTGGGGAGAAGATAAAAAGGGACCTTTCTTCCTTCGCTTTTCGCAGGAATGGAGGAGAGCTGCACATCGTAATTAATAAGCCGCAGGTGATTAAACCCCTGCAGCCGCTAAGCAGTGAAAGGAAAACAAAGAGGCACAGGGGGGAGCGGGGAGGCAAGAGTAAACACTCTCGGCAGGGCACTGCTAGGAAAGAAAGGCTGGCTAAGCTTGGAGGGATGGGAAACGGAGCCACGATGGCACCTCTCAGATCTGCTGGGCTTGAACTCACCAAATGCCTTATTTCCTATGGGCTGTGATGCTGGCAGCTAGTCTTGAGATAGATGCTCCCACCAGTTAGAGCAAGGGAAGAGGAGGACAGTGTGATATCAGGGGAAAAACATGTCCCTGTGCCCTCTGCAGGAGCTGAGTCCTTAGCCAGGCTGGGCTGGATGTCTGACCAAGCCATGGAAACACTGGCTGGTTTGGTGCTTGGGGAGGGATCATCTGCAAATCCCACTTACCACAAGTATCAGCTGAAGCACTGTAGCTGAACCTTTGGGGAATGCAAAACCTTGGATTCACAGTCTGTAACTACATCTAAGGAGTAAGTAAAACAGGTCCAGAACTATCTTTTGGTCCCAAGAACCAAGTGGCATGATATGGATGTCATTGTGTGGCATCCATGCCTGTAGCTAAACTTCCTTTCTCCCAGCTAGGGGAGGTTGCAACTGGAGATCAGCCCATGGTACCATCAGTTTCTGGGTGTGGTTTGGGAAAGCATTGCTGGTATATGCCAGGGAGTATGGGGCTGACTGTGGGGCTCACCCTCAGCTGTGTTTTCTTTGCTAGTTAAGACATGGCATATATCTCCCCTTGTAGCATAAGATGATGCTGAGAAGTTGAAGGTTCCTATCCCTCTCCCATCCTTCCTACCCAGCTCCTATGCATTGCACACACATTTGTGCAGCCATGTCGGGAGCAGTAGTGATGAACTTATTTAGGTTTTAACTACTGTTGCTTAACCACATGGAAAATACAAGGCATAAAGTCAATCCTGTCCTGCCACGCTTGGGTTATTGTTGGGAAATAGGGGAAAAAGTGGGGAGAGTCATTAGCAAGCAGGTAGGTTGGAACATGGAAGGGATCCAGACCAGTTCTAGTGACAGCAGGACCAGCCCTTTTCTAGTTTTCTAGGAAAGAAAAACTTTCACCACCAAGCTCTTTACATACCACCTTGCCTTCTTCTTGCTAGCTTTTAAGCTCATCAGCTGACCAAGTCACAGAATTATAGAATCATCAATCATGGTTTGGGTTGGAAGAGACCTTAAAGATGATGTAGTTCCAACCTCCCTGCCATGGGCAGGAACACCTCCTACTGGGTCAGGTTGCTCAAAACCTCATCCAGGTTCGCCTTGAACACCTCCAGGGATGGGGCAGCCACAACTGCTCTGGGCAACCTGTTCCGGTGCCTCACCATTCTCAGAGGAAAAAAATTCTTCCTAATATCTAATCAAAATCTCCCCTTTTTCAGCGTAATATCATTCCCCTTCATCCTGTCACTGGACCCCTGGTAAAGAGTCCCTCCCCACTTTTCCTCTAGACCCCCATGTAGGTCCTTGTCCATCAATGTGCTTGACCTACTGGCATTGCATCTGGAGAGAGTCTTGAGAAGACAAGCTGTAGATTGAAGACTCTGGACCCCAGGAGAGACATCAACTTATCTGAAGAACTAGGAGGTTGCTATGAGGGGAAAAGGTGTCCAAGACAGCTGGCTGATTTTTTAAAGAAAACTTATTCAGAGCTTGGGAACAAACCCTGCCTTTGCACAAGAAAATCAGGAATTTCAGCACAAAGCCTGCATGGCTAATTAAGATGCTTGTTAGTGAACTGAGCTGCTAAAAGGGAGCATACAAGAAATGTAAATAAGGAGAGAAAATGAAAGAAGAGTACAAATGCATTGCTTGAGTACTTAAGGATAAAAGCTGAAGGGCTAAAGACCAGCTGGAGCAAGGACTGGTCAGGGATGCTAAGAAAAATAAAAAGGGGGGTTGGATGTACTTTAACAGCATACTTCAGGGAAAACATTGGTTGGCTGTTGGAAGAGGGAAGGTAGCCTAGTGATGCATAATTATGGAAAAGGCTGAATGCATTTCTCTTGCATATAATGGCAGATTTGGGAATTAAAAAACCAACTAGCAGTGGAGGAAGAAAAAGGTGAGGGACTATTTAGTGAAGATGAACGTATTTTGTAGTAGCCTTCCAGTACTTAAAAGAGGCCTGCAGGAAAGATGCAGATGGGCTTTTTGTTGTGGAGTGCAAGGATAGGAAAAGGGTGAATGGTTTTAAGCTGAAAGAAGGGAGATTTAGATTAGATATTGAGAATGGTTTTTTTCCGTGAGGCTGGTGAGACACTGACACAGGCTGCCCAGAGAAGTCGTGGATGCCTCAACCCTGCAGGTGTTCAAGGAAGGTTTGGATGAGTTTTGGATGAACCTGATCCAGTGGAAGGTGTTCTTGCCCATGGGAGGGGGTTTGGAACTGGATGATCTTTAAGGTCTCTTCCAACCCAAACCATTCTGTGATTCTAGGATTCTATTTACACCCATCATGATTCATGAGATCCATGAGATCCCTTCAAGTACTCTGACAGAGCTCTCTTATGTGGTTGCTGAGGTGCTGCCTGTCACTGACAAAAAAACATGGTGTGTGGCCTCTGTCCACATATCAGGTGTCTCCAAGTGTTATACATGTCTTAAGAAAAGGAAAGAGGAAGATGTGGAGAGCTGTAGAGGCATTAATTTCTCGATATATGAAGAGCAAGAAGACAGGGATTCAGGGACCTCAAGTTGCAGGACATTGTTGTATGGAGAGTGGTGTACAAGCTGCTCTGAAGAAAGAGACGTAGAACTTGAGGGTGAGAGAGAGGATACAGGGGAATTGGCTTTTCTTCCTTGGTGAAAATGTCTTTAGGTAAGGGCCAGGAAGAAGGCTTACATTTTGTAGGTATGAAGAAACCCCTTAGTACTGAAGTCCTGGTACTGAGTCCTTTCCTTCTCTGCCGGAACTCTGAAAGAAGGAAGAAGTCATGAGTAATGGGACAGATTTCACCTTGCACTGTAATACATGACAAATCTTGATGCTTAGATCAGTTCCTGCCTTTGCTCATTCCAAAGGAATAGCTGGACAACCGCGACGCAAAGAGAACTTGCAGGAACCTGGGCTCAGTTAGTTGGCTTCCAATCCTTCTGTATATTTTGCAATAAACAGTCGTTGGTGAGGGCAAAGTAATGGTGAGAGAAATCCGGAGTTTCCACTCTCCTGGGGACTGTCCTGACTGCTGAACCATCACATGCCCCTTCTGACCTGGTTGCTCTCAAACAAGGCTCACCTCAGAGAACCTCCCTCCCTCTGGATAAGGAAATGGAAAAAAATAAGGGATAAGAAAATGCTAAAAAACCCCAAAGAAGTGCAGTTCCTAGGCAGTGTGGCTTCCTCTATATAGCTAACCTCTTGTCTGAAGCTTTCTCCTTTCCCTCTGGCAGTGGCTCAGCACTGCTGTGTGGCATCTTGGCAATCCCATCCAGAGCAGACAGTGCGAGAACTTTCATTGACTTTTCATGTTTGTTTTTTTGCATGCAGGAGGGTTTCCAGGAACGCCACAATGCACTGTTGTTCAGAGAGGTGCTAGAGGATGCCTCTCCTTTGTACGAGGCTCCTGGTGCATCCTCCCTCCACTGTCCTCTCCTCCTACATGAAAAGGAACTGTTTGATAAATAATTCCCTACTTTTTTTGCTGTTTGCATCTTCTTACCAAGGTGTCTAGGGAGCATTCTGTGAGGTGTTCAGACATATGGTTTAGTAGTGGACAGGTACAATTTGACTTCATGATCCAAAAGGTCTTTTCCGAACAAACAATTCTATGATTGTTGGTTTAGTGATTGATAGGAATGGTTGGACTCAATGACCCAGTGGGTATTTTTCAACTTGGTGATTCCATAATTCTGTGATCCCTGGAACCACTGCTCAGAGCAGAGTGGCAGCTAATGAAGATAAATAAGATTTTATAGTAATCTTTCTTAACAGGTTGGCCAAGCTCTTCCATGGGGATCTGAGAGGACCGGCGTCTGCTTCCCATGATGGGTGGGCTTATAAGAGACCCAAGCAGGGAAGAAGAAATTCATCAGGACTTTACTAGGTTTTGTGCTGTGGCTATGTTTGTGCTGAGAAGCATTTCCAGGTGCTGGAGTTCAACTCTTCCATGGTCGTCATGGTGCCTGGCAGGGTTTAGGCATCGGACAACAATCTACAGGCAAGGTTTAGGAGCTTGCCTGGGTCAAGAACCATTCCTAAGATGTAGTTTTTCTGCTGCTTCCTAGTTTTGTAGTTAATAATATGGCCTTGGACAGATTGACCACTTGGCCTTAGGTCAGAGGATGCTGGTGGAGATGCAGTTCTTGGTTTTTACCTTCAAATGAGTGATTCTACCTCTGGGTGGGAGGTTTGTATGTCATGAATCAAAACCAGTTTGTCTCTACAGCCTCGGCTTAGAAGTGTACTAGGGAACTGTCCCTTTGCAAGAATTTGAGTCATTAGTGATTGCTGCTTTATTAGAAAGGTTTATTGCACACTGTCCTGTGTTTGCTCATGAAGATGCTACGACTCCATTGGTAAACTGAACAGCATCAGAGTCCCTTTTCTGTCCCCAGCACCAACTAGTCTGTTCCAGATGGGCCATGGCTAAACCCTCACGCCCTAACAGGTAGCTGCACCCAGCCTGACTATTTGAGATGGTTGCTGGCTCAGTTACTCCTGAGCAATACCTGTCAGTTATTTGGGTCAGTTCTTGCTGGACTGGACCAACACCATGTCAGGAACCATGCTGACAATCAAGCAGACAGAGCTTACGCTTGGTAAGCCACATGCCAAAGCCCTTGAAGCTGTGCCTGTACTTGGCAGCTTGGGAAGGGGGACAGGACAGTCTAACAAGCTGCTGTTTTCACAAGATGAGCTTAATAGCATTAAGAACTTGATCCCTCTGATGTGGTTAGAAGGCTTGCAACAGGCTTCCAGTTTTAATTTACCTGCAGGACAGGCTTTCGTCTAAAAGCCCAGTCTCAGCAGCTTCCAGGGTGGCAAAGGACATGCTGAGCCTGCCAAGCTGGACACATCTTAAAGGCCAGAAGGTCCTCAGCTGTACCTCAGACTGAGCAGCCACAGCGTGGGTTATCTCACATCTCATTTTCCACCTTATAATCTGAGGAGAATTGTTCTAACTATATTTCTGGTGTGGTAGGAAGGAGCTGACCTTTGCAGAGCTCTGCAGCGCACTGTTAATGGGATTCCTGCTTCCCGTTGAGTTGCCTTCCTAGCTACCCAGGCCAAAGCAGTCGAGGGAAATTTCCTCTGCTTCCCCGAGCAATCTCCATCCTAAAGAAAAACCCTTGTAGCACAAGGCATTTTTGGAGCAGCTCCTTCCTACCCGCATTGTTCCTCGGGAGGAGAGACAACGATCTAAGAATGCAAAGCTCTTGAAACCCTTCCAGAAAGCTGCGATTTATGAGCAGCCTGTTCCAACTAATGAAGGGAAATCACCAGTGGGACAAAAACATTGTGTAATAACCCCCCTTTTCCTCCTCTCCCTCTGAGAGGCAGGAGTGGGGGGGCTGAGACAACCCCCTGGGAGAGAGGGGATTGGGAAAGGGGGCAGTGATAGAGGCCTGGGCATCTTCCACCAACATGTCAAGGCTGGGTCACTGCAAACCTCCTGTGGTGGCTGACCCAGGGTGTTCTGCAGCACATTGAGATGGTGAAGGCAATGGCAACCAGGATGGCCTGGCTGTCCCAAGGCTTGAACCACAGGGACTCTGCACGGTCCTCCTTTTGTGAGTGGATGGTGCAAATCCAGGTCTTGGCTGCTCTGGATGAAAGATCCACAGAGCTGTCGTCTTGGTCCTTGATAAAATACATAGAAAAGGTGAGAGATGAAAACTTAAAATCAAGAGTCTACCCTAGATGTGATCATCATTTACCTCAAAATCCACATTCAACCATTGCTGCTTGGGACTTGGTTTCACATGGATGTGTGCAGTCACTCAAGGGTCAGAGGTGTCCCTTGGCTGGAGAGGGGAGGGAGGTGCCAGTGTTTCTCACCTTTCTATGTTTCCTAGGAAACATGAAGACTGGTGAGGATTTCTGGGAGCAGTTTGCACATCTTTTGGTGCTACTGTCCTTTAGGGGACTGCGTGGTTCCTCTGGATTCTGACTGGGCTATAAGCAACACCCAAAGGCTGGTTTCATAGAATCATAGAATGATTCGTGTTGGAAGGGACCTTAAAGATCATTCAGTTTCAAACCCCAGCGATGGGCAGGGATATCTTCAATTGGATCAGGTTGCTCAAAGCCTCATCCAGCCTGGCCTTGAACACTTCCAGGGTTGGGGCTTCCATGACTTCTCCAGACAACCTGTACCAGTCCCTCACCACCCTCACATTAAAAAAACTCTTTACAATATCTAATCAAAATCTACCTTCTTTCAGCTTAAAACCATCACCCCTCTCCTTGAAGTTTTGGGATGCTTAGCTCCATTGAGTGTATCTCCTCAGATTTGTACTTGGTTGTAAAATGTGCAGTGAGGGAAGTGAGTCTGATTCTAGTTTTGGTGTGTAGCCTGCCACCTCCTCCTTGTAATCCCTTTTTTTTTTTTCTCCCTCCTACCCTCCCCCTGCTTCTGTCTTCCCTGATCTAACATAAAACACACTTAGCAGACAGCACCATTCTGTGAAAAAAAAAAAACCCACAAGGTGCTGGGTATACTCCAGCTGGGTTGGTTTTTTTTTTCCAAATATATATATATATATATATACACACACACACACACACACACATGAAAGAGGCTACATTGTGAATGCTGAAATACCATGTAGCAGAGAAAATGTGAAAATCCAGTCTTTAAGTCCTTAAACATGTCATTCCCTGGCCTTCCTGCTGTAAGTGGGGCCTATCAGAGCATTTCTGTGATATCTCTATTGAATTTCATTAAGGGTTATATGGAGGCAATTGCAGGAGATGTCAAAACACAAATCACGCACTGATTATATGATAGTGCTTTGCAGTGCCAGAAGAGTGAAGAATGAGACACTCTTCTAGGAACAATGACCCTTTTCATTGCTGCTCCAGTGAGGCTGTGACAGGTGAGCAAGGTCTTGTCCATCAGTACATTACAGCAGATCAAGCCAAGGAGCATGGCCAGTTGACCTTAAGTTAAAATATATAAAATTGCTTTGTGCTTCCTCCTAACTGACTCAAAGGAAGTCAAAAATAAGGCTGCTCCAATTTGATTTTAAGTGATTTCTTCAAGCTGAAAAATATATAGAACTCTGAATTGACTAAAACACCGGGAATTGGATCTAGGTGGATGAATGCCTGATAGTCACGGAAAAAAAGAGAAAGTGGAAAATATTAATAAGGGCTACTTCAGGGAAATTATTTTGGCTGCTCATTACAAAACAATGTTTGAATGAAAATGAGGTGTTAATGTTTCAGTTTTAAATTAATATTTTTAGAATTGTTTTAAGTAAAAGCAAAATGTAACAAATTTAAATACCAGACTGACTTCCCCCATCCAAAATTGGCATATACATGAGCTTTTGGAGGTGAGAAAAGAAATATGTGAAATTTGGTCTTCTAGTTAGCCTTGAAAAATCTGTGATATTCCATTCTGTCTTTGAGCAACCTGATCCAGTGGTTCCCTGTCCATGGCAGAGGAGTTGGAACTGGATAATCTTTTAAGATCCCTTTCAACCCAAACTATTCCATGATTCACTTGGACTAGTCTCAAACTTGCTCTTTAATTTCAGTAAGGAACATATATCATTGCTGGGCAGGTGTGGACAACCCTTGACTCAATGCTGAGCCCCAGCTCTACTTTAAATATAGGTAGATGAAGTGCTTATGGATATGATTTAGTAGTAGACAGGTACGATTGGACTTGATGATCTCAAAGGTCTTTTCCAACCTAGGGATTCTCTGATTCTATGATCTGAGCAGCCTGATCCAGTGGGAGCTGTCCCTGCCCATGGGAAGGAGGTGGAATCATTAAGGTCCCTTCCAACCCAAACTATTCTATGATTGTATAATATCAATACAGCACCTAACATAAAAGTATGATTTTTTTTTTTACTGTCTTTCTGGTACATTTTTGTTCAAATACATAGTAAGTTCTTCCACCTTAATTTCTTCCCTTCTCCTTCAGACTACAAGGTGGAGCAATTGCTAATGGAGCCATTGTGGAGTCCTAGCGATGTGCACAGATAGAGAAACCTTGTACACCTGTAAACCTTGAAGGCACCAGACTGGTGCTTCCCCAGCCATTTTCCAGGTAGAGCTGGAGCCATTGAACACAGAGAACAGAGCCAGACATCAATACAGACAATTTTTTAATTAAAAAAATTGTGCATTTTGATGAACAGCTGGCAGTTATAACCATTCCCCATTTCACTTAATGCAGAAAATACATGTCTGGACCCCAGACGTCTGATATTTCTAAAGCATGTACAATAACCTCCTAAGACTGTGCTTGAGCTAACCTCCAGCATTTAGCTGCCAGATATGAGCCCAAAGGCAGAACCACTCTACAGCTGACTCTAGCTGATCCCAGAGAGAACTAGTCCCCGTCTTTCAAGGCATTGTTTTCTCTGAGAAGTTGTCTTTGCTTTCTTTTAATTGAAAATTTCACTGAAAATCAACATGTGGGACATGAATTAATATTTTTTTATTAAAAACGTAAACAAAGATTAATTTTAATTAGTGTTTTTTGTTGCTTTTTTTTTTCTTCAGGATATCTGTGGGGAAATAAGGCTATTTCTCTATTAGTAAGCTAAAAGGCATCATTACTGGTTATCTTGTCCAGAGTCCAACTGGCAGTCTGGCCACAAACCAATTAAACCTTCACCAAGTGGGCACACAAGATTCAGCACCCAGACACGGCACTGATTCACTTACTGGTCTAGAGTTCCAGTGGCCAAAATACCTCCTACCTTAGCAGAAAGAAATGATACTCAGTGAGCTTCAAATTGGAGGGCTAGGCATCACCGAGGGGTTATGGATTATGGGAGACAGCGAGCTGAACTCAGCTTCGATTACCTGCCAGTCCTCAGCCCCATGTGGCTACAAACACCTTTGTGATGTTAATTCATTCTTCCCATGGAGACTTGTGGAGGAAGATGAATTATTTGTCTTCTCTGCATCAACCTAAGCTCTCTGTGGAAACCCAGATTTGAAGCCTCACTGCGTTTTCCCAGGCATGGCAGAGTATCATTGGCTTCTGGTTCACGTCATTTGTTTGGGAACAAAGAGTTGGGTCCACCACTCAACCTCCAGAGAGAGGCATCCTGCGGGCTCACATGCACACACACAACTTATGCCCACACAGAGCTTACAAACACATTCAGGTACAGGCACATCAACATGGCCACACAGCTTTTAGCTCAATGCTTGCTTGCATCTCCGTCTTGTCCCCAGGCCTTGAGCTGGTGCTGCGTGGGCATAATCACGTTCAATCAGCAACAGAGCTCTCAGCTTGGGCATGTGGCGGAGAGCAGAGCTGGGATGGGGTGATGGATGGAGAGACTGCACCTCTCTGCCACTCTGATGTGGCCAGAAGAGATGTCAACACAAGAGGGAGAACCTAGAGGCATCCACACTTCCTCTAGACAGACTGTCTTGGGTGCCAGATGTCCCAAGATTGCCATGGCTAGGTTGCTTGTGTCCCTGCCCTTGCTGGGCTACATCACTGGTGTCTTCGCCCTCCGTGCCGCAGACAGGCAGGTGTGCAGCTGTGTGCACTGAAAGGCAAGAAAATATAACATCCATTTACATATTGCCAAGCAGGGAGGGAATCCCACGTGTTTACTGCAAGTCCAAAGCTCATTGCAGCAGTATTTCTCCTTTTAATTTTATAGTCATACTTTATGTTCTTTACACAGAAGTCCCTTTTCTCCTCTTGAAGTTCTTTTCTCTGATGGAAGTGTGTTGCTACAGAGGATCCAAGATTTGCTGGTGTTGCAGTTGAGGGAATGTCAGCCTGGTATAATCTCTCCAATGTGAGATGTCTTGGGTGTAAGTTACCTCCTTTGCTTTATTGCTAGCAGGGGGTAATGACACAGTGTCTTGTGGCTACAGCTGACAGGATCAGGAACACATACTGCTCTGGATATAACTTCAAGGGCAAACAGGTGACTTCTAACAGGCCAGAGTCTCTATATTAAATGTGTCCATGATCCTTCCATAATCTGTACCACAGGCAAAATTAAACTAAAGTAAACTGAGCTCAACAGGGCAAGTCAACAAAACTGTCTTCTCACCACTACTTGGGGCTGCAGAGCATCTAACCCACAGTCCCTCACCTGCTGGAAAGGCTCCTTTCCATTGGAAATCAGCTTCCCATCTGAAACAGCCCTGTGCACCCCGTACTTGGGTCAGCAGAGGCCAAGACTCAATGCCCAAGGAGACATCCAGGAAGGAAAATGACTTAGAAGAGAGGGCTTAGCTGGGGAGGAGGTAAAAGGGAAGGGAAAAGAGATTTTGCATTGCTTTGTGGTTGATCCTTGACCACTGCTTTGATTTTTGAGTACAACCACCCACACTGGAGCTGCATCCTCTTAAAAGAAGAGAAAGAGAAGGGACTTTGCAAAGGAGCAGGCTAAGTGCACGTGTTAGGTTCAGATGCTCTCCACACCTCCTCCATGCAGGTCCTGTCTTCCTGACGACATCTCTGGGCCTTCTCAGTGTGCAGCTCTGCTGCTCTGCCCTGCGACCAAGACCAGCTGTGGGTTCCCTGTTTGCCCCTGTTCCCTCTGCCCCTGTTTGGCTTCTTTTTGCCCAGCCCTCAGGCAGAGAGAGCCCTGGTGCTGCCCAGTCCTCTCTCTCTTTTACCCCCATCCTTCCCTCTTCTTCCCCGCTTCAACACAGTGAGAACCGGCGAGAGTTGATGTTCATCTTGGTGACCCCGATGAGCTTGAGTGGCGTGGAGAGACTGAAGGAGCTCACGAGGGGGAAGTCACAGAAGAGGTCAGAGAGCTCATCCCTCTCCTCCAGCTCGTACGTGGCATCATTGAGCATGCGCTGGTGCAGGTGGCAGGTCTGCTCAATCTTCAGCTTGTTGATGTCGCTGCGAAGGCGCATGAGCTGCCTCGCCAGCTGCTGGTCCTGCAGGCGCATTTCTGCCTGAAACACAAGACAGAGGGGAGGGAGGATAGAAGGTATTGGCAAGGGCACAGCAAATTTGCTTATTGTGCTGCTCCCTGCTAGAGACTGCACCAAATAATTGGAAATGTGCGTCATCTAAAGATGCTACCCCATTGCAAAGAACTGGAGAGGGAGGCAGTGGTCTTCCAAGCCAGCAGTGCACCCCAGTGAAATACCAGCTCATGATGGTGAATTTTTAGCAATCAGGAAGCCTGTGCCTGCTCAGATTTTCAGGAACACCAGGAAAGCAGAATTAAAGCCAGCCATGCCAAGGCTATTGGGTTGGGAATCCATCAGCACAGGCTTCAGAGCCTCCCTCTCAACCTTAAGCAAAGCTCAAATTAATTTTGTTCATACGGGAGCAGCCACAGAGAGAGGTAGCAATTAGAGGTGGAAAGGACCTATTAAAAGAACCCTAGAGAACCAATTCCCAAATACTCAGCCTGAATTTCCAGTCTGCATAAATCATAGCCGGTTCATGACAGCCAGGAACATGGCTCTCCATATCCCCCATGGCTTATCTTGCTGATTTGAAGTGGCTCTTGGGATGAGACCTCCATGATTTCCCACAGGAGAGAGAACAACTATGCTGCAGGCTTAATGAGTTAAATGTTTCAGAGGGTTATTTCCTCCTCTGGCACCTAACTTTGGAAGGTGGAAGATTCAGAAGTGATAAAAGAAAAGAGATGCTTTTTTATTTTTGTTTTCCAATCCTCACTTATATTTAAACAGAAAATTTATTACCATAGCATATTAGGGTTGGTAAAAGAAAGAGGTGAACACTTGGTGCAAGAATCAGCCTTTGTCTGTGGAACAGGAGCAGGCAGAGCTATAGCAGCAGATGCTGAGAAGACAATCCTCACATCTCACATCACATCCCTCCTCACGGAAAAGCAACAAACCACAAGTAACAAAGAAAAGAGAGGGGTGGGAGAGAAGCTGAACAACTCTTAGCAAACCCGGCAGCTTAAATCTCCCTGCAACAACTCGAGACAAGTAGGGAGAAAAACTGGCTTGAAAACAGTCAGCCCCAATACAATGTCCTTCCTCTTTCCCTGGTGTTGCCTCTATGGCAGGATATTAATTGGTAGTTGAAGGAAACCCTTGGCACCAAGGCTCCTGATTTTGTTTAATTTGGGTTTTTTGTTTTGACTCCCAGTGGCTTCCAAACCCCTTTCCATCATCTTCCAACAGTCCTGGAAGACTGGGGAAGTTCCACTGGACTGGAGGCTGGCTGATGTTGGCCCATCTACAAGAAGGGTCGCAGGGAGGATCCAGGGAACTACAGGCCTGTCAGTCTGACCTCAGTGCCAGGGAAAGTCATGGAGCAGGTGATCTTGAGTGCGATCATGAAGCACATGCAAGAGAACCGGGTGATCAGGCCCAGTCAACACGGGTTCACAAAAGGCAGGTCTTGCCAAACTAACCTGATCGCATTCTATGACAAAGTGACTTGACTGCTGGATGAGGGAAAGGCTGTGGATTTATCTTCTTGAACTTCAGTAAAGCCTTTGATACAGTTTCTCACAGCATTCTGCTACGGGAACTGTCACCTCTGGCCTGGCCAGGCGCACACTCTCCTGGGTGAAAAACTGGTTGGTTGACCGGGCACAGAGAGTGGTGGTAAATGGAGTTAAATCCAGCTGGAGGCCAGTAACAAGTGGGGTTCCCCAGGGCTCAGTGCTGGGTCCAGTCCTGTTCAATGTCTTTATAAATGACCTGGATGAAGGCATCGAGTGCTCCCTTAGCAAGTTTGCGGACGACACTAAGCTGGGTGGAAGTGTGGATCTGCTGGGGAGTCGGGAGGCTCCAAAGGGATCTGAACAGGCTGGACTGCTGGGCAGAGTCCAATGGCATGAGGTTAAACGCGGCCAAATGCTGGGTCCTGCACTTGGGGCACAACAACCCTGTGCAGCTACAGACTAGGAGATGTCTGTCTAGAAAGCTGCCAGGAGGAGAGGGACCTGGGGGTGTTGGTTGACAGCCAACTGAACACAAGCTGGCAGTGGCCCAGGTGGCCAAGAAGGCCAATGGCATCCTGGCTTGTATCAGAAACGGTGTGACCAGCAGGTCCAGGGAGGTTATTCTCCCTCTGTACTCAGCACTGGTGAGACCGCACCTCGAATCCTGTGTTCAGTTCTGGGCCCCTCACCACAAGAAGGATGTTGAGGCTCTGGAGCGAGTCCAGAGAAGAAAAACGAAGCTGGTGAAGGAGCTGGAGAACAGGCCTTATGAGGAGCGGCTGAGAGAGCTGGGGGTGTTTAGCCTGGAGAAGAGGAGGCTGAGGGGAGACCTCATTGCTCTCTACAACTACCTGAAAGGAGGTTGTGGAGAGGAGGGTGCTGGGCTCTTCTGCCAAGTGACAGGGGACAGGATGAGAGGGAATGGCCACAAGCTCCACCAGGGGAGACCTCATTGCTCTCTACAACTACCTGAAAGGAGGTTGTGGAGAGGAGGGTGCTGGGCTCTTCTCCCAAGTGACAGGGGACAGGATGAGAGGGAATGGCCACAAGCTCCACCAGGGGAGATCTAGACTGGACATTAGGAAAAAATTTTTCACGTAAGGATCATTGGTCACTGGAACAGGCTGCCCAGGGAGGTGGTTGATTCACCTTCCCTGGAGGTGTTTAAGGGACGGGTGGACGAGGTGCTAAGGGGCATGGTTTAGTGATTGATGGGAATGGTTGGATTCGATGATCCGGTGGGTCTCTTCCAACCTGGTTATTCTATGATTCTATGATTCCTGGGTATGGACTGTCCTCACCAACTTCTCAGTGCATTATACAATGCCCTGACCTCGTCTCCAGCTGCACCATGGTGCTGCCCTGGCCCCAAATCCATCCTTTACCTCACTCCTTTGACTTACTTCACTGGTTTCTTGGTTCCCTATGGTTTAAACAAGAAGCTAAGGAACAGACCTAGATGATGCCTACAGTAAATACATTGAATAATGCACAGCAGCAAAGTCTTCCTCTCCACTCAGTTGTGAGGAATGTTTTGGCAGCCTTTGAGCTGTAGCCACCTCTCACAGCCCTAAGCAATTCCATACAGACACTCTTTAGGAGTTAACACACAGAGATTCGTCCTCAGCACGCATTTGCGATACTTTCCCCTTGTCTGAATTTTAATAGTGTAGATGTGGTCAGATCATACCAGTTTGCCTCCAGGCTTGAAAATGAGCTGTTTAGTTTACAAGTACAGATGTAGCTGTAGAGGCAGGGGGTAAATTTATTCCTGGCCTGATAACTCATACATGAAGTTGCAGAAGGGAACGGAGGAAGGAAAATTCCCCTTGATAAGCTCCGCATGTGGCTGTGGCACTTCTACACGAGACCTCTTCAATGCCTGGTGCAAAGTCTGCTGCAACGAGGCTGTCAACCAGAACAGCTTCACAGTTGCTCTAACTTGTGATGCAATTCCTCCTCCTCCAGACAATGACTCCAAAGACTTGGGGATCAATCCTGCATCCTGGAGGACCTTCTCTGGTGCTCTCAGCCAGCAACTTGACTCCAGCTCAGCTGCCTGGAGAGGATTAAGTTCCCTTTGTACCAATCTCCAAGCGAATCTCTCAATCTCTCCCTCTCTTTCAGGAAATCTCCCTTGAATTGGTGACAGGATTGTGGCCATTTACCTTCTTCAAAAGAACAGTCTTTCCTTGCACACCTCATAGCCTGTGCCCCCACCAATGTAATGCAACTTGGCAGGTTTTTGTTCTCCCATGTGAGTTCCAATGAAAAAAAATTAATTTTGTCGATATGTTTTCTAGTTTCACAATGAATACTGTGGCTTGACATTTTATCACAAAGGAAATCACGAACGTTATTGAACTAACCCTTGGACCTTTTTCTTGTCAGTTTATCAAGCTACATAAGAAATGTCAACAAATACTTTTATTGAATGTTTTGAAGAATATGGGATTAAAAAAAATCCACCACTGTCAAAAAGGCTTTAAAAATTAATTATGAGGCCATTGTGGAGAGGTATGTGGGCTGGAGATTGCTTTTTTTTCCTTCACAGATCAGAGTCCCGCTTTTAGACTGCTTCTTGCTTTCCCTGTGTTTTGAGGAAGCTGCCTTGATTCCATGCAAGCCAAAAGACAAAGCCCTCAAGGGACATCCCTCAGGTGCTCAATCTCCAGTCACTCTTCCTTCCCATATTGGACCTGCTGACCCTGGCACTGATTGAACCAGCCAAGTAGCCTGCTGGCCATCCATTCCATGATTCTACAATTCTATGAAAAAACCCTCTTCTTCCCTCCAGGAAAGAAAGGCAGATGAGTGAGGCACACAGGCTGGCAATGGTTGATTAAAGGATGACATGCATAATGAGGAGATGACACAGAGGATGGAGGGTGTCACTGCTTGCTCCCCTTGGGAACCTGCCTTGGCTTACCAAGGGCTTGGGAGCTCCTTGCATGGTGACAGGTCCCATGCAGGTATGTCCAAGGGGTGACAATCAATCAGGGGGCAGGGCACCAAATTATGATGAGAAAGAGTGGGCCCTTCTGAGGAGCATAGCCACTCTCACTCTTCCTATCTTCACTGAGGCTTGGCTTGCTCCCTGTCCTCCCTTCATGGATTTGTCCCATTAAACACTGCTTTGTTCAAAACTATCCTGAATATCAGACGAATTTGGATCAGAAGCCAGAAATGCTCATTCTACTTCCCTTTCCTCATGAGTATTTGAAATATTCAATGCCTCCCATACCTAGGACCAAACCATTGATAGAAACGATGAATGATCTCTTTTTAAAACGAGCTCTGTTGGGTCAGCAAAGCTTCCTGGAAAGAAACAATGGGATTACAGGTGCCACATCATGGAAGGCAGTGGGTTTTCAGTTTACACAGGGCCAGTCACCACACTTGACTTGGTGCACCAGTTCATCTGTGTGGAATTACAGCTTGATCCCACACATTCTATGTGATGTCCTGGAGAAACTCACGGGGATCACTCAGCAGAAGCCATGCATTTTGCTCCCTTCACGTCTTACATGCGAAATGCAGGAAGAACCTTGGGTCTGTCTTGCCAGTAATCCACCTCCCTGCATCGATATGGGGGGATGTATTAGCTGAGATTATCTTGTGGCATGGAGGTATGGAGCTCCTCAGGACCTCTTCCCAGAAGTGAAGTGTCCCATGAACAGCATCCCAGTCAGTGGTACATGAAGGTCAGGGTGATTGTCAGTGGAGAAGTGGCTGTTCCCATGGGGCTAGTCCTTTTTATTTCCAGAAGATCAAAAGAAACTTGTATCTAAAGTGATGTTTTCCTAATGGAGTGCAGCTGCTTGTGTTCAAGCATGCAGAAGCACAGGTAGTTATTAGACCACTGCCAAGCTTCAGAGATGTCTGTTAAGTCTGTGCTTTGGTTTGAGGCTTCATCTTCAAAGGTGCTTGGATGCCAGTCTGCTATGGCTAATTTTAGATGCTCACGTCCTTGTGGTGCAATCTACAGCCCCAAATGAGGTATCCCATCTCCTTCTGTGGCACCTGGAAGCTCTACACCACCAAAGTCCTCCTCCAGCTGGCCCCTGCAGAGCCTGACGTGCATCCCAAATCTCTCCCTTCTTCAATGTTGAGCTTAGCCTGTTAACTCGCTCAGAATTAATCTTCATATTACCTTTCCTGAGGGAGGTAATTACCTCTGGGTGTTGTTAAATTAAGGGATGCTAAAATGTGTTTGGGATTGGGAATGGTGCATCTAGGACAAAGCTCACTGCCAGAGGAAAAGCCTGGCAGCTTGGCATCTGAGTGAGGCAAACAGAGGGACATCTCAGAGGGCTTAAATGTGGGCTTACACGGGAGAAGAGTACATTTTTTCTTGGATATTTCTGCAGTTACATCTCTGACAAAGTCCATAAATCCACATCCACTCCATGAAACTGCCCCTTTCTCTAAAAGATGGTGGCTGTACACAAGCTGCCCCTTGAGGATGGTCCTGTTCTGTGAAAACTCCTAGCTGTGCCCCGATTCTAGCAACTTAACAGTACAGATGACCCTGCTCTGGTGCCTGTGCCAATGTCCTTTCACTGCTTTAAATACAAATACAGACAATTCCTTCCTGGACCTGCTGTGCAGCAATGCAGACCAGTCTCCATCCCCATATTCATGCTCTAGACTCTCTCCTACTCTCCACTTCCAAACAGCTTCAGAGAAATCTGCAATGAGGCTCACCTCAACACTATTTTGGTGTTGCATTGCTGTTTAAATTCACCTAAGTACTCATTCAGTCAATATCAGTATCCCAAATGGAGACAATAGCAGTTAGTACTTAATAATAAACATCTGACCAACAAGACATAGGTGTTTTATGATTTCCCAGACATTTGTGTCCCCGTTCAATAGTCTTTCCTACATTCTAGCTCATACATCTCAGATTTCAGTGCCAAACATTAGTGCCTTTGATACAGAAAACATCCCTTCCTACTGGGTTAAAGTCAGAACTGTCCTAAGAGGTCACAGTTCATAGCAGAACTTCGTTCTTGAACCACATTTTGGAGAAAAAGGACTTTGAGGGCTTAATTTTAGAGCTTGTAAGTCCTGACAAATTTCAAAAACAAAGATGAAAGTGCAGTCTGACCAGTCTGATCTTTGGCTCTGTCACCCTACCCTGGCTGGTGACGGCTTTACTTTCAGTATCGATGAAGAGCAGCCACACTTGACAGTGCAAAGGCAAACGCGAGGGCAAAGAAGAGGCAGGAGGAGTTGGGGAGGGAAGTGTTCAAGCCCCGGGGAGGTTCAGCCCATGCTGAGTGCTGCAATTTGCTTGTACACCTACACAGAGCTTCTCAGCACAAAAACAAGAGCAGGAATTTGCATGTCTGAATAAATCAGCTTCTCCAGGCCAGATTCTCAGCAGGTCCCAGCTGACACGGCTGGCGGGAGCTCAGTGGGCTTATGTCAGTCCAATAAAACAGGGTCAGGGCTTAATATGCAGAAGCAGGTCCTGGGACAGGTCATGCAGGGTGAAGGACCAAGAAGAGCAGATGTACAGTAAGACCTTGGCTTTGTCCTTCACTTTCAAATATGAGGAGCCTGAATCTAGCTGAAGCTGAGCCGACACAGACTCTGGAGGCATGGAGGCAAATTCACGCAGCGTTGGATGACCCCTTTTGTGTGAACTGGGAGTAATGCTTCAGATTTAACAGGCAACTTCAGCTTTATTGCTGGGTACTCTTGGGCTATCACTTCACCAGGCAACTCACTTGTGCTGTGGCACTTTCAGCAGCACTGTGGCCAAAGGGAATTTGAGTCATGCACTTGCTACTAAATTTATTTTACAGCCTTTACTGGTTTTGGTTGGGATGGAGTTAATTCCAAAATTAGGTGGTCCCATAAATATTGCCTGTTGGGAACAGTGCCCAGAATGTGCATATTTCTGAAACCCTACCTGTTTGGCAGCGAGCTAACTGGTGCAAGCCAAAACCATACTGGAGCCATAGTATTGAAATAACCCAGCCTAAACATGCTGGTAGCTGTGATGAGGGTTGCGCTGTGCGGCTGATGGACCTGCACGCCCTACATTGTTGCATTTCATTCAGTAAGCACTGGTGTACTTCTTTCTTGGATAGAAATCATAGAATCATAGAATCACCAGGTTGAAAGAGACCCACCAGATCATCGAGTCCAACCATTCCTATCAAACACTAAACCACGTCCCTCAGCACCTCATCCACCCGTCCCTTAAACACCTCCAGAGAAGGCGAATCAACCACTTCCCTGGGCAGCCTCTGCCAGTGCCCAATGACCCTTACTATGAAAATTTTTTTCCTAATGTCCAGCCTAAACCTCCTCTGGTGGAGCTTGAGGCCATTCCCTCTCGTCCTGTCTCCTGTCACTTGGGAGAAGAGACCAGCACCCTCCTCTCCACAACCTCCTTTTAGGTAGTTGTAGAGAGCAATGAGGTCTCCCCTCAGCCTCCTCTTCTCCAGGCTAAACACCCCCAGCTCTCTCAGTCGCTCCTCATAAGGCCTGTTCTCCAGCCCCTTCACCAGCTTCGTTTTTCTTCTCTGGACTCACTCCAGAGCCTCAACATCCTTCTTGTGGTGAGTGGCTCAGAACTGAACACAGAATTCGCCGAGCGGTCTCACAAGTGCCGAGTACAGAGGGCCAATAAGCTCCCTGGACCTGCTGGTCATGCTGTTTGTGGTACAAGCCAAGATGCCATTGAAATCTTCATGTACACCAGCTTTTCTGCCCTTTCATTTTATTGATGAATCCTACATACTGTGAATTGACTTCTTAAATTTCACCTCAGCTACGACAACTGGATCATTTTTGGTTGATCCTCAGGAGGCTGCCTGGGATACTCACACTTGTCTGGGCAGTGCTAGGTTGCATGATGCTCCCAGATCTGTGGTTAAATCAGAGCAGAAGGGCTGATTGCCTGCCTAGAGTGACTTTGCCCAAAACGTGGGATGCTAGTGTCTTGCCTGGCTGCCCCAAGCCGGCTGCTGTCTGCTGTCTGAGGGATGCTGCCCTTTCTGGCTTTGGCTCCTGCCTTAAGTAATTATAAACTGATTTTACCTGGAATACCACATTCATTTCTGGAGTCCTCAGTACAGCAAGTCCAGAGGAAGGCCATGAAGATGATCAGAGGGCCTGAGCACCTTCCATAAGAAGACAGGCTGAGAATGTTTGGCTTGTTCAGCCTAGAGAAGAGAAGGCTCCAGGGACACCTTCTAGCAGCCTTCGGGTACTTAAAGGGGCCCACAGGAAAGCTGGGGAGGGGCTCATTATCAGAGAGTGCAAGGACAGGATGAGGGAAAATTGTTCTAATCTGGATGAGAGGGGATTTAGATTAGATATTAGGAAGAATTTTTTTCCTGTGAAGGTGGTGGGGCACTAGCACATGTTGCTCAGGGAAGTGGTGACTGCCCCACCCCTGGAGGTGTTCAAGGCCAGGTTGGATGAGAATTTGAGCAACCTGATGCAGTGGAAGGTGTCCCTGTCCATGGCAGGGGGGCTGGAACTGGATGGGCTTTAATATCCCTTCTGACTTAAACCATTCCATGATCCTATGATATCCTGCTATGAAGCCTTCCCCATTGTTCTACTATCACAATATGGCTGTAAAGAAGGAAAAAATCCTGTCTGTGTCAGTATGTGTGGAAACTTGTTCATTTATTTGAAAAGAATCTGGATTTCACCCCTGAGAAGTAATGTGAAATGCATTTTGTTCCAGCATCCCAGGATGCGATGTCCTTGCTGTGTTCTCACTGTTTGCTGGCAGCTCTTACCCAACAATGGTGCCTCCAACATAGCGATTCAGCTGTGTGGTCAGTCAAATCCGAGCCCTCTCTTTTAGGGAAATTGTTCTAAATTACATGAGTTGCATCCAGATACAGCAAAGACTGGTGTAATTAAGAGGCAGAAAATGGAAAATGAGGAGCAATTAGTGTTTGCTTTGCCCTTTTTCCTCTTTAATTTAAACTTTTAGTTTTCATCAGATGGTGATTTATAAACCACACCCTAGCCTAAAGGGTAGAATTGGACTCTCAGACAATTTATACTTCTATCACGGGCAGAAACTGAAAGAACAACCTAAATCTTTTAAATAGAGGGCTCTGAGAAGGAAAATCTGTCTCTTCCTGTCTTTGGGCATCTTGAGACTTGAGTTTTACATCAAGTGCAGTCTGAATTTAAGACTGAATTACAAATGCAAGCAGAGACCCAGATTCAGGTTTTAGATCGGGAGCTAAGATTCTTCAGAGCGCTAAGAGATTTTAAGAGAGCAGCTCAAACCTCTTCATGATAGTCCTGGATTCCTGAAAGCCCTGTGCTTGCCTCCTGAAAGCCATGGTCCTCAGAAACATTTCAGCCACTCCATCCATGACATCCAGAACCACTTCTGTAAATAACTACTCTAGGGATCAATGAAGCTGGGCAGCTACAACAAAAGCAACAAAGAGCTGACAAATAGAAGTCAGAGAGAATTTTTAAAAGCTATTATTCACTGTTTTATACAATAAGTTTTCCTCAAAGACTTGTACTGCTTATCATTTGTACAGGAATATTCTCACAAATGCATCTGAATCACAAATGTTTTCCCAACCCCTGGTTGCAAATATTTCTGCCATCAGTACAGTTGCAAATACTGGTGGGATTCCCAGGCAAAATTCTGATTAGGTAGCACAAACAAAACCATGAGGCACAAGTTGTTTCCAGTCACATGGACCAAATGATAAAGAACTTTCATTCCACTGAAGAGGAGAGGGGAAGGATCTCCCCTCTACTCCACTCTCACCCTTCTCTGAGATTTTGGATGATCTAGTATTCTCATTTTCTCTTCCCTGAGCTATCATGCTCCCACCAGCCACAGAAAATGCAATGATTAATTGTTATCTTTTCACCTGGGGCTGAAGGCAGGTAGGAACAAGGAGTCTCTTGTTTCCTCGTTCTTTTTTTTCCCCCTCTTGAAAAATGCACACCATATAACAGCGACAGGAAACCACTTACCAGTTCCTTCCTGAGCCACGTTAAAGCTTCATCGATGTTCTCAAAGCCACCTATTCTCCCTGAGGTAAGAGTCACCTTGTCCTGGGCAGGGCTCCCATTAAGATGCAGCTGCACCTTCCTCAAGGCGACTATTTCCCCTGTGGCCTTCTTAGCCTCCTCGTTCTCGCCCTCATCTCCTGCTGCCTGGGGGCTCTTCCATGCTTGCTCCTCCAGCTTCGCCTTCCACTCCAAGTAGGACGGGCGCCTGGTCTCCAGTCTCAGCTTCTCCGTCAAAGCCTTGAGGCTTCTCAGGTGGTCATCAGGAGGAGCAGCACCTCCAGGACCAGCATCCGTGCTGTCCGGTGCCTCATCTATTTGGATTTTGGGTAGTGACATCCTCTCTGGGGGTCAAATAGCATAGGGCTGTGCTCCAAAGGACCAGGGATGGGTATGGGAAATCCTCAGGGTCGGATGAGCTCGTGCAGTGTGCCAAATGCAGGCCCTTGGAGAGCAGCTGTGGTGGTGGGTCCCGCTCATGCACCACACTGGCCCTGGACGAACACCTGAAAGAATAGCAGATTGTTGTTTCCAGTTTGAGAAGGAAAAGTGAGTAAGAAGGGAGAGAAGGCGCCTGCTGCAGTGGAGGGAGCAAGGGCTTTGGGAGAGGCACAGTGCCAAGGTGCTCCTGGGGAAAGTTACCTCACCTCAGCTATCTGGCTGCTTTTGAGGCAGGAACAGACAGGCTTTTATGGAAGCTCTGGTTACCTTCATCTCGTCTTAACCCAAGGGTCCATGAAAGGGTTGCCAAGGAGGCCAGGACACATTCACGGACTCCTCTGGAGCTGTATCACGCATCCCAGCATCCTCTGGAGACAACGATTGCTGTTGCTGGTGGTCAGGGTGTCTGTGTGCACTGTTCTGCTGTTTTCCTGGCTGGCAAACCTCTATCTTTCCACTTAGACAAAAAGGATTAGACAACTGAAACTTTTCCCAAGAGTCTGAGCCAAAAGGAGAGCTGGAAAAAGTGGCTTCTTTAATTTTTTTATTTATTTGTTTTTACCCCTAGTGCTACAGATTTGTGTTTAGGTCTTGGTTTGCTAAAGGTGCCAATCTGCAGACATAAGATACAGCTCCCTCCTGTCCAGCAGGCTCAGGACAGGAGGATGCTCTCCATCCATGAGTGGGAGTAGCTGGGGTGCTGGTGCAATATGAGTTCAGATGCCAGCACTCAGGGAGACTTGGACTTGTGGTTTCTACCACTGCCCACTATCCCAGTCTGCCTATCAGGAAGGGTCCCAATAGTCCCCTTGAAAACAGCCTGGTGGAGGGCTAACAGAGAAGTTAGGAGCTTTCTCCCAGCTTTTTCTCCTGCCACTGTATGTGGACTCAGAGAAGCTATGCCCAAAGCTGGCACACCAGACCATGGGACATAAGGGACAGAGGACATAAATGACTCTGCAAGAGTTAAACTCGGGCAGCTTCTGCATTCATTTGCCTGTAGGATCAGATATGAGACTTCCTCAAGGTCGTATGCTCATCTGTGTCTGAGCTAGGAATAGATCCAGAGCTCTCATCTACACTCCAACATAAAACCAAATACTTCTTTGCCTGCCTGGTAACATGCCTAGAAAGACCAGCCAGGACGTATGCAGCTTTCTAGCTGGATGCCCTAAACCACAGCAATAGGAGTTACTCAGCCATTCTTTTCCCTGCTATTTGTGCCCACGAAGATGTGTGTAACTTTGAAATCCAGACCATAATTATGCCTCTCGAACCTTTTCAGTAAGAAGATTCAATTTAAAAATAAACACCAATGGAGAGCAAGATTTATCGCACAATTGTGTGCAGGCACATGAGCTGAACGAGGAGTTGATAACATACACACAGACAGTCTGGGGGTGGAGAATTAGTCATGTTACGGTCTTGTTCCTGCTCCTATTTATGTTAATGAGAGTTTTACGGTGAGCAGGAGCAAACACAGATATTATAGAAGGTTGAAGCCAAGAGCTGTCGTGTCTGGAACAGCAACAATTTTCCTCCTTCTGTTGAAAAATAGAAGGCATGGAGAGAAAAGCAGAAGGCTGCCCTGCCAGAGAGTCAGGTCTTAAACCAGCTCTTGCACTGATGCTCTGCAGAGCTGAGGGCATGTCAATGAATATCACTTGCTTCCAGTTCCTGCCTAGTGAAATCAATAAAGAGAAACACCTAACAACTTTAAAGACCTCAGCTCTGAGGGTTTTTTTTCTGTCCATTGAAATGCAGATAGCTAGAGCTGGCCAAACCCAGCAGCCTAATAGATTGCTGCAATGGGATTTGGCAACCCCTAACAAAGATAATATTTTTATTGTAAGGCTAACTTTTCTGAATGCCACAGCTACAAAGCAGAGCCCCCACAAGCTCTTTTGTTTTGTGTCTTCAGCACATATAAAATCCTCAGGGTGGAAAAGGCTTTTGCTATTTGAGCCCTGGGTAAAGCTCAGTTAGCACTGGACCATGAAAACAGGACAGCAGTTTAGAGCATCCCCTTTGTCACCACCCACTGCCATCTCCCTCTCCCAGTCCACATCTCCTGGCAGATTTGGAGAGATTTGAATTTTCTACCCTAAAAGTGGCATCTATCCAAATCATTCTTAGCCTCGTCCTTAGTGCAACACGAAACTTCTCATTCACTCTGTAGGGACACCCCCTGAATAGCCACGTCTGTTCCTCAGCCTCTCCAAACTCAAAATCACAGAAAGGAGCCACCTCTAATTTCCTATCAATATCTTGGACTTGGCTCAAACACCTGCTGTAGGAAAAAAAAAAGATCTGAAAGTGGTAAGCGTGTGAAAAATGTCTCTGTACAAACCTGTAATATAAACCTGTTTGCTGCCTGAGAGCTACCTCATTCCCAGGAACAAACCTGGCCTCTGGCTCAAATCAACAGACATCTCCCAGTCCGCCAGCTCCAGGCTCAGTTTCCCCCTAGGTTGGCTGTGCAAGGGAATTTAAGTGATTAACCCATGATTTGTCTTCATTATCACACTTGCTAGGCTCAGGGCATTCACGCCATGCCTAATAGGGGTAAGAGGAGTTTGGCACCAAAACAAGGTGAAGGTCTGCTCCAACCTCACTAAGACCCTTTGCTCAGGGTTTTCCCCCTTCTCTTGCATGCATCCTATCAATCCTGAAGGCAGAAGCACACATCAGGTCACTGAAACAACAACAAAAAGCACTTTCGGTTCTTTTTTGGCTTAGATTTCCATTGGAGCAGCCAGCTAAACCAACCTAGTCTGCAAGCTGTAGTGCAAAGGGATTAACAGAAGCACACAACAAGGATGGAGAAATAACAGGACTGTCAAACTGGATTGAGCGTGAAGTCCTACTATACCAAGACAGGAGCTGGCATACCCTGAGGCCAAAGGGAATTTGAGGCACCCTCTCCCATACCAGCCACACCTTATGAAGCTCATGTGGGGTCCTATGCCCTAGGAAACCAAGCCCAGTGGCATGATCTGCCACCACAACTTCCCTCTGCAGCCGTTCCTCCAGCCCTGAAGCAGATGCAGAAGACCTGTCCCCATCACACTCGGTTAGACATCCTTGCCTATGTGTTAGGACAAGGAGTCAGAAGACCCATGTGAACATCACCTGAAAAATCAGGTATAATGAGGCATGTAGCAGGAGGTGAAGGGATGTGTAGAGGGGTGAGAAAAGCTTTGCTTTATTGTAACTGGTAATGGAAAACAATAACTTCAGACGCTGTTCATAGTCAAAAGGAAGATTGCACAAAATAATGCTAGGCAAAGTTTAGTTTTACATGCCTGAGAAGTTTTATATGCCTGTACCTTCCCCATGAGCTCCCTGTGCCCTGGTCAGCTTTGAACACGAAGCATTCGTGAAGAAGCATTGGTTGGTACATACTGGACCAGGGCAGCCCAGGCACAGCTTGTTAAATTAAGAGCTGTAAATAAGGACATGCAGTGCTTTGGAAGGTCACACACTGGGGAGCAAGAAGTCTAGAAGAAGAAATTTAAAAAAGGAAGGAACACTCAGGATGGAAATGAGAGAGGAAAAAAGCATAATAAATAAAACTATCAGCCAGGACAGAGGGGAGGAACAAATTATTCTGTTTTCTTTACTATTCCTCATGGACTTCAGCTTACTGTAATACCATTTTTTTATTGCAGAGGAGCAGCAGTATTGTAAGAGTCTATGGTATTCTGAGAAGATAAAGGAGCCTCAATGTGAGATAGAGCTCAGGCTAAGGGAAGTTGCTTTGCAGGATGAAGGGATGCCAGCGTGGCACTTCTGGCATGGGTTAAACAGGGCACACGTAATGATTCAGGCTGTTAATGACATTAAAAAAGCACTTCAACCCCCTTTATGCCTCAGTTTCCCTCTCATTGGATTCATGCAACCAGCCTTCAGAGATTTACCGCTGCCATTTTCATGTCTCTTTATCTCATCCAGCTCCCCACGTTCTGATTATAATCACTGCAGGGACACCTTCTACTGTTTGCAAGCCATTTGCTCCAAGGCTTTTCCCAGGTGTCACCCTGTGGACCATGCAGACATCCCTCGATCTCCTACAGAAGAAAACCTTACAGCAAATTGCACCTTCTAATATCATCACTGAGCTTTTTAGGTCCTGTGAGTAAGGAGGATCCTGAGCCTGAAACATCGTGTTAAGAAAAATACAGTGAGGTGAGCAAGAAAGGGGTGGGTGGGTGGTACCTGGTATATCTATCCCAAGCAGGGGGAGCTGTGTTTGCTTTCATCCTCATCTCAGCAAAAAGATGGAGATGGGGGGTGGGGGAGTGGGAATGGCTGACCCTCCCTGGGCATCTGCAGCAGGTTGCCAGTGGGGCGAGAAGAAGATGCCTGTGCAAGCGAGTTGCCATAGCAATGGAGTAAGGGAGGACTCCGGCTGCTGCACGGTGGTGGATGGAGGCTCCTGAGCATCCTCCAAGCAGTGGAGACACCGAGGTCCCAGGCAACGGATGAGGGGAGAAGATACCTGTCTGGATCGACACCTCCGTGGAGGTGGTGTCTTTCTTTCAGGAGGCTGCACATGGAATAACTTCTTTCCCCATAACAAAATGACCTCAGGCAGGAGAGGAGCTGCTGTGCTGTGTGGGCTTTGGTAAGCTAAGGACCTTTCTCACTCTTGCTACAGACCCCCAGACAGCATGGCTGCAGAACACTGCTCCACACAAGGCTCCTTCAGAGACAGAGAGCAAATCGCCCCCCAAGCCATCCCACTGACTCAGAGGAGAACTGATCTCTCTGTGTTGTATCATTAGGATTTGGCCACCCAATCCCCTTCCGTAGCACCTGAAAATCTGCTCCTGCAGTAAACTAATCAGGTTGCCAAAAATCTTTCTTGCCCATCCCAAAGTGACCTTTAGCCTCCCTCTCCCCAGAAGGAGAAGATGTCAGCAGTCTGGACATGTGGCTGATCCTGAAGCCAGGATTCTCTCTGGGGTAGAGGCCTCTGCTGATGTGCTGCCATGGTCAGATGGTACCTCCCTCCTCAGTGTGATTGGAGCAGGATGGAAAGGAGTCTGCTCATGGAAGGCTGGTTGGGTCATGACAGAGCTCCCAGCAATCTTGGTGCCCACTGGACATAGTGTCCATGGAGACCTCCTGGTCACACTCATGTGGGCTGTGAGCTTGGCCCTTCTTCTAGAGGACCTCCCAATCGGAGGCTAAAGGCAGCAGCAGGGAATCAGCCCTTCCTGTTGTTTCATCCCTCCAGACATAGATGTAGCATTTGCAAGAGAGAAGAAGTGGGGCTTTCCATTCATGTATGACCTGGAGCAGGGTGAGGGTTCACCCTAGGACATCCTTCTGTCCTAATTACCCCCTGACAGCCCCCACATACAGTGCAATGAAGGAGAAGGGGAGAGCAGTGGATGGCTGCAACCAATACAGTAGCCTGACAAGAGGAGTGGAGAGGTGTGGAAATAACAGAGGACCAGTTTGCACTCCCTGCCCTAGGATATTTCTACCAGACTGATCTCCAGCATCACTATTAGAGTCAGAATCTGCTTCGATAAATACATCTGTCCCTTCCTGCCTAGCTACATCTTATCCCTCCTGCCTCCTCTGCACAAAATCAAGCAGGCTGCTTTCAAGGAAACAGGACTGAGATTGTTGCTTGGTTTAGATGGATCCTGGCAGCTCCATTTTCAGCTCAGCTCAGCTCCCATTGATAAGCAGATTTCCAGCAATCAAGCAGAAAACCTGCATAAAGATGGTCATGGCCAGATATTTGGCATTTGCGCAAACGAGTCTTCCAGTGAGTGGAAAGCATTTGCAAACTGGGAAGCTGAAGGGAGTCAATGCTTTCAGCCCGTTAGCCATACCCAGGTATAATTACTCATAGAGGGAAAGGGAATAAGCAGCAGCAGAAAGGCAAGTTTACACTCTCTTGGTGAAGACAATGTGTCCACCCTAGCCATCTTCTAATAAGGTCTATTGAGCTGAAGGGAGCCACAGATTAGGGGCAAGGGTTGCTTTTCCATGCACTGCCCCAGGGTCCTAGCAAGTTTTGGGACCTAGTCCTGGAGGTAGCATGCCTAACCTGGCCCCAGAAATGCCCCTAAAAGACCTGTGGTTTGGCAAAGCCACTTCCTTCTCTTATTTTCCCTGCTGCCACCCCAAGCAAAGCTGCATTTCAGCAAGGGAAGAGCAGACAGAGTAGGTAGAAACGTCTGTGCCTGGGTAATGTGAAGGACTGGGATTCCTTGGGAAAGAGTCAGATCAGGCTGAGAAATGCTCTCTTTCCAGAAAACTGGCACAGGGAAGTTATTTTTCCCTAAATGCAGCATTGAAGGCAGACGGGTATATTTTCAGGAAAAATAAAACCCAAACCAAACCCTCTTTCCAGCTTTGCTGGGTTTTGTGTTTGCCCAAAGCTGAGCTCACACCCCACCCTACCAGAGACAAGTGTCAGGGCCAGCTCCCATTCAAGATCCTGAGTTAAAATAATCGGGGAAGAGGGGTCAGCCCCCTGTCGATCCCCTAATCCCCTTTACATGCTCTCCCATCCAATTAACCGCCTTGGTGGCTGCCCGAGCAATGATCACACAAGCTCTGTACTCGAATCTGCCTATTCCCACCGCTGCTCTGCACTTTGTTATTTAATATTGCTTGTTGCAAAGAGACCCCTATTCCTTTCCCTCCTAAAAGGCTATGTTACTCTGAGACTATTATTATTATTATTATTATTATTATTATTATTATTATTATTATTATTATTATTATTATTATTATTATTATTATTATTATTATTATTATTGGTATTGGTATTATTGTTATTATTATTATTATTATCTGCAGTGACTCTGCTATGTTTTGCAAACACCTAATGGCTGCAGAGCTATTGCAAGCCCAAAACCCCAGAAGAAGCTGGATTCCTCCCATTCTGTTTGATTTTTTTTGTGTGTCGTACAGATTCCCCCATGAAGAGATGCCACCACAATGGGCATTTGAAAGTGCAGGAGACCTGAGATGCAAATAACACCAACAGCCCTCGCATGCTGAAATAATGGCTGGCAGGGAGAAAACTCATAGTAGCCAAAAATGGCTTGTTCCCACTGAAAAGTAGGGTGTCCATAGGATACTAGGAATGAGCAGACAAAGCCAGGGGTTAATCAGTGGGACATAGCGCTTTGCTGGAATCAAGGCACTTGGTTTTCATCCATTTTACTCCCATTTCTGATGTAGAAAAGCTCCAAGAGGCAGAGTAGCACTGAATAAATAATACAAGGAGCATCACAGGAAAACAGGGAGGGGTCTACTTAGCCTTGCACAGGTGCCCACGGTAGGAGAAGTGTCAGTCTGCGTGGACTGAAGAGGGAACAGGCTGTAGGGTTTGTGGGGGGTGGGTGCAGGGGTGTTCATCGCACTGGAGGGGATTGCACAAGTGCTTGTGCTGAGAGGGGTGTAGGCTAATGGTATTATATTAGCAATTAGCCTCAAGCTGTTATAAAGGGCTCTGAAGAAGTTCTGGATGATTTTTTTCCCTCCTTCTCGGTGTTAATGTGAGCTGCAAGGGCCAGACCTGAGCAGGTGGAAACCTGCTCTGCTCAGCACACGTTGCCTGCTTCAAAAATCAAAGGTAGCTACACCCTGTGAGGCCACCGCGCTTTATCCCATTATGTTTGCACTGCATAAGCTGACAAACCTTTCCAGGGCTCCTGGAAGTCTCAGGGAGGGGGCAGAGGGAGCAACAAGTGATCCTCTCGAAACCTGGCCAGACTCTTCCCTGTTGCATCCCAGCCACTGCAGAAAAATCCCCTGAAGGTGGTGAGTGCCCCCACACCACTCCCAACTGACAGCAAGATAGACAAGGCTGTAAAGGACTCCTCAAACCCTTCCCTCATTTCCAGCCTGTCCCAGTCACTGGGGAGCCACCATGCTGGCTATTTCAAGGAGATTTTGGCAACAAAAAGGGGATTGTGGCTGGGGAGACAAGGCAAGCCCCAACCCCACCATGCAGAAGGTGGCATCCCAGACCTCAGCGCTGAGCTTTGTGGTGTATGGGGCTCCCCATTGCACCCACTCTGATGGTCCCCAGAGTCCTGGTCCGTACTGCTACCCTTTCCACAGGGTTAGAAAAGCCAGGGGTCCCCTCTAGCACTGAGCATCTTAGACAGCTCCCGTCCTGGGTGCAGCAGGGTATCCCCGGGATGCATCAGGGTGTCCCCAGGGTGACTGTGTTCCCCGCGATCCCCAGAAGAGCCAAGTCAATACGAGCAACAAACTTACCGTGGACCAAGTCAGAGGGAAGACTGCACGGACATCTTGGCTCCCTCCTTCCACCTCGGTTCTCCAACTTGGTATTTGCCGAGCAGTATCACCAGTGCCTTCAGGAGACTGTCTCATCCTCCCCTCCGTCTCGCTTCAGAAATCTGTGTGTGTGTGTTTTTTTTATTTAAGGGACTTTTTTTTTTTTTTTTTCCCCAGCGGTTGCGTCAGGGCTGTTGCCTGGAGACAGGCGAGCTATTCCAGTTTGAGCTTTTCAGTCCAGATTTCCTGTCTCTCTTTCATTCATACCACCAAGCCCTGAACCTACCTCCCACCAAGCAATAACCCTGGAGAGACCTGAAAGGGAGGAGCTGCACAGTCAGGGTCCTAAACATCCTCCGACTTGTCATGGGTAGCAGGGATGAATGGATGCTGCGGAGGGCAGGGACCCAAAATCTTGCAGAAGGTGCCTGCAGAGCTCATGTACTCCCCAAGGAGCCTGTGGCTCTTCCCAACACAAGCTGGACTGGACTTTTTCCCGTTGCAGTGAGCTATGAGCCGTTTTCCAAGAAGCCCGGGGTTCTCTGGCACTCAAGAGAGGTTTGGGATAATATTTTCCAGATGCCACGGTTTCTCCAGGGGTCAGCATGAGCTTGGAGGGGAGTTTTGCAAGGCTGCATCAGTGTCTCTGGGAAGCCCTGGGGTGTGTTCCTCACGGCGTCGCAGCCAGTACCCACTTGCTGGCACCATCCATCCCTGGACAGAAACCGGCTCAGAAACCAGACTTTGCCTGTCTTAAGTACTGGGAAAGTGCCTGTTGCTCCCACACCTCCCCCAGTGGGGATGGAAACCCTTGCTTCCCAGGAGGAATTGATAAAGGCACAAGCTCCAGCTGCTGGCTGACTTAGACCAGAAGCAAAGGCAGGGGACAAAGAGGGTTTCATTCCATCCACGAGCTAAAGATGAACCCCTCCCTCAAAGCCTGGGAACAGCTCTCAAAATCATTCCACGCATCCATCCCCACATGCAGCTACTGGATATCTTGTGTCTCAGGACCACTGGCTGTGTTTGCGAACCTGGTGGTGTGAAGGGTTAAAAGTTGGGCATCAACATCTAACCATCCACGTTCAGCTTTTGTGAGAGAGAAACCCCCCTCATAGCCTCTTTTCTTTTTTTTCCTGCCCTTCCCTTCTCCCTCACAGGCATCAGGGTGAGATTTACAGCCTTTTCTGGAGTCTGGCATCCCAACAAGAGTCTTAAAACTGGTTATCACTGGGCTGGGATTTCCCACCTCCCTCCAAATGCCAGTGAAAGCAGGGGCGTCCCAAGCCTCCTAGTAATTTAGGGGCTGTGCCTGTATGACATTGGGCACAGGTGGAGAGGGAAGCTGCAAGGTACAACAATGCAGGCTTTGAGAGTGAAATTTCTCAAGCAGATGCAAAATTTAAAGTTATTTTACTTTGCCAGCACATTTTTTGGCAAATTTCAGATATGTATGTGCAACTTCAGTCTGGTGATGGCTCTCGCTGTGCTGCGAGCAGTCACCCGGTGGCTTGCACCCACCCTTACTGGGGTGCTGATGATGGAGATGGACCAGGGAGATGGAAAAGCTGTTGTCTTCATGCTAAAACCATCTGATACCAACTGTTGTGGTTTAATCCAACAGGCAGCTAACCAGCACCCATCCATTCACTCACACCCTCCACCACAGTGGGATGGAGAAGAGAATAAAAAAGTTAAAATTCACGGGTTGAGATAAAGACAGTTTAATAGGACAGAAAAGTAAGGAAGATTAATAATAACTATTAAAAAAGTGTTAGGGAATGGGCATGGGAGCCTTGTGAAACACAGTCCCTGGTCTGGTTTTGACATGAGATAAACAATCCCAGGATATGGCTTAGGAGTGAGCAAGACTACGGCCCCTTCTCTACAGACAGGTTGGATGCAGCCACCCAGAAGCATTTCACAGAATCACAGAATAACCAGGCTGAAAGAGACACACTGGATCATCGAGTCCAACCATTCCTATCAAACACTAAACCATGCACCTCATCCACCTGTGCCTTAAACACCTCCAGGGAAGGTGAATCAACCACCTCTCTGAGCAGCCTCTTCCAGTACCCAATGACCCTTTTTGTGAGAAATTTTTTCCTAATGTCCAGTCTAAATCTCCCCTGGCAGACCTTGAGGCCATTCCCTCTCGTCCTGTCCCCTGTCACTTGGGAGAAGAGACCAGCACCCTCCTCTCCACAACCTCCCTTCAGGTAGTTGTAGAGAGTAATAAGGTCTCCCCTCAGCCTCCTCTTCTCCAGGCTAAACAACCCCAGCTCTCTCAGATTTGTTCTCCAGCCCCTTCACCAGCTTTGTTGCTCTTCTCTGGACTCGCTCCAGAGCCTCAACATCCTTCTTGTGGTGAGGGGCCCAGAACTGAACACAGAACTCGAGGTGCGGTCTCACCAGTGCCGAGTACAGGGGGAGAACAACCTCCCTGGACCTGCTGGTCACACCGTTTCTGATACAAGCCAGGATGCCCTTGGCCTTCTTGGCCACCTGGGCCACTGCTGGCTCACGTTCAGTTGCTGTCAACCAACACCCCCAGGTCCCTCTCCTCCTGGCAGCTTTCTAGACAGGCTTCTCCTAGTCTGTAGCTGCACAGGGTTGTTGTGCCCCAAGTGCAGGACCCGGCATTTGGCCGTGTTAAACCTCATGCCATTGGACTCTGCCCAGCAGTCCAGCCTGTTCAGATCCCTTTGCAGAGCCTCCCGACCCTCCAGCAGATCCACACTTCCACCCAGCGTAGTGTCGTCCGCAAACTTGCTAAGGGAGCACTCGATGCCTTCATCCAGGTCATTGATAAAGACATTGAACAGGACTGGACCCAGCACTGAGCCCTGGGGAACCCCACTTGTCACTGGCCTCCAGCTGGATTTAACACCATTTCCCACCACCCTCTGGGCCCGGCCAGCAAACCAGTTTTCCACCCAGGAGAGTGTGCGCCTGTCCAGGCCAGAGGTGACAGTTCCCGTAGCAGAATGCTGTGAGAAACTGTGTCAAAGGCTTTACTGAGGTCCAGGAAGATAAATCCACAGCCTTTCCCTCGTCCAGCAGCCAAGTCACTGTCACAGAAGGCGATCAGGTTAGTTTGGCAAGACCTGCCTTTTGTGAACCCGTGTTGACTGGGCCTGATCACCCGGTTCTCTTGCAAGTGCTTCATGATCACCTGTTCCATGACCTTCCCTGGCACTGAGGTCAGAGTGACAGGCCTGTAGGTCCCTGGATTCTCCCTGTGACCCTTACATTTAATTTAATTGCACAGACGTGGTCAGACAGGGTTAGTTGGCCTCAGGGTCAGAGATCATATCTAATATGGGTTAGTTTACTAGCAGAGGTGTTGCTGCTGAGGCTGAACATCTATCTCATCACAGTGACAAACCACAAACTGTCACCTGCTACCTATTCTGTAAATTTTCATTTTTAATTTGTGTGATGGATTTCAAATAAGCTGCCATAAGACAGCAGTGAAAAGATGAAATCAGCACCTTCTGAAGTCTCTTCATTGGTTTTGAAAGTTTTTTTGCCTGAATTTACGTTTTTTAAGTTCACCCCAAAAAACTGTTGTGGGAAGCTGCTGAAGAACAGTGAAGTTCCCACTGACAAAGCTCTAACCACAAACACCTATAGTGGGCACCTGAGGTTAGATGTGATGAGTCAAAATAAACAGAATCACAGAATCACACAGAATCACAGAATCACAGAATGACCAGGTTGGAAGAGACCCACTGGATCGTCGAGTCCAACCATTCCCACCAATCCCTAAATCATGCCCCTAAGCACCTCATCTACCCTCACCTTAAACACCTCCAGGGACGGTGACTCAACCACCTCCCTGGGCAGACCGTTCCAATGCCTAACCACCCTCTCCGTGAAGAACTTTTTCCTAATCTCAAGCCTAAATCTCCCCTGGCGGAGCTTGAGGCCATTCCCTCTCGTCCTGTCCCCTGTCACTTGGGAGAAGAGGCCAGCTCCCTCCTCTCCACAACCTCCCTTCAGGTAGTTGTAGAGAGTAATAAGGTCTCCCCTCAGCCTCCTCTTCTCCAGGCTGAACAGCCCCAGCTCTCTCAGCTGCTCCTCATAAGATTTGTTCTCCAGCCCCTTCACCAGCTTTGTTGCTCTTCTCTGGACTCGCTCCAGAGCCTCAACATCCTTCTTGTGGTGAGAAGCCCAGAACTGAACACAGAACTCGAGGTGCGGTCTCACCAGTGCCGAGTACAGGGGGAGAATAACCTCCCTGGACCTGCTGGTCACACCGTTCCCGATACAAGCCAAGATACCTTTTTGGCCACCTGGGCCACTGCTGGCTCATGTTCAGTCAGTTGTCAACCAGCACCCCCAGGTCCTTCTCCTCCTGGCAGCTTTCCAGCCAGGTTTCTCCTAGTTTGTACCTCTGCTTAGGGTTGTTGTGCCCCAAGTGCAGGACCCGGCATTTGGTCTTGTTAAACCTCCTGCCGTTGGTCTCAGCCCAGCAGTCCAGCCTGTTCAGATCCCTTTGGAGCCTCCCGACTCTCCAGCAGATCGACACTTCCACCCAGCTTGGTGTCATCTGCAAACTTGCTAAGGGAGCACTCGATGCCTTCATCCAGGTCGTTGATAAAGACATTAAACAGGACTGGACCCAGGACTGAGCCCTGGGGAACCCCACTTGTCACTGGCCTCCAGCTGTGTTTAACTCCATTTCCCATCACTCTCTGGGCCCGGCCAGCCAACCAGTTTTTCACCCAGGAGAGTGTGCGCCCGTCTAGGCCAGAGGCCGACAGTTTCCGAAGCAGAATGCTGTGAGAAACTGTATCAAAGGCTTTAGTGAAGTCCAGGAAGAAGCAGCACTAATGCTGTCTGTACCTATGGCTTAGTTGAAGTAAGGCCTTTCTGTTGCACTCAGAGCTTCATAAGCTGCCATTCCCTTGAGGTGCATTCCACAGCATCACTAGGCACAGTATCTTTTCCAGTGGATGCCTGAACCCTTGTGAACACCTGAATCCAAGCCTGGGTCTTTGTTGACATGTGGTTTTACAAAGCCAAAGCTGGGAATTGATTACTGTAGTGGTAATTCCCTCTGGGCTTTCTTAGGAACCTGAATATCAAAAATGCTGTGAGGTGGATGTGCCCTATGGCAAGCTACATCTCACCTGCACCTTCTGAGCTGCCTTTTTATTACCAGAATTGTGCAGAATTGTCTATTCTTCTTCTATAATGGCAGTAGTTCAATGTAGCTTGGTTTGGAACCATATACTTGCTCTGGCTTCCGGCTTTAGGGAATTTCTCCTTGCAAGCATCCTGCTAACAAAGCATGGAGGAGCTGAACCTCCTGGTATGGAAGCGTGGCCATTCTGTGGGACTACATGCTGGAAACATCTTGAAGGAGCATCAACAGTTGCTTCTCAGTTGGTTACCAAATAAACACCTTTCCACCAAAGCAAAGTCTCTGGGACTCAGCCTGTCCAGGCTAGGATGGGAAAAGAAGGTTATGGTGTCCTCGCTTCTATCCTAGCCAGGTGCAGCCTCTACTCCCTGCACAGGGACATCTACAAGGAAAGTCCTCTTCGAGGGCCACCTGGAAGTCAGGCAACCTGGAAATGCTGCAGAGGAACCTACAGAGGGCAGCAGGTTTTCAGCCAATGCTATCCCCTCGTCAGCCTAAGGGAACCTAGGAAAGCATAGAAGATATGCCGAAGGTTGTGGTCACCTGGCTGCTCATCTCAATGGATCATTGAGGCACCTGGGACTGGCTTTTTGCAGCATTGCTCTGTTATCTAGCCTGAGTCAGCTTGTTCAAGAGATGTCTTTTCCCAGATGGGCTGGCACAGTGTTTCTGAGCCACGTGGGGGATAAAAGAGTCCACTGCAAGGCAAGCACCCTGCACCTGCTTCCATGCTCTGCTTCTGGATGATGCTGAGCATCCATCCCTCACCCTATCAAAGTGATGTGCGTTCTGTGACTGAGGAATTGCCTTTCCGCTGAAAGGGTTGCCCATCCTTGCCTTCAGACCTAGCCTAGAGTGGGATGCAGATTGTCAGCTACTGGGACATGACAGGGTGAGGAAATATGGCCCTGGGAATCTGGAATAATGTGGCAGAAAGTGCTGAAGCTTTTTCAGCATAAAACAGATGCAAGTAAGATATATGGGGTTTGGATCATATATCCTGCATGAAGATGGAGGTAGAGTAGTGATTTAAGAATACAGGGGAAAGACAGGGGCATGTGAACAAGGCACAGGGCTGCAAATATTTCACTACTCTTTGGAATAGAATCATAGAATCATAGAATCATAGAATCACCAGGTAGGAAGAGACCCATCGGATCATCAAGTCCAACCGTTCCTATCAATCACTAAACCATGCCCCTTAAACCCCTTCAGGGAAGGTGACTCAACCCCCTCCCTGGGCAGCCTGTTCCAGTGCCCAATGACCCTTTCCGTGAAAAATCTTTTTCTAACGTCCAGCCTAAACCTCCCCTGGCGGAGCTTGAGGCCATTCCCTCTCATTCTGTCCCCTGTCACTTGGGAGATCTTAAACGTGGCCCTCTTCATTCAAATACCGTTACTATGAACAATTAGTTTTCTTTCTTGGTATTTTCAGTGCCTGCTGTTTTGTTTTCAGATGAATTTCCAAACCAATTGTATTGTTGGTCCATCAACCCCTCCCACCAAATAACTTGTAAACTTTCTAGTGTATTCTAGCTGAGGTTGGTAAAGGAGGAGATGTTTCAAAGATGCAAAAACCAGAGGAGCTGAGCAGAGAAGCGAGAAGTCCACTAGAGCCACATGATGAACACCTTTAGAGTGTTAAACAGCAAGGTTTTGACAGGAAATCAGATATTGTGACTTACGCTGTCATGGAAAACTGTGATGGTTTTTGCATTACGTGTTGCCTCAGGTTATCAGGGATATATTCTTCATGGGTTTCTCCCAGGTGGGTCAACATCAAAGACAAAAACCAAACTGTGCCTGAAGTCCTACTGAAATCACAACCCACCTGTTTTTTCATAGGTAAAAAGAAATCAATTTGATGACTCCAGAACTAACTTTGCAAGCACGTATATTCACTTAGTGAACTATTCCTCCTTCCAACTACAAAAAAGTTCCCAAGCTCTGAGAACTAGAAGTCATTTCCAAGTCCTTTTCCAAAGATTTGAAGTGTTTCATTTGTAATGACTTTCCTTTGATAAACCTGCTAATACAATTCATTGCAGCTACCCACAGAAGCAAAAAACCATTTAAAATCTCAGAAGTGATATGTAGTTTTTTCCACTTCTCTATTTTACTGGAAAATCAACTTGTGTTCCACTTTCACTCTAAATTATTTTCCAGAACTGCTAGTGAACTAAAAATTACAGTAAGGCACCTTCACTGAAAAACATTAGTGGAGGGATCTTCAAGAGTGGGACTGAGTGCACCCTCAGCAAGGCTGCCGATGACACCAAGCTGTGTGTCACTTTTGACACAAGGGAGGGAAGAGATACCATCCAGAGTAACCTAAACAGTATGGAGAGGTAGGGTTGTGTGAACCTCATGAAGTTAAAGAAGCCCAAGTGCAAGGTCCTGCACTTGGGTTGGGGCAATCCCAAGTACAAGTACAAGCTAGGTGGAGAATGGATTGAGAGTAGCCCTGAAGAGAAGGAGTTGGGCATGTTTGTGGATAAGAAGCTCAATATAAGCCAGCAAAGTATACTTGCAGCCCAGAAAACCAGCCATATCCTGGGTTGTATCTAGAGCAGTGGGACCAGCAGGGCAAGGGAGGGGATTCTGCCCCTCTACACTGCTCTTGTGTGATCTCACCTGGAGTCCTGCATTCAGTACTGGAGTCCTAAGCACAGAAAGGGCGTGGATGTATTAGAGAAAGTCCAGAGGAGGCCACAAAGATGGTGCCAGAGCTGGAGAACCTCTCAGACAAGGCCAGGCCCTCTACTACTTCAATGGGCCTTCAGGAAAGCTGTAGAGGGGCTGTTTCTTAGGAAGTGGAGGGATAGGATGAGGGGGAACAGCTTCAATCTGAAAGAGGAGACAGTTACAGTAGATATTAGGAAGAACTTTTTTCCAGTGAGGGTAGGGAGGCACAGGTTGCCCAGAGAAACTGAGTATGCCCCATCCCTGGAGGTGTTCAACGCCAGGTTGGATGGGATGCTTAGCAACCTAACTGAATGGAAAGCGTCCCTGCCCATGGCAGGGGAGTTGGAACTTCATGACCTTTAAGGTCCCTTCCCAAAACCTTCTATGATTCTATGATTGGGTGGATGCCATCTCCTCAAACTTCAGCTAAGAAACTCTGTGGTTACTTGTTTCCTTGGTTTCCTGAGCCAAGGAAGGGAAAGGCAAGGAAAACTCGTCTCAGATACCTGCTTTAAAGTTGAAATGAATGAATGATGCAGCATCCCTATTCTTGTTACCCCCATCGGTGCCAGAGTCCATTTCTGTTCATTCATGTGACAAGAGCTGGATGAAATTTCCTGAATTTGTAGCTGATTGTCAAAAAAAAAAGTTTCACTTCAACACTTGGTATCTTATCAAACTGAATCTTCAGCTCAGGGCAGAAATGAAAGATGAATAATTGTTCTTGACTTGTTTTTCAGCCCAGTAGTCTGTTTTTTCATGTTTCTGGATCAAACTGGCCCATTTGGGGGGACATTAAAATGACAACAAGGGAAATGTTGTGTTTTGTTAGATTCTTCTGCTTTACTATTTTTCTAGCCTAGTGAATGAAATGTAAAATCAAACATTTAAAACACTCCCAGTAAACACTGCTCCAGAGATTCATACTTTGGAGGTTGCCTCCATCCTCCAGAGAGAATCAGCAGGAGTCTATTATCTCAGCAAGTGATAGTACCTGAAACTGGAGGAGCAAGACCCAAGATTCAACCTTCTCTTGCTTAAAGTTGTCAGCTCTCATCTCAAAAAAGAGTTGATAAAGAGTCCGTTGCTCAACCAGCCTCAGGCAGGATCCCTCTTATCCTGTTTGATGCAGCTCTGTCTATCTTGTCTTTCTGCTTGGTCTGAATGCGGCAGAGATTCTAGTCAAAATCCAGCAGGATCAGTAGGTGACACACCCCAGCTTCCCGGCCTTCAGGTGGGTTGGGGAGTCTGAAACTCTGCTGCTGAGGGTGGAAATACGAATGATGGAGCCTCACAGTATTGCGTGGTTGAAAACCCAGCTGTGCCTGAAGACTCTTGGGGATATCAGGCACTGAAACACCCCAGAGCAGTGAGGTCTGAGCTGATCTCTGCTCACAGCAGCTCCAGGTGGGCACTGGGTGCTCAGCCCACGCAAAGCTTTTTGCAATACAGCAAGTAGCAAATTGCACAGACTAGAGAGGTGGTAGATCTTACAAGATCTTACATACAAATGATAAAGAGATATCAGGACGTGATGTCAGCAGTCTTTGGTATCTCTCTTCCCCTCATGTCCTAAATGGCATTAGTTGCCTTGCACTCATTGCCAGCAGGCAGGCAGCTTTGAGGAGGAACACAACTCATCTCTTCAGATGAGATTTTAAGCAGAAACAGAATGTCAAATGGAAAGTGCGTAAGATTACAGCACTGTAACCTAGAAAAGGTTCCCCTACAAAAGGGGAAACTGCTCAGACTAGAAACTGACTGGACAAACTCTCTGAAAGGTTAAGTACATGCAATAAATATCTCCACCCCTGCTATCAGCCCAGACTACTCTTTTCTGTGAATGCACCAATCTAGAAAACTCGAAGTCCTATATTTCTCCTCCCATTTGCAGACCAGTTTTGCAACCTGTGGCTCTAGGGGGTAACTTTCAGCTCACAGCAGCCTCAATGAGAGCGATTAGGGGCATCATCTGTAGCAGGACGGTACTTTTTATAGCCCGCCAAGCCTTTGTGGGTAACAGTATTTCTAAGGTAGACACAGTTCTAACATTAGCGCTAAATGAGCAGCGTGGTTATACTACCAGCCCATAGTTGCTATAAGCGTAACAAACCAATTTGATTTGTCATTCAGCTGTTGTTGACAGGAAACCACTAGCAGCAGTCAACTGACAGCACCCCGAAGAATTAGTGTTTCTTTTTCTACACACTCTAAGGATTAAAACTTATCAGGACGAGCTTATGTTCTTAAGTACGCACCCCACAAGGGATTTTTTAACTCTGGTGGACAACTAGGATTGAACAGGATATGATTTGATCCTAACGGAGGAATTGCAAGGTAAGTGCAAGCAATTTTGCTTCATTCCCACTACCTGTTTATTGGCTGATTCTTCATGGCATGCATCCTCTTAAAGCATTTAAAGATTTGGTCCATCTCTGGTTATTGGATGTGGACTGATGGTAATGAAGCCCTTCAAAACCTGGAGCAGAATGTTCAAGGAAATGGTCTGTCACAGATCAGGGCAGGGTACATCTCTGTCTTTCCTTCTGGCCATGTCTCAGGGCTGAAATCAGGGCACTCTGAGGTGGGACTTTAAGGCAGAAGCTGATCCAGCAGATTATTTCCTGGGGACAGATCAACCTCTTTCTCTTAAAAAAAAAATTATTTTTTTAAATAAATGAAAACCCCTCAAGAGTTGAAAGAGTTTCTCCCAGCTGAATTCCTTGGAAAGGAGAGAGGAGAAAGTGAAATTGGAGACCCAATTCTGAATTGAAGGGGAGGTGTAAGTTTGGGTGCTCAAGCTCCAACTCAGCAACTTTTGCTGATTTGAACCCGTGGATGCTGTGTACAGTGCAGAGAAGGATTGAGGCTTTAATTCTCCTTCTTCCAAGGGGCATATTTGGGGCTGAGGATCTTTGCTTTCTTTTGCCCCCTAGATGGTTTCTATGATCTCCTTGGAGTTAATATTTTCTTTTCACCAACTCCTCCATTCAGTCTGGTAAAAGTATGTTACTGGTGGTTGTAGACAACATTTCTAGCAAGTTGAAGATCTTCAAAAGAGTTATAGTATGGATAGATGTACTGTTTCTCGCCTTGGCCCCTTCCCATTCTCACACATGCAGAATCTACACTAAGTCCATCACTTCCAGTCTTATTTAGAATTAGAGTAAACTCAAATTCCCACAGCACTCTGTCTTGTAGCCTTCATATCTCAGAAGCCACTTTGTTGGCTGAGACACTTCTGGGAGAGAAAATCAGTTGCAGCGTTTTGAGTATTTGCATCTCAGACCTCCTCAGGTGTTTGCTCAGGGCTCTGTGGCTAGTGATGCCTGGCAAGCCAATGCTCTTCAAGGTGCTTCAGTTACCCGACTTGTGGGCATTTCTTGCCTTTCTTGCCAGGCTGCTGTAATATTTAATTGATTATAGACTTTTGAAAGTGCAAAATCAGGACAAGGTGTGAACACTGCCAGCAGTGAGAGTTCCTGTTGCACGCAGAGCATGCACATGTGGTCTCCACTCTGGTAAATGCTGGAGAAAAGAAGGCAGATGGAGATTCAGGAGGAAAAAAGGACAGCTGCAGGGAGCAAAGGCATCCTCATTGATATGCTCCATTAGTCATTCTGTCATGGTTTAAGTAATATTTATTTAGAAGATTTGAGGGCTGCAGAACTTGTGATTTCTTGTCCACATTCTGTTCTCTCTCCCATACTTGAGGGATTAGCATCATACTTACGCACAAAAATCTGTGAAAACAACTCCTGGTCCATTCTTGCTTTGTTCTGCCAAAAATATGGTTACCGCTGCTCCTTGAGGGTTAAGAAGTTGAAGGATACATTTTCTGATGGAGAAGGAAAGACCCAAGACACATATTTAAGTGAAAATTTTGCAAAAGTGCTATTGCTTTTTCTTTATTTTTCCAATGACTCTGTGCTCTGTTTAATCAGCGTGGGGTGTGCTGGTGTGTTTTTATACCCTGGGCTCTCAGTTGAGATGGTGTGCTCTCCATTTCCTGCTAAATAAGCCCAGAATATCCCAGGCTGAGCATCATACTTCAGCACAATTTGGGCTACGTGTCTTCAGGCAAGGCTATCAGATCTTTTATTTCTCCTTTGTGACATTCTGTAACAGGCTGCCCAGGGAGGTGGTTGAGTCACCTTCCTTGGAGGTGTTTAAGGGACGGGTGGACAAGGTGCTGAGGGACATGGTTTAGTGATTGACAGGAATGGTTGGACTCGATGATCCGATGGGTCTTTTCCAACCTGGTGATTCTATGGTCCTATGATTCTTCCTGACTGACCTTTCAACCTTTAATTCTGGGCACATCAGAATTCGTAAAGGCCTCGAAGTCATATTTAGATGCTGACAGGCTTTTTGTCTTCTCAGTCAGGTTTGGAAACAGATCACTATGGATTTCTTGGGTGTCACAGCATCATGTTGCACAGAGCTGGAGCACTCGGGCACACTATTACTTCATCACTCTTTGTCTTCCTTCCTTACCCTCATTCTTTCCGTTTTCTCTATATTAAAAAGCAAGTTTCTTCGCTGCTTTTCCACGGTTGACAAGACTCTGGAGGCAACCAAGCGTTGACTCCATGTGGGTGAGTTCTCCTGTAGTCAATCATTTCCTGCAGGCCCATGGGGTTTAATTATGGGTAGAAATTTCACAAGATATCTGGAGCTAAATCCTGCTGGAGCCCTTGGCAGTCCCAAAGTTTCCATTCACATCTCCACTTTATGTGGTGAAAGTCAGCTTTCTCGTTAGATTGACACCAAATTGCAAAATTAGAAGTAGCTGAGGGGATAAAAAAGAACACAATTCCCCTTTGGCAGATGTCTCGGCAACAAGTCACAACTTCAGGATCCTGCTGTTTCTAGTGGAAAAAGTAGCTGCACAGATGGACATTACTGTGAAACTCAAAAGAAAGTACATCACCATACGGAACAAGATATACAGGGTATTATCTATTAAAAATAAATGCTAAGGCACAACAAAAGCAATACGAACATAAGCTAGTTCCAGTATTTCACGCTGGACAAGCCATTTGCTTCTCACAGGTCAGCCTGACTTCCATATTAGGGTTAATTCCATGGGAATCCATTTCACTGGCCAGGCAAAAAAAATTCCCCCTAAAACTCAAAAAACCTAACACCTCCTCCTGTTGAAATAGAAAAATAGCTTTCTAAATATATTTTTTTCCAATAAAATGTTGCAACTGAGTGGGAGAACGTTTCTGTGGTTTTATGGAGCAGTTTCGCCTTTGTTAATGTTGGTCAGTTTTAAGTTGGAAAACATTGTGGGCTTGCCTATTCAGACTTCTAAACTCAATTAGAAATGCCTGAAGGAGACATAGTTGAGCAAAGGTGTGGAAAGTATGATCAATGAAGAATTTTTGTAAGAAGTAATGCTCTTCTATTTACTGGAGGCACTGAGAAGGAGGGAGGAATAAACTTCTTGTCCAGTGTGGGTAGGACAAGAAGTTGTAGGTCTTTCAGTGAAGACAATAAGGAAGTAATTTTAAGGTTATGGGAACTGGAGGGATAAGATAAACAGATGGAGAGCAGTAGGAGTTTCCATGACTTAAAGCTTTGAAGTGCAAGTTAGGTGGTGTCTCAGACACAATGTAGGTCCATCAGATTAATGACCTTCTAGAGCATATTCCTACATTTCTGCCATCCTGAAAAATACATAGGATCATAGAATTATGGAATTGTTAAGACTGGCAAAGCCTCTAATATTATCAAGTCCAACCGTCAGCCCAACACCACTATGCCTACTAAACCATGTCCCAAAATTCCACCTCCACACATTTTTTTAACACCTCCAGGGGTGGTGACTCCATCACTTCACTGGACAGCCTCTTCTAATGCTTCACCACTCTTTTGTGGCTTCTGAAATGAAATATGCTTTCCAAAATCTCTCTCCAGCATTTCACACTCTTCATTTATTTACGGATTTTATAAATTATTCTCCAAATTTAATCAAATCTCACTGATCATTTCAGCTCCTCCAGAAACCATGAAATGTGTTATTGATCAAAAAGCAGCATGCAGGAGCCCTCAGGTCCTGCATGTCAGGCACGTAGGAGACAGAGCAGAAATAGAAAACACATGGTTTAGAAATGGATCCTTTGCTAATAAGGGGAGAAGATTTAAAAATTATTCAGTTCTCTGGAGTGTCTGATGTGCCTTACCAATGGCTGAATATGCAACACACTTGGTGGATGAATTTTGGTTGAAAAAAAAACTCTTTGTGGTATCTCTTTAAAGGTCATTATGGCCAAGAGGTAAAAGAGGTGATTGGTCTGGCGCCCAAACCCGTAGAGTCCCAATTTACTACATATGGCGTATGCTCATACAGGGAAGGTCAGTCTCCCCTTTTCTTAGATCTCTGTGCTTCCCTGGGTCATGGTGGCTAGTAGTGAAGGATCGTCAAGTCTCACACGGTGTCCTCATAAAAAGGTACCTCTTTTCTCCATGAAGACCTGGAGTGGGAAAGAAAAAAACTTGACAAAATGCCACAGACAGTGGAGCTGCAGGACTTCGTTCAGCCCAGCCGATCGACTGCCTAGCACTTGAGATATGATGTCCTCCACATTTAGGTGAATAACTGCTGATGATAAATAGTTTGAAACTATGAAAATTTGAGGCAGGATATCCCAAAATATGTGTATGGGAGGATAGTTCTTGAGAAGTAGTCTTTAAATAAGGTTAAATTTTATCTATGGAAAAATTACGGCAACAACTGCAATACGTGATGTCATGAGGCAAAACTAAGATAAACATAAACATTTGAAGAAATTTATATAAAAGCTTTAACTTTACTTTTGTCTCAAGAGTTTCTTCTGGCTGTGTCTCATGTATTTGGCCTTCACCATTTTTCATGGAAAGGGTCATTGAGCACTGGAACAGGCTGCGCAGGGAGGTGGTGGAGTCACCATCCCTGGAGGTGTTTACGGGACGGGTAGATGAGGTACTGAGGGGCATGGTTTAGTGATTGATAAGAATGGTCGGACTCGATGATCCTGGGAGTCTTTTCCAACTTTGTGATCCTGTGAACGAATGCTTCTGTGAATTTTACAAGCACAAGAAGACCACAGCTGCTTCAGACATTAATACAGCAAAATTTATGGGGAATTATTCCTTTTTTTCCAGTGAAAGACGCCACTATGCATGGTATTTTTGTGACAGAACTTTTTTAAGGGTTGCAGTTTCCCATGGAATGCTTTTTTCCTCTGGAAATTTTGGTGGAAAAGTGGGAGAAAGCATTCTGTGTAAAAGTTGCTGTGCAAGGGGCAATGGACACAAACTTGCACACAGAGAAGTTCTGCCTGAACAAAACAAAAAAATTCTTTCCTGTGAGGGTGACAAAACACTGGAACAGGCTCCCAAAGAGGATGTGAAGTCTCCTTCTCTGGAGATACTCAAAACCCACCTGGATATGTTCCTGTGCCACTGGCACTGTGTGACCCTACTTTAGCAGGTGAATTGGACAGGATGATCTCCAGTGGTCTCTTCCAACACCAGTCACTGTGTGATTCTGTGAGACTGTGGAACTCTTTACAAGAGAGATCATAGCCAAGAGGGAAGAAATCCTAATTGTTTACGTGCAGTACCTCAAGGACATTAAACTGTCCTGCTGATTTCAGTGAGAGTACAGACGGTGGCAAAGCAAGAAATAAGAATTCTTCTCTTTTGGATGTAACAGAATTAGACCAGATGAAATGTGAGATAACTTGAGAGTAGATCAACCCCATCACTTCTGTACCGTAAATAATGACTTGTGCAATAGAGCTGGCTGTGAGGTTTGGCTTTCTTCTACCGCATTTCTATGTCTTTCAGGGCAGCACAAGGAAGTCTGAATTTTCTTTTAATTCTGAGAGTCAAGCTTATCTTCTAATTCTGAATCAGAGATTAAAGACTGGGGTGTGTTGGGTTGCGTATTTTTTCTTGCTTATGAGCACGGAAAGGATAATAATATAGAGGCAGGGTCTCAGCTGTTGCAGGTGGCCAGGATTAGGCATCATGTCAGCAGTGTAGAGGAAGCCTGGAAGGGAAGACTAGTTTAGGGAGAAAAGAATCATAGAATCATAGAACCATAGAATCACCAGATTGGAAAAGACCCACCGGATCATTGAGTCCAACAATTCCTATCAATCAGCACCCTCAAATCCAGCATGGCATGGCTTTCACAGGCTCCTCTTGCAAGGTTTTGTGAGGGCTGATCCTGCCTTGGGGATCTTGCTTCTCCAGTGGCTATTGTCTGCAGGCAGTTGTAACAACTCTGGACAGTGGAAATTCACACTTACATGAGGTTACCAGAACGGTGTCTGTTTTAAGATATTCACATTTCTTTTCATGAGTTCTCTTATTTATATATTAGAAGAAGAAAAAAATGTCACTTTCTCCCCCCAAAATGTTTTTCCTAAATGGAGCCAGACAAAATTTGTTTGTGGTTCTTACTAGCAGAATATCCACTGGTTACCATTAGACAAAGCCACTGCTGAACTTTCATCCCATTCCCTTGAGACAGACCTGCAATGCCCACAAGATTCAGCCATAAATAACAACAGTGAAACAAGAGGGAGCCCATCACCACCTTGTGCTCGGAGTGGTCTGGTGCCTAGGGTTACACAAGGGACCTGTGTCTGAGTGTCATCCCAAACACAGTGGGATGCGTTGGAAAGCTGAGCCTCAATGGGCAGTGCAACCTGAGCAATCAGGCTAGACCTTCTCAAACACAGTGCAGGAGCTAGTACAAAAAGGGACTGTGAAGGGTTTGGATGCAGCCTTACTATTGCCTACTTTACGAGTCAAGATGCTGCCTCAGAGAGCTCAGAAAGTTAAGTGCTCAAAATGGAGGTTGGTGTGCTGGTTATAATGCATCCGTTTCTTCCATGAGGAACAGTATGTTGCATTAAATAAGCTTTTAATCTGCTAGAATAAAGGAAACAGGGAGGTTCTGATGGTAAACTAGACTGCTCATTCTTAACAGGGAAGAGAAATACATGGCTGGATCATGAAAACAACATCTGGAGGGAATGAGCAGCTCAGCATTCATGGCAACAGTATAGAGAAGAAGGCCTGGGGGCTACTTGGAATATTATAGGTGCCTTCATCCCTCTTGGAGGAGTCAGATCAAAGCTGAAATCATCTCTGCAGCAGACACCTTAACAATAATACTTTTGGTTCATTTTGTACTGGATAAAATGCAGTGGAAGCACGTGCTGCTGCAGAAGGAGACTATGCAACGGGCTGCTGGTATAGGACTGTGGCTGTGGGGTCATCCTGGTGGGCTGCAGGTCATCTGGAGGGAGGCTGCCACATTTTCTGGTCCCTCTCTGTGTGCCAAGGAATGGTAGGTCCTAGAGGTCTTTTTTATCAGGAAGCCTAAGAGACGACGGGGTAAATGCCCGGGACCTCTGGTCTCCATGCACAGCTTATAGGAGACCGTAAGAGGTAGCAGAGACAAGCCAGCCTCAGGATTGCACATTCATGTAGAGGTCTGCAAAGATACAGGAGAACATCTGGGAACAGATGTATAAAACCAAGGTGGAAACCGTTGCCGAACAGAACCTATTCAGCTTGGCGAGATTATATTCTGTACTTTCAGGCTGGGGAAACGGGGGCAGATGGAGGCCATCTGGAGTGACCCAGGGTCCACACAAGAGACTTCATCTCCTTTTAATGCCCCTTTTCACATGCTTTTTTGGTGGCCTTCTTCCATTTGCTTTCAAAGGGCAAACCTGGGCTGTTGTTTCATGATTACTGAGTAAGCAAATTGTAGAAGGGCACTAACTAGCTGGGCTTCCTGACTCTGGGTCTCATCTCATAGCCATGAGATGCCCAGCCTAGAGGAAAGAGGAGGCACAGGGGTGAAGGCATGTGCCCCAGATGACATGCAGAGGCACAGCCAGGATATCTTAGATACCAAAAAACCTCCCTGTGATACAATAGGCAGACCACACCATATCTAATCCTTTTTATTTTTAGTTCTTACTTCTGAGCTGCTTGAACCATGGCCATCTCTGTCTTTTGTAGCAGCCTGGCTGCAGCTGCTGGGTTTCCCCACTGTCAGCATTGAGAACGTGTCTCAAATCAGAAGCAGGTTTCTGTCTGGAGCTGCCACGCTATTGCCCTGTTTCCAAGGATGACTTGGCAGTCACTAGTTTATTTCTAAACCTTTTCTGCACCTCGTGGTGGCTCCTCCTTCCTACCTCAGTGCTGGATGACAAGCAGCTTTCTAAAAATCAACTTCCCTTTTCATAGCGATAGGAAGTGAAGCTTGCTTAGCAAACAGCAGTCAGGTACCTCTGATGCACTCTCTGCCAAAGGATGAGGCCCTTCCCTAAAGCTCAAAGTGTTCCAGCTAACCCTGAAACTGTCCTCTTCTTCCCCAGCACCCCATTCCCCCCTAAACTGATGTCTCCATCTGTCCACTCTCTCCTGCCCTTAGCTGGAGGGGAATTGAGCCAGCAAAATGCAAACTGGCAAGGGAGAAGTTTGCAAGGGCTTCCTCATTTCTGTATCTCCTTGGTATGCAAATGTCAGACCTGGCTCTGCAGCACACCTGGCTGAGGGGTGATGGGGTGGATGTCTGTCCTGGTTGCGTTCAGAGCCGTCCGCGTACAACGACAAGGAGAAGAGGCATTGCATGACGTCCAAGCACTTGCAGACTCTGCTTATGACCCAGACAGCCTTGCAAGCCTCCACAGGCTTTTCTTCCTTTGTAAGGAGCACAGAGCAGTTGCAGGGCCAACGCTGAAGCATCTGGTGGGGTTTAGCAGGGAGGATATTTCACGGCCTGAGAAACAATGCTAGGTCATCAGGAACATACATCCTTGAGCAGCTGCTCCCATCTCACACAGCATGATGTCTTCAGCCAGCCTCGTCTTGTCCTTGGATGTTACAGCTAGTAAAGGTCCTGCCTTGACCTCAGCCTAGATCTGCTCTGTGAAACCTTTCCTCCTGTAAATAACATCCCCAGTGTGTGGGTGACCTTTAGGTCGTGCATCACACTCAGATGTCGGCTTGTGTTTGTCCTTCTCAGTGAGAACAGCTCAAACGCAAACTATGTGAGATGATTCCAGCCTCAAGGTCACCAAGACCACAAGTCCCTTCTCTCCTGCTGACCACAATGACACAAAAATGATGTCATTCAATTAACCACAGAGATTTACACAGTGTTTTTTGGCGACCTCATGTTTGCAACAGCTTAAGCAAATACATTGAAAACACCCTGGAGAAGCCAGCTTTTTATGCACCCTACAGGAAGCCTCAGGAGTCTGTAGAAACAAATCCTTCTTTTATCTCCTAAGACAGACGCATTTCAGTCTTCTTACTGAACATGCTGAGGCAGAATGAGAAAGTCATTTCCTCAGAGTCACTCACAGCTCCCTGCCCAGGTCTTCATCTCTGCTACAACTGAGTAGGTTCATAGAGGGTTGGGGCTTACTGGAACAAGATGCATTTCATCTAAAAAAAAGTCTTTTTCTAATCACAGAAAGGAAAGATCATTGCAAAGCCAGTTTGTTCAGCTGTTTCCTAAAATTTAGTGGTTTGTATAGTGGAAACATCCATTCACAGCCATTGTAGCTGTTTTTAATGACAGCTGTTAACAGCCTGTGGGTTTTGCTGGGTTTTGTGTCTGGATTCTCTTTGGGTTTCTTGCCTTCCCCACTGCTATTTTCATTGGTCAGGTTGTCTGGGAAGTGAAGCTCCCACCCCCTCCCAGATGAACATTTTTATATTTAAAATAGAGCAAGGAATCCTTGGGGGAAAGGAAAGAATTGGTTCTGACACAAAGGCCTGATTAAAAAAAGAAAGTCCATTAAAAGCATTTGCAAAATCAGGCTGCTCCTGCAATCTGGGAGTGAAATGTTCAAAGCTGTTGGTCCCATGGATGGTGTAGATGCGGTGGGAGCCAGAGGTCTCTAACAGAGAAATTCTGCAAGGGTCCTCAGCCCCATGGAGCACCTGTCATGGGCCGGATCAGTGGTTCGTCCTTCTTCGGATCGCGTTTCCAGGACCAGCCGCATAGGAAGCAGGCAAGTAGGGAACATTCCACCCCGTCCACATTCCCCTGAGGGTAAGGAGAAACCTAGCAGGTTTTTCTCTGTCTTCTTCCTCTCTCCCATTCCTCCTTCACGTGATGCCTCCCCACACCCCTGCCTTGTTTCCCTTCCCCCAGATCTGTGGAGTAGAAAGGTCATGGTGGGCTACACAGCGGCCACTGAGATTCAGCCGCACAGGATGGTTTGCAGGGATGGTGTTCCCTGGGTTTACCCTTTAGAAAAGGAGAGGAGGGTAAGTGCAAGGCATGAACACCCTGCTACTCCCATTTGCCCCTGTTTTACCCTGGGCTTGGCTGAGAAGAGAGGGCGTATGTGCGGGGAAGGCTGGCTGGAGCTGAACAGAGCTCTGGGGATGAGCAGAGGAGGGGCCCTGCATCCAGTAGCTATTTCTGGCATGGCTTTCCAAGTGGCTGGAGGTATTCGGGTGGGAAACTGGAAACGTACAACTTTGCCTACAGATTTTTGCCTCTTCTGACCATGGTAGGAGGGAGCATCATTCCTGTTAAGATCTAATCTAAGAAAGGGTTCTCTGACAGCATCGAATGGCTGACCACCAGCTCCATTGCTCTTCTTGGAACATGGTTAGCAGGTCCCAATAAATGCTGCCCCTTGCTAGGAAAAGTCAGCCTCTTGGATTCAGAGCCTACGTGAGTGGCACTTCCCATGGCAGAAGCATGAGTGGCCTCACAGAGAGATGTGGAGGGACACCTTATCCATCTCCTCATGTCCCCAGGGCTATGAGAGCCAGGACTTCCACACGTCCTTGCAGATACTGTGATGTTCCCAGATAGCTCTGTAGAACAGAGTAGCATGGGTTTCAGCCAAGTAAGCATGGAACGTGCCTACTTCAGTAGGTCTTAGACTTCAGTTATGGGTGGTCTCTTGAGAGGACTTCTCCCTGCTGTGCTCCAACTTGCCCATAGCCCATCCACATTTCTGGCCCAAATCCACATCAGGCAGCAGATAAATTCGAGTTGAAATTTGGGTTGAAATTCCAGCCACTGTAGAAATTGATTTCTTAAGGACCTCGGAGATGCTGCAGGTATCCAAAGATGTGCCTGCTTCTCCTGGCCCCATCCTCCTCGTTCCTCCCACTAGTGAATCCTACCTTCTGGTGCTGCAGGACCCTAGGTCCTGCAGAGACATCTCCAGCAGATATCCCACCCTGCTGATGCAAGACCTGGGGTGACATCATGAGGAAAACTTGTTTAAGGGACTCAGGATAAGCAGCCTGCCCTCCTGCTCTTCCCCTGCCTTTCTTCAAACCCTGGCCTTGCCTCCTGGCCCACAGCCTCTTGCACCTCAGCTGAGCATCTGCCCTGTTCCAGAAGGGTGCAATGCTCAGCGTATGCAGCTATTTTTCCTCCAAACAGATGTTTTGGTTAATCAATGACCACTCTGGCAACAGCAGGCTGTTTTCAACTTCTGGAAAGAGCAAGAAACCTTTATTACTTATTATTTATTTTTCCCCTTGTTCAAGAAACTTTTTTATTCTCTTTAAACTCAGAGTTCTGGAATTCTGTGTGCTCCCACTCTCCAGCTTTGCATGCAGCCTTCTACCATGGGTTGTCCCACATCTTCAGAAAGGCCAGGAACAACCAGATTTTCTGCTGGGTTCATTGGCTTGGGCCAGGTTCACCTGCAAAGCGTGGCCTGATGAAGGACGTAGGTCCACAGCAGACTTAAGTTGCAATGGAAATGGCACACTGTTTAGTATTTGACTGCAGCAAGTAAGGGAACCCAAAATAAACTGGTGGTTTCTGCAATGAGGGGTAAATCACAGCAGTCCTGGATTTTTCCTCTGGCTTCTCAGGGCTGGCAAGGGTTGGGCACTGCCAAGACCACTTTGTCCACTCCGACTGTGCTCAATACTGGGACCTGCAGGAGCACAGCGCCAGTGTTAGCACCTCGCCAACATTAGCTGGAGAGCCTGACTGTTCCTGGGGACTGCCTCCCTCTGAGGTCTTTTACACAAGTCAGAGTGTTTGAAAGAGGTTTTAATGCAAGCAGAAATGCCACCTGGTATCTTTGTCCATCAAGGACCAGGACTGGATTGGATCTGAACATTGCCAGTAGGATATTCCCAGTTCTCCAGTAAGGCTGAAACATGCGATCCAGGCATCTACTTCACTCCCCAGTAAAACCCATGATGCTCATTGCTCCATGAGCTCCAGCTCTTCACAGAGATTTTCTGCACTGCTGTAATTCTTCCTCACGCAGCCTGGTCTTGCTGAGCAGCAGCTTTCAGCTATGAAAGTCTCTCTGCTGCTAGCTGGAGACCCAACACGGTGTAACATCATAGGAGGTCTCACTGCCCTCCCACTTGCAGGAAGGAGGCTTCACCGATAATTCAGCCACAGTGGCATTACCCTCCAGACCTTCTGCATGGTCAGTGCTGTTTATAGCATAGCATGCTTGCTTGTAGCTGTCTTCTAACCACCTCCTAGCAGCACAACTCCTACATTTAAAAATAAATAAATAAAAAGGTGAAAAAGAACTTGACTGAAACCCAGAAAATCTCCATCCCTATTTAAGTAGGTGATCTCACCAAGATCTTCATTAATTTCTCTCAAGTAAGAAGTGATAGGATGAGAGGAAATGACCTCAAGTTGTGCCCAGGGAGGTTTAGATTGGATATTAGGAAAAGAATCTTTACTGGAAGAGTGGTAAAGTTTCAGAACAGGCTGCCCAGGCATCGGTGTTCAAAAACCAAGTGGCTGTGTCACTTGGGGACATGGTTGAGTAGGCACAGTGGTGTTGGGCTGATGGTTGGAATTGATGATGTTAAAGGTCTTTTCCAACCTTTATGATTCTATAATTCTAATTCTCTGGATTTGTGTCTTCTGAAACAACCCAAGCATGACAGGACAGGAAATGTACTGAAGAGCAATTTTATAGATGAAAAAGAGAATTTGATGCATCTGGGATGTGCCTAGAATTGGAGGAATTTTTTTGTCTAATGAACTTTTTTATTCCTCACTGATGTAAAATGAAAATCTGGAATAATTCATTTATTGTATCCATTGTGAGTTGATTTCAGCTGCTCTTTCTATAAAGGGTGGACTTGCTAAGAGAAATTCAGTATTGGAAAGCCTTCATAACTGGTTATGACTGCATTTTCAAAGTAATCTGGGATTGGTTTTCTTTAAGGTCATTCCCTTTTAAAATGTGTTTCCTTAAAAAAAATCTGAAGTTTTAAAATGAAGTGAAATATCTAATCTTGTTGAACTATGAAAACACTTTGTTGGACCCACCTTAAAATGTGAGTGGAAAGGGGGCTCATTTTGTGATTTTTACTGGGCTTATGGGTTTTTTTTGAGCTACCCTCACAGTGAAATACTATTGGCTTGCTTGGGTCTTAACCTGTTTTCCATGGCACAGTTTTGTGGGGGTGACACAAATAATAAGATGACAATTCTGCTTTCCTGCTAGATTCTGTCTTGATTTTTCCCTATGCCAGCCCATGCAATCCCAAGGCTTTTTGGCTGTGTTATCCACATCTCTGTTGCAGAAGATAGTGCTGTATTCATGTTAGAAACAACTTCTGAGCTCTCTTCTTCAGGTAGCAGAAACCAGCTAACTGCAGTACAGGGTGTGCCGGTGGTGCAGGGCACCCTAGACACGAGACGGGCAATAAGCCTGTGCTTGACTTAGCCCAGGTACCTCCACCTTACTTTCTGATCTGCTGCAACAAAAAAAGTAAGTGTATCTATTAGGTCCAATTTGTTTGCTTTAGCCTACCCTGGGCACTCGTAAGAAGATAAACACAGGTGCAAGGCAGGATTCCAAACCCTATGGTCAGCAAAGTCTAGTATCCACCTCTACTGGACCTTGGACCCCCAAGATTCAGCTTAATGGATTATTCCTGTAGGGTGTGTTCACCAGCACTCTTTGAAGATGGGTGAGTAATAGGACATCTGTAGAATTATAGTATCATAGAATCACAGGTTGGAAGAGACCCACCAGATCATCGAGTCCAACCACTCCTATCAAACACTAAACCATGTCCCTCAGCACCTCATCCACCCATCCCTTAAACCCCTCCAGGGAAGGTGACTCAACCCCCTCCCTGGGCAGCCTCTGCCAGTGCCCAATGACCCTTTCCATGAAAAATTTCTTCCTAACGTTCAGCCTAAACCTCCCCTGGTGGAGCTTGAGGCCATTCCCTCTCGTCCTGTCCCCTGTCACTTGGGAGAAGAGGCCAGCACCCTCCTCTCCACAACCTCCCTTCAGGTAGTTTTAGAGAGCAATGAAGTCTCCCCTCAGCCTCCTCTTCTCCAGGCTAAACACCCCCAGCTCTCTCAGCCGCTCCTCATAAGGCCTGTTCTCCAGCCCCCTCACCGGCTTTGTTGCTCTTCTCTGGACTCGCTGCAGAGCCTCAACATCCTTCTTGTGGGGAGGGGATTTAGTCACATCCTCTCCTCTCCACCATCAAGATGTTGTCCAAATGCCACCAGAAACGCTCCTGCAGCAGGACCCCATGGTGGGAACTTCAGAAGACCTCCCTTTCACTGATTGCTGTGACAACATCTGTACTTGCATCCAGGTGTTATTAGCCAAAATGTCTCCTTAACTGCCCCTTTGAAGGTTACTAAAATTACCTTCTGTCATCCTGCAACACGGGGCACACAGCATGTTTTAGAGGTCCTATATAAGCATGCAAGATGCCTGAGACCTGCACATCTGTCCCAGATGCATTCAGAGCTGGATGCTACACAGAGCTCTCTGCCCTTGGTGCATGTTCACTTCTTCAGCAAAGGCTTGCTTGACTCTCCCAGGAAGACTTCTACATCAAATATTTTCAATCAAATCTTATCAGGAGCTAAGACAGACTATTTTTTTTTTTGCCAAAACATTTCAAGCATACAGAAAAAGTTCACATTGCCTTAATTTTTTTTTGTTCCATTTTGATTTCTGCTTGCTTTAAAAAGAACTTGTTTTTCAAAACTTCAATTTTTTCCAACTTGAATAAAGTTGAGGAAACAAGTTTCCCCACTCTCAGTCACTAAAAATAAGCAAACATTTTTAGATGTGAAAACCTGTAAATTCACCAAAGGAAATTCTCATGCTTTTCTGAGTTATTAATTTCTCCCAGAGTTCTTTCCCACTGGAAAAAAAAAAACAAAGGCGAGGAGAGCTACTATTAGGTGGGTTTTTTTTGTGAAGTTGATTTTTTTAAAAAAACAACCATTAATCAGAAGCAGAAACACTGTGGAACAAGGTTCATTCATCTTGACCATCATTCTTTGATTAAAAGAATTACCTTTAAAAAAATGTAATCTCCACAAACTATGGGCTGGTTGCTCAGCAGCAGCTCTCCACATCTGGCAACATTTGTCTGCAGAGCTATTTTTGGGATTTTGTAAAGCACCTGCTGGCATGAAGGATGGTCACCTTGGCTCCCAAAGGCTGCAGAGGTAACCTGGAGAGCACAAAGGGTGGATGTAGTAGAGACTGTGAACACCTAGAGCTTTGCCAAAGTCGCTGTGCGTGGGTGGGACTGAGTGACCTTTGTGGGAGACTTTTAGCCAGTTCCATTTCCTAGCCGTGCTGAGATGTGCTGTTCACTTCTCCGAGCCGCTTCTCACAGATGTGTCTTTGACACATGTGTGTGGGGAGAAAGCTCAGTTTCTACAAACATGCGGAGAGGTGTTTCCATCATCCTGCAGATGGTCCATCAGTCCTCTAGTAGAATCACAGATTCGTTAAGGTTGGAAAATACCTCCAAGATCAAGTCCAACCATCAGCCCAACACCACTACTAAAACATGTCCCGAAGTGCCATGTCTACCTGTTTTTTCAACACCTCTAGGGATGGAGACTCCACCACTTCCCAGGGCAAGCTGTTGCAATGCTTTGCCACTCATTCAGTAAAGAAATTTTCCCAATCTAAACCTCCCCTAGTGCAACTTGAGACTGTTAAAAGTCAGTAAGCTCATCTTGTGACATGACAGGCAGTCAAAGCATATTTCTAACTTGTGCTATATCTCACATCCTTTAAAGCCTGCTGAAAAGACAATAATTGACATGTCTGTATCTCTCATTTGGGAGCAAAGTATACCAAAGACCCCAAGATGCTGCAGTGAGATAGCAACAAGGACCAGAGACAGATGTCCAACACGTAGGTTGACTTTGAGCCTTTCATGGTTGGTAATGAGTGGTGTCTAAAACTTGCCTATCGTCTAGCCTTGACTTATAATGATACCTTGTAGTTCCCTAGGTGAAAAGGGAACTGCAGCTACTCTTGCTTACTATCCTGGGAAATAACACCATTCAGAATCCAAAATCCTGTCACAAAGTTATCTTCCACCAATTTGCAAGTGGAAGAGTGGAAAAAGCTCACTTAATAAATCATTTGCCATTGCACGACAACCAGATCTCCTAAGCAAAGCAAACCCTGATTACAACCTGGAAGGGAGGCTGCCAGATCAAAATGAATTTGTTGCAGGAAATGCTGTGACTGATTCAGTGGGCAAAACTCCTCCTGCTGTGTTCTCAGTGTCCAGAACAGTGCTGAGACCTTGGTACAGATATATTGGCCATCTGTAAACTCACATCAGAGAAATTTGGATGCTGAAAAACCTTTGATTGGGGGAGAAACCTGAAGGAGGCCTACAAAAAAGACAGAGGGGAACTTTTTACAAGGGTATGTAGAGATAAGTTGAGGAGGGATGACTTTAAATTGGAAAGGGGGAGATTTAGATGAGACCTTAGGAAGGAATTCTTTAGGATGAGGGTGGTGAGACACTGGAACACGTTCCCCAGGGAAGTTGTGGATGTCCCATCTCTAGAAGTGTTCAAGGCCACTTTGGATGGTACCTTGAACAACCTGGTCTAGTGGGAGGTGTTGGAACTGGATGATCTTGAAGGACCCTTCCAACCTAAATCATTCTATGATTCAATGTTTCTATGAGTCTGTGTTTCTATGATTCTATGAAAAATGCATATTGGGCTATCTGGAAATACTTCACCATTTACTTCCATTTTGCTCACTTTATCAGTGAAAATAAAAATAAAGCAAAAGGGAGAAGTTATTTCAAAGAATTAACACCTTGAGATATTGGAATGGCTCTGTTAGAAACCTCATTTCAAATTTCCAGGTTTTGAAATATTAGATACATGCTAGGAAAACAAAAAAGTTGCTTTTACTAGAATACTTTTTCCCTTAAGTCTGGTTTGCTGGAAGCTTTTTTGGACACATCTGTGGGAGTCTAACTATCATGACACGGTGCCAGACTGATGTTTGGGGGAACTCACTAACCACATTGGTTCCTGGACTTCCCATCCCAAATCCTTCTTTGTCATTGCAGACCTTGAAGTATTTTGGCAGGAATAGCAGCTAAAGCGTCTTTGTCTGGCTATAAGTATTCAGGGTTTGGGTGGTTTGAGGTTTTATGGACATGTAACCTGCACCTTTCAATGCTTTTGGTTCAAAGTATGGTCCAGGGCAGGCTTTGGAGCTAGACGGTGTAGATAACTTAGGCACTTGTGGCAACATCACTTCGGTAATGCTGTCTTCAAGTCTTCCAAACTTTTTCAGGGTCTGGGAACTATGTGACATTCTTGAAGCCCTGATACACCTGAACAGTACAGCAGAGTGATATTCCCTAGGATCTCCAGCATCCTCTCTTCAACCTTCCAGCATTGCATGCGTGCAGCATCACAGGGCGCTGGAGCAAGTCTGCTCAGTGCCGGATGGGGATCCCTGCATCGGACTGAGGACATATCCAAAATAGATTTGTGCCCATTTATTTTTTGGGTGACTTACAGTGTCTGTGAGCCACATATGCAAAGTATGGAACAGCAGGGTTGTGTGGTAACAGAAACTGTGGGGTTCACAAGGTCCAAGGTAGTAGGAGGGCTCTACATGGAATGATTTTAGACTCTTCTCCCCACTGTCCCACTGTCCTGCATTCTCTTCTTCTCCAACTTGTTCTTCTTGAATGAGAAAAATGTTTTGTTCCTCAGTGTCTGCTCCTTTTCCAAAGAGCAGTCTCATTAAAAAGTAATTTCTGGTCTTCCTTCCAGGATGGGGTTGCTCGGGAGCAAGTATCAGATGACATCCAGTGAGAAACACACTTCTGGGAGCAACCCAAAAACCAAGAGTAAGCCTCCTCCCGCCCCACCCAAGGTAAGTCTGCAGTTTTGTGTCCTTTTGGGGTCCTTCACAGTTCAGTTAGCGTCTGGAGTTACCAAGCAGCAAATATTGTCCAAAGGGCAGAAAATGAATGTTTATGCCTAGCATTCCACCATGAGCTTCTTAATGTGGGGTGAACCGTTCGATCAACCCTTTCTTGCTCTATGTTTTTTCTCCGTCAAAAAGGGTGACATTTTCTATTTGGGGATATGTGAACTGTCTGAGAGGGCTACAGATGACAGTGTGCTGGAAGGTCATGCTGCATTGAGACTGGAACGATTAACTCTATGGGCTGGTCTGGAGAGCAGGATAGGCGTGACAGAGAAAAGGTGCAGAGGCTGTTGCTCCGTGTGGTGTGCATTGCTTAAGCACGAGTCATTTTTGAGCTGATCCTCATATCTTTTAGGCAGGGCTGCTTTCTTCAGCACTTTGCAGCCCAAGCTGATGTTGCTGACTTGCAAACGGTGCAAAGATCAGTCAGATTCAGGCTACGATTCAAAGCTGCAAACCGCAATGGAAACTGTGCCACCAGGGAGGACAACAGGTTCGCTAAAGAGGGTCTACAGATAATATAGGTTGAGGTGGGCTGAGAATCAAGCATGCTGAGAATGTGCTGCTCCTTTTAAATTCATATGATATCTGTGTGCATGGACAGAGATCAGTAAAACACAAGGATAGGATTCAGGGAACCTCAAATGACAAACTCATTTAAACTTGTGAAGTCACTTTATCTATCAGTCTATTGCTGTACAGAAGACATGACGTTGTTTTTTTCTTATCAGTACTGTACCCAGCACCCAGCACAAGAGAAAGTCTAGATGCAACTGTTGTGTGAAAATCAGCTCAGTTCTTGAGCTCTGAGAAGGGAAGGGAATTGCCTATCACCACTTTTGATGACAGGAGGAGATGTTTTCCACTCCTTTACTTTCATTTCTGAGTTCTCCCATGGTCATGAAGTCCAGTTCTCATGACAACAGATGTCACAGTGGCCATTAAGATATTATTTTCTGAAATTTCTTCTCTCCAGCTCACTGGAGAGGAGCTGCTATGAGTGTAAATACAGTGTCATCAATCACCTTCTGACACTCTTTTTTATTTTTTGCCACAGGCATGAAGCTTTAACATGTCGGGGGAAATCCATATTTCTTTCAGTCAAATTAGGAAGAGTAGCGTATGAGCAGCTCTCTCACCCCACACTGCTGCTCAGTAGGAGTGAAAGGGTGGTGTGGACAGAAAGCGCTTGACGTTTTCGATTCATTGTCTGTAGTTCAGTCCTTTTGCACGTGTATAAGAATACCTGGCAGTCATCAAACACGCACTTTAGTCACTGGGTACCGTATCTTGGACTGATCACAGGATTGGCATTTGAAGTTGGGTTGAGGCCAACAGAGCCCACCTGACTGTTCTCATAGTATTAAACTCGTAGCCCTCAAAACAAGGTTGTTGCATCCCAGCTATGGATTAGGAGTGGCCTATGGTCAATTTGCCACTCTCAGGGTAAGGGTCAAATCAAACTAGGGACCATGTCAATGGTTTAAATGTGCACCTAGATAAGCTGCAGTACCTTGCTGCCATTTAATTTGCTAATAGAGTTACTGCCTCCATTTTTTTAACATCTCCCTGAGTCTTCAGATATTAGTGGCAAAGATCATCCTGAGTTGTTCGCTTCAAGTAATATTGCATTTGTCATTTCTCACTGGGACCATTCATGTCTCATCCCTCATTGATCTGAAATCTGGTATCAGTAAACAAAAGTTAGATATACCAGGGTTTTAATGAGTGGGTAGCAGATTTATGCTTTTATTCCGAGGAGAATCAAAGATTATGCAAACTGACTGCCAAGGCAGTTATGAACATATCAAGGCAAAATGTGCCAAAGCCATCACGCCACATATGGAGACAGATGCAAGGGCTGTTAACTGACCACAGTGGGCTCCAGATTAGACTCCCACTCATCTGCGAAGCCAAGAGCACGTCTTCCTGCAAACACAGCAAAGTAATAAATGCATTTTTTTTTCTTCCTATTTCTACCGAAGGGCAGACATTTTATCAACATCTCTCATCTAAACCAAGCTTCTGCACAAGGTAAGATTCTTAGCTCAGTTGCTGTTTTCTTCCCATGGGGTTTTGAAATGTGGTGGTCCCTCAGCAGCATGTCTTGAGAACAAGCTGTTATGTCACAGGCGCGCAATTTCTGTATCTTTAACATTGCTGGGTGGGGAGTTCATCAGTGTGCTTCAGAAGGTTTGGTTTACACTTGTTTGTAGCTGCCAGCTTCCCTTGCTCATCGAAGAAATTAAGAAGGAAAAGCAGTCTTCTTCTTTGGCTGAGTAAAGCAGTATCTGAGACATCAAGTGTATGAGATTTCTCTGTCTGCTGCCCTGTCTGCAGTGTGACAGGCTGTGGATGCTATAACCAGTTAGCTGAAAATTTCAAAGGAAATAGCAGGCATCAGAGAGCCCAGAGAGACTACAAAGAGAACAAGAGGAAAGAAAAGAGTGTAAAATAAGGATGTGCGGAGCCCCTGCTTGGAGACTCTTTGTTGGCTTCATCCACCTCTGTAATTATCTGCGTTCCAGACGGTGTTTTGTAGATTATTGCCTTTTAGCAGGAAGCCCTTTGCTACCTCTGCTCAGCTTCCAAGAGCAACTTGTATATTTTTCTGTCAAAGAAGCTGTGCAGATTAAGGACAGAGAGAGAGAGAATTAGAAGAGGGCAAAAAATACAGGAAATTTGAAGGATAGCAGTCAGCAACACACAAAATTTCCTCACGTGGGGAAAAGTGTAGGATTAAGGGAGACAGGACATGAGGAAAAAATAAAGTGAAGTGACAAAGAAATAGGATAGGTGGAACGGTCCTCGTGGAATTATGGATGATGATGGAGGGTCTTTGCTGTGCGGCAGACAGAGGAAATCTTGCAACATCAAAATGTTCTTCAAAACTGACATTAGCAATAGAGACAAATTTGTGGGAGGTGTAGGACTGAACCACATGAATTTGGGTTCATTTCTGTGGAAGCAACGTTTTTCCAGAAACCGTGACTTCGTCTGCAAAGTTGTTTTCACTCCATGTTTCCAAGTGTCTGTGCTCTCCTACCCTCACAACTGAGCAGACATCACCCATTTATCACAGGGATTTTATCAACCTTCTCACTCTGGTGAGAAGTGCAACAGAAACAAATTTCAAGGCGGCAGCTTTTACTTCTGTGTTGCACCAGAAAGCAGAAGTGGAAAGATGCTGAAAAATGCATCAAGTACCATATAAGCCATTTTCAGCTCTCACAAATATTTTAGTTTCTTAGGTTCACTTCCAGTTTGGAAGGAATATTCACACTCACAGTCTAAGGAACTTCTTATTTTCCTCAACATGTGCTTGAATTTCCAAAAGTGAGGCTCTGTCTGACTCTGCCTTGTGTGGCAAAATGAGCTGATAGAAACTATATGCGATATTTGTAATACCTGAGATATTCTTATAAAATCATAGAATGGTTTGGGTTGGAAGGGACTTTAAAGATCATCTGATCCCAATGAAATTCCACTCTAGTTCTTCAAGAAAGAAAGCAATTAAAATGAATTGCTAGAGAAATGCAAAATCCAGGCAATTTGATAATATAAAAAAATCAAAGACCTGAACAGTATTTTGTTGGGAGCACTTCAAGTTCAATCAGGCAAAATTATTGACTATAGAAGTGTGAAATACTATAAAATTAAAAACTTTTCTTTATTTTTTCTTTTCATTTTTTTTGGGTTCCTTACATTTTGAATTTTTTTCCTGATCTCAGTGTTGTGCAAGTTGTTTTGCAGTTTCAAGCTTTCACACCACTATCTTAGAAACAATTTATTATTTTTAACAAAAGCCTAATTCCTCCTGATGTTATTTTGCTTAATGTAAGTAACACAAAGGAAGGCAAGGGGTCTGTAAGTCTACATGCAAGTACATTGTTGGCAGCATTATCAATTCACTTTTAACTTGAGGTGTTTTTTTTCCACCATGTGAGTGTCTCATTAATTTTACTGTGGTTCCCTAAGCACTTATAGAATCACAGAACGGTTTGGGTAGAAAGGGACCTTAAAGATCATCCTGTTCCAGTCTGATATACTGGATCAGATTACTCAAAGCCTCATCCAACATGGCCTTGAACATCTCCAGGGATGGGGCATCCATGAGTTCTCTGGGCATCCTGTGCCAGTGCCTCACCACCCTCGCAGGAAAACATTTCTTCCTAATATCTAATCTAATTCTATCCTCGTTCAGCTTAAAACCATTCCCTCTCATCCTATCCCTGACAAAGACTCCCTCCACAGCTTTCATGCAGCCCCTTTCAGTACTGGGAGGCTGCTCTAAGATCCCCCTGGAGCCTTCTCTTCTCCTGGCTGAACAACACAAACTCTCTCAGCCTGTCTTTGTTTGGGAGGTGCTCCAACCCTCTTGTGGCCTCCTTTGGACTCGCTCCAACAGACTCATGTCCTTCCTGTGCCATTATGATGTCTTTAAGGACCACTCTAGATCTCCATGAAGTCAAAACACCTTTAATTCTGCACTTCTAAAGCCCCCAGCACAGCAAAGTCTCCGCCTGACATGGTGGTTCCCAAAGACAACAGCTCCATTGCTACATCTGCTGCTGTCCTCTTGTACCTGATATGTAAAACAGCAGATGGATAGAATAACTCCTGTGTTTGCCCTGCCAGGTGCTCACAGGCGGACTTACGTACCACTAGTGGAGAGAGCTGGCTGTTTAGGGTGTTTGTCCTCAGGCATTGTAACAAACTGCCACTGCACAAAGAATAGGTCTTTACGCAAGATCAGTTATTCTGGTTGAGAAACTGAAACTTCTTGCACCTCTATGCTTGCTTTTCGCTGCTATAATATGGATAGGACTGATTTTCAGGGGGTGGAAGCTAAGTTTCCTCTAGAAACTGAGGTCTTTTGAGAGATGTCAAGGTAAGCATCAAAGCTCTTGGTTGTTTTTGTTATAATTCCCTGAATATGGATCTGAGTTTGAAAGGAATGCTGTAAGAAGCATGGGTTTCAGCTTAATTGGGAAAAGGAGGGATTGCTTCTACTGTAAAGACTGACTTTTCAATGAGAAATACAACTTCTCATCAAAAATAGACATTGCCAATCAAAAGCAAGAGGGGGAAGGAAAGTGAGAGGTAATTGCTCAAAAAGTTCACATTTTCTAATAAAAAAAAGTTGTTCAATGGGCTCTGATATTATTTTACGAGGAAAACAGAAACTATCCACAAGAACATTCACTGTGTCGAAGCACAAGGCAGAAAGGTATTTGATAGAAAGTCTTGCAGTGCAAGCATCGATGACCCAGGAGACATCTCCCAAAGTGTCACACCTGGACTTGCTGACCACCTGGGAGATGCACCAGCCTCAGCCCATAGTCTTGTACATCTCCACCAATGGGATCTCATGGTATTCCTCTTGGTGACAGCAGCAAAAAGGCTGGTGTGCCACCAGCAGCTGTGTGTTTTGATAGAATGCTTTTCTAGCACAAGTTTACTTTGATGAACCAGCCCATGCCATACTAGAACAGAAAGCTGAGCCCATTTTCAGTAGCAGTAATTCATAGCTCAGCTGTAACTCATAACCCAATGAGACAACACAAGTGCTGCCAGTTGTCATTCACCCCATGACCATCCTAGCATGGCTCTAAATCAATTCATGGTCCTCTGGGGGACCTTGTCACAGTCTCAGCCTGGCTCCATAGCCATGAGATGGTTGCAAAGACAGGGCAGTGGTGGGAAGACTGAATGAAATCATTTTTATTAAGCCATCAAACTGGCATTCAGCCTATGCAAACCAAGCTGGTATCTAACTTTCCTGACAGCAGCTCTGAGCCAAGATGTGTTTGGCTCACAATCAAAGTCTTTGGGCCGCTAGCATTATCTGTAAAGGAGGCACTCCTAGGAGCCCTGACTGCTTCTCTGCTGTAGTGTCACTCGTGACTTAGCTTGATCAAACAGGCCAAGTATTATGAACACTGTTTCTCGGTAAGTTGACAGATTCAGAGAACGGAAGAGTCACTTTCCTCCTGAGATGGCAAGTCTTGCTGGCTTGAGCAGAGAGAAATTTTCTTCTTCTGCTTCACTTAAATGAACATGTATGTTGAGAAGAGGATAAGAGGTGACCTGAATATTTTTCCAGCTTTTCTCTCTCCTCTCCTGTTTTTTGGTTTTGTTTATTTCTATTTATGTTAGTTGCTTCAACATCAATACTACATTTTTTGTTTTATTTTTGGGCACTCATGGCCACTCTGTGCTTAAAGATGTTTAGACATTTGCTTCTATTTTTCAAGGCAGAAGTGCAATGATGGCATTATTTTACTTCCAAGAGGGGCAGAATGGTGCATGTGGATGAGCATATCTGTTGTGGACACTCTGACACAGGCACATGCCTGGAAACCTTTCATATCAAAGAAGCCATGTGATAACAACTTTCTCAAGAAGGCAACAATAGTTTGGGTGCATTGCTAATGCCAAATGCTTTGAGATCCCTCAAGGAGAAGTCCCCAGCTATTAAAGCTATTTTTTAAGACTTCAAAGCCTTTTCCCTTGTGACCGATCATCCTTTTCCCCATACACAGGAGAGAGTGGGGTTCTGCTGAAACTTCTAATGGATTTCCAAGTTCCTCTTCACAAGGTTGGAGGGAACTGCTCAGAGCTTCGGTTTACGAAGCTGCATTTCCTCCCACAGTGACTCCTTCTCCTCCCTCCCCTCCAATAAATCCCCAGCAGAGCAGCAGCCAGGCCTTGCACAGACACAAAACACAAGCTGCCCCAGAGACATGTTATCTTGTGATGACAAAGGGCCAGTCTGGCTCTCTTGCTGGTGGCATTATTTGAAAAGGTCACCCTGAGACTGTGGCTTGACAGTCTGTTTTGAAAAATGCTATTTATAGACCGTCCGTTGCTCTCGGCGCATTAATTAGGCTGTGTACAAGCTAAAACCTTTGTACAGCAAATGGTCTCCTTATTGTTTAATTTTCTTTTTCTTTTTCCTTTTCTTTTTCCTTACCTTTTTCTTTTCTTTTTTTCTTTTCTTTTTTTCTTTTCTGTCTTCTTTTCCTTTTCCTTTTCCTTTTTCTTTTCCTTTTCCTTTTTCTTTTTCTTTTTCCTTACCTTTTTCTTTTTCTTTTTCTTTTTCTTTTTCTCTTTATTTTTATTTTTCTCTTTATTTTTATTTTTCTTCTTTTTCTTTTTCTTTTTCTTTTTCTTTTTCTTTTTCTTTTTCTTTTTCTTTTTCTTTTTCTTTTTCTTTTTCTTTTTCTTTTTCTTTTTCTTTTTCTTTTTCTTTTTCTTTTTCTTTTTCTTTTTCTTTTTCTTTTTCTTTTCTTTTTTCTTCTTCTTTTTTCTTCTTCTTTTTCTTCTTTTTCTTCTTCTTTTTCTTCTTCTTCTTCTTTTTCTTCTTCTTCTTTTTCTTCTTTTTCTCTTCTTCTTTTTCTCCTTCTTTCTCTTTTTCTTCTTTTTCTTTTTCTTCTCCTTCTTCTTCTTCTTTTTCTTTTTCCTCTTCTGTCTTTTTCCTTTCCCTCTGCTTTCTCTTTCTCTGTTTCCTTTTCTTCTTCTTCTATCTTCTTCTTCTTCTTCTAGTTCTTCTTGTGTTTGTGTACATGTACTGATCCACTTTAGAGTTTGATCTACCCCAATATAGCTGCTTATTTCTGCTTCAGTATCTGGGAGCCTGCAAAGCATTTGTGAACAATTACACAACCTCTCAGCGAGCAGCACGAGCACAACCCGAGCACACAAAGGTAGCTATTCAGTTCCAGCCTGCAGAGATCTCTCACAGGGTGGGTTATCGGCCTCACAGCACATCTACCAAGAAGCAGCTTTGCTGTGCACAGCACAGCTCCCATGCCACAGAGAATGAAAATTCATTTTGCTCGAACAAACGGCTGGAGTGAAAGCGACGTGCAAGGGTAGAGGACGGGGCCTCAGATCCAATCACAGCCTAGATCTACGTGGGTTGCAAGTGAAATGGGAGACACAGAGCATCAGTTTTGTGTTTTAGAGCATCTGAAGTGCATCAGGGCCATGGATGGAGAAGGGGATCCTGGAGCCTACAGCACTGTCCTGGGAATTTCAGCTGAGCAGAGCAGCCAGGGGCTGTAAAGGTGCTGGTTCAAAAGCAGCAGCGTGACTTAAACATGGTCGTGTTAGAAAAACAGGGCAGTTTGAGTGGGCAGGGCAAGCAAGGAGGGCGAAGAGAGGGGCTGGAGACCAGCTGGAAGGGACCGAGGACCATGGTGGCCACCTAGCATAAAATTAAGGCTGTTCCAGCTGCTGCACCAGCCAGGACTGATGCAGCTCCTGAGATGGAGCATCGATGGGAACATGCAGCCACTCAGACCCTGGGCTGCAGGCAGTGCCCCCCTCTCATGCTAACTCACATCACTGGGACTGACTTCACTTGTGGAAGTTGTGCTCGAGTTGGGGAACTCCTCCGCTTGGTGTCAGAGCTAAGGGAGGAAGGAACTAGACTGAGGACCATTAGGGAGTGTGAGAGGGAGATAGACCAATGGAACAACACGCGATGCTCTCTCTCACAAACTAAGCAGGCAGCCAGAGCCAGCACAGTTGAAAACTCCCCATCCACTAACTGTAAGACGGAGGAAAAAAAAGATGGGGAATGGCAGCATGTTCCTGCCTGGCACAGAAAACATGCTGTCCCCATTCAGACAACAAACTCCCAGGTTCCCTTACAGAATAGATACAAAGCTCTGCAAGTGAAATCAAACTCCATAGAGGAGGAGGATGGCTCCTGAAGCCTAGAAACATTCCCTAGGCTGAGCCATCCTCAAATGACCATAAAAACAGCCTCTGAGAAAAAGAAGAGTGATTGTCTTAGGGGATTCCCTTCTGAAGGGAACAGAGGTACCTGTCTGCAGACCAGACCTACTGCAAAGGGAGGTCTGCTGCCTGTCTGGGACCTCTGCAAAAGACTTCATAAGAAAGCTTCCTTCCCTGGTAAAGCCTACAGATTATTACCCTCTGTTAGTGTTCCAAGTAGGCAATAATGATATCAAGAGGAAGCTGAGGACAATTAAGAGGGACTCAGGGCTCTGAAAAGAATGGTGAAGGGCTCTGGGGCACAAGTAGTGTTTACCTTCACCATTCAGACAACAAGGAACGAAGAGGGAGAGAGCAAGAAAAATCAGTCAAAGGGAGACCTTACTGCTCTCTACAACTACCTGAAAGGAGGTTGTAGAGAGGAGGGTGCTGGCCTCTTTTCCCAAGTGACAGGGGACAGGATGAGAGGGAATGGTCTCAAGCTTCCCCAGGAGAAGTTCAGACTAGATATCAGAAAGAAATTTTTCACAGAAAGGCTCATCAGGCACTGGAACAAGCTGCTCAGGGAGCTGGTTGAATCACCATCCCTGAAGGTGTTTAAAAGTGGGGTAGACGAGGTGCTCAGGGACATGTTTTGGTGGCAGATAAGAACGGTTGGACTCAATGATCCAAGAGGTCTTTTCCAGTCTGGTGATTCTATGATTCTGTGATGCCACATCTGTGAGGAATAGTGCATAAAAAGGGCAGCAGGATACAGGCTGAGTCAAGAGCATCTGGAGAAAGAGTTAAACCCTAGCAGTGGACTCGAATAACGGAGACTGAGATGACTTCATATGTTTTTCAATCAAGAAAGCCTCATCTTCGGGAGTCCAATCCCTGACCCACCCAGGGAAATTCTACTGCAGCAGTTTTTATTTACTACCATGTAACATTCAGGCCAGATGCTGACAGGATATATATGACCCTTCTTATTCCACACAACCCCTTTTTTCTTGTTTACCTACTGGATTCTGTGGATAGGGTGGTCAGGAGTACTTTATAAATGCATACAGTGGAAACACTTTAGTGAATCAGTATTAGTAACCAACCAGAGGTTGTGGTTGATTGGAAAGCTGAGTTGGTAGAACGCTTGGCTTTTTGGGGACAAGGAGGGTGATGATATCTGTGTGTGGGAGGGAGGTGAAATGCCCTCTTATACACAGGTATGCATTGAGATGCACAAAGATGATCAGAGGGCTGGAGCACCTCCCATGCAAAGACAGGCAGAGAGAACTGGGGTTGTTCAACCTGAAGAAAAGAAGGTCTCCAGGGAGACCTAAGAGCAGGCTTCCAGTACTTAAAGGGGGCTACAGGAAAAATGTGGAAGGGCTCTTTATCAGGGAGTGCAGGGATAGGACAAGGGGAATGATTTTAAGCTGAAAGAGGGGAGATTCAGGTGAGCTCTTAAGAAGAAATGTTCTCCTATGAGGGTGGGGAGGCCCTGGTGCAGGTTGCCCAGGGAAGTTGTGGATGCCCCATCCCTGTAGGTGTTCAAGGCCAGGCTAGATGAGGCTTTGAGCAACCTGATCCAGTGGAAGGTGACCCTGCCCATGACAAGGGGTTTGGAACTGGATGATCTTTAAGGTCCCTTCAGAGCCAAATTGTTCTGTGATTCTATGATTGCTCCTCTGGCAGGGAACAGGCTGGATTCAATGATGCTGTTTCTTCTTTCAGATAACTTTGTTGTGGTTGCACTGTATGATTTTCCTGCCTCAAGTGACCGAGACCTGCAGCTCGTCAAGGGAGAGAAACTCCAAGTCCTGTCCAAGTAAGTTACCTGCTGCCAGAGGGAGGTGTGAAGGTGAGCATGGTGAGGCCGCTAAAGGGGGGAACTTGGCATCAGACACCAATTTTCAGAACACCAGAGCTGAGCCTGTGTCTCAGAGTGTGAATCTGGACACTCTGTTCTCTCTGCAAGGTGGAGAAGGTGACACTTGTATGCTTTCATTGGATAACACATACTTTGGTGTTAGGTAATGTCCCTGCCTGGATACTACTGGGATGTTCTTCACAGCCAGTGTGTGTAGGTGTAGAAGTAACATAAATAACAACAACAACCTAGCTCCTGTTTCATATTTTGTGCTGACTGTGCTTTTGCAAAGGAAGTGGGTTGGGTGTAGTCAGAGGAAAGGACAAAATCAATCTAGGTGTAGTTTCATTTCACCTTCTTCTCAGACTCACTAGAGAATAGGCAGACAGCCCATCTGCCCAGAATATAACAGGACAGAGGGGCGCTTGAGTCCCCAGGTCATCTGGCCCTGTAGGACGCTCTGCTCTTGACAGTTCTATGAGGTGTCCTCCAGAAGTGACATTTCTCATCCAGATGCCATGGGCTGGGACCCGTTGGGCAGTGGAAACTGCTGAGTGGGGATGGCTTTTGGTCACGTCTGGTGGCTGAGTCAGCGGTGGGAGATTAAAGCAGTGGAGTGTCCAGCAGAAGAAGGAAGGAGAAGAAAGGAGAAGCCCCAATGTCCTTGTGCAAGAGACAAACCCCAAATTACCTAGTTTTCCCTCCTTTCACTTGGAGTGCAAAGCAGAGCCTTGGGACTGTGGTCATGTTGCGTTTCCTCTGCATTCATGGAAAGAGACCGTTATTTCCAGAAGACCATGAGACACCAACAGCCTTCAACCTCATGGTATTCCTAGGAAGCTGAAAGGGACCTGCAGAGTGGATTAAGGAGCACCGGCCTATTTTCAGTGCTCAAAGACCCAGAAATCATGCTCTTCCTGTGGCTTTAGCCTGTCATGAAACCGCTTTTGGGCACTCACACTTTTTCTTCTGCTTGCTTTGCAGTGAGGGGGACTGGTGGCTGGCAAAATCCCTCAGCAGCGGGAGGAAAGGCTACATCCCCAGTAACTTCGTTGCACAAGTAGACAGTTTGGAAGAGGAAAAGTAAGTGCAAAAGTTCAGAAATTATGAACAATTATGCAGGGCTTTCATTTCTGAAAAAGCTCAGTCTCTCAACAAGATGTGGGAACAGCTTTACCTCGTGTTGGGAAGATGTCGCTGCTAGGTTGGATGGCAAGAGGTCTTTCATTATGCCTAATAATGCTGTATAAATGTTCAGGAGATGTTTTAAGTACCATGTGGGCACAGAGCAGGGAGGGTGATGCTCCTATGGGGAAAGCAGACAAAGACTCCCCTGTCATTGATTGCGCTCACGATGGAAAACAAGGATTTTGAGGAAAAAACATAAAGGTCACATTTGCACTGGTGAATGTCCAGTGCCAGGGACCATCCTTTGGCCCAATGGGCGTGTGCAACCACAGGCACAGTATTGAACTTCCTCAGCCTCCAGGAGAGTGTCTGTATGCAAACTGGAACAGGGGATCAGTCGGAAAGGTTGCACAGATCTGGATGTCAGGTATGCCAGGAACCACACCAACAATTTCACGGGGCAGACAACTGATTGCCAAGTGCCCAGACCCACAGCCTGACACTGTTTGTTCCACTAGCTCAAATGAAGCCCTTGTGTTTGGTTCCCTGCAAAGAGGATGGTAAGAAAGACTTGAGCCAAATGGGTTTATTACGCCTATAACAAAAGCAGCTGAAGAAATTGTTTCCATGACTTGTTCTCCTCTGTGGCATTCAGCTATAAATTATCAGCCCTGTTTGCAATCTCCTCTTGGAGGAACAAAACCATCACTGAATTCAGCAAGTATTTAACAGCACACAGAAATGTGGTTGGGACATAAACTCTCTTCGTATCCAAAGGGTACATTTAAACAGCTATGAAAAACCTATGCTCAGCTTCCAGCCCCCCATCTCCTTTATAAACTGCTTGTCTGGATGCTGCTCAGGGCATGCTCACTCTCCAGGTGACCCTTGTGTCCTTGCATGCCTGAGAAGCTGTGCTCTGGCTGAGCCTGCGCCTCTCTCATGCACCGGGTGCTGCACATACCATCTACTCTCTTCCCTGGTTGAATTTCCAGGCTGTGAAACAAGCCCGAAGTGACCAAAATCTGGTGTTAATCTACTAAAAACAGTCCATTACTGTCACTTTCCAGTAAAGAACAAACTATTTGCTGATAAAAACAGCCCTCAGTTTCAGAGTGTAATGGTAAAAAAATGAACTAACTGGAAAGAATTTGAGGTTTTGAGAGTTTTTCCTTTTCAAACAACAATTTTGCCTTTTTCTGTCTCCCAGGTGGTATTTTAAAACTCTGAGCAGAAAAGATGCTGAAAGGCTGCTATTGACTTCTGGTAACAAAGTTGGCTCTTTCCTTGTTCGGGAGAGTGAAACCAGCAAAGGTGAGATCCACACAGCACAGGTAACTCCTTGTTATTGCCAAAGCTTAGAACATCTTTTGGACCTGCAAAGTTCAGCTGTATCAGTGTTTCTTTGATCCAGCTGTGCAGAATAGCACTTGTGAGGCTCATCAGGGCTGTAGAAGTGAACTGGGGATTTTGAGGGCAAAGATTTACTTATTGTGCTACTCACAGGTGTAGTTCAGGCTGTGGTAAGGGTGGCTCTTGCCACTGTAGTTTGTGGTAGAGATACAGGACGACAGATAAGACTTTCCAAAACAATGTGTAGCGAGGTTTTTTTCCTTTTCTCCCAAGGAAATGATACTCTTCTGGCAAATGGAGATTCATCTATACACTCTTCAGAAGTATTTTTCCTGCTTATAGCAGAAACCTGAAGAATTTCAGAAAAAGTCTCCTGGTGCAACATTTTCCAGGAGGAAACATGTTTTTCCTTTTAATCTTTAGCAGAGGAAATTAACCAAGACTTTTAGAAAGAGACTGACTGGAGCAGGAAAGGTAGACTTCATCCACTTTTCTTCCCCGTTAACATGTCTAGATGTTGAAGATATGACCCACTGAGGACAGAAAGCATAGACCATAGTGGTCGCTCAACTTGAGCAGTTGCTATAGCTATTTACCATAATACTTAACCACATCATTACATTTTTCTGTTCTGTGCTCTTCCAGTCTGGAAGCTGGTTTAGATTCTTCCATGGGAATCACAGAGTGGCTGGTGTTGGAGGGGTCCTCTGGAGCTCATCCAGACCAACCCCTCTGCTAAAGCAGGTTCACCTACAGCAAGTTGCACAGGAATGTGTCCAGGTTTTGAATATCTCCTGAGAGGGAGAGTCCACAGCCTCCAGAGTAGAGGCATTTCTTTCCTGCTTTTCTCTCCTTGCATTCTCTGTGCAGGCAAGTGTGTTTACAGCATGGAGGAAATGGTGCTCATGGTGGTTCCATAGTTCTGCTCTGCACCAACTCTGTACAGTAGTTTATGAAAGTACTTCAGTACACTGCTTGCAGATGTCCCAGAGCATCTCAAGTAGTACTACACACCCATATTTAGGTGACTGAATGAACCCTAGCTATGATGTGAAGTTTGATCCCAACATTCAAATCTTCTGTTTTTCTTTCCCATACAAAACTTGCCATTCTTTGCACAGAAAGAACCTGATAGCCCTTGTAGGATGGTTTGGGAATCCCAGACCCAGAGCAGGAGGGTCTGGCACTTAGAGCTGCTCGGGGCAATATTTGGTTGTGCTCACACTGCTCTGAGCTGGTGTGAAATGCAGATGTGGACCTTTGTGTTTCAGCCTCTATCTGTGCTGGGATCACAAAAGTACAGAATGGCTGGGGTTGGAAGGGACCTCTGGAGATCATCCAGTCCAACCTCCCTTCTAAAGCAGGTTCACCTACAGCAGGTTGCACAGGAATGCATGTCGGTGGGTTTTGAATATCTTCAGAAAAGGAGACTCCACAGGCTCTCTGGGCAGCCTGTTCCAGTTCTGTCAAATGCACTGCAATTCAGGACTGTAAGATGGGAGAACCTCCCTTGTGCCTGAGCAGCAGGAACTCCTTCTGGCCATCCTGGCTATCATCTGGAGAGATTAGAAATCCTGCCATCTGTCTGGCTCCACTAAACATTTTTCATTTGCTGCTGTCACTGGAAGAAGAGAGAATTGAAGCTTTTCAGCCCCTAGTGCTTTGCCTTTATGCTGCAGCTCCCAAGGGAACAGTAATTGGTCAGGGTGAATGACAGGGAAAGCTCTACCACACTCACTCCAACAAACTAAACTCTGACTTGAGGTGAAATACAGTCATTAGCTCTAATGACAGGATGAGTGTTAACGTTGGTAGTAGGCAGCTAATAGATTGACCTGGAGGGAGCCTGGGGCCCCTGTCACTGCTGCTTGCTGGACATCACTGGTTTGAAAGATGCAGGAAGGTTTAAAGGGTTGGTGGGATTTGGAAAGCAGGTCCTGCAGGAGAGCAGGCATTTTAGGTGCAACCACACTAACAAACAGATCAGGTCTCTTCTCTGCTGCCTGTCAGCCTCCAGGCACCCACTTACACACATGTTAGTCCTAAACTCCTGCACTCCCTTCTGCAATGTTGTCTGTTGGCATTACAGCTGGGATCACACCATGTTTGGCTCCTTCCTCTAGCAGGCTTTGCATGGTAAAAATCCCATGCATCACATAAGCCACGTCCCAGATATAAAAAGCACTCTTTTGGATTTGTGCCGTATCAGCCCAAGTCTGATGGGCTGCAGCCTGGCCTGAACATTATTTTAATAACTTTGAAGTTAAAATAACATCATAATCCCCAACAATAATATATATTGTCACTATCATGATCATCATTATTGTCACTTTCATCACTATCATCGTCATCATCATTATTTGCCACTTAGGATTGTCTAGGTTCCAGAGTAGCCAGAGGAAGTCTGGGGCCAGGTGCTAGAAAGTATGAATGTGGCTAATCAGCTCTAGCAGAACAGCAGGCACAAGCCTTGTCAACACCACTCTGCACCCTCCAGGGACCAGAGATCACTCTCTGGGAAAGACACCTTAGCTATGTAATGACTTTTGGTTACTGAGATATGGACTGCAAAACCAAGCCATTCTTTTGCCCTTCCTCTGAGTTTTTTTATTGTCCCTCAGAATAGGGTTGTTTCACAGATGTTCAGTTGCAGGACTGATAGAGTCAACAGGGTTTCTCAATCTGTCTTCAGACTGACACTTATGGTGAAGGAAGGAGCAAGTCCAGAGAAGAGCAACAAAGCTGGTGAGGGGGCTGGAGAACAAATCTTATGAGGAGCGACTGAGAGACCTGGGGTTGTTTAGCCTGGAGAAGAGGAGGCTGAGGGGAGACGTTATTACTCTCTACAACTACCTGAAGGGAGGTTGTGGAGAGGAGGGTGCTGGCCTCTTCTCCCAAGTGACAGGGGACAGGACGAGAGGGAATGGCCTCAAGCTCCGCCAGGGGAGATTTAGGCTTGAGATTAGGAAAAAATTCTTCACGGAGAGGGTGGTTAGGCACTGGAACAGTCTGCCCAGGGAGGTGGTTGAGTCACCGTCCCTGGAGGTGTTTAAGGTTAGGGTGGATGAGGTACTTAGGGGCAAGATTTAGGGATTGGTGGGAATGCTTGGACTCAACGATCCAGTGGGTCTCTTCCAACCTGTTTATTCTGTGATTCTGTGATTCAGAAGAGTATCCTCTGTTGAGAAGGATCCCACCATAAAATCATAGAATCATTAAGGTTGGAAAAGACCTCCAAGATCATGAAGTCCACCCATAAGCCCAACACCACCATGCCTACTAAACCATGTCCTGAAGCACTACATCTACAAGGTTTTTGAACACCTCCAGGGATGGTGACTCCACCACTTCCCTGGGTAGCATTTTCCAATGCTTCACCACTCTTTCAGTAAAGAATTTTTTTTCTACTGTCTGATCTAAAGCATACCGAGCCTGTATGGTTCAAGTCTTGAGGTTCCCTGGCTCTCCATTTAAGCTAACAGGTCTTCCATTCACATTATGTCACCATATCTCATAGTCTGGTCTCTGCAGAAAGGGAGTCCCACCAAAACAACATCTAGCACATGGAAAAATTTTAGACTGCCAAATTCTGCTTATAAAGATTTATAATCACTGCAACAGAGCAAATATCCACAGAAGTGGTTTTATTTTGTTACTTTCTAAAAATATAAACAGTTTCCAGAAGCAGAGTAGGGAACTTGTGGTGCTGTGATGGAGAAACACTGGCCAGTGAGTGTTAGATTCCAGTACACTTTCCCTTTGCATGAGAGATTAGGGTTTCAGAGTCACCATGGAAAGCCCCGCTTCTGCTTATGATATCTGTCATGTACTTTTTAACATGTACAGCTTTGCCTTTGCAAACATTAAAAAGGCAGCCTATCAACCAGGATGACGTATTAGGCTTTTCACAGCCCAGCAGGCTTGTAGCAACTTACTCTGGAAATATGATCCAGACAAAAGGAGGAAAAAGCACTGCCAAACTGTATTGAAAATTACGCTGATGTAGGATGGAAGTTGCTGCTCTGTAGCAACATCTAGTGATAGTTTTGTGCACAAAATCCCAAGCCCGTGGTTCCAGTTATAAATCCATTTTATGGAGGCAAGAGCAGGGTAGGGTGGTAGATTGTTGAGTAGCATCGATGAGGTCAAAAGGCACGTGCATCTAGATGTGTATCTAGATCTGGTTTAGTCACAGTCACAAGTTTATAGCTGAACATGACAGTTCTCTTCTGCACCTCATTTTGTACCTTCCACTAACCTTGGCACAAGGGTTACAGGGCATAACAAGGACACAGGGACCTTGAATAATGCTGAGACAGGGCATGTATCTCTTCACCTTATCTCTCCTTCTACCTGCAGTTCTGGTTGTGCTGGTGGGGTAGTTCAGCTCCTTGTCAGTTCTGTGTTTGTACAAACTGATGAGACTGCAATCACTTGTTTGGCCCAGTTGGGATGGAGGAGTTGGCAGCTCAAACAGGGGGTGTGGAGCATGGCTGCACCATCACGACCTAAGGAGCACCAGACTGATCTGGCTGGAGATACACAATGGATTGCTATATTGCTTCCTTGTTAGCCACTGCATAGACAGGTCTTACTCAACCAAGCCTTGACAGGCCCAGATAAGTTCTGGTGAACCTTTATCTTCTCCCTTGCTTTGGGAAGAGGGAAGTTTGCAGCATTGCAGCCTGGTGTGACTTGCCTTGAGAAGGCATCAGCAAGAGATGTGAGAAGTGCCTGCAGCCGCAGGCAGCTGAAGATAGAAGAGGTAGCTGGTTCGTGAGTCAGGTCCTACTTGCCCTCACCATTCCTTCTTCTGCTCATTCTCCAGGTGCCTATTCTTTGTCCGTGAGAGATGGTGACTCTGCTCACGGGGACATCATCAAACACTACAGGATCCGCTCCTTAGATGGTGGGGGGTATTACATCTCCCCCAGGATGACTTTCTCTACCCTGCCAGAGCTAATCCATCATTACAGCCGTAAGTTTCTTGCCTTCTCTAATGTGTTCTGCTAGCAGAAGATGGGCATGTGGACCGGCAACCACCATCTCTCCATCCACTCTCATCAGCCAGATGTGTTTCTCCAAGCAGAACTTGGGCACCCATGTCCTGTCACTCATCCTAGGGCATTGTGAGGGTCAACCCTGCCCACAGTCCTATGACCAGGGAACATCCTTGTCAGGAAAGGAAAGATACATAAGCTGAAGGGATTTACAGGAGAGATGCTTGGGAAGCAGGGTTTGGACTTGCTGGGCAGGAGAAGGTGCTCCTCTAGGGCTTGAGCTTTTTCCTTTCATTGGGTCCATTCAGGATGCCTTGATCCCTGCCACTGAAACATTTGTGTAGTTGTGGCATTTACCTGTGGGCTGAAATTTCCATTTTTCCTGGCATGCCTATATGGAAGAAGAGGGAGTTAGCTCTGAGACTGAAAGTTCAGCCCATCCCATTTAACCGACCTGTACTTCATCCCTGTGCAGAGAAAGGGGATGGCCTGTGCCAGCGGCTCACAGCTCCCTGCATATCCCTGGCGCCCCAGAGACCCTGGGCACAGGATGAATGGGAAATCCCACGGGAATCTCTGAAGCTTGTGAAGAAACTTGGCAGTGGGCAGTTTGGGGAAGTGTGGATGGGTAAGTATAATTCCACTATTTTAGAAAATAAATGGAAGTGGAAATCCCTCTTCTCCTAAGACAAGACTAGTTTGGGCACTGGGATCCTAAAGTACGAACACACATTTAGAATGGTTTGGGTTGGAAAGAACCATAAAGATCAACTTGTTCCAACCCCCTGCCAGGGGCAGGGACACCTTTCACTGGATCAGGTAGCTCAAAGCCTCATCCAACCTGGCATTGGATAACTCCAGGAATGGGGCATCCACGACTTATCTGGGCAACCTATTCTAGTGATGTAATCATAGAATGGTTTGGATTGGAAGGAACCTTAAAGGTCATCTAATTCCAACCTCCCAATTTATAGGTAAACACACAGCAGTAGATGCCATGTTGCGGGAAAGAATGAGACAGGTTGTGTTTGCACAGATCAGTGGATGAACGTGGGTTTCACAGGCAGGATAGATGTGATGGGTTTGAAATAACTATGCACTCATCTTCTGAGATATGCTCTTATTCTTCCTTAGAATCCTGGGCATGGTTGTAGGATCCTAACTTACACACAGCAGGGTACCTAGGTGACACTACCCCACTTTTTCTGCTTCCCTTTTCCACTTTATAATCCATATTTTAATCTATATTTTAATCCCTTATGCCTTCCTACCAACTATTAACCAGTGGGACAGCAAGTAGGGTGACCTCAGCTTCCTTTGCTGTCCTCTTAGTCGTTGCCTGTTGCCCTGGTAATTGAGAGTATGGACAGGACCAGACCTAGTTTGATGTCCTGACTGAAGAGTCCTGATTTTCTCAATGGTGTTTGTATTATTTGAGAGCTCAGCTGGTGGGAGGCCTTGGGGTTCTCATCCAGAAAGGGTCTTGCAGGGCTTGGAGAATGGGCTCATCACATGGACATCTACCATCCAGGGCAGGGATGATCCCTGGTGAAGCCATGTGAATTGACAGTTGCGTCATGTCTCTCCCTTCTCCTCTCACACCTGCTGGTTGCTCAGGACCCACTGGCACTGAGATTTACCATTTGGTTCTCATTGAGAAATTCAAAGTTGCTGCTGTGGTTTTCTGCTACTTGACCCATAAGCTCTTCTGCTTCTGTCTGATTACAGGTCAAAACTCCTCTATGTGTCATTATCTCCTTACAGGATATTACAAGAACAACATCAAAGTGGCTGTGAAGACCATGAAGGAGGGCAGCATGGATCCCGACGCCTTCCTGGCAGAGGCAAACTTGATGAAGAGGCTCCAGCATAACAAACTGGTCCGGCTATATGCAGTAGTCACGAAGCAGCCAATCTACATTGTGACAGAGTACATGGCCAATGGTAAAGAGATTCATGAAGATTTTTCATTGTGTTTCTGCAAAATCAGGTCGACAAGCAGGCTGGTGCTCCCATCATAAAGGGAGTGAGGAGGAGAGCATTGTACCAGATCTGTAAACCACAAATAGACTAAGTGAGTCACAAGTCCAAGGGAGGCTATGAAAATTACATGAGGGCTGGAGCATCTCACCTACAAGGGCAGGCTGAAAGACTTGAGGTTGTTCACCATGGAGAAGAGCAGTCACCAGGGAGGCCTTATAGTGACCTTCCAGTACTTAAATGGGGCCTGTAGGAAAGATGGGGACAGAATTTTTAGCAATGTCTGTTGTGACAGGACAAGGAATAGCGGTTTTAAACTAACGGAGAGTAGATTTTGACTGATATAAGGAAGAAATTGTTTACAATGAAGGCAGTGAAACAGTGGAACAGGGGAAGTAGTGGAGGCCCCATCCCTGGAAACATTCTAGGTTGAGTTGGATGGGGCTTTGAGCAACCCAATCTGGTTGAAGATGCCCCTGCTCTGGCAGGGTGGAGTGGCCTGGATGGAATTTTACGGTCCCTTCCAACCCAAAGCATTCTATGATTCTGTGAAGTTAGTTTTTAGTTCCAGACGGTACTTTCTGGGCAATGAAATCCTGTCTTTTGTGGTCTCATATTTCAGCTACTTAACAAGATGGTGATGCCCCATCTGAAGAGTATTTAAACTTCTCATCTCCACCGTTCTTAAGAAAAGTTTATTACAGATTTTTAATACTCTCACGATGAAGTTGTTCCCTTTTTTTGTCCTGTTGTCTATTTGAGTGGAGAATACTCAGCGGTCTGCAAAATAGAAGGGGAAACGGGCTGTGTTTGGGAACTTTCCTAATGGAAGATGGTCCAGAAGACACCCACTGTGATTCCTTGGATTTTCTGTAGGATGCAGAAGGGTTTGTTGTCTAGAGTCAAGGCAGCACCAAGAGAAAGCAAAGGCATGGGTTTGTTTGGAAGAGTCAAAGCAGCCTCTCCTCTTTTGCAGGGTGCTTGCTGGATTATTTGAAGACAGAAGAAGGAAGCCAGCTGAATCTCCCCAAACTCATTGATATGTCTGCTCAGGTTAGTGAACAGCCTCTGGGAAACAGATTCAAAGCAATGACATTGCCTCGGTGAAATTCTTGCAAGTAAGTGCGTCAGAGCATGGATTTTATGGAGAAAAACAGCACCTCCTGGTGTGCTCTCTCAGAGTTTCTCTCAGCCCTCTTGTGTTGATGTGCATGTCAGCTCAGCAACGTTCTGCTGTCCCTAGGACAGTCTCTGGAGTGCAGTGCTAGATAACTGAGAATTGGTTTTGGGGAGTTGGGTTTGTTTTTCTGGCTTGTTGAGCAGGAAATAAGTTTCTTTCTCTTTTTTAGCAAAAGGAATAAAAAGCTTAGCAAAGAGACTTTTGGTGTAGACACTGGCTTTCAGCGGTTCTTCCCTTCTGATTATTAGATATAAAGGGTGCTCTGATCCTCGATTCTGGAAATATTATTACTTATGAGAACAAAATTTTGCCTTTGTAAGGTTGTTTCCCTCTGAGCATTCTCAGGTTGTAAATCATAGAATCATAGAATGGTTTGGGTTGGAAAACACCTTAAAGCCCATTCAGTTCCAACACCCTGCCATGGGTGGAGACACCTTCCAGTGGTTGCTCAAAGCCCCGTCCAACCTGGCCTTGAACACCTCCAGGGATGGGGCAGCTACAACTTCTCTGGGCAACTTATTCCAGTGCCTCACCACTCTCATAGTAAGATTTTTTTCCTTATATCTAATCCAAATCTTCCCTCTCGCCTTAATCAGTATAAAAATATTTAAATATTCTAAAGTAGTGTCCCTATCTGTCATATTTTTTTCCTCTGCCTCCCTATGAATGTTGCAGAAATACAAGTTTCAGTGCTTTCCTTTTTCACTGCTGATAAATCTGTATCTTTGTTGTCTGAAAGGTTAGAGAGCTAACTGCACTCTCCCTATTTTTCTCTTCCTTCCTTCCTTCCCTCCCTCCCTGCTTCCTTCCTTCCTTCCTTCCTTCCTTCCTTCCTGCCTTCCTTCCTTCTTCCCTCCCTTTTCCATTCTTTCTTTCCTTCTCTAGAAAGATATAGCCTATTGTTTGCTTTTAATTCCTAATAATAAGCAGAATGATCCAAATTCACACACATTGTGGAGCTCTTGGTTTTGATGGGAGCATTACTCCAGAAATTGGATTGATGCGTTTCTATGAAAGGGGAAAGCACCATAGCCAGTGCAAGCTGCAGTCAGCTTTGGTCACAGGAGTTTTAGACTGAACATTAGGAAAAAATTCTTCACAGAAAGGGTCATTGGGCACTGGCAGAGGCTGCCCAGGGAGGTGGTTAAGTCACCATCCCTGGCGGTGTTTAAAGGATGGGTGGACGAGGTGCTGAGGGACATGGTTTAGTGTTTGATGGGAATGGTTGGACTTGATCCGGTGGGTCTCTTCCAACCTGGTGATTCTATGATTCTATGATTCAAACAGCTCTGTAACAAAGCTGTCAGTCAATACTCAGGTTTGAGACAGGGACACTAGAAGCTGTGAGTACTCATGCATTTATTTAACACAACATTATAATTTGCATTGAGTGTGTGGAATAAGGAAGCATTTCCAGGCAAGTCTGTGGGGAGAGGTCTTGTCTAGGTACAAGGATGGTCCAAAGACCTCTATAGACACCTCGACCCCCTGTAGCCTCCCAGATCCCTCTATAGCCCCCCAGTCCTAGGGCAACCTCAAGCACCCAAACCTCCTCCCCAAGTTAAGGTTCAGAGCTTTGAACGTGATCATGTGGTATAGCCTGAGCTGGCCACAAGCCCTTCTTCTACAATGGTCAACTAGTCCCCACAGTGGGAATTATCCCTACGGCTGAGCAAGTGCCTGGGAATGTCATCTCTCCATGGGCACCTGGAAGCACTCACCCACCCTGCATATCCTTCTCGCATCCCTCCACACAGTTTGCAGCACCCTGTACTGTGTTTCACTTCCAAGACCAGGATAGTTGAACGCAAGTCAAATCCACACACACCAACTATGTACTATCCCACACAAGCCACTCACAACACATGGGATAAGAAGGGTTTTACCCATTCCTCAAGGCATGGACATCAATTGGAATTACATCTTTTATCTCTCCCTCTCCAACTCCAGCACCACCTCTCTAGGGCAGGGATTCAAACACTTACTGAGTAGCTCCAGGAGGAGGAAAAAGGCAGTCTTTCTAGCTATTTTGCAATCTGTTCATCTGTGGTGTAGGGATGACATCACAGCCCAACAGGACCCAATCCTCTCAAGAGCAATTTTGGATCCAATCACATGCGTTGGAGTTAAAATTAGACAGCTCTGGGCCAATGCTCATGATCCTGTGGTCAGTCTTGAGGGTACATGCTCAAAAGCACACAAGGCTGAAATGGGTACTATCTCATTAACATCAGGACAGGAAATTACATCAATTCTTCCATTTTCCACTGCAGCAAACAGCAGTTGCGCTGAAGGGGTGTTGACACAGGCTAGAAACACAGCATTGGAAAGTACGTGTTAGTATCCTGTTTAAAACCACATGTAAGTCAAGATGCTGATAAGAATCTGTATGGAGTGGAAAATTGCTCTGCCCTCACCCATAGGCACATAAAATCTTTAATAGGTACTAACCATTCTTAACAGGGAGTGCATGCATTCGCTTATGCTCCTGACAATGTCTGACCCAAATCTGAAACCTGACTGACAGAGCAACTTTGCAATGTCTCGTCTTCATATACCCCAGCACCTAGCAATAAAAGACTGTTGTCATCATTTATAGAGGTTTGTCACACACCAGGCACTTCCCCAAGGCTAATCCTGCTCCAAGAACCTAAACAGTGAAAGATGATCTTGGGAGAAAGAACCTCCAAAAGCAAAGTGTGGTTGAAGAAGGCAGCATATGCCCTGGACAAGGGATTTGTACAGGGACATATTCTATCCCAGCCACTTTTCTGTGAATATCTGGGTCTTCTACTCTCGTGCATCCTGTAGGTATCAGAGGGGAACTGCATTGTGTCCTTGGTCCTAGTCTGGAAAGAAAACACCTATTAGTTTTATTGTAGAGGGATCTCTAGGGATCAAATGAGGGACAGATGAGCTCTTTGAGGGCTTTTTTCTTTTTTTTTTTTTTTTTAATTCATGTATTTAATCTGGAATGTCTGTGCTTATAATTCCAACTAGTGGGGAGAATCTTGTGGCAGAAACTGGGAATCCAGTGATGTGGCTTCAGGTTTGCTTCAACTTTCTGCTTATTGCTACAGACATGACTCACAGCTGTGACTTCTGAGTAAAACAGAGAGTGACACTTCTGTACTGCTTGGCTTGGCTGCTTAAATCTTTTGGAGGCTGAGTGCATGCTGGTAAAGCTTCACATGTGCACACATACATGGGCACTAACTATTTTTATACCTGTCTACCTGTTTATCTATTTGTCTACTGATTTATCTGTCCATTCATTGAGCTTATATGCATGTCTATGAGCACAGAGGCATGTGAGCAGCCCTGTAGGTATATGGTGCTTTTGAGAAGCTGGGTAAGACACAGGCAGGCTAGTTTGTTGTCATGGAGTGGTGACTGATGAAGATGATCTCTTCCTCCTCTCCTAGGTGGCAGAGGGAATGGCGTACATCGAGCGAATGAACTCCATCCACCGTGACTTAAGAGCCGCCAACATCCTTGTCTCGGAGACGCTTTGCTGCAAGATTGCTGATTTTGGTCTAGCCAGGATCATTGAGAATGAATACTTGGCACAAGAAGGTGGGTGTCGTTCCAGTATTGCCTCTTTCCCTTATCTCAAATCCTCCTGTTGCACAGACATGCCAAGATATGAGGCATCCAGGGGCTGGGTTGGGACCAGACATGAGGTACCACTGCCAATGGGTAAGACCAGAGCCCACACTGCTGCTGTTGCCAGCACCTGGGCAGCAGGCAGAGCAAGCAAAAGAGTCAAAAATGGGGTCCCAGGAGATGCAGAGGAGCTTGAGGACAATAAAAGAGCAAATGAAGTTTACAGATGGAAATGGAAAAAAGTCTTCTGGCACTGTTTGAGGGAGTTCTGCTGAATCTCAGATTGTGTTGCTGGAGAAATTTGACCTCTACTAATGAAACTTTTGCTGAATGTGCCTCCATGTTCGTGGTGAGTCAGTCTAAAGAGAAGGAAATAGCAGTGTAACTCGATCATTGTACTGCAGAGTGGAGCTTGAGCCATGAATCTGGACCTAAAGGCAGTTTCCAGATGTTCCAGGGTAACTGAATCCAGATCAGATCAAGAACTCTTTCCATAACAGAGTGACAACCTGCAAAACATGAGAGCAGGTTGGCAGCTTGGCAGGTGCTTCTCGTGGGAACAGAGTACCAAGAGCATCTAAACCAAACCAACTGGCATACAAAACCAAATATTTCCCATGTTAATGTGAAATCTTGTTATGACTCCACCTGCAAACCCAAGCCTCTTGCTGGGCCTGAGTATCTGGACTGGTGTTAGACAGGAGAGCATGACCATGAGAGATGATAACTGGTTTGGTTGGTGTAAAGGTCCATCTACAGCCGTTTGGACAACCAGACTATGTTGAATTCCTCTGGTGGCAGCTTTTTCTCTGCACTTTGAGATCAGTTATGAGATCATGTCATTCAGATTGCAAAGAGACTTTATTGAGCATCAAGGAAATAAGCAGAAATTATTGAAATAAAACAAGTCAGGCATAAATTACAGTTATCAGAAGATGTTCAAACTTTGGAAATCTGTAAGCTGGGATGAAGCTAAAATTCTCCATGGAGAATACTCTGGGGAAAGGAAATTGGATATATTTTTTCCTCTTATAAGATACAAAGCTTTTCTTCAATTTGTTCTTTCCAAATCCTTCATAGTACCAATTATGTCCATTTCAACATGTAAAACCCTTTGAAAGTAGTAAAAGCTCAGAAATGTAGTTTGTGAAATGTCGTGAAGGGGTACTGTGAGATTGCTGCAAATTTTTAAGCACTTTTTCTCCTTTAGAGAAGTTTTTGTTGTAAATAATTCTATTAATATATTTCAATGGAAAACAGTCCCTGTTAGCATTTTTCCAGCAAGATTGAATCTGAAATAAAAAATGGCCCTATACCTACTCTAAACAATTTTCATTTCATAGACTGGATTTCCAAGCCTTGTCATTTGTCTTGTCAGAGTATGATGTGCAAGAACAAAGACACCAATTTCACACACTGCATTTGGGCTTTAAGTCCTGAAAGGATATATACAAATAAAAATGTGGTTTCCTCTGCAGTCTTTAACATATTTAGTCCCCATTTACCAATGTGTTTGAGGGTTTTGGTGAAGTTTTTTTTTTCTTTTCACCTTAGCTAAAAGGAAATTGTCATCTTATGGTCAGTGCTTTCTGCAGCATGCAAAAGATCTTGGTGTACAAAATTAAATGGGACTTTGATTTGTTTTTAATATACATGTGCATCATGAAGAACAGGATAATTTATATATGCTGTATAGTTTGCACACTTTTGCTAAAAATAAAATAAAACTCTACTGTTGTTGTAAGTAAAGCTACTCGAGGCATTGGCTTCAAACAGCATAGATAGTTTGGGGCTACAGAAACCCACTGACTCACATAGTAGATTGCTCCCTGAAGAGCAATGTGTCTCTCATGAATGCTGCTTGATGCTGAAGTGTTGTGGCAAGTGCTGCTTGCTCCCAGCATCACGCCCTCGGCATGCACAGCACTGGTCCATGCTACTGTTCCTAGCTTCATTCTTGAGACCCAAGACAGGAGAGTCCTCCAATTTTATCAGTAAAATAGTTTACCTAGCTTTTTTTTAATATGCATATTATTAGTTACCTAATGCATTAAGGCTTTTCATTGTTTGGCTTCTGTATATCAGTACCTATAGATGTTTATAAATATATACAGGTGGAAGAGTCTTTTAGAACAAATCATAGAATCATAGAATCATTAAGGTTGGAAAAGACCTCTAAGTTCTTCCAGTCCTACTGGCCCAACATCACCATGCCTACTAAACCATGTCCAAAAGTGCCACAGCTACATACTTCTTCAACACCTCCAGGGATGGTTACTCCACCGCTTCCCTGGGCAGCCTGTTCCAGTGCTTCACACCTCTTTCAGTAATTTTTTTTTCCTAATATCCAGTTTAAACCTCTCCTGGCACAACTTGAGACCATTTCCTCTCCTCCTAGATGAGCTTTGATTGCACTGGAAATAAACTCTAAAAAAGGCAAGGAGACGCTGTGTAGAAATGTCTATTTAATAAAAGTAGGAAATAGGCAGCAATTACCTTCCTCTGTCCTTACCTCCCTTACTCGATGGTACCATCAATAAGTCCCATCTCAACCCCCTGAAGAACTTTACAGCCCACAGGACCCAGGGCTCAGTCTGGGGGAATTGCTTCCCCATGGCTGTGGGAGCAGAGGGCAACGCTGTACCTCCACATTCTATCTCCCTTTGCTTCCTCTGACAGGTGCCAAATTCCCAATCAAATGGACAGCGCCAGAGGCTATTAACTTTGGAGTTTTCACTATCAAATCTGATGTGTGGTCTTTTGGAATCCTGCTGACGGAAATCATAACCTATGGAAGGATTCCTTACCCAGGTAGACTGTGAATATGGGATGAGCGTGTATCAGCTTCAATGCATCTAGTTCTTCTTTATGCTAGGAGACACATATCCAAGTTTACAGCCCAGGCACACATCCCCTCTCTCTTCGTGCTGGATTTCCTTTCCTCAGCTCCCACAAGCCTCAGTTATATCTGGGTTGGGCAAAACCCCTAGAGAGAAGTCAGGGAGGGGACGGAAGGGTGGAGGAGAGGGGAGTGCAGTTTTGAAGAAGGTATGGCACCCAGATATGGCCAAACATTTCAATACCTCATGTCCCTCCAGCCCTGCCTGGGTGTGAGCTGTGGGAAGTACCGAGTTTCACGCCCGGGTGCTGAGTAACTCCTGTCGGCTTGTGTTTCCCTTCAGGGATGACCAACCCCGAGGTGATTCGCAACCTGGAGCGGGGTTACCGCATGCCCTGCCCAGACATGTGCCCCACCGAACTCTACAACATCATCCTAAAATGCTGGCGAAACAAGCCCGAGGAACGCCCGACCTTTGAGTACCTGCAGTCGGTCCTCGAGGACTTCTACACTGCCACGGAGAAGCAGTATGAGCCAGAGCCTCAGCAGTAAGCCACAGTCCCACCAGCGTCTAGGGACAGATCTGGAGGAAAGTCACCATCCCGCACAGTGATGGCTTGTTTCAGGCCTTTCCCTTTCTCCCTGGTGCCACCAAAATGCATTTGGAAATGGGGAACAAGGAGGGACTTGAGGGAGGTGGATGCTGCCAGCTCTGTGGTTATCAGGGAGACTAAAGAAGTGATTGAAAGCTGGCGCAGCTCCCTCCCCACCCACCCTGGAGGTCTGTACCCACTTTGCAGATATCCCCTCTGCCAAAACAGACAGCAGGCTCCTTCGTGACCTACCCAGAGAAAGAAAAGCCCCTCAAGCCTGAAACTGCAGGTGGAGAAGAAGGGGTCGTGGCTGGGCGGTGGCACTAGGGTTGCACAATCTCTCCCCTGCTTCTGATGTCACTGCCGGCAATACTACAGCCCCCTTCGTCCCAAGGGCAAGGGTGGGAACATGTCCTGCCTGCACCTCCTTGGGCCACACAAGGCCCCCAAGCTCTGGAGCAATGTCTCCGGGTGATGTCACCTCTCTGCCTCAACTCAATAATAAAGAACTGAATACAAACGTTTCCCGTTTCTTTATTTGGGCATTAGGGCAAGGAGAACCCCCTGTGCTCCCTGGGCAGCTCAGGGTGATGCTGATGTGGCACCCAGGGAGAGAAACGGGGGGATGCTCAAGGTGCACTGAATGAACTGCCACCAGCCCAGGCTGCCCGGGAGCCTGGAAGGAGAAGAGATGTTCGTGCTGTTGCCACGAGATGTCCCTGCTTCCCTGCAAATCTAACATTAAAATAGCTCAAAAATGCCCTCCCTACTTTGCTGAGCCTTTCAATGCAGAAGCTCTTGATGCAGCGTTGGCACATCATGCCAGCCCCACGGCAGGTCCTGCTCCATGCCCAGCACCAAGAGGGTTCAGATGCTGCTTCCCTGCTCTGGTGCATCACTGACCCACACCTCTGGTGGGAATGTCCACATTAGGCTGCAGGGTGGTCTCCAATCAGCAGCTGAACTGTGGTGGGGAGTGGAGGATGAAGAAATAAGGCACAGATGGCACACTAGAGGGGTGTCAGGACCACAGGAGTGAGCATCAGGTTAAGACTTAGGTTATGACGCTGAGCAGCTTCTCTCCAAACTGTTTGATCTGCTGGTTTCTACCCCATGAATCAGAATTTTAGTCGTTCTGTAAAGGGTCTTTTCATAGTGTAATAAGGATGCTAGGAGAAAGAAACAACAGAGATGACTAATACATGCCAGAAAAAATACCTGGCCACTCCCAAGATGTGACAGAGTTACCTCTACATGACACGGCTGCAAAGGATCCCAGAAGGAAAAAGGAGTGGGAAGATTTGTAATGGATCTCTAGGGATAATTGGGCTCTCACCAGCTACATTCAGTCCAAGGCCATGGTCTTCAGTGCCATAATGCCCATGTCCATTGCCTACGATGAGGCAAAATCCACCCCCATGATGGCAGCATCACCTCCCAGGTGGTCCTAGTGGGACAACGTTGCTTATGTCAATGTGAACAGCACTTTTTCTGGCTTCAAATGCTGTTTATCCTTCCTTTACAGACCTACAACCAGGAGAAAGAGTGCATAGAGGATGGTTTAGAGTTCAGATGAGTACAAAGTCTCGAGAAGACTGGTTTGCACATCCTGGAAATGTAATTCCCTGCATTCTCAGGAGGGAATGAGGCTTTAATAGCAGAAAACAAGGGTCCCAGTCATAGGAGGAAGGGAACTGGTGGAAAATATAGAGCCTTAGAAATCCTGTATCTACTGGAGACATCCTAGGGTGTCCAGGATATTTTCTTCAGGCTGGAGGATAGGGGTCTATGGGATCACTCTAGGACCACAGCTGGAGCTGAATAGGAAACCTTAGTGTGTGGAGCATTAAATAATTGTGTTCAGGGAATCATGTGTTCATGATTTCATCTCTGCCTTTAAAACCTGGTTCCTGGTCCCATTGCTAGTAGGTTCTAGTGCTAATTTAAGATGGAACAGGCTTGGTCCACCTGTTTTCTTGTTCCAAGCAACAAGTTGTACGAGATAAAACTATACAAAGCCCATTTTAAATAAGAAGCATTTATTACTTATTTATTCAATAATGTCCCTAAAGTAGAAGAAAGTCTTTCCTTCTGCTCGAAATCCAGCTTTGTCTTTTACATTTACTAGGAATTCTGTGCAGAACTGAGAGATTTCTATTAATGAGGTGACACACAGAAAATAAATCCAGATGAAAGGTACACAATGCCTTGGTTGCCAGTATTTTATTGAATTCAAAAATTGTGGATCATTTGTGCTGGAACAAACCAGGAAGGAGAGTTAGAGGGTTTCTGCTGAGCACTTGTGCATTGCATTATCACCCAAGGCCAAAGAGTCAAGTATTGTAACTCAATTTAGAAAGGAAATAGATATTTTTATGGCCAATAGCAACATGTGGCCAAACCCAGGGTGAACATAACAAAGAGACTGTAAGTTGTGCTTCCTCTGCACTGGACACCATAGCCTTTTTTATGCATGCTGCACAATTATTTGTTGAATTTTGTTCCCTGCCATGCTTGTGATAAAAGGATGGTGCAGACACTCACCTGGCTTCATTGTCACGTGTGCTTCTACCGCAAAGCCTTTGTAGAAGCCATGGGCAACTCTTTTTTGCTCAGGGGAGCAGGCTTGTGCCACCAACTTGAGTCACTCCAGGGGGTGGAGGGGGACCATGAGCTGCATGAGCAGTTATGGTTTTACACAACAGCCGCCAAATACACTGTGAAATGGACTCCACAGCTCCACCACATCAGAGGTCATTCAGTTGGAGAGAAAAGGAGCTGCACTCCAGTCTGCATCCTGGACAAGTGCATCAGGGACTTCATGAACTCAGGTGAGAAGTAGGATACTATCACCTATGACCTCTTGCCCAAGAGGCAGCTGTACTCCAGGGGACCAGGATGCCTACAATGACCCCACAAAGCTCTGCAGGTGCCCCTTTACCTGGCAACCTAAAAGATATCTCTTCACCCTGGATAAGCTCCAGTCAGAGGCTCACGGGTGAGTCTCAGAGCAAGAGTAAATTAGCAAAAGTGATTCGGGCTCTCAAATTCAGTTTGTGATGCTGAAGTGATTTGCAGCAGTGACCCTACCATTCATGCAAACAGCTCGAGGACCCTGTGAAGCTATCCAAGAAGAGCACATTGCTTATATACTGCAGACATCAAGCTGTGCAAGGTATTTTACAAGATAAGAGACAATTCCTGATGTAGACAGGGCATGAATTCTCTGAATAGCCCAGACAAGGATTAAAAGGGCTACCTAGTGGTGTGTACCTTACATAGCAACTAAGATACTCCCTTCATTTCTTCCCTAGGTGCCAAGTGGTCTTTCCAAACACCATGGGAATAGTCTTTCCAATTCTCATATGGGAAGACCCAGACCTCCATTATGGATCCTCGTTAGTGCTTTCCCATGTAGCCTTGCTCATGTTACTTCAGCCCAGTCCTCTGTCTGAAATGTTGTCTGTGAGGTAGTGTCTGGTCTTCTGTTAATGCTGATTTAATCTGTTTTAACACCCTGTTTGCAAGTGGCTTGAGGCACTAGAGGAGAGGTTTCTGGTGTATTTCTCAGTTCTCCGCCTAGCAATGTGGCTATGGTTTAAAATCTCTGTGGTTGTGGTTTAAAATATTCTCCAGGCAGTAGCTGTGCACTGTGACATCTTAGCATGGCAGAGAATGTGCATCTGGAAATTTGGAGTCAAGGCCAGAGGGTGAAGCAGGCATGGAAAAATCAGCAGGTGCTCAAAGGGGAGAGGGGGGAGTGAGAGGAAAAGCAAAGGAAAAACAGTGAGAAGGCAGGGCTGCAGGGAACTGAGCAAATCGCGTGGCTTCTCTGGTAGTAAGGTGTGAGCTCCACCTGAGGCTTTTCCCATCATCCAGGTATTCATCACAATATGGGTTTTCTGATGTCTAAAAAAACACTATAGACTTTCCTGAACGTCTTTAGGAAGCTAGGTTAAAATCAGAGCAGGAAAAGATGATTAGCTGAGACAGATGACAAAAGTGGGGAGAAGGAAAAGGAGGAGGTTTAACAAGGCCAAATGCCGGGTCCTGTACTTGGGGCACAACAACCCTAAGCAGAGGTACAGACTAGGAGAAACCTGGCTGGAAAGCTGCCTGGAGGAGAAGGACCTGGGAGTGTTGGTTGACAGCCGACTGACCATGAGCCAGCAGTGGCCCAGGTGGCCAAGAAGGCCAATGGCATCTTGGCTTGTATCAGAAACGGCGTGACCAGCAGGTCCAGGGAGGTTATTCTCCCCCTGTACTCGGCACTGGTGAGACCGCACCTTGAGTACTGTGTTCAGTTCTGGGCCTCTCACCACAAGAAGGATGTTGTGGCTCTGGAGCGAGTCCAGAGAAGAGCAACGAAGCTGGTGAAGGGGCTGGAGAACAAATCTTACGAGAAGTGGATGAGAGAGCTGGGGTTGTTCAGCCTGGAGAAGAGGAGGCTGAGGGGAGATCTTATTACTCTCTACAACTACCTGAAGGGAGGTTGTGGAGAGGAGGGAGCTGGGCTCTTCTCCCAAGTGACAGGGGACAGAGCGAGAGGGAATGGCCTCAAGCTCCACCAGGGGAGATTTAGGCTTGAGATTAGGAAGAAATTCTTCACAGAGAGGGTGGTTAGGCATTGGAACGGTCTGCCCAGGGAGGTGGTTGAGTCACCGTCCCTGGAGGTGTTTAAGGTTAGGGTAGATGAGGTGCTTAGGAGCATGATTTAGGGAATGGTGGGAATGGTTGGACTCGACGATCCAGTGGGTCTCTTCCAACCTGGTCATTCTGTGATTCTGTGATTCTGTGAGGTGTATAGTCCTACCTAGGAGTTCAAGGCCAAGTTGTATGAGGCTTTGGGCAACCTGATCCAGTGGAAGGTGTCCCTCACCATGGCCAGGGTGATTGGAACTGGATCATCTTTAAGGTTGCTTCCAACTCAAATAATTTTATGATTCTGCCACTCTAGAAAGATCTAGGGCTTCGTGAGTAATGCTCTTCTACTCTTTCTTTTCTCCCCATGATATAATATCACCCTTATCTGTCTGAGTCTGGTTTATGCTTCAGTCCTCTTTGTGCAGGACTTAGACAGGGCATGGATAAAAAGGAAAAGTCCATTACATCTCCAGTTCTCTGGTTATTGGGGGGGCTGGTAATGTTTTTGGCCAGGAGGTTGCTCAACAGGCAGCAGCCAGACCCTGGAGCTATGAGGTGCCCTTGATTTGCTGGTGTAAACCAAAAGCAAAGCAAAGCGATGATGTACTGAAATCATGTCCAGGGAAATTAGCTTTTGTACAACGCCATGCTACACTCTTGTTTGGTCCTGAGCAGAACAGCACTAGCAGGCACAGCTTCACCAACAGCGTGTTCTGGGCTGTGCCAAGGGCTCAGGACCTCTACTAGGGTGATAAAGACACATCATGAGAATCCAAGTGTTCCCACCTGTTCCACGTAGGACAGAGTGCCTGGAGTTTGCTAAGCTGCCACTGAAAAGAGAGGCAGGGCCCATGGGGAAGAAGGGAGGTGGTGAGGAGCCCTCATCTTGCTCTGGTTTAGCTCCACCCACAGGTGGCAGGGCAAATCATTCATGGCAAATAGTGCAGAGCAAACAAAAGCATCAATGTTTTGCCAGGCTGAGCTCTGGTCTCCAAGCAGCTCCACCAGAGTGAACAATGACCACATTTTTTTTTTCATTATTTTTTTTTTCATTATTTTTTTTGGCAGGTGGGTCCCCTCCCTGGCCAGGAAGCCAAGGGAGACTTCATCTGACTTGCTCCTCCAAGAAGAAGTCTTGTTTCATAGCATCACCCAGAGCTGGTGAAGCTCAAGGCTGGGTCTCAACAGTGTGAGCAGCCAACCCTGAGCACCCCTTGACTGAAAAAGAGGGTGAGACCTTGTGTCACAGCCAGGCTGTATGGATGGCACAGAGCAGAGATGTGTCACTGATGTGAAGCAGAGACATGGTCCTTAGGAAATCTGCCAAATTAAAGGCCTTTCCACCCAACCGGCCATTCAGTGCAACATCCCATCCCTGTCAGCAGCCAGAGAAATCCTCCATCGATAATGAGGCTCGAGGGGAGCATTTTCTTTATACACTCAGCACCCACGGCTGCTCCAGAGAGATGTGTGGGATGTGTCAACGACACTTGCTTCAGTCCTGATGGGTGGAAGACAGGAGGGCTGGAGCTGTTTCTGGGTTATTGCCCATCCCTCAGTAATTTGAGTCAGGTGTTATGGCACCATTCCTGGCTTGGAAAGTCTCTAAATTGCCAGTTTCCTTGTTCTGTTCTCTAAGGATTCTTACTGTCTGCTTCCCCAGTTCTTCCCCCAGGATCTGCACTCACCTGCCACTGGAGACAGGCTATGAGTTGCCATGGGTGCTCCTTTTCTAGGCTGCTTCCAGACCTCCTTTCTCTGGAGTCTCCTTCCCCACCACTCTGTTCAAGGTCACTCCCAGTTAAAATTAGCAGCTTATTCATCATTAGTGAGAGGGGACAGCAAATTTCCCTGGCCTGCTCACAGTCCTGGGAGTTGGTGTCAGAGGATCCAGCTCTGTCTACCCTTGGAGGTGACGGAGCCTGTGCTTGCTGTCCTCACGGTCATAACCAAAGGACTTGCAGCCAGCTCACCCTCTCTACCTTAAATCTGAGCTCCAGTTCTATGCTGGCAGAGCAGAAGGAAGGAACATCGCCCTGGAGTCTCTAGTTCCCACCACCATCCTCTGAATCCAAAAAGTCACCCCAGTTGTACCCAAGCCAGATGTTTTACTGGTCATAATTGTCTCTGTGATAGCAAAAGAGTTCCCCTAGCTTTTCAGATCTATATTTAACTCGTCCTCATCTGATCCCTCTTCCTAACCTTATCTTTCTTTCCTTTTTTTTCCAGGGCAGGCTCAAACCACAGGGTGGAGATAGCAGAATGGCATCCACAGCAGGGTGGTGAGAGTCTTGCTGTGGTCCCAGCCCTGCCTTAGGTTAGCATTACTTGGGATTGTGATGTTTAACCCACCAGAAAAAGGCACAGCTTGTCGCACAGCCCAGAGAATCATGCTCTGCCTTGTACAGCAGACACTCATGTAACTTGTCCCTCTTGTAACATAAGCACCAAAATCTGGACCCAGGGAAGAGCATCCTGATGTAACAGTCAGGGCATCTCCTCCAGGCTGAACAGAACATCGAACTGGAACATGATTCATGAGATGCTGGGAGCCAATGTGGGCAGCAGAATCAGGATAGGGAAAGAAAAAAAAAACCAAAAAAACAAAAGACTAAAAGAAAAGGGGAAATTGCATGTATCTTTTCCGAGAAAAAAATCTATAGCACAAACACAGTCCTTATTACAAGAGCTGAAAGATGTTATGAATGGCCTAGATGCAGAAAAATTTTCAGATTGGAGGACGTATCTTATTAGACAACAAATAATCCAACAGCAAGCACCCCCGACACTGAGAATATAGTTCATTCACCCACATTTCCCAAAACACCTCATTTGAATGGAAAACATATTTTGTCTCAAGGGGACCATGAAAACATTTCCAAAATACCAAAATACAGAGGCACTAGGAAAAGAAAACTTCTCAAAATCTTCTCTTTGTACCTTGGACCACCATATACCCTTGTGGGCTACCTACAGCAAGATCCCTTACAAAGCTTTGGAGAGAACAGTCTTATTTCAGTCTTTGTTCCTGTCTTGCAGCTTTTCTTCTGTCTTTTCCTTCCCAAAGATGCCACTCTTCTGGCAATATTCTTCATAGTGAGGTGCAAAATGGAGGCCCCTGAAGCAAGTCGAGATACTGAGCCTTTTTGGCAGCCAAACCTGGAAAATGTGGACCTCAGGAACTTGTTTAGCACTCATGCTAATTCAGATTCTAACCATACACCTTTCTTTTGGCCTCATGAGGGCCTGAAACATAATTGCTTCTGGATTTAGAAATTGTGGTAGCCACTGCTTCTCCATCAAGGGCCAGAAGGTAGTAAGGGGAAGGTGGGGTGCAATTTCCAGCTCGTAGTGGAGCCTTTGAAGGATAAAAACAATAAATGTGATCAGAGGATCACACTGCGAAAGGTTCAGTGCACGTAATTGTGGGGCTGTTAATGTGGACCCACTTGACCAGAAATGGGAGCTATAGCCACGCTGGTGTCTGGGTATGAAGGCATCTAACAGAGACCTGTTTGCTTCCACCGGCATTTGATGCTGACATACCTGCATCCTTCTGTGTATGACATTGGCAGTCAACTGCAGTCAGTTTCCTGAGTTTTCCTGGAATTTGAGCGCCTGCTGGAAAGCTTTGAGCAAATAGGAGAGGAACAACTCCACAGCAGGGATTTCAGTGTATTTCCAAGTGGACAGCGGCATGTAGGAACCCAGCCCAGAGCTGAGCTCACATATTTTATTTGGGAAGAGACCCTTGCAAGAAAGATCTGGCCTGGCCTCTAGGTTCTTAGTTGCTGAGGACTAACCATGTGATGTGAGCAACAACAGACATTCCTCTCACTGAACACTACGTGCTTGGCCTCCTGCTCTCCCATGCCCCACAAGCCTAAGGGTCCCAACCAAACCCCCAGCTTACCCACAGGGAATTAGGAAGGCTATAAATTGGAGCTATATGGGACAGCGCTCATTGCTGTGAGGATATCCTGCTTGCAAAGAAGAAAGTCAGAACATGGAGATCCTCCAAGCCATAGGGATAAGCCTTAACTGTGGCATGAGCTTTTGCAACCAGAGGGATGTTCAACTGCTCTGAACAGCTAAATGCGAGTGCCTTCGTCCCACATTTTCTTATCCAAATCAAGCCTTTGGAATAACTGTCCTGTCCAAGAGTTCAGAAATTAATATCACAACAAAACTTTCTGCACTTGAAATTGGACCCTGCCCTACAGCAAGGATGCGCTCTTACCTTCTCTACCAGCAGCTTGTCTTTACCTTCTTCATCTAATGACCTTTGCCTTTGCCATCTTCAACCAAGGACCTTGAGGTCCTCCCTTCTGCAGGACAAACTGCTAGAGCTGTTCTGGGTGGTGTTGATTCTGCAATTTTCAGGCCCACTCATTACAGCTGTGCTGCAAAACAAAAAAATTACCCAGCTTGTCCCCTGACCCTGATGCCAGATGGTTTGGTATGGCCACATCCACACTATTACAGTCTCTAAGCCTCCAGAACAGGGTGGACATATCCAAAATAAGTTTTGAGAGTGGCCCCTGTTGTATGCTGCCTCCAGTCTGATGCACAGGGGTTGTTTGAGTCTATGCTAGTTGAACAAGACCAAACATGTGCTAGGAGCATGTTAACATTTTAGCATTGCAGATGTCCAAATTGCTGGCTATGTGGAATTTACTAGTACATATATCCACTAAGACAAATTTTTCCTGAAATCATCAGGATTAATTTCATCTGGTGGACAGAGTCACCTTTCACTGTTGGCCAACACTACAGAAGAGGCTATCCAGAGCCCAGCTGGATAGACTGGGAAATAAATGTTCTAGGCCAGGTCGGATGAGGCTTTGAGCAAACTGGAAGGTGTCCCTGCCCATGGCAGAGGTAAGAACTGAATGATCTTTAAGGTCCCTTCTTACACAACCCATTCTGTGATTCTATGAAAAATTACTTCTATGGGCTGGGAATTATTTATCCTGTGTGTCTAGATGCTCATTTAGGTTCCCAGAGTCTATATGTTTCACAAGGCCCCTGTGTAGACTGTATCTCTAGATCTCTTCTCCTTGAGCTGTGCAAGATTGCCACACAACTCACATGGCACCGTAGGTGGTCCTCCAGCCCCACCGCATGGTCGCTTCCCTCCGATAACTCCGAGGTCTTAAAGGTCAACCCAAGGGCAGCGAGTGGACATGTATCAACCAGCTTCGACATGCTGCACTCCAGGAGTAGCTGTGTTTAGACCCGGTGACTCTCTGATCTTCAATAACCTGGCAGCAGCTTGTAAACAGTGAGCCTGATGTGATAGCATCCTCAGTGAGCAATTTACACCCTTCCCCCGATCCCTCTACCCTCTTCTCACTCCTACAGCATTGGGAGCCCAAAGGAAGGGCATGTTTGGAGCCAAAATTGCTAAGAGAGGCTCATCTTGTGGCTAAGTGTCAGCTACAGCAGGTTGGGGAGTCAGGGAAGGCTGAAGAGATAGGAGCACTCATGTGCTGTACGTGCACAGCTTTGTGTGCATAATGCTACAGAAGCACTTATAGGTGCTTCTAAACCTTTGTCTTGGTTTCTTTCTAATGTATTTGGTCTAAAATGAATGGGATGGTAGAAGGCAGTAAAGGTTTCAGTGTCTACCTATAACATCCTGGCCACAAGATGTGATTTGCAAATCTAAAGTTAATAGTTGGAATAAAAGCAATGCCCACCAAGTTTGGGGCATGATCATGTCTTCTGTTTCCCAGCCTCAGCCCCTCGTACACCACTATGGAAGGTCTGAGGCCTGGGAAAAGGTTGTATTTTACTCAGAGGGTTTCTCACAGCCTTATCCCCCTCGGATGCAAAGGGACACGATATCAGGATAACTCACTGCAGAAGAAATGCCCAGCCACTGTCTCCTTCTAAAGCAGGAGAAGTTCACAAAGACAGATGGAGGAAAAAAGAACCACCATGTTGTGTCTGGTTGTTTCAACTTAAAACATAGAAAAATACCTTTGAATTTCCATCTCCCAATTCTCCATCCTGCTGATTGTGGCATAGGTCTGGTTTGGCCCAGCTAACACTGACCCAGAGGAGTCCCAGGCATGGTTTGGGGATTATCACGGGCCAGGAACCATTCCAAATAGTCTGTTTGAGTGTGACTGTCTTTTTTCCTGAGAGTTAAGATTGCCTAATAGGATGAATCCATCCATGCTGGTCTGTTTGACTTCAGGGCCAGAGGGTGCCCTCCACCTGGGAAGAAACTGTATTCTGAAGACGGGAGAAACCAAAGGGCTCCCCAGCCAAGTTCTCCCCTTACGTTTTTCCCTATCAAAGCAACAAGGTGAAGGTCATGGGACAGAGCCCAGCTGTGCTGGATTATTTCCAACACAGTCTCCCATGCAATGCCTGCCATCAGCCCAACTCCTCCTCCTCCTCATCTTGCTTGGAGGGAGGGCTGCAAAACAAGTCAACCATATCCACGCTTACTCCAGAGCCATTCCCCAGTGCTCAAGGTAACAGTCACCACGCATCTGTGCCTTGGCCCCTCTGCCCAGCCCTCGCCTCCCCATGGGAATGTTCTGTACCCGGGTGCAGGAGCGTCATGGGGGAGCTGCCTGCGTCAGGCTCTCCTGCCAAGGAGACCTTGACTTCTGCCTGGGAACAGGAAGGACAGGCAAGGGCTGCGCTTGCAGACAAGCGTGAAATAACAGGGCTTGGCTGCAGGATGCTCTGGTCCCAAGTCACCTCTCCAAGATGTCAGCTCCAGGGTGATGCTTCACTGGGGAACAGAGAAATTGCCTCAAAGGAATGTGTCAGATACCCTCAGCAGTAGGATGAGACGCTCCCACACAATATTTCATCTAGACTCCATTTACCCCTTAGACAGAAGGGTTTGTATCATTTACAAACCCTGGTGTATTATTTAAGGTCTTGCCATTATAAAACTGGATGGATGTTGTGGCTCTGGAGCGAGTCCAGAGAAGGGCAACAAAGCTGGTGAAGGGGCTGGAGAACAAATCTTACGAGGAGAGGCTGAGAGAGCTGGGGGTGTTCAGCCTGGAGAAGAGGAGGCTGAGGGGAGACCTTATTACTCTCTACAACTACCCGAAGGGAGGTTGTGGAGAGGAGGGAGCTGGCCTCTTCTCCCAAGTGACAGGGGACAGGACGAGAGGGAATGGCCTCAAGCTCCGCCAGGGGAGATTTAGGCTTGAGATTAGGAAGAAATTCTTCACGGAGAGGGTGGTTAGGCATTGGAATGGTCTGCCAAGGGAGGTGGTTGAGTCACCATCCCTGGAGGTGTTTAAGGTGAGGGTGGATGAGGTGCTTAGGAGCATGATTTAGGGATTGGTGGGAATGGTTGGACTCGACGATCCAGTGGGTCTCTTCCAACCTGGTCATTCTGTGATTCTGTGATTCTGTGATTCTGGATTTTCTTTCTATCCATATGAACATCCACTTTGTTTTCACATGGATTGTAAACCCACTGTGACCTGGGCCCCTGTGTCATCTCGTGGAAAGAATTACCCCTTGTCTGCAGGTTACCAGTTAGTGCTAATGGCCTGGTCTTGAATGCAGACAAACTTTAAGGCCCTGCAGTGCCCGGAGATCAGATGCAGAAGAGCCCTTGAACCTGCACATACCAAGCACAGGGCAATGTCTCAGCCTTTGCTGCACTCCAACCAGTCCACCCTTCACCAGTATCAATGGGGGAAAAAGGAGACCTTACTATCTTAGAGAAAGATGGTTGTGTCACCTACCTTCTCCTGCCTTTTCTTCTTCAGCCTTTTCTCTGGGATGCAACACACTAAGGGCTTAGCAGGGCAGTCAAGCTCCTTCTTCCTCCCTGCATGAATATGAGCCTCAGAGCTGCTGGGAGCTCAGCCGTGCATGACCAGGGCAGTCACTTTGACCCATGTCCCTGAGAAGAAAACTGGAAGCATCAGGAATCACTGCAGCATCTCAGACATAAGGCAGGCCTTTGGTGGATCACCAAGACATGCCCGAGCCCCTAAAAACACCTTACTACCCTGTGGCTTTCCAGCATTGTTTCCACCTATGTCCTGTTCTCTTCATCAGCAGCCTTCAGGTAGCTCCCACCTTACCAGTTCCCCTCAGCCTTTCCTCAGAGGCACCATGGAGAAGGTGGTGAAGGCTAGAATTTAGAGTTCCCTATATCTACAACACCTCCAGCACAATGAAGCTCCAAATTCACCTATAGCCCCAGGTATGCTGCAACTAAGCAGTCAGTCCTCTAAAGCTCTTAATATAAGATTCAATCAACACCTAGCATGGAAACCGCAATATTTTATTGAAATGCTACATCTGATCTGCTCAGCAATGCTTCTTTCTACTTGTTCACACCTCCTCCTGTTGTTTCAGGGGATGTCTGCATATCTGTCTGGCTTGTGAGCTGCCTTTTCTCAGCACAAGTCAAGAGCAAGAGAGGTTGGCTGCAGCGCTGCTGAACGATATGGGTAGGCAAGAAACTGTTTGGCAGAGAGAGCTGACATTAAAGGCTTGGGCTATTTAAAAAGGGTGATTTAATCAGCCGAGGTATTTCTGCCCAGCTCTGTGCACGGTACATTTGGCAGTTTGCTGGAATCAGACCAGAGCATTTTATCAAGAGGAGCGAGGAAGGGAAGGAAAGGGCAAAGCAGATGTGGGCACAGATGAAAAAAAATAGAGGGCTTCCAAGGCTTTTCCATAAAGAAAAGCAAGGAAGAGAAAACAGAGTTAAAAATAAGATCATGGTATTCTGGGCAGAGATACCAGCATCCTAGGAAAGATATACGCATTTAGTTTTTGCCAAGAGTGAAATAAGAAGGGAGGATGAGGGAGGATGCTGAGGCTGTTCTTTGATTTGACAGTGAAGCAAGGCCAAAGAACAGAGCTGGTCACTGGGATTTTTCAACAGAATCTGCATTTTATAGCTAAGGCAAGCTGAGCTTGAAACCTGCTAAGAGCAGGAATTTACTCCTAGGGAGAAGGGCCAGATCTATTAACATCACGTGGTGTGCTACCAAATGCTGCTCAAATGGGACTGTAAAGACAAGTGTAAAAATCCTTGAATGGAGGTGAATGGAGCTAGTGTGGACTCTACTTTTTGCTTTCACTGGCCGTTGGTTCAATCCTTCTGCTGTCAAAAGCAGTCATCACTTTATAAGCATAAAGGGCCAATGTCATCCAAGAATTAAGTACTAACTCTCCGTCATTTGAGAGGGAGTTAGGTACGTGCATTCCTTCAAGAAGCTAACCATAAAGGCTTGTCTGGGAAGACTTCTCACCATTTTAACTTTATCTCTTTAAAACAGATCTGGGTTTTGTCTGAGCCGGCTGAAATTTTTCATGACAATCATTAATTCACTGAAAAATGCTGGTTTGGGCAGATCAAGCCTCTTTGTAAGTTCAGGCCAAATTTGGCAAGATGTTTCAGCCAAAAAAAAACCATGGAGAAAACTTTGAAGCATTTTGTCCTGAGTTTCAAAATGGAATTTCTTGACTTTTTTTCTTGTCCAATGGTTTTGACACCTGAAATAATGCTATGATCTCCTTATTCAACTTCTTGTGAGATTACGCAATAAAACAAGGGAAAATTAAATCATAGAAACATAGAATGCTTTGGACTGGAAGGAACATTTACAGGTCATCCAGTCCACCCTGCTTCCAGGAACAGGGACATCTTTAACCAGATCAGGTTGCTCAGAGCCCCATCCAATCTGACCTTGAGTATTTTCAGGGATGGAGCCTCCACTACCTCCCTAGACAACCTGTTACAGTGTTTCACTACCTTCGTTGTAAACAATATCTTCCTTATTTCCAATATAAATCTACCTTTCCTTGGTTTAAACCCATTACTTCTCGTTCCATCTCAACAGGCCTTACTAAGAATTCTGTCCCATCCTTCCCATGGCCCTTCTTTCAGTACTGGAAGGCTGCTCTAATGTCTCCCCAGAACCTTCTCTTCTCCAAATTGAACAACTCCAACTCTCTCAGCCTGTCCTCATAAGTGAAGTGCTCCAGATCTCGGATCATTCTTGTGGCTCTCCTCTGGATCCATTCCAACAGCCCTATGTCCTTCCTGTGCTGAGGACCAAATATTTGGTATCATTTCATTCACTTGGAAGAAATGCTCTGAATTGTCTGTTGAAGGAGGAGGGGATTTGTCCCCCAGATCAGAATTCCATTTCCTCCTCACCACTCAGTTTACCTTGATTGGGATACCAAGACACAGCACTGGGAAACAAGCACTGCAAAACAGCAAATATCAGCTAAGCTGCAGCTTAAATCTCTGGACAAAACAGGCTGAGTGAGAGAGAGTCCAGTTGTGCCAGTATAACTGCAGCTACTCTAGGACTCCTGCCAGCAGTATTTTTCTAGGCAGAGACCACAAATCTTCACCTTCAGCTTTGAGAGATGTTGTGTGGACATGGTCACCATTAAAGCAGAGAAATCTTTACTGGGAGATATAGTTCTGTCAAAGTGAAGCAGCTCATATCACCATAGCTTGTTCTTCTGAGTGCTTCTGTTCCCCTCTCCTTCAGACTCCTGCCTGTGGTACCGCTGATACCAGTTCTCCTCTGCCTCTGAGAGCTGCATAAATAAAATACAACATCCTTGAAGCCTGTTTTTCTGGTCTTTCCAACCCAAAGAAAAGCCATTTTCATAAAAATATTGGCCCTGAGATGTAGGAGTGTGATGTAATCATGAGGTATGGGACCCATGAGGTCCCTGAGGGCACCAAGGATACTTTGGTGTCTCATGCATGCACTTCACAGAAGCCTGTGATACGCCAATGGACAGAGGAAGGGCCTGATCACAGCCCTCAGGGAAGCCTGATGCCTGTTAGGCAGAAAATCCTGACCTCACTTTTCCCTGCAGCTGGGGACACGAGCCCCGCACGCTCAAGGGCGCTGCTGGCAGGTGGGACTGCAGAGCCGAGATGTCAAGTTCAGCAGCCTCCACCTCACACAGTACTTCAAGAAACTCACCCCCATCATTCTAAGCTGGTTCCATCTCTTGTCTTCACTGTCTTCATGAGGAGCCTATTTCCACTCCTAATACTGTAAACACGTATTCCCATTTCTTTCCTGCTGTGAACATAAGAAGAATCATTGTGATCAGGACAGGTGAAGCCACAACCCCGTATCTCACCACTACACAAACAGCAAACTCCTGTGTATTCCTCTTTTTCATGGTTGTGTTGACACCTTCTTCACAGGTAGTTTTTGGAAGAGGGACCACTCCTTCTGGTGCCTTTCCTAGGACGAATTTGTTTCTCAATGCTTTGTAAACAAGTAATAAGCAAATGTGTAGAGCTAAAGTGTTCAGAAAATCTGTGTGAGAAATAAGCTGAACAAGCCTGCAAAGTTATTTCTGATTTGTGCCAAAACAGAAGTAAAGAACATGATGGCACCACAAACAATCACAACCTTCTAATATCCCTTTTGTTGAAGCAGTAGCTATGATTTCCTTCCTCACTGAATTTTATTTTTCAGCTCAGTTCACTGGTAAGACATCAGCTTCCATTGTAAAATCTGAAGATGGCAAGTTCTGAGCCACTGATGCCCAGAAGATTCCGCTTGTCTTTTGAGAAAACCTGCACACTCTGAGGTCCTAAATAGCTCCAGAGGTTAGCAAAAGGGCAGCAAAAGGGCTCCCTTAAGGACTCCTCGTTTGGTTTCAGCCTAGGATAGCTGTGCTGGAAACCTTTGCATTAGCTCTTCGGTACATAAATGTTGATTCTGATCCATTTTCAAGCATCCCTTGATGCTAAGGCACAAAACCCGTCATACCAAATCACAGTGCTGCAGACATTTTCAGTGTGCTCCTCCAAAAGAAGGTAAGACAGAGAGGCTGGATTGCATGCAAGTGGGACAGAACTTCATCAAATATCACTGTACATCTTCTCCCTTTCCCAGAGAAATGACGCTACCAGGATGTGACTTACAGCATTAGATCCAAAGGATCCCCCAAAATACTAAACACTTCTGTTCAGGCATCTATATCCATCTCAGCCAATACAGGTAGTGGAACCTGGGGAGGGATTCAGCTGGATACAGCAGCCTCCTTTAGCATCAGCTGAATCCTTCCAGGCTCTGCTGACTGCCTGGACAAGCTCTTCAGTGACTGCAGTGGGAGGACACATTAAACATTGTGAGCGAAGGGGAGTTGAAAACCTGCTTTGCTGCAATATTTTTCAATGCAAAGGCAATAAATTATTAGATCTTATCTTTAGTCTGGAGTCTGATTTGGAGGAGGTGTTGAAATGTGTAGGAGGAGGCTCAGTGTCTTGAGATTTTGTAGGCTCCTTGTAGAATGAGGTTTTGCTTGGAAGAAGTGGAAAACCCTCCATGGCTGCTGGAAGCTGCCCTGCATGTCACACCCTTGTGACATGGAGCAGCCAAGCGAGTCATGACAATGCAGGGACTAAAAGCCAAGCTTGCTATGGGGGACATGAATTCCTGAATCACAGACCACTCTGCTCCATTTTCTCCGTGTGTTCAGAGCAAAGGTAGAAGTCACAACATGTGTGTCCCAGCTCATTCCCCCAAGCACTACCACTCATAGTACTTGACTTGCTTCAGCAGTTCCTAAACCCTCCAGTCTGAGACGAAGATAAAACTGCCTCATCACTTCCCCTGGTCGCAGTTTCAGTTAAGTCTTAATGACCATGTTTTTTTTTTCTAATTGAACCACAGAACTTCCAGGGCACTTTAAGGAGGCAGCAGCTCTTAGAGGATGCTGAAGGGTCTCTAGTGTGGCCTTTGTGGTCTCCAGATTCACCTGACAGATCCTGCTGCCTTCCCCATGCATGTGTCTATCAAGAGAAGAAATTGTCTGGCGACTCAGGATGCAGTTCAGTGACATTTTTGCTGATGAAAAAGCTGGGTTTGGAGGGTCAAGGAAGAGAAAACAGAGGGGAAGTGTAGACAAATGCTATTATTTTGAGAGCAGATCTGTATTTCTATTTTCAGTTTTGGTTTTATTTTATTTTTATTATTATTTTTTTATTTGCATTTATTTTATTTTGGCTTTTTTTGTTGTTTTTATTTTTATTTTATGGTAGCCTTAATCTTTCCAATGACCTGGCACAGCACTAGAAATTCTGTCGTCAGGATAACTGCAGGTTTGGTGGCCTGGGGCACAGTCCTTAGGGAGGTCATAAGGCTAGACACTCTTAAACTGGCTTCACATCCTCAAAGGTAAATCTAGATTCCTAACATATAGATGGTTTTGCTCACAAGCATCTGTAAAATGCTAATGGCATTGACCCAAAGAACACCTCGAAGATCATATCCATCTTTTTCTTCCTCTTCTCTAATGTAACTGCTCATATGAATCCACCCTTTTGGACTGGCAGCTTCAGATAGTCATGGAGTAGCTTTTATTCTAGTTGCCCATGTGACCCAGGTGGCACATCTGAAGTTCTTTCACAAATGAAATGCAGAATCAGTTTGTATCAGATGTCTTGAGATACCCTGGGCTGGAGCAGAGGCAATCTAGGAGCAAAGCCACGCTCTGTGGCACCTTTGCGTGTGCCATCACTTAAGTCCCTGCAGAAGCTATCAGATTAGCATGAAAATAATGAGGTTTTTAAAATCAGACCTGAATTTCACGTATCTTTTTCCCTCCTAGAGAATTTCACTTTTTCTCCATAAAGGTGAGGACTAACAACTTTAGAAGCTGAAAGAGTCAGGTCATCAGGTTGTACCGCAATAGCGGATCTTCCCGGAAAGGCTGGACCAATGGTGTGGATTTGCAGCAAATCTGTGATGGGAACATCACTTCAGGTCAGCTCCTGAAGCTGCTTGGGAGGAATAACCCAAGCAATTGTGTTTGTGACCACATCCCTAGAAGGAGCCAGACCCTGATCCCTCTTGTGGTATCTTCACCTCTTTTTCTTTACGCCTAGCAAGATCTGCTTCTAGTTCTCACAGGTGCTTTTGGAGTATTTCTTTGTTTGGATGGGTTTGTTTCTGGGAAGGTTAGAGGGACAATCAGCTCCTGTTTTGTTATTTAGGACTAATGTTCATTGCAATCAACCCTTGTTCACAAGACACAGGAAGAGCAGTGAACGCTGGGGTAAATGAACAAAATTATGATGTTAAAAATGCAGCGGAACTGCCAGGAAACACTCAGAGGATATCTGAAACACAGCAGGGGAAACGAAATGGAAACAGGGTCTAATTTAGAGATGAACTATCCAATTTGTATTTATTATCCTCAGCCCCCCCATTGCCTTCCCTTTGGACATTTTTAGATCCAGATCCTTTTTTTAGGCTCTCAGATATTAAGGATTATTTTCATATTTACTCAAGCCACCCACAGGAGAATGATCCTGCATGATTTACTGTCTGGCCAGAAACCAGAAGTGAATGAAATCTGCACCACAGGGTTGTACACAGCTTCACCCAGGAGCCCCCACTGCCTGGCTTGCTCAAAAAGTTGGCAGCAGCACCATTGCTTCCAAATCCAAGTCTAGGGACTTTCTCCAGCTGGTGAAAAGCTGATTTTTCCCTGGCATTTCAGATCTTTCCTGATAATATTCAATAAGCATTTGGCCAACACCCTCAGACACATGGTGTAAATATCACATTGTCCTCTGCAGGTACAGGAGTTGGACTCAATGATCCTTGTGGGTCCCTTCCAACTCAGAACATTCCATGATTCTATGATCTTCTCCAGGGACAAAATTTCCAAAGGCAAGGGAGCAGCAAAACACACAGCTAAGCACCAAAAATATTTTTCAAGATGCTCTTGCAGGTTAGGTTTTGCTAGTCTGTAACATTTTATTGCCTTGCACAAGTGTGAATCACAGAAGAACATAGGGAAAGAGTGATTGTGTTTATAAATCAGAGTCTCATGCTTCCATCCCCATCATCTTATTGAACTGAGGTAAATGTATAGGCAACAGCAGACTCCACCTGTGCAGGGGAGCACCCTAAAGATGAAACACACAGCCAGTCTTCCCTCCCCTCAGTTACCTTCACGGTTTACGAGTCACTTTTTTGTGATAGAGAATTGTCCAGCTTAAGCAAGAAGGCTGGAGAAGAGTTCATGGTTCTGTCCTGGGAAACATGATTTCAGTCTCAATTTCCTGAGCCTGAGAGCGACTACGAACTGAAATCTCTTCTTCTCTCCTAAACAGTTTACCCACAGGGCTCTCCTGACCCTTTCCTGGAGCGTCACAGAGAGGGTATTTATTCAGCGACAGTATTTAGGAACATGGCAGGGATGGGGACCCAAATCCCTCAAGCTAGGAAATCCCCCAGCAACCTTTCAAGAGGGAATTTGTTCATTTGCAGCCAAAACATAAAGGATTTACAGTTTTCAATCATTCCTCCTGGTGACAACAGAACAGTTTTACCACAAAAGAAGACACAAAAAAAAAATTTAAAAGGAAAATTGAATTCTCAGTCTTGTATCCCCTTTTCAAGCGAATAATTTCTGACTGCTGGTACAGCAGTACCACTGGCAGAGTGAATGAAATCAGCTGAGCCCAGCCAAGTCAGAGCATGCAGGGCCAAGAGTTACAGCTGGGAGGAACCACCAGGCACAGGGTCCCCTTTGCTTTTCTCTCAGATCCCCAGTCACTCATCAGCAGGCCCTGAAAAGAGATGCAAGTCACTGCAAAGAGTCTCACTGATTTGGGGGCAGAGAACAGGGCAAAATCAGTGTTTTCTCATAAATCTAGACATGTATATCACTTTAATTGATGTCAGACTTTCAGCCTGACATGCTTTATAAACCCTGGGCAGCTTTGATCTCCTTGTCTTTGCCTATAAATGCAAGGATTACAAAAACATTCCAAAAAACAACACCAAAAACTGTCTTTCACTGAGGTACTTTGCTCCAGCAGATAAGGCTAATAAGAAAAGAAACCCCAGGTATTTGGGAAAAAGGCTTTTCAGGAACATACTCCAGGGTGGAGAGAGGGGGGTCGAAGCATCTGAAGAATATTGATGCGTATGCTCACCCTGTCACTATTTCACAATATTGTTTATATCCGCGGGATGTGGATAAAGGTAGCTGTCACTTCTGGCACCGCTCTCCCCTCCCAGAAGATTACAGCGAACTGTGGCTGACACTGCCCAATGTTGTGCTGACTGACAGCCCCCTGTGGCATGGTTACTGTCAAAGCCCTCGGAGGGCTGGGGGTGTCCAGACTGTGCGGCATGGGGAAGGAGAGAGGGGTTTCCAAAGAGAGGTGGGCTCCTCTTGGCCTCCAACACAACCCCATGAAGGAGTAGGCAGAGCTTCCCCATATAGGACTCATCAGTGGTGGTAGTGTCAATGCAAGGTGTTTTATCAGCCTTTTTTTTGTGGGCACGGGAATCAAGTCACAAATCCTGGGGTGTTAGAGTGTCCTGGTCCCAGGGGATGCTCAGGGATGTAGACGGGATGGTATCCTGCAATGCCACCACCAAGCAAGACAAGAGGAGTGTCTTTACACAAGGAGAAGAGATGGAAATGGAGATGATAGATGTGAAAGCAGAGCGAGGGAGGCTACAAGATTTCACATGTCAAGCATAGACTCAGTTGTAGATTAAGACTAAACTTCTCCAGGCCAGTGTCTCATGAGCTGGATGTCTACATTCCCTTTATATATCCTTTATTCCTCCTGGTACCTTTAGACATGGTTCCGTTGGCCAAACAGGGAATGTCTGAAAGCACCTGAGATGTCAAATCAGGATTAGAAGATATGACACAAAACTCACACCCATCCAAATGGCAGCAGAATCTCTAGCTAAAATGACCTTAGATGCCCATATGGCAAAAAAAAAAAATCTCATTGCAGCCACCATAGCTACTTGTTCCACTCAGCAGCAGAGACCTAGTCTTGCCCAGATGGATGACTGACCTGTGGACACCAAAATGTGGTTGTCTTATCTGCAGACCAACAGCCATCCCCAGTCTCCTCTTGTAATGGGAACCACTATTCCCAGTCCCCAGGAAGCTGATGAGTGTTGGAGACTTAGAGGAGCCTTGTGGAGTTATGGCATTATTTTGGAAGTTAGCTATGAATTTATCTTCTTCACAGTGCTAGGAAGGTCTCAGCTGGAGTGCTGGGACCTGTCCTGGGCCTGGAGCTTCAAGGGAAAGAAAGAGTCAGACCGGGGACAGCCTCCAAAAAAGCAAAGAGAATGACTAAAGGAGTATCATAGAATCACCAGATTGGAAAAGACCCACCGGATCACCGAGTCCAACCATTCCTATCGAATACTAAACCATGGCCCTCAGCACCTAGTCCACCTGTTCATTAAAACCCTCCAGGGAAGGTGACTCAACCACCTCCCTGGGCAGCCTGTTCCAGTACCCAATGACCCTTTCCATGAAAATTTTTTTTCCTAATGTTCAGCCTAAACTCCCTCCCCTGGAGGAGCTTGAGGCCATTCCCTCTCGTCCTGTCCCCTGTCACTTGGGAGAAGAGCCCAGCTCCCTCCTCTCCACAACCTCCTTTTAGGTAGTTGTAGAGAGCAATGAGGTCTCCTCTCAGTAGAAACAAAGAACTAAGGAGTAAGCACTGCAATTTGTTAGTCTGAAGAGACACTTGAGGAGTAACATTCCTTCTTTAAAGGTAAAAGAAGGGAGGGAGGAAGGGAAGGAAAGGACTTATGGCAAGGACAGGGAAACCTAGGAAGGAGAAACTGCCTGAGAAACTCAGCATCCTTCAGAACAGCTTCCCATATGGGTAAAAGTGGGTAGATACAATTGACTCTGCCTTGAGGCAGGAGGATGAGCAAGATGCCCTCAAGGAGCCCCTTCCAATCCCACAGTGCTTTGATCCTTGTGGGGTAGGTCTGTGGCAGCTGCCATGCGATGTGACTTGTCGCAGGCATGGAGGTGACTTGTCGCAGGCGTGGAGGACTTTTGGGGTGGAGCAGGGAACAAGACCCATCTCTGTGGGTGCCCACACCAGTTTCTGGCTGCAAGGCCACCCCCTGTATCTGCCTGCATTTGTCAAACATGCTGATTAACAAAGCTGAGAAATCAAAAACCAGGGGTGGGACTCTCTTTTGATGGCATTACTTGGGTCACACAAGTCTAACAGCCTTTGTCAGTGAAAACAGAGGGCAGAGATTTCCAGCCCAGGCAAACAGCCCTGGTTGTATGATTCCAGATTTTATCATATTCTTCTAGGACATTTTCCCCTTTCTCACTTTATAGACTTTTATTCCTGCAAATAAAACCCCTGCCAACCAGATTTTGCACTCTCCTTTCCATAACACAAAAGAACACAACTAAATTGCCTGCATGATGGGTTTGATAGGAACAGGGGTTTAAAAAAAAGAAAGTAACCAGGCATTTATATTAATTAAATTACATTGTTAATTAACATGATTTAAGATAGCAAACCATCTAGAAGGAACGTTAGCTCTCCTGCTTTGGGGTTGAAAGCAAGCTCCAGTATTTACAAGTCCAGATAAGTCTTCTTTGAGAAATGGGGATTTGGATCTTAAATCAATTAAGCCTGCCAGGTCTACAGAGGGAAATTTATAACTAAGTACGGAATTAACCCTAGACCCTGCAAACTCTATGTCACACTGCTGAGCACCGCCTCTCGCCTCTTTGCCTATGAGAGTTGCATGGCCCAAAGACAGAAATTACTTCACAGCAATGCTGTCAGAGACCAAAGCAAATCTGATGCTCCCAGACATATGGAGGGCACAGGCCTTGACCTGTGATTGTAACCATCTGCAAACAGAAGATCCAGCCATCTCAGCATGAAAGGAAACCAAAGCAGGCAGCTTCACTGGTTTTCTGCTGATTGCATCCTCACTGAACCTGAGCTGCCTGTGTGAAGAGCGCTGGGAAAGGCCTGGGTAGTTCTAAGAACCATGAGCTCATGCCTGCACAGTCCTGAGCCCAGAAATACACACATCATCCATCCTCATGAAAGACAGAGTTGGGACCCTTCAAGGAGGCATGTACAACAACTTTGTCTGCCAGACATCATGACCACAAAGAGTGATGAAGGACACACATGACGCTGCACCTAAATGATCTTGTAAACATGCTTTCAGTTTGTTTTAAAGCATTAATGTTCTCTTTTCTAGAACAAATGGGTCACTCAACAGACACTTGCAGCATGAAAACACAAGTCATAGATTTCTAGTCAATCTGGTCTCCAGCCTGACTTGGGAGCCTCTTCTTCCCAGCCGTACATAAAACTTGACAAGCTAGGGCCAGACATCCAGAGGCTGAGTCATCTGCTTTGACTTTAACAGCTTGATTCAATTGCCCATGAGTAGGTATGAACTGACATTTTATATGCCCTTAGCCTCCAGCTGCTCTTCAAGACCCACACAGGTCTCCCACAGATGTGTCACAGGTGTGACACCAGATGAAGCTAAACATCTCCTAAGAAAATGTCTTGGGGTTGGAATGAGATGGTCGTTATATTGCTGTCCAACCCAAACCATTCTACAATTCAGTGATAAACTATATAGCATCTCAGTGGGCAACTAGGTACCTAAATGTGTGCAACTAATTGGATGCGTCCATTCAAGCTAATGACTCTAGGCTCCCTTTCCAGTCACTGCAGACCCTTGCAGACAAGCAGGCATGAATCATTTGACCTCTTTGAGATGCCTGTCTCAGACTCAGATGAACTGCGCCTTGGAAGTGTCTGTCTCTCTTTGCTGACTACAAAGGGAGCTCAGGGTGATTAGCTCAACTCTGGATGTTTACAATGCATATGGCAAAATTTGACCACAAGACTCTCACCCTTGGACCTTTGCTATTCTGAATGTCCCTGTGTCCCTTCCAAAGCTGGGGTTCTAATAGAAAAGGGAAAAAAAGCATAAAGAGGCCCTCCCATTCTGTCTCTGCTTACATCGTCCTTACACTAAATGGAGAGGATCCTAATAGGATATTTAGAAGAGGTTAACTCTTCAGAAGCCTCCGTCTCTGCCCTACATCCTGGACGCCTGCCAGAGCAAAGCCAAGGATAACAAACCAGCTTTCGTTCAAGTATTCTGAGCCAATTAAAAAAGACAAATTAGTTTGGCCTTATCTCTCCCTCCTCCTCCCCCTTCCCACCCGAGAGACGAGGGGATTCACAGAGGAATGTTTCTCCTCTGTGATGGCTCTGCCTCACTGAACTCTTCAAGGTCTATGATGGATGAAAGCTCTTTTCCATTATGCTTCCAACAGCCCATTGGGTCCTAATGAGACAGGGGGCAGGGACAGCAGTGGGGGAGACTGCAGTGGCAAAGTAGGTAGAAAGCTTTACATGGGGAATGAAGGCAATGGAGCTAATGGACATCTCTTCCCCATCCAAGCTCAGCCAGAGGATCTCTGCAACTTTGCAAGCCCCAGTGTGATACAAACAAGAACTACTCCACACTATCTGCCCTTTTCTTTTGTTGTTCTTATTTTTCCCTGCATTTTTCAATGTACAGTTGCTGCATTTCCCATGTGCTGGAAGCAGAAACTCTAGCATGGTCTAGGTATGCCAGGAGGGGGAAAAAAATGTCAGGAAAGGCTTTTTGGAAGAACTATCTAATTCAGTTCTGGGTTTTTTAAAGATATCACGTGCTGGGTTGACCTCTGCTGTGGTCTGAGCTCATCTGCATGAAAAGCAGAGCAAAGACATCTGAGCAGCCGCAATGAGTCACAGCAGAGCTCTATCTGCTTATGCACTCTTTCCCAACTCTGGCCACTAGCAAATGTTTATGTTAAGGGTTTAAGAAGCAGGGCAAGAGGAGTGATACATCAACAGGCTCAGCTGTGCTGTGGCCACATGCTTGCTGTACCACGGGTGTTTCGGATGGGGCACCCCAAAGGACTGGGTGCTCCATCTGAGCCTCATCCCTGTGTTAAGAGCACATCCTCATCACAGCATCCCTGTGCTAAGAGCACGAAGACATTGTCCCATGCAGATTTTGGATGGCTTAGGTTGGCACTAGTTGGTTTGAGCCAAACCTGTGCCAAGCATTGTGTCAATTATATAGACAATTAAGTTCCAGTATCTCTGCTGTTTAATTTGTTAGTAGACCTGTGGCCAGTCATGAAAAAAATCGTTTCATTCCCAAGATTTGAAATCCACCTGTTCCTGTTATTCATAATAATGCTGAGCTCTTTTCATCCTTCTTTTGCACTGCCTGTATTTCACAGCCAGGGAGATACATGCCTTGTCTGATGAGATGCTGCAAGAAGGGGAGTTTACATCCCGTCTCACTTCCCAAACTAATGTTCTACCCAGTGGATAACTAGTAAGTCTCACTTGGCTAACTGGTTTCCTGGGGAAGGTAGGGACAGGGCTCAACACACACTGCGGATAATCCTAAGGTACTCTGTTCACACTCCACAAACTTGAGCTGAAGAAAGCCTAAACACCCAAGCAATTCAGAACTGGACCCTTTGGTTTCCATCCAGTCTTAATCTCCTAGACTCTTCAGGGATTTTGCAATACTGTCATTCTGCAAGTCTAAGAAAAACAACCCAGGATGTCTTTTACAGTAAGGTTGTGTCTTGAAAGCAGGTGGATGAGATGCTCAGGGGCATGGTTTAGTGATTGATGGGAACGTTTGGGCTCGATGATCCGGTGGGTCCTGTTCAATCTAGTGATTCTATGATTCTGTGATCCTCCATAATGCTACTTTTTTCACGACCCAGCCTCTGTGCAGTCTCTGCAGTAGCAGTGGCTTCGTAGAGACACAAGCCAATGCCAGGCACGGCCTTTCCCGGGCAGACCTGTGACTGTACCCCATGGGCAGGTTGCCAGGAGGGTTTTCTAGGAACCACTCAAAGGATCCACAGGTCTTGAGGTCAGCACTGCAGCACTTCACGTCAGTCCCAGGGACAGAGAGTGTAAAAGACTATCAGAGGAACAGGAGCAGTCTCCCAGAGGGGCTCTGGCTGGGCTAAAAAAAGAGCTGGTCTCTGCTAAATTCCACAGGGAGGGAACATGCTGTAATTACACTGGTGCTGTCTCAATCAACAGTGGCACAAACCAGAACCTTCCAGTTCTGTGGTGGAGAACAACAGCCAAAAAATTGCCTTGTGCCCTTGAAACAGGGCACGTGCAAATTAAAGTTTAGTCTGAAGCTCCACTCCTCTGCAAGCTCAGCCCTGGCCTTGGAAAGGGAGTGTGTATGTGGGTTGCTGAGAGAGAGAAACAGTGGGAGAAAACGCAGGAAAGGGAGAGGTGGAGGGGGAGACACGAAAGGGAGAAAAAAAGATTTAGGATAAACATATCCCAGCTGATAAACAATCAGGGTCGACATGGGAGGGGCTCAAAAACCTGCTCAGAAGAAATGAATGGAGGGACTTTCTTTTCTTCAGCCATGCAATGAAAGGCATTGTGGCTGCTCCGTACACAAGGGCCCACAGACCCTCCCTTCCATGCTGAAGGCCGTGTACTCAGAATATAAAATAATTGATGTTCCTGAGGGCTGGGAGCCCACCTCCATCTCACATGGAGATGACCAGTCTGACTTCCAAAGGGCCTGGTTCACCACCGGTTCTGTAAGTGTTACAGAAACTTAGCAAGAAGAGAGCACAGTATTTCCATTGGCATCTTGGTATACAAATTCTGCACTGGGAGCCAAGTATTTGTGAGAACACAGATTTAGTAAAGGGATCCTGCATGCAAAGAGCTAGGATTGATGAAGGCCAGCCACAAGGGAACAGATCAACAGGAGCAGAAGAGGACCTGCATGGCAGATCAGAAGTTAAGCACAAGTCAGCTAGTGCAAAGGAGGTTACCTCCACACTCGGAAGTATAACTGCTGTGTAACCTGGGGTACAGGAGATCGAGACTCCTCAGTGCTGGAGCACAGAGTCCAGCTTGGGGTAACACACAAGAATATGTGACTGAGTGGAGGGAATGCAGAAGACAGCAATGGGGATGAGCAGGAGTGGAAAACACAGATGGAGAGCAGTTGAAGATCACGGAGTGTTCAGTTCCAAGATAAGACATGGGGTAAATGTAATATGTCCATCATTTTCCTGTCTAGGGAGAGAGTAGTGAGGAATAACAGTGTCTCCAACACTTTTTACAAGAACAAGCAGCACAAGGAAGAGAGATTATAGAGATCTGGTCCAGCAAAAGGAGGAGAATTTGGCCTGGCTGAGTTTTTTGCGGGTCCCCACCTGTTACAATATCCTCTTTTAGCCCTGTTCTCTTGTTTTTTTTCCACTGCTAAATATTTGCCCCAAGGTTTGCTCAAGTTGTCCTCATCATGGTCACACCTTGCAGCCCATGTTGGTTTTAGACCCTATTTAGCTGCTGGCAGCTCTCTCCAGTGAAGATCCATCAGGACCTTTGCTCAGAATGGCAGGCAGGGCTTGGGAAAAGCATTTTCCAAGCAATATATTCCATGAAAGACCTGCAAATGTTGCCCAGTGAGGAAATTACACATTGATACTGAAGCAGCCTTTCACAATGGGAATGAAACAGTCCATTAAAGAAAATTTAGTAATAATAATATGAAGAAGAAGAAGTAAAAAATTAAGAGCAGAATGACTAATAGAGAAAAGACAAGCACATTTTGAAGAGGTGAAGTACTAAACCGCACAGACTTCCTGTTTGCTTGTGACCTGCAAGCCCAGCAAGCCCAGTGTAATAACACTAGTACAAAAGCACAAGAAAACTTTTCCCAGTTTTCCTGGTGAAAACTCTCACTCTGGTTTCTCCATCACCTTGACTTGCTGAGCTGTTAACCTTACCTTCAGCAGAAGCTCCATGACCAAGAATAAGCTCTTGCAAGCACTTCCCAAACTGGCCAAAGAGTAGGTGCCAGGTGTCCCAAGCAGTCCTTCTAGGTCTGTCAAAGCAAATCCAGCTGGATTCTCCATCTATCAGCTGGGTAACAAAATAAAATATGCTCACATTCTTTTCCTAAATCCCCCTTCACTTCTCATGAATCACAGCATTCAAGACCTCTGTGGTCTCACCTCCCATATAGCTCAACCCATTACATTTCAGCACTCTAAGTATGATATTCAGATGTATTGTAGTTCCCACCCATAATTCAACAGCTTGCGCTGGGCTAAAACATTGTTTCCAGGAAGACATCTGCTCTTAATTTAAAGGTATCCAAGGATGAAGAACCTGGGTAGCCTACAGAGTAATTACCCTCAATCGTAACCACAAACCTGGGTGGTTTGGCTCTGCTTTGCAGCCATGGGAAGGCCATTTTTTTTTGCTAGATTGGAGAGACCTTTTGCATCAGACATTTTTCTCCCCAAGCAATTTTTCTCCAGCCACCTCTCCATCTCCTTTTCTGATAAGCTGACCAGAGTAAGCCTTCTGAGCCTGTCAAGCAAAGGCTTTCTCTTCACTCTTCAGATAATTTCTATAGCCTTTTTTTTTTCCATGCTGTTTCTCATTTTTCAGTATCTTCTTTAAAGCAGCAATGTGGCTTTCCCGGTGTCTGTCTTTGCCTTCTTAGAGAGAAGACCTCTCTGTTTTAAGCTATGTGACTGGTTAGAAATGACAGGAAAAGAGCCAGGTGATTTTATAAAGGTAAAGAAATTACGATGTTTTAATTTTTCTTTTTTGATATTTTCCTTCCTGTTTATATGAAAAATCATGACAAAAATTTGACTACATAACATATATTTGAGGAAACTCTTGTATCTGCAGTGGGTGTTGCTTTTCACCTTCATTTTCTGAAAATTCAGGGGGAATTTCAGAAATGGGAATGTCTCCTGCAGATTTTTTTTCATGCATAGGAAAGAAAATAGGGCCAAGGAACACCAGCACACCACACCATTGTATGTATTTGCTATGACCAACCAGCACCTGAGCTTCTCAACAAGCAGTTGAGCTTCCCAGGACCTACATGGAAGGAATGATCTGTATGAGGAGGGGTTGGTGCCCACAGCGGAACTCACCTTGGACTGCAGGGATCTCCAGCCCTCCCCCTGCCTCTGGCTCCCAAGAAAAATTGGCTAATTAACAAAAGAGCCAAACTGCAGTATTATTGGGTAGTGGCGAGAGGCAAAGGAGAAGGAAATATTGCTCAAATAGGGACTGGTGGATTTGTTAGGCGAGCTGTAACACCACAAGCATTGCTTCCTTCTCAAGCCCTCAGTGCAGCTATCCTGACCAGATCTAGGGCAGACCAAACCCATCCTGATTTTTTAAGCAATGTACATCACACGGAATATTGAAAGTAGGACCCAGCATTGTTTTGGGATACAATTAATAGGAAAGGTTACCAATGGTCAAGGAGTGCTGGGCTTCATGGACAGACATTTGCACCATCCTGTTCAGTGGCTGAAACAAAATCCATAGAGTACATACATGTGGGTGTCCCACCTCAGCTCCAGCAATGCCAAAAAACCAAAATAAAATCAGAGCAAGGACAGAGCAATGCTTTCCCAACACCCTTTTCCAGCCTCAAGCAAGTTACATCCACGTGACATCCTGAGCTGGATGAGCTGATCTTATATTTAATAGCTGTTGATAGACTGTTTTTCTTCTACAGGTTCTCTCCAGTTGCTTTTCTGAACCCGCATGAACCTCTAGCTGTTCTGGAATTCAGCTTGCCAGGTTTGATCCTGTGCCCTGGTGTCATGAGGCCAAGCTTGTTGCAGACATTAGGTTTGAGGACGTGATGGGGGCCAGAGGAGCCCTATCAGCCTTACCGGCCACTGAACTCCAGCTGACACCGAAAGGAGCCAGCCAGACTCCCCGGGATGCTGAGCACAGGGGAACTGCACAGGCCACATCCCAAACAAACAGGAGGGAAAAGGCAGAAATTGGTCCACGTAAAAAATGAGAGGGGGAAGTAAGGGGCAAAGTGAGAAGGGAAATGTCTGATTCATTATGCGCTTGTTTTGCTTTTGTCTTCTCCAAGGAGGAAGAGGATGGAGCGTTGTTGAAGACAGAGACAGAAGGATGTTTCCTGGCCCGGCCTGGGAGAGGATCAGATAATGGGCTGATAACAATAGAAATGATGACTGAGAGAAACTGCGGCCACTGGCTGGGCAGAGAGAGCAGCCAGGCTTAAGAGGAAAGGGCGAGAGCACAAACAGCTTTGGTACATGAGCTGCCTAATCCAGGTAGGGCTCCTGCAAGCCAAGACCCTCCAGAACTACTGCACCTTATTGCATGAACACTCCCACATTTTTCTTCGGAGTTTGAGGACACAACAGCAAATTCAAACCATAGATGTTGCTGAGAAGTAACTCTTCACCGTGACTGTTTCTGTGCACCATGGTTCATGTTTCTACTTGTGCTTTCCCTTCATCAGCACTTCAGACACTGCCACCTAAGCTCTCTGTTTGAATCCAGGTCTGTTGAGTCCCTGCCACAGCTTGATTTCCACCAATCTGATGGATGCAACAAATCAAACTAACTCTGAAGATCTTCTCAGAAACATCTGTTTTGGTTTCTCCATTGCAAGTAAAACATGCTGTAGTCTTCAGGCATCTCCAGGAGTCAACATGCAAATGTAGTCACCCAGGGATGCAAACACAGGCATTTGGTAGGCAAATGCCAAAGTTCCAGGCTGAAGCTTGTCCTGTGTGGATGAAAGTTCAGGCTGAACATTAGGAAAAAAATTTTCATGGAAAGGGTCATTGGGCACTGGAACAGGCTGCCCAGGGAAGAGGTTGAGTCACCTTCCGTGGAGGTGTTTAAGGGACGGGTGGATGAGATGTTGAGGGACACGGTTTATCGATTGATAGGAATGGTTAGACTTGATGATCCAGTGGGTCTTTTCTAGCCTGGTGATTCTATGATTCTATGAAAAGTGCTGTTGTTCATGTCCGAATTGGTGGCAGACAGGACACGTTATCATGCACAAGGTGATTTCCAGCACCAGATCTACTGCAAGATGCCCATGTACATACCACTCACCTGGTTCTCTGAGGAAAGCATCTTGTGTGTGAGCTGGAAAGCCATGTCCATCACTCTCCAGACAATGCCCCTGAGCATGATGCTCATGTGTGTGTAGAGAGTTTGCCTGGAGTTAGTATCAGCAGTTCACTGTATGTTCCTCTTGTCTCATGGATAAACTCTGAAACTCTGTAAATGGGTCCTTTTTGGAGTTCCACAGGCTCTTCTTATGTATCACAGAGGAGCCTTGAATCTGACTCTGGCTATTAAATGGGAGTTTAGGGATCTGGAGCAAGGCACAAGATTGCTTATGCTTCCACATTAAATGAGTCAGCTGAGCTGACACCAGAGCTGCTTAGCCACTGTGGTGATGGACGTGCAGCAGACACCTATCTAGTGCCACACAATAAAGCCACTTGCCCAGGGTCAGTCACCCAGTAGTTGAATGCAAAGTCCAAAATTAATGTTGTCCTCTGCTTTGTCACATTGTGGACCAGGCAGTAGCAAAACAGCCAAAGTATGAGTCATACCAGGTTCTTACTAATAACACATTAATTATTGTATGGCTTCTATAGCTGGCTACTGGATATACATACTTTACGAGGACATATCCAAGCTTCAATTGCTTTACCAGTCTCTGTGCTTGAGTGAAGCAAAACAGGAAATTAATAAGTTCATTATAAGCAGTGGAAAGTCACACGTGCCTGCCAGCATCTTCTGATTCTACCTGTATCCACAGAGCCAGGCAGAAAGGATAAGCATGAAATCCCATTGAGGAGGAACCAGAGAGCGGTTGATGAAGTGCACTAACCTTCACACCAGAGACTGCTCCAAGAAAGAGTTGCAGTGAGCTCAAAAATACTAGTCCTGCTGACATTGGCCAAAGGATGGTTGTACAGCAGGGCTGCCATGTGGGCTGGGGGGGATTAGTGAAATCAAGCCATAATACTCAGGGATGACACTCAGGTATGGCTCCAGATGGCCGGTGCCCTGGACTGATAATCTCATTGCGACTTTTACTACTGGTGGATAGAATAAATCTAGCAAGCTTAATCCTGGTTGTACATACACCTCATCTTGCTGTATTAACATAAATTCAATGTGCTTCTCTCTTCCCATGCAGCAGCTGAAGTGACTCTGTCAGTGCTGTTGTAATAGAGATGTCTTGAGGGCTTAAACCTCCAGAAGAAAAGGCTATGAAATAACCTTTTTGTGCCATTACTTCATGCAGTTACTTTCATTTGTCTTTCCCATCCATCCTCAGAAATGTGACCACTTAAGGACATTAAGTTAGCATAAGTTTTGTAAAAACAGATGCTTAGAGACATGAATGAACTGGGGAAAAAAACACAGTGTGAGCTCAATTAAGTGCATCACCCAGTGAAAAGCTACCTAGGGAAGTGCTGTTAGGGTTGAGCCCCATTGTAGGACAAGTCTGGGTTTCCCTTGCCACCAGCAGCTGGGCCAGTTTGGCTGCAGAAAACCATGTCCGCACCTCTTGGGGCTTGCAGAAGGGACTAGAGAGGAGATTTATCCCAACAAGAGAGCACATCGGTTAAGAATACTGTGAGAATATGGGGAAAGCAGAAATAAATAATAAATTGCTGGCTGCAAATGGCCTGCTCAGATCAGAATGGTAGCCCCCCTCAACCACCCAGCTAGCCCTCCCTCTGCTGTGTGCAGGAGAAGGGCTCCTATCTCCTGAGAATCCTGATAAACCCTCCTCTCGCGCCCTCCCCTTCCCCCCCGAAATAAAAGTGAGCTGTCTTAGTGCTAGGATGCAGAAACCACTTCCAAGCCAGCATTACATCAACATTGCAGCTGATAAAGGGATGCACAATGGAGTGTTAGACTAATAGAAAAACACAGCTCAGATAAGGAAGGCTCCTGATAGCCTGGGCTGATGTAAAATGCCATTGTCTCCCTTTCTGTCAGCTGAGTCACAGAGCGATAGGGAATTCCAGTGGCAATGGGCAAGTCAGGGGTCAGAAACTACAAACTCTGGGCAATGCAAATCCCTTGGCGTGGGCACAGATGGGCAGATGGAGCTGGGGTGGGAGGATGTGGTGGAGAGCACAGGTAGTGTCAAATGCCCCATGGATACAGGGATGGGGAGGAAAGACAAAGGATGGCAAGGGTCCAGAATGCAAGGTGACACCAGTCTCTGTGTTCAAGGATGTACCTAGTGCAGATCCCTCACCACCACCAGTTCTGACATGGGTCCTGTCAATTTTAGTGACTTTTCCTTGCTGATTCCCCTCCTGCCCACTTCCTCATTGATCTGAAGTCAGGGAGGGTTGGAAGGCAACTGGAGAAATGCAGGGGAAGGGATGTTGGTGGCACTGCCCTGGGTAACTACAGTCTGTCAAGCTCGTTTGGGTCAGGATCATATGTTCCACGGAACTTGAACAGCACCAGGTACAACAGGATTCGGTTTTCATCTCAAGCTGCCACCTCACATTATTCTGAAAGATAAGCTGGGAGAGGCACGAAGAAGGACACCATGCCTGCACTCACCCAGGTGCCTGGAGACAGAGGAGGATGTCTGTCACCATCCCTCCTGTGAACGGGAACTCCCAAAGCTCGCTGAGGGATGCAATTAGTTCCTTGGCCAGCGAGTGAGGGTGTTTTTCCCTCTATGGGCTCCACTCTCATTTTCCTGTGCAGCCCTTTGATCTCCCCTCACATGGCTCCAGTCTGCAAGGCTGCCTCAAAGGAGGAACTCCAGATTATGTGACAGGGTTATGTCATTTTTCCAGCGGACGTGCTGGCCTGGCTTTAAGCTGAGATGGCTTTTTTTAGTGCTAGTGCCTCACTCATTGGCCAGACAGGTCCTAGAGAAACCCTGCAATGAGGATGCTGCAAAGACATAGCACTCCATTGAAAATCTGAGCCAGACAGATGGAACCTAGACCATGCATGGGAAACAACCCTGGTCCTTCTGTACATGTTTCCTCATACCTCTGAGATAATGAGGGGTCCAGAGCCTGCCACAAGCCAGCTTGTGCAAGATCAGCCCTGGTTAAAACCCTGGTGTAAGGGCAGGCCATGGGTTTTATGCTATGAAATAGATGCTATCTCCCATCCATGTACTTAGAAATGGAGCTACAAGGACTTCGCACTTTACAGAGGCAGAAAACAGGAAACTCTGTTACTGGAGAATCAGATCTGGCAGAAAATTTTCATAGGTTACCCTTCTGTTTCACCAAAAGTGGATAATTTCAGTGAAAAGTAAACAAACAAACAGAAAATGTTTGTTTTCAATGAATCTTTCTTACACATTATTCTTCTCAAAAATTTCTGATTAAAACCTTTCTTTTCTCCCCAAACTAGTAGGCTTTCTTACTAGTCTAGACACTTCCTCATTATCCAAAGGGTGAAGAAAAACCCAAAAGCTTGAAGAATGCAAAATAGAAAGGTGAAAGCCCATCATCTACATGATTGTGAAGAAGTGAAGATGATCAGGCAAAGCTGCTGAAGGTAGAAGATTGTGGAGGAGACCCTGTCACGTAAGGAGCTTCTACACTTGCATCTTGATCCTACCTGTGCTCTCTGTCGTTTGATAGGAATGGTTGGACTTGATGATCCAGTGGGTCTTTTCCAACCTAGTGATTCTATGATTCCGTGATTCTATGGTTCTATGATTCTTTGTTTCAATAAATTGATGCTGACCAACTGAAGGAGCCCCCCTATGTCAGTCCCACAGAAAACTCCTGTGACCATGGAAAGATGCAGCCTGAACCTGGCTTCTGATACCAGCTAGATGGATGGAGGGTAATTTCTTGTTGTAGAACCTGGCTTTAATACTTAGGTGTACAAAAAGGAAGAGAAGGTCCTCTCTAGTTGAAAGAAAACAGGGGTGGAGGCTCAAGCTCCATTTGCTCATCAGGATTGCTATGGGGCGACAGTTTGTGTCTGTAGGTGTTCTTGTGAAAGACCAAGACAATTTTTACGGAAGAGTTCCCAAAGTGCTAAAGGCTTCTTCCAAGCCAATCAAAATGAAATCGTATTTCAAAGGCTGACCCATGCTCCTTCAAAACTCAGCATCCTGGAGGTTCCCATCCTGTGGAGGTTCCTACCTCTTGTCTCGCTGGCTGAGGCAAATGGGCCATGGTCTGCATGCATTGACATATTTTGCAGGAATTTTTCCATGAAGAAAGGACCATTCCAGACAGTTACATGCATCATTCCTTCTGAAAAGAAAGAGTCCCTGGAACAACCCCTTTTTTAAAGAAGAAATTATGCCACCTTTGACTCAAGGCCATTTGAAGTAGAAGGCTTTGCAGTGCTGAATAGGAGCCCAGAAGAGGAAGGTGTTTCCCTATGACACGTTTAGTTGAAATGATCAAAGCTGCCTGAGGGCTCAAACTATAGTTAAAATTATTTCCATGCTGTGCTGTTTCCTTCTCCTGACTTCATTGGTTCCTAGGTCTGGCTTTGAAAGGTAAAGGATGTATCGTTAGCTGCAGATGTGATTAAGGGCTGGGGAAGAGGCTTCAGAGAGCCAGGGACAGGGGATGCAGGGTAGGTTCTGGATTTCAGAAAACAGAACAGCCTGGATCTGGTTTCAAGTTCTTGCAGATGCTCATCACTGTGTTTTGGAAATGCTTCAGAGAATAGTTACAAAACACAAGAGTTTCTTGACCAGATCCTCAAAGCTTTTTTTAAGCCAAAGAGATTTCCTTGTCAATATTACTATAGAGGCAGATTGCTCCTGAGAAAAACCCTTTAACTCCCATGGTGAAAAAAACACATGGGAAGAGCTGCTTTATTTACAGAGAAATGCATAGTGTTTACCCTACTGCAAAGAGCTTGAGTGGGATTCAGCTGAAAGATTCAAGAACCTAAATTTAGGATTTAAGATGATTGTCCTCACTGAAGATGCACTAAAGCAGCCAAGAAACCCACCTGAGGCTGAAAGACAAAGGAAATACAGGTAACTCATGTCCTTTGAGCAGCTGGGAAATAAGTGAGGTTATTCCATAGTTGCTCTAAACCTGGTGCCTGGTTTAGGATGAGTTAATGTGCTCCTCTGCCTACATGGACTGAGTCTCCAGTGACAGGAGCTGAGGGACCTAAAGCCTATGGAGTCCCTTTCAATATGTGTAAATAGTAAATCAGTGTATCTGATCCTGCAAGCTGAATTCCACCCTCCAACCCTTTCTGCCTGCACAGGGAGGCCTCAAACTAAGCAGAAAGTTGTTCCTACCCATTTCTAACATAGTATTCTTAAAATGCATTACCACTATGGACTTCTGGTGAAGAATTTTTTCCTAATATCTAGTCTAAACCTTCTCCTCTAGATATATATTGTTGCAGAGCATGCCTCCACATTAGCTCAAGGCTTTCAGGCAACCAAAAGCTCAGAACATCACCTGCAGTGGTGACCTGCTGGTCACCTACTCCCCCTGTAGGTCTGGTTACATGGAAATAACCCACAACTGGGTCTTTCTTGGAAGTTCAAAACCAATTAAATCATGCATGACTAGGGAGAGGAGTTATGAGGACAAATCCCAGAGAGTGCAACTGGGCTGTTGCAAATGGTTTAGATCCTGACAGTCAGGATCCCACCCACCAACTCACCCTTTTTCGAGAGAGACAGACTACTGAGTTTCTGCTGAGGAATTAAAATATGGTCTGGCACTCAACCCTTGAAAGATTTCCGGCTGCTGGATGAGATGACCTCAGTATTCTTTCTTCATATCTGCTACCACAGATATCTGCTTAATTTGAGCCTGCTGGGAAGTTTTTTGACAAAACTACTCTTTTTTGTTGTTTTTAATGGAGATAGTCAGTTGTTGTTGTTGTTGTTGTTGTTGTTATTGTTATTGTTATTATTATTGTTATTATTGTTGTTGTTGTTACACTTTTCCATGGAAATGCAGTAGTTTCCATGAATAAATTTCAGTGTTGGATGGAATTCCTGGTCAAGATGATCTCTACAGACATGAAGATCTTTACAGTCCAAATCAGACATTTAATTCCCAGTTTCTCAGTACAGAGATGAAGCTTTTACTCTTTGGACATCTTGTTGTAATAGTTATACATGACAATCCAGGCCTAGGCAAAAGGGTCTACTGCTTTGTGAATAAATGGTCAAAGAATGGCTTTCTCACTTGAAACACGGTCTCAAGACTTCAGACTCCAGCACAAATCCTTTTTTTCACCTGACCTGAAATAAAATTAAAAGGAAATGCATGCCCAGTCAGAAAGCAGTGGCTTGTATTAGGCCTCATTCCCCAAAGCTCTTTATCATAGAATCATAGAATAGTTTTTGTCAGAAGAGACTTTGAAGATCATCTATATCCAACCCCCCTGGCACAGGCAGCAACACTTTCCACTAGATCATGATGACAGTGTTCTTTTCTCATCTTTCTTGCTTTTTCTGTGTTAGCTGGGGACAGAAGAACCAACTAACTGCAAGTTACTCACCTGCAAAAGAGTTTATGGCTGCTGCTTATGGTGGGTCTCTTCCAACCTGGTTATTCTATGATTCTATGAACACATTAAATGTTAAAGCATTTTGGCTCCCTCCCTAAACCCCTTGTAGCCTGGTGGTCCTGGCATCCTGTCCAACACCACACCCTTTGAGGAGCTATGGAAAGAGAGGACACCTGTGGCTTGGAGCAAACTGTGATACGATCCCAACTTCTGTCCTCAAGGATTAAAAATAGTTCACACATGGACATTTAAGACGTTCTTCAACCATGCAGTGAAGCTGCATGATTCCAGCTCGGTATGAATCAGCTTCTTTTCACCTGCATCTTTTTCAGTATTCTCAGGCAGCTGGTCCAGTCTTTACCGAAGTTAGTGGAAGGTCTTCGACAGAGCACAGGTATTGTCGCTTGCAGGTAGTGCCTTTCCATGACCTCTACCTGCACATGTGTAAATACAGCATGCATTATTATGCTCTGTAGTGTTAGAAGATTTCAATGTTTTTTATGAAATATGGAATTGACTTCTTTGTGGAAAACAGGCTGAATTTAAAAACTGATCTCATTTTGGAAGTAATCAGCTTGACACACTTTAAAATCATCTTGCTGTCCTGCAACACCCAATATGTTCTCCTGCCCTGAGATGAAATTGTAACGTGGCTGGAGTAAAAATTTCCCAAAGCTATTACTGAATGTGTTGGCCCATCTCAGCAAATAGATTTCCCTGATGGAGACACCTCCCATTCTGAGCATCATCACTGGCAGCCTCCTGAGAGCAGACATGGAGTTAGGAGAGATGCCAGCAATCAGAAATCCACCTTTTACCCCAGTACACCAAATAGGAGCTAGCAGAAGTCCTCTACCTGAAAACTGTTACCACTAAAAATACATAGAATTATTAAGGTTGGAAAAGACCTCTAAGATCACAAGTCCAACTGTCAGCCCAATGTCACCATGCCTCCAGAGATGGCGACTCCACTGTTTTCCTGGGCAGCCTCTTCTAATACTTCACCACTCTTTCAGTAAAGAAATTTTTCCTGATATCCAATCAAAACCTCCCTTGGTGCAATTTGAGGCCATTTCTTCTTGTCCTACCACTTGTAACTTGGGAGAAGAGAGCAGCACCCTCCTCACTACAATCTCCTTTAAGTAATTATAGAAAGCAAGAAGGTCTCCCCTCAGCCTTGTCTTCTTCAGACTAAACAACTTCATTTCCCTCAGCTACTCCTCGTAAGGCTTGTGGTCCAGGCACTTCCACAGCCCCTTGATGTCCTTCTTATACTGAGGGGCCCAAAACAAACCACAGGATTTGAGATGCAGCCTCACCAGCACTGAGTAGAGGGACACAATCCCTTCCCTGCTCTGCTGGCCACAAACTGATACAAGCCAGGACGCTGTTGGCCTCCTTGGCCACCTGGGCACACTGCTGGCTCATGTTCAGCCAGATATTGAACAACCCCTTCAGGTTCTTTCCCATCAGGCAGCTTTCCAGCCGCACTTCCCCACGTCTGTAGAGTCGTGTGGGTTTGTTGTGATGGAAGAGCAGAACCCAGCACTTGGACTTGCTGAATCTCATACAACTGGCCTCAGCCCACTGATCCAGCCTGGGCAGATCCCTCAGCAGAGCCTTGCTGCTCTCAAGCAGATTGACAGTTCCACCCAACTTGGTATCATGTGCAAACTTACTGAGGGATACACACTTGTGAATGCCAGTTTGTACCTGTGACAATGTCCTAGCTGAAGGCAAGCAAGTTGAAAGGTCCAGATTCCTTCAGTTTGTTTTGCTTTTCAAGGAGGGAAAGGAGTTCCATTCTCATTCAGCATCCTCACGTCAAAGTTTGTAATTGAAAAGACAACTTGTGGCTTGGATCACTTTGAAACTTCCTTGAAGGAGAAGGAAACTTTCATAGAATCATAGAATCACCAGTTTGGAAGAGACCTACTGGATCATCGAGTCCAACTGTTCCTATGAAACACTAAACTATGTCCCTCAGCACCTAGTCCACCCTCACCCTAAACACCTCCACGGAAGGTGACTCAGCCACCTCCCTGGGCAGCCTCTGCCAGTGCCCAATGATCCTTTCCATGAAATTTTTTTTCCTAATGTCCAGCCTGAACCTCCCCTGGTGGAGCTTGAGGCCATTCCCTCTCGCTCTGTCCCCTGTCCCTTGGCAGAAGAGGCCAGCTCCCTCCTCTCCACAACCTCCTCTCAGGTAGTTGTAGAGAGCAATGAGGTCTCCCCTCAGCCTCCTCTTCTCCAGGCTAAACACCCCCAGCTCTCTCAGCCGCTCCTCATAAGGCCTGTTCTCCAGCTCCTTCACCAGCTTCGTTGCTTTTCTCTGGACTCGCTCCAGAGCCTCAACATCCTTCTTGTGGTGAGGGGCCCAGAACTGAACACAGGACTCGAGGAGCGGTCTCACCAGTGCCGAGTACAGAGGGAGAGTAACCTCCCTGGACCTGCTGGTCACGCAGTTTCTGATACAAGCCAAGATGCCAGAAATTTAAAATCAGATGTGTTTGCTTTATGTGTTTATTTTGAAGCAAAGCAATGTCTCTCAGAGTGTGTCCTTTCATGGGTGCATAAGGGCAAATACACTGCTTGGAGATATTGCTGCTGAATTCCCCTTTTGGGGGGCCTGACAAGTTCCTGTCCTACCACATGGGGGTCACGGTGGGACAGTACAGCTACAACAACAGTTTGAGTACCGAGGTTATTTCCATCATCCCAATGAGAATATCATCCTCTCTTTCCCTTACTGCCAACGGGGAGGGATCCTGGAGCTGGAGGCCAGGATGAGCATGCACAAGGGAAGGATGAGGATGGAGAACACAAGGGGAGAGGTGAGCTATATCGATTGGTGTGTGAAAGGCCTCCTGGAAGCCTCGTTGCTGAGAGACAGCCCTGGGAGATGCAAGGCTGGAATTAATAACTGCTCCACTGGGGCCCTGTTTGCTCTCCTTGCCCAGAGCCAGAGGACTTTGGTCACAGCTTATCGCCCAGACGAAAGCCCCAGGAATGCAGTCACAGGCAAATGTGCATGTTCACACACATCTATTAATCAAACGGCTCCCCCACCCTTTAACCCTTTACAGGGCAGGGAGGGGGGAGGAGATGAGCATAGCTCTGCTTTGTCTAAAATCAGGGTCCCAGGAGTCTTTTTAGAGCAACTGGAGATAAGAGTAAGTCTCCTATGTGCTTTGGTTAACATACCATCCCCTTGATCTGCATCTAGAGCTTTTCTAAAATGGTATCTCCCACATCCTTCAAAATTTTTGGGGAATTGATTTTGGTACCTCCATCTGAAGATATCTATTTTCAGTGGGAACTAAGCACCTAATTATCTTAAAATGCCTTAATAGTCCCAATCACTGGCCCTGAAAATTTATCACACCTTCTTCTTCCTCTTCACTGTGGCTACAGCTCCTCTGCTGCTGTACACATCCATAACTTGATGATCTCCATTCTGAACAACACAGAGATAATTAGACACAGTCTTTCCCTGAAGCTTTCACCCAGGAACACCAAACATCATAGACGAATGGCTCTGCTGCAGGAGATTTACCCAAACAGGCAGGATTTACTCAATCTTGGTGTCTCCACAGCAAAACCAACCACTCTCTTGCCTTTCTGTTGAGTGTTTTATACTCAGCAGTGGGCAGCACAGTGTGTTCCTGCCTTGAAAAATGAGGTTGAGGAAGGTTTTCAGACTCTTGACTTGTTAACAGTTATTTAGGTGGCTAAATTACCCAGAGAGTCTCTGTAGGCCCTCTGTGATGAAGGAAGAGACATTGACACCTTCAGAGGACAATTTAGCACACCAAATTTAGGCTACTGCTTTATCTCATCCCCTGGAAGACCTTGATGGCAAAGAGACCCCAGGAAAGCACCATCTGCCAAATAAAATGTGGTAACCTGGCCAGGATACACATCACTTCACTGATTATCCCGAGATGTCACTTGATCCTTGCCAACACCCCAAAATACAGAAGGGTTGTTGCTCCACAGGCTGGATCAACAAGCCAATCAAACACAGGCAGACATCCTTCACGAAGGGAACAAGGACGTTCAAGTGCCGCAAGGTGCAGGAAAACCCAAGAAATGTTAGCTGGGTATTATAATATGGCTTCGACAGAGGACTGAGTCTGTGGGTCATCCTCCCAGGAGAAGCAGTTGGGACAGGAAGCCCACTCAACCTAAAGATGAACCAAGCAGCTTCTGGTGTGGTGACCTAGAGCAGAGGCCAGTGCTGCTCCTCCCTGTCGTCCATCCACTGTTCTTGGACAAACAGTGTCCAGCGATAACGTGCCCATTTGTAAAAGGGGTGGGGACTGAGCGACCTTGGAGAAGTGTGGTCAGTTCCTTATGACCTGAAGTTTTCCACCCAGGCTGGCATCTCCTCCCCTAATGCCATATAGGGTGGAAAGGTAAGAATGTGGCTTTTGCCACAAGCCAGATCAGACTGGATGATGGAATGGATGAATTTAGCCTTTCTGCACCAGGAAGGAAGAACAGATTTTTGCATCTCATGTCTTGAGAATTCTTTAGCATTGACTCCTGTCCTGTTTACCTTATGTCAAGAGGAGGAGCATGACCTGAAGAAGGGGTTTGAATGAAGACAGAAGGCATCACTTCAGAGGTGAGGTTTGGGTACCTAGCCTAAATCATTAAATCTCTGAGGCTCAGCTCCTAAGCTCTCATAAACCAAAGTGCCAGAACAACAGCCCCATTCTCATCAGGGCAGGTTCCACCTGTTAAGGAGAGTGATGGAAACAAAGGACACTGTTACTAGCTGGAATTTTTACGTGTGTAATATTTGGAGGTTTTCTAACACGTCTTTCGGAGGCGAATCAGTTCGCTTCTGAAGCACCATTAAACTCCAGTCTCTTTTTTGAGCCTTGAAAAATTCCTGCTCAGATCCTACTGTGCCTAAAAACCTGGACTCCTTTTGAATGAAACTAACTCAAAAGATGCACTGCAGCTGATTATGGGTCTCTTTGTCTATAGGACCATAGCAGGGCTGGCCTAGAGTAAACTGCTGAAATGTATGCAGTGTGGGCATCGCATGCTCAAGACCAAGCATTTGGCTACGTTGACCCACTCCTACATGGCCATCCCACCGGCTGATGCCTTTCCTCTTGCTCTTCCACAATCTATTGCGTGGAACTTGCCATGTGTTTGTGCAGCACACAAAGCAAAGCGACCTATTGGGGCCTCAACATGAAAGACAAGCACTAATGAGGACTAACTATATGACAGAATCCCATTTCTTATTCCTGATGAATCAACGGGCAAAGAGAAAGCAATATGAACAGAAAAAAAGTGCATTATGAATTGTGCACTCCAACCAACCTCCAGCACACCACATATTTAGAAAGGAAAGGGGGATAAAAAACAATCCACCAAGAAATTTGAGACTTCTACCTGTAAATAATTATTCATCAAAACCCTAGTGATAAATCCATAACACTGTCCACATAGATTAGGGCCCTGTGAGAGAAGAAAACTTTTCTTGCTTTCCTTCTTCCAGTCAAAGGCTGCATTGTTCCCAAAGAGTTAACAGCAAAGCAGGTCTGCAATTACCCGGGAATAATGGGGTGTGATTGGGGCACTAAAGAGCTGGAATTGATTTTTTTCAGGCTTTCAGCCCTAGAAGCCCCTCCCTGACTTCCTGGTAACTCATGACCAGCAGGGTCAATAGAGCAGAAATCCTTCTAAAGGGCCAATCTGTATTTGAATTATTTAAACAATGTAGTACAGCCAAGTTAAATGGGGCTTATCAAACGTTACACCTCTTAAAGCACAATTGGAGACAGAAGGATATTAACTGTTGAAGGCTCCACCACTTGCCCAAGAGAGGGGAGGCGAGAAAAAAAGAGAGAATAAAGAAGAAAAATAAAGGGGGTTCAAGGCAGGCTGGTTTGTACAAGGGGAGGAGCAGGTGCCTGCTGCGTGGTCTTGCCTAGAGATGGTCTCTTCTTCCTTTTAGAGAATGGGACCGGGGTTGGCTTTACCATCCTGACCCAAGGGAATTAAAACCCCAGACTTGGGGTATTTGTAAGCTTAACCTGCACTGACTGCATTAGGTAGGATACCGCATTCTGTTCTAGAGCCCTCAGCACAGGAAGGACATGGATCTGTGGGAGATAAAGGGAGACCTTACAGCAGCCTTTCAGTACTTAAAGGGGGCTACAGGAAAATGGGGAGGGGCTCTTTATCAGGGAGTGCAGGGACAAGATGAGGGGTAGTGGATTTAAGATGAAAGAGGGGAGACTTAGCTGAGATATTAGGAAGAAATGTTTTCCTATGAGGGTGGTGAGGCACTGGTTCAGGTTGCCCGGGGAAGCTGTAGATGCTCCATCCCTGGAGGTGTTCAAGGCCAGGTTGGATAAGGCTTTGAGCAATATGATCCAGCAGGAGGGGTTGGAACTAGATGGGCTTTAAGGTCCCTTCAGACTCAAACCATTCTATGATTCTGTGATCTTCCTGGCTCACCCAGGATGAGAGCAGCTGGGAATATACTGACATATTCTACTGGACTACAGGTTTTTCTTTGCCTTTTGCCAGAGGAAATGCAGGTAGAGCTTATTTCAACGTCATGATAGGCTACAACCCGCAGAATAATAGCAGGATTTTCCTCCACATTTGGGAGCCAAACAAAAACCTCTAATCTGCTGAGAGGGGCTAAGGATAACTAGACTGGATTTTAGGAAAAATTTCTTTACTGAAAGAATGCTGAAGCACTGGAAGAGGCTGCACAAGGAAGAGATGGAGTCCCCATCCCTGGAGGTGTTTATAAAATGTGTAGACGTGGCACTTTGGGACATGGTTTAGTAGGCAAGTTGGTGCTATATTGATGGTTGGAACTGATGATCATAGAGGTCTTTTCAACCTTAACAATTCTATTATTCTAACTAAGGAAAAGTCCTGCTTCCTGATAGGCAGTTGCAAGTATTTTTGCCTATAAAAGTGGTGAGCTTGCTTGGATTTGGGAGACAGGAATTTAGCCAGGAAAACAGTTCTCGATTTTCGTACAAGGTAAAAGCAAACAAGAATCCACCTGGATGTTTTTCTGGCCATTTATCTTGCTCTACCTCAGCCCTTTTGAGGTGTTTCAGGTAACCAGCTGTGCATCTGGAGTGTCCCCGGTGGGATGTGGAAGGTAAATAGTTCACAGGTAATTCATGCACTGACATTTTCACACGATTTATTTGACCTGGAGAGAAAACAAATATGTTTTCAAGTAAGAAAGCATGATCTGCCAACAAGAAGCCCCCAAAAAGCCTGAATTCACTAGATGATGTATGGATGGGTGAGGAATAATTCAGCAACTTAACAACTATGCTGCAAGGGATAGGGGAAAGGATACAGGGGGAAAAGGTTTGTGAATTATTCATGGACCAAAAAGGTATAATAAAGATTAAAGGTATAAAAGGTTAAATGACTTGCAAAAATATTTATGAGAAAGCCATGAGTCTAAAGCTAAGGAGAAAAGAGAGAAAAATGTAAATTAAGAATTCTGTCTTATGACCCCTACTCCTTTATTAACATAGCTACTGTGTTACTTCTGAGCTAATTAACACTGTTAATTAATGAGCATCCAGGCTGTTTTCTCTCTGTGTGTGGGCATGGAGGTACCAGCTCCCCAAGAGCTGATTTTTGGGAGGGTGACATTATCTGTCGCTGAGCTACTATGCCCAGGCTGAACCCCCAGCAGTGGGTTGGGGATGTTCAGTCGGCCGGAGCTGGCCAGGAAATCCCAGAGGGAAACATTTCCTGCTGTGAAAAGCTCTCCCATCCAAACTGGAACATTTCAGAAGATGTTGCTGATTTCACTGAGGTTGTGTTTTTTGAGTTTTGGGTTTTTTTTTTTCCAAAAGAAAAAAAAATTAAAGAAAGAAAAATAATGAGGGGAAAGAGAGGAAAGTTTTCCTGACTTTGTTCCATCCTTTTTATCAGAAGTTAGGAATATAAGAAGGTGCCTCGTGGCTTAAATCCAGCCCAGTGCTATCTCAGTATTTGACATTATTTGTCATTTGGAGAAGAATTTCAAAATGTTTAGATTTCGTTACGGTTCAAAATGAAGCCCCAAACTCAACCCTTCCTCCCCCTCCTCATCAAGCGGTGTTTACCATCCTTCCCCAACTGTGCTTTTAGGACCATTGTTTCGTGTGAACCCAAATGTGATTTTGGGCCAACGTCTGTAACCTCCAGCTCAAACAAATCCAGGCACTGGGTTTGCTCACTCAGCTGTGACAGACCCTCTGCCTCCTTGTGCATGGGCTGGGGGGGGATCCTGTCCCTGTCGGCTCTGGACGTCACGTCTCCAAGGGGTTCTTCCACCTTGAACTCTGGACGTCTTGGTGAAGGTCACCATCACCATCAGCCCCTGCTTTCGCACGCTGCTTTCCCACCCTGTGGCATCAGTCGACGTTGGAAGGGGATGGGATGATCACAATATTGAGAAAGCTCAACCCAAGCAAACGGAGGATTTATAAACTCCTCGCCTAGCCCACAGGCTGCAAGGTCGCCCCTTATCTGAGTTTGCCGAGGGTTTGCAAAGTGCTGGCAGCCCTCCAAATGTGTTTGGGAGTTTTTACTCTAACCTAAGGCTGCCGGACTCCCACATTTGACATTTTCCAAGTGCTGTTAAGCGACGAGGCAGCGACCGGGAACAATGTGTGATTATAGCAGTCGACTGGGACAGGGAAAGCCGCTAGCTCAGACTTTCCAAGAGCCACAGCAAGTGCGAAGGCTCAGCAGCCTGGCTGTCTGCCCCATAGGAGCCATCTCCAACCGGGATGCTGCTCAATGGAGGGGATGCCAGGCAAAACCAACGCTCATACCCTGAAAGCCTTTTAATTGTGGCCCAAATGTGGAATAATGATGTTTTGCAAATAGGGGGAAAGTTGGGGTACCTTTATCAAAGCTGCTCTAGGAGTATCCTAAGAGGTTGCTTCTGCCACCCCATAGGCTGCACCATCACCATGCAAGACCCTGCAAAGGATCCCATGCAGTGCTTTTTGCCAAACTCATGGGGTCTGCGCTGTCCCCCCCTCTTCACGAAGACATGAGACAGCAAGGAGCTATACAGATCATTCAGAGTCTGTAAATGAGTTTGTGGACTTGTTAATTTCTGCATTAACCCCCACATAGACTATTGTTCCCCTTCATGCTTTAATTAATGCATCAATAGCATGGGGTAACTGTGCTTAAAGAGCTGCAGTCATTAGCAAATGTGCTCAGTACTGCACAATACATTAAATGAGCTGAGGTACTCTAATTCTTAGCTGGGAACATTCCTGTTATGTAGTGGAAAAAAAAAGGAGAAGGGAGGAAATCCATGCTGAAGACAGATAAAAATATAAACTCACTTGCTTGTTGTTTTATTTCCCCTTTTTCATCCTTTTATCTGGCTGGAAAACTGACTGCAGAACAGGGAGTAAAAGAAAACAAAAGAAAAAGGAAGGAAAAACAAAAGAAAGAGGAAGGAAAAATTAAAAAAATTACCAGAATGACTGTTTTTTCTTCTTTCTTTCTCAAGAAAATAAGTCCAGAAAAATGCTTCCAAAAATAGAGTTTTTCACCCAACAACTGCCCCACTAAAAAACCACATTTTTTATACGAGAAATGATGAAAGGAGAAGAATGGCTGAGGAGAAGCGGGATGTGCTTGAATACAAATTGAATTGGAAGTGCAAAGGGCATTATTAGTCAGATAGGGAGGATTATTTTACATCTCGACTAGCTATACAACCGCCTAAATGAAATGTTGGCTTAATCGTCCTAGTCAAAATCCTCTGGCTTCAAGCAAGACTTGTTGCACTGCAGAGTAAGAGGGGAAAAAAAATTAAGGAATATTATGTATACAGTGTTTCTGGCTTTGGATAGAACCCCCAGGGTCAGAGCAAAGCTCTGATTTCAAACAACTGTATTTTGAGTGATCCTGTTTATTCCAAGTGACTGCTGAGGCTTTGACTCCAAGCTATTAATACAAAATAAATAATTTTCACATGAGATATTTTTGCCTCCGTTGCCAGAAAACTAAAGCAAAGCAGCCACAGAAGCGACACGTGTGGGCAGCAGAGAGGGAGCGAGGAAGACTTGTGAGCTGCTGCGATTTTCTCAGCTGCAGAATGATACACAAAGCACCCTTGGCAAAGGATGCCAAGTGAGACCATCTCAGCCAGCACAGTGAATGATGTTTTTGCGACACATGCGGGGCAGTTGGAAACTGCTAAAGTGTGTCAGACCATGGGGTTTATGGCATCTAAATCCACTGTTTTTTGAGAGGGTGTGTGACCTGCAATAAAGGCAGCTTAGCCTCTGTGAGCAGTAGCTTCAAGAGCTGCCTGTTGCAGATTCTGTCGGGCTGATGTGAGCCCAGATGATGCAGATGGTGGCACAAGACCTTGCGGTGGGTACAGAGGTATTCAGAGAGCTGCCTTGCAAATACATTTTTAGGGAAGAAATGTCCCACCACATCCCTTAGGGGCTCTGAGGGATCCCTGGAGGATTATTCCCTGTGCTATGGGGCCCATCTAGGCTGACTGGGATGCAGTCGGACCCATGGCACTCAGATCCCTAGGGCAGGGGAGCAAGAGGTCAGGAGATAAAGGCAGTGGGTGCCTGCTTGGCTATATTCCCAGCAGATGCCAGGGATGAGCTGTATTTGCACACCTACAGCCAAGCCCCCACCCATGCCAATGGTCAGACACTCACGGCCCTCTTGCTTTTGCCATCACCTGCTTTCCACTTTTTGCAGGTGGATGTCTCGACCTCGCAAGGTCTCTGAAACTGGGTACCAGATTTCAGATCTAGTGATGGAGCGAAATGAAAGAGAGGGAAATACTCCAATAAATGATGGTCTCAGTGATGGGAAATAATTATGCAAAGCTTCTGCAGAGGCCAGCTGGCCTCCTTCTCTAATGTACATGAAGGGCAGTCATGTTATTTGTCTTCAAGGACATGTTTAAAGTCTCCACCACTTGCTTGTTTCGTGCCCTGTAAGAAAGGGGCTTCACTGGGATTCAGAGGTTCAGAAATGATGGCAACTCAGGGTGGGGAGGGCATCAATAAGGCAAGGATAAAGCAGCCAGTGAACAAGCACAGTGATTACACCTCAAAATCATGAACCTTAACCAACAGCCACATTAGGCACTCAAGTCTGCTTGGGAAAATTGAGATCTCTGCTAACACCACGGCCCCTTCATTGCCATAAGCACCAGCTGCACCAGGAGAGGCTCTCCCACCTCCTTCTTCGGTTGGTTATGAATTATGGAGGGACACAGCCTGACCTTGAGGAGTTTTGCATGCTCAGAGTCACACAGGTGCAAGGAGTGACCTTCAAAGTTGCTGGACAAAGGACCTGGCATCGGAGGCTCCCCTGGGAGCAGAGAGGAGAATTGGTTCCTGCAGAGGTGTGGGAGGCGTTCGCTGGAGTCTGCGAGTCTGCAGGGACAGCATACAGCTGGAAAACTCTACCTACCATTCACATCCTACAGCTTTGGTGCTGGTTTTTAAGGATCTATTAAATTAAATATTGATTGATTTAGATAGATAGCTTAAATTACTAGGTTATAAAAAGACATACATTAATTTAATCAGGAAGATCTCCACGATGAGACTGTCCTACAAAACACAAGCATTGCAATGATGTGTAACAGCCTCATTAACCTACTGGGATGTGGAAGAAGCACATGAGGCTATAATACACAGATATTTCTTGGGGAAAAGAAATTCACATAAGGATTTAAACACGATTATGTTAATTCTAGTTCTGAATATCCATCACTTGCAGGGCAAGGAAAACATATCAGGCAAAAAATGACTATGAGCTAACCCCGTTCTCATCTTTTTCCACAGGTATCTCCTAACAGCCACTATTTTCAATGTGGAAGAAGGAGGTATAAACACAGTCCATCGCTGTCACGAATCGTACATTTCAGTTTTCTGTTTGGCAAAATCAGGGCCCAGTATATCCTGAGGGCAAAGCACCAGCTAGATTTTATTTTCACCCTTGGACATTGCAAGTGGCTGGACCACTGTCATGTTAATAAAGTCTTGACTTCAACTAGAGCACCTGTGCACACCATGATATGGCTAAATAACAATAAAATCATATTTGTCCTGCCCATCATTCCTGGAGGTGCTCAGGCTCTGCAGTGTCTCAAAGGAAATCCATGCGTAAAAACCAAATCTGAGGTTCCACAGTGACCAAAGCTCAGGCTAGCCCAGGAGCAGCTGAGTTTCCCAAGCTCTGAGACGTAGGCATCTATTAACAATTAGCTTTTTGGCTCCACTAAGTGCACTCAAGCTGACTTGGTTTTATTGGCATCACCCATCTCCCAGTAAATGTGATAAGAGAGTCTGATTAGCCGCAGCATTCAGACTGGGCTCTGAGCTAGTCTCCAGCACAGCTGTCTGAAGGCCACTTACCATATATGTTTTCCATGCCACACTTCCAGGCCCAGCAGGGTCTAATGAAGATTGTCCCATTGTTTACTTTTAGGCAAGCATCAGAATTAAGACCAATTTAGCTGTCCCTTCTTTTCCTTTTCTTTTTTTTCACACTGGGCTCAGTCTAAACATGCATCTCAAGAAAAAGACTTTTTTATTGCCAAGACAACATGTGATAAGGTAAGATCATCTGTCTGCAAGAAAATGACTTCTGTGGCATTTGGGAAGTGGTCCCAGGGGTCTGATTCCAGCACAGGCATAGCCTCTGGAGAACATTAAAGAATTACAACTGCCTTGATAAGGCACTTTCTTTAATAGTTTTTTATTTCATAGCAATAGTCACAACTTAAAGATAAGAACAACATACATTTTGTTTAACTAGGCTCTTGTTGCTTGGTGTGGGGCTCATTGCAAACTGGCATCCATCAAACTCTTTTGTGATTTACATGAATACCTGATTCTTCTGATAAGGGAAAGTGTAAGTCAACACAGTTCTGTTGTAATTGGGTGTTACCTGTTTAGATACTGAACTGCTATCTCAGCATCAGTTCACAGGCAAGCTCAGCTTTGCCCTTTCTTGCTAGGTGCAGAGAGAATGTCTCTTGGTTTTACACTGACCCCCAGGTGTTGCAACAAGATGCTTGGAAGCATCTTTTCTCTTCAGCCCAGTGGAGGCAGGCATCACGGATGCTTAAAGTCAATGTGCATTCGAATGCTGATGGAAAAATAATTACAGAAGGAAACTCGCCAACTAAAGCCAAAGTCCCTTCTTCAGGTTCACTTTGGCCACAGACTGGTGGAGACTGCATGGTGTAGGAAAGAGGTACTACCATATCCTTATTTTGTTGATATAATTATTTATCTTAGTGAGCAGTGTTTCGTGCCTATAGTATAAAATGTATTACAGATGTATGTGTGATAGCAGCAATTTCTGACCCTCAGCACACCAAGACTTCTTTGCAATAGATGACAGGGGTACTAAGACATCTCAAAGCCTGATAAGTTTACAACCTAAAAACAAACCAGAAAAGGAGCCCAATAAATGACTGCCATGAAGCAGGACTTCAGAAGAGAGACCATAGCTCCTACCTAGGACTATACCACCTTTAATTAGATGTCAGTGTTCCAGGAGGCATATGCTTTACCATTAAAAAAAATAAAAGCAACTGATCTGATATAATAAGCGTAATTAGAAAAAGAAAAAAGGAAAGCCCGCAAACAGCTTAAATCTCCCACCTGCAGGCTCTAAGAGACAGATGACTGAAGAAATTAAATACAAATCACTAATCAAAACACTTATTTTAGACAACAGATGTTGCCTAGTATTTACTGTCTCTGCCTGACATTGTTAGGAGACCTGAAGCGGAGAAGCACCGTGGGAAGTAGGTTGTTAATAGCAAGATATCTCTCTTGCTTTCATCCCAGGTTTTAATGTCAGACTACAACATTTTATGTTTTTCTTGACCAGGGCCCCACCAAACGCCACAGACTGGCAGAGGTGTGGGCAGTAGGCAGGACTGCAGGGATCTCTCAGGAGCTGCTGCTAGAGGGACCAGGCAACTATCAGTAAGTGAGATGTGGACTGGGAAGGTCCCATGCAATGGCTGTGAAGGGATGTCTGGATGTATCTTCTTCCCATAATAGAAGGTGAATCTGGATGACCTGCCACATCCTAGCTAGGACAAGAGGGAATGGCCTCAAGCTCTGCCAGGGGAGATTTAAACTGGACATTAGGAAAAAAAAAATCATGGAAAGGGTCATTGGGCACTGGCTGAGGCTGCCCAGGGAGGTGGTTGAGTCACCTTCCCTGGAGGTGTTTAAGGTGAGGGTGGATGAGGTGCTGAGGGACATGTGATTGATAGGAATGGTTGGACTTGATGATCTGGTGGGTCTCTTCCAACCTGGTGATCCTATGATTCTATGATAAAGGAATGTCTAAAGTGTTTTTTATTAGGCAAAACTAATAAATACACCTGATTGCAGTGAAGGTGCAGAGAAAAGCTGTCCACAGCACATCTCCCCAAATCAGTGTGATATCCCACACACTAAAACCTATTCCACTGCCCAGATAGGAGGAACATTGCCTCCTGTCAGCAAATACTCGGGGATAAATACGAGAAGCAGCAGGGTAGATATAGCCTTTTCCCCAGAAGTGGGATCCAGGCCTTCAAAATGAGTAAGACACAAAGCCTGGTCCCTCCTCAGCCTCTCCAAAAGCTTCTGCCCAATGTAAAGCCTTGGTTGAGCCCCCTTGTCCAAGTGCTGGTCTCCAGGGTGCAGTAGGTCGTGTATAACCTAAAATATCATCTTTGCCATGTTTGGCCAAGGCCCCTCTGTGAAGGTAGCTACAGGTTAGGTGGGCACCTCCTGGCAAGTGGAGATCGTGACTCTATTGGCCCCAGGTGTCCTCAGAGGTTCAGAATATTTGATATTAGGAGAAACCTAACAAAAAAAATTCTCCACCCTACGTAATTGAAAAGCCAGTGTTGAATTGGCTTGTATTTATGAGTTAAAAAGAATTTCTTGGCCACCGCACTGCTAGAAGACAGGCATTTTACAGTGGTATAAAGAAATAAAGATGTATAGATATGAATATATATAAAATGCTAAATATACTTTCAGCACAGGAGAGCTGAGATTTAATAGGCTATTTCCTGGCTTAGTCTAATTCTCTCACTAGATGTTTTCCTTCACACTAAGTGAAATTCTGGCTGAATTAAAGAACCACTTTTCCTCTTATCTGCTGTTCCTGTTATCTAACTGCAAGGCAAAGTCTGGGAGTTGAGAGACAGCCAGGACATACCATTTTACAGCTCGCCTTCCCACCGTTCCCCCAGGCTTGCATCAAATGCCAGGAAGATTTGTTAAAAAACAGCCTGTCACTCTCAACCAACCATAGAGGGGAACAGCAATGCAAAAGCCACAGAATAAGTCGCTTTGCTGGATATCTTGATTTTTAATTTTTTTTTATTTGAGGGGGTGGCGTGTCCCAAAATCTCCTTCAGAGTCTGGTGAATTGGCTGCACTGTGACCTCTGTGGACGGACAATCCTTTCTGCTTAAAGATTGAGGTACATTCATACGTGTGAGCCCCCAAAGGGGTCTGTGAAAAGATGAGCAAGCGCCAAACTCATTCATTATTTACTGTCACTACTTGTTTCTGGCTCATGAACCAAGTTGTTGCAACCAGCATGAGCCAAGAGACCTCATCTCCCTCCCTGACTTCACCACTGACTGCTTAGCCCTGGGCAAGTCCCTCCACTTGTTTTCACCTCTTCCTCCCCCTTTAGCAAAGTCTCTGTCTTGGTTGAAGAGGTTGCCAGTTTTGGAAGAGCAGGATATGTTTGTCCAGCACCAAACAAAACTTACTCTGATCCTCTTCGTGCCATGGTGAGAACAATACTTGTGCCTAACTAGGGTAGTCCTTAACTAAGAAACCTATTTTATCCCTGGATTTCTATTTAGGGTCTTGTCCCAGATTTATTCATATATTCCCTAGGTTACCTCCAAGTCCTCCTTTGTCTCAAGGTGTTATTAGCCTCCTCTACAGCTCATGTCTGTGCATCCTAGATTTCACAACTGAATTAGCTGTGCTAAGAGCTGCACTTCTCACTCAAGCTGGGTTTATTAGGTTTGTGTTGTCATTGTCTTACACGTCTGTTCTCTAAATTAAGAATACACAGGTAGGTACTGAGTTCTTTAGAGCCCTTGAAAGCCAATTAACTACTGTCCTTTTTGCCCATGTGCAAGTTCTTTAGATATAGCCTTAATTGCAGCCCACCTCCTTACAGCATCATAGAATCATAGAAAATCCAGGTTGGAAAAGACCCACTGGATCATCGAGTCCAACCATTCCTATCAAACACTAAACCATGCCCCTTAGCACCTCGTCTACCTGTGTCCCAAACCCCTCCAGGGAAGGTGACTCAACCCCCTCCCTGGGCAGCCTGTTCCAGTGCCCAATGACCCTTTCCATGAAAAATTTTTTCCTGATGTCCAGCCTGAACCCCCCCTGGTGGAACCTCATCCTGCTGTCTCTGGCAACACCAAGTAAAGAAAAACCCTAGACAGACAAGATCCTTCCTTACAGGACCCAGACATTCTTCCAAGAAGGGCCCTGCTCCACAGTCAGCTGGGAATCGCAGCAGCCTCAATTTCAAAGGCAGTATGGATGCCCAACATGGGGGCTCAGGAGAAGCTGCTACTTTCAAGATTTCCAAGAAATCATAGAATCGTGGTTCAGGTTGGAAGAATTATCCCGTTCCAATTCCCATGCCACGAGGAGGGACATCTCCCACTGGATCAGGTTGCTCAGAGCCTCCTCCAACCTGGCCTTGAACACCTCAAAGTAAGGGGTATGAACAACTTCTCTGGGTAACCTGTGCCGGTTCCTCACCACCATCACAGGATAAAATTTCCTTCTAATATATCATCCCAATCTTCTCTCTTTCAGCTTAAAACCATTACCTCTCATCCTCTCCCTACATTCACAGATAAAGAGCACCTCCCTTGTTTTCCTGTAGGTCTCCGTAGGTATTAGAAGGGACAGGGAAGCAGACAGGACAACATTTATATAGGTCTGTGGTGAACTGCATGAGCTGCAATTATGAAGTTCTGCCTATAAAGAAGTGTCTAAGCAGGTATGGGCAGAGGTGAAATGTGGCTGTGATTGGACATCCACCGGGAGACTGAGATGGTGCTGAACGCCCAGATATTTGTTACTTCTCTTTTTTTTCACCCTCCTTTTGCACCATCAGTGTCTGACTGTAGATCAGGAGGCAAATGAATCTCAGGAAGTGGAAAGCAGCAGATTCACCTTTGAGGGAGTCAGGGGGTCTTGGTTGAAGCACTCCCAGAGCAGTGAAGAGGCACAAAGTCCTGCTTGTCCTCCCAACCTGATCCCTCACCTCCTGGGGAACTTCAGGAAAGTCTCCTGCTTTGATTTGCCCTCCAGTAAAACAGGAGTGAAAACTGCTTCCTCTGAGATCAGCTAGTGAAGAGAGATGCATAGCATCATAAAATGACAGTGATTAGAATGATGTGCCTCTTCCATTTGAAACAGATACAGATCTGGCCTAATAAGTCCACAAAAAAATCTTGGTTGGAATATCTTTAATACACCAATGTGATTTAAAAAGAAACAGAAACCTTGAGTTTAAAAGCAGGCAGGTTTTATAGTCTCTTTTATTATTTAATTAGGCTGGAATGTCTTTCTTTTCATTTAAGACCTTCTGCTGACAACAACTCCCTTACTTTTTGCTTTCAAACCAAAATTGACGGGATTTTAGGGGATTTTCTGTTTTAAAAAATGCCTTCTTTATAGTGTTCAGCTGCTGTCCTGGAAAACTCTGGTTAAAACCACAGTATCCTTCTGTGGAAGTTACTCCACATAGATCAGTTGCAGCCCAGGATATTTCTGGTCTCTCTTGCTCTCACAGGTTAAGATGCCCAGTCTTTCAGACATCCACATAAATTCAGACTCTGGCAAAGACAACTTTAGGGTGCCTGGGAGCAGTTCAGCATCCCTGCACCTACCTGCCACGATGCACAAGTCAGGGCTTGAACCTCTTTAAAATGATGCTGAATCAGATGCCGTGCACCTTGGTCAGTGCCAGGTAGGCATGGTTGGGCTGATGGCTGGACTTTATGATCTTAGAGGTCTTTTCTAACCTTAATGATCCTATGATTCTATGTCACCCGAGTGTGGTTTGCCACCCAAGCTCTAGGAAACTCTGCCTGTTAGACACATAAAATGAGAAACTTTGCCACGGTCTATGTCTTCCTAAGACTGGGCACCTAGTCGCACACTGTCAGAAGACAAATATACAACAGCACCGCTTGGTGATAGCTCCCAAACGGTATGTTCAGCTCCATCAGCCTTCACTCTTTCAAGTATTCCCACGCAAATCTATGGGGCTACTCCCTTGGATAAGACAAGTTAGCTGGGAATTCAGCTCAAAGCCAGCCCTCGCAGAGGTGTGGGCCAAATGGCTTTCACAGATGCATAGCACAGGATGGTTGGCTCACGTTATTGCTGTCCAGCTTCCAATGAGGTAACATTACAAGAAAAGCATCAGGGCTTACTTGACTTAGATGAAGACATGAACAAAAGATCGTTGGTGAAAAATGACCTTAGCAACAGCTACGCAGGGCTAACCATGTGGATGCTCAGAATTTACTAGTAAAGCCCATTTTTAAGCAGGAAATGTGTGCCTTCACCTCTGCACAAATATCCTGCTGAGATCAGTGTGAGGGCTGAAAGCCTTCCATCTAGCAGAGCATAAGCTAGAGAACTCTGAAACTTCCCTGAACAACCTCAGATTATCCAGTCGCAATAATACAGTCACTTCTCCATATTTCTTCCAACCCGTCATTGTCAATGCCTTTATCTCCCCTCTCTTGCCCTTAGAGGATGCCTCTGCTTGGCTCAGCAGAGAAGGACCTCAGCTGACCCAGGAACCCTGTAAAAAAGAGCAGCAACCTGCCAATCCAAATAGAAAATACAGCATGCAGTTAAATATTTTCTTTAGACAAGACATATCAGGAACAATTGGAAGATGGACTTCGGTTTTTCATTTTATGAGGATGATGAAGGTTTTCTCTCACTGCAGCAATAGCCCATGCTCGCTAGAAGTAATCTCTACATCTTTAAGGGTGTAATTTGTGAGGGCTGCCATGCAGACAGGAAATTAATGAAGTTTAAATGAAGAACTGCTCCTTTTTCTAGCTGTCTGATTATTTCTTTTGATTTAGTATAATCCCAGCAGAGTGCTACTGATCTAATCACAGGAGCTTGCACTTCATGATCCAATTACTGCCAAGTTTCTGGACATTCCTTTTGCTTTGATGGGAACATTTAAATGTGTGAACTTTGCAGGGGCTGGCTGACAGCTCTCAGCTCTGAGATCTCATTTTAATTATAGGCCCAGTGAAAATGGGTGCAAATTGATTGTCTCAAATCAGAACATTGTGAGAACAGATTTTCTTTTCATGGGAAAGTTAGAATCCTTTCATTTGGTGGGGGAAAAAAATGAAATAATATGATTTTTCACAGACCGAAATATCTACTTCAGCCTTTAGCCAGTCTTGCAGCCTGTCTATAGCTTTAGCCGTGCAAACAGCTCCTGGCTCAGCATTGCTTCTAGCCAGAGTATGTAAATTCCTGCTCTTACCTATAGGTCTCCAACCCTATGACAAACCTGGCTGTAACTAACCAGTAAATTTAAAAGTTATCTGGACAATTGTGGGGCCAGCATGCTCCCATAGTTTAAGTTTTAAAAAGAAAGTTGCAGAAATGGAGGAAAGACCGAATCTGTCTTCCAACAGCCTTCCTCTGCCCTAACTTGCACAAATTCGGGCTGAAAACTGATTATTTCAGTGTAAGTGGTGAAAGAGTCCAAGACATCGGCTTTGCACGTTGATTTCCCAGTGCTGTCACCTGAACACCACCACATTGTATCTCCAGTCTTTCATGACCTAAGGTTGCTGCAGTCACCAATCCCCTCCTGACACCCCTGGGTGGAGAAAGAGGCTCTGGGGCTCTGCCTTGGGAGACAGCATCGCCCAGACGACTCCCAAAGCCTTCCCTGTGATGTTGCTGCCCAGTGTTTGCTCATGTTGTCCCCAATCCTGATAACTCCTTTGGTCAACATTATCATCTTATCGCCACAGCGGCACTGCTGAGCCCTCAGCCCTCCACATTTTGCAAGGAAGGCACCAAATTCTAGCCACCGATAGGCCTATCTATAAGCCCATTCAGGACTGTTTTGATCAATAGCTTAATCTCTGTCTGTACAGTCAAATCCCTCCCTCCCTTGTCTACAAGCTGAATGGTGGGATGAATGTCCCCTCAACTCGTGCCGTCTTGGAGCCCGGCTATGTGGAGAGAGCACACCACAACCCAAGAGTCACCATTTGTATTCCATGGGGCTTTATTACTCCTATTTTTAGCAGATGGGCAACTCAGGTAGCAAGAGAGGTGTGGTAGCCTTTCCAAGGTCTCAGGGCAATTGGAAACATTTCCCAAGCCCTTGAGACCTTTTTCCCCTCCAACAGGGCTGTAAAGGACTGGCCAAGTCAGGGTGTTATTGTGCTGACAGCCAAACAAAGGAGACTCAGCCACAGACACTTTTCCATCTAAAGTCCTGATGTCTCTTGAAGACGTGACCATTTGCTTAACTTTATTTACCGAGTAACCCTATTCCAGTCAATGGAGCAAGATAAGCACATGCAGAGATCTTGATGAGATCAGGATTTATCTTACAGGATGAGAACAGGGTGGAGGCAAAGAAAGAAAAAAAGTAAAAGTAAAAGCTCATAGAGGACTCCAGTTTGAGCTCTAGCATTGAACCAGTAGCACAGAGAACAAAATGAGAGCTGGAGAGAGAGAAACCAGGAAAAGTGGATAAAAATAGAGAAAAGCTGTATATGTTTTAACCTCTTCTTTTTTTTTTTTCCAAAGATGAAAAATGTCAAATTAACAAGAATTTTGAAAAAAAAAATCCATCACTAATACAAGTCCTCATCTTCCACTATATGGTTAACATTGATGGTCGACTTTATACAAGGGAAGGAAACAAAGCCTGGTTCACAGGAGAACCTGGCCTGGAGGCCCAGCTGGACCTACCTGACTTCAGATGCTTCCGAGTGGTCTCTTAATTATTGTCATCAACTGATGGAGAGGGAAATGTTCCTCTACTTCAGAAGCAGCCACCTCTCCGGAATGGCTGTAGACGAACATAAAGCCCACACAATTTTCTCAGTTGATGGAACTCCATCAGCTTCAGTCTATAGGCCCCTAGAGAAAGGGAAGGGAGCAGCCTTGGAAGATAAAGGGTCTGGCTTGCTTTCACCAGCTGCACCTCAGCCATAGTCCCTGCCTGGAGCAGATGTATGATGTGCATGACTTGATTTGATGCCTTTCAGTCAAGAATGAAAGTAGAACATCCATTTTGCAATCCACAGGAGGCATCTGAACAGCAGGGAAAGGAGCAGATGAGGGGGAAAACTTCCATTATTACAAACAACCTCTGAATTTTGCTCACAGTCTTGAATATCTGAAGAATGTACATGCGGTGGGAGCAATTCTCCAAGCACCTACCTCATATCCACAGTGCTTAGGCTTCATCAGATGTGAACGGCTCCACATGGTGTATTAACTCTCATCATCTCTTATTTTGGGCTGAGATCCCAAGGACAAAAAAGGGTAGGAATGAAGATAGGTGCAGCTAAAGGTCTAGATACTTTTCATGCAAGCGATCACTGGAAAATGGAAGAGTTTAAGGATGCCCTCAAAAATACCCTATGATTTATTGCAAATGAGATATGAAGATGTGCGGAACAAAGAGCAAAACCTCTGCTCCTAAGTGCATCTCACCTAAAACCTCGAGACCAGGGCTGATGTGATGCCAACGCTTACTCAAAGAACAGATGGACAGGATAAACATCTGCAAGAGAAGCGGATAGAAATGTACATCCAATGCAAACAGGTGCATAAAAAAAACATTACAGATGCCTCTCTTATCCTGAAGTTTGTGGCAGAGAACTGTGGCTCATATTTTTAATAACATTTTCCATGGAAGATGAAAATCTGGAAAATAAATAGTTAAACAACAAAGACCTTGTTGGATTTTTTTAATTTGTGTGTTTGGGGTTTTTTTTGCCTGCAACAACATAAAATGTAACATCTTTTGCCCATTCTGTTTTTCTCCTCACTGCTTGCTGTTAACAGACACAGCTTTTTAGACTTTTTTAGGCATGCACTAAGCAGACTGCTTCCAAAGGAGGTTTAGGTTGGCTTTTAGGAAAATCCTCTTCACTGATAGAGTGCTGAAGCACTGGAACAGGCTGCCCAGTGAAGTGATGGAGTCAAAAAGTGTGTAGACATGGCACCTGGGGACATGGTTTAGTAGGCACAGTGGTCTTGGGCTGATGGTTGGATTGGATGAGCTTAGAGATCTTTTCCAGCCTTAGTGATTCCTTGATCCTATCTATGATTCTGTAAGACAGAGTTTTGAAAATGTTTTTTTATTGTCTGTAAGAACCCCCAGAAAAGAAGATTCTTGAAAGAAGGAATAATTTTCCTCTGCAAGCTTAGGAAAATATTTCAATTTTTTTTAAGCTAAAATTTGTAAAGCCCATCTGAATTCATGCTTCCATCACATTGTCCTTCCAAGAACAAAACCTCAAACCTAAATATAGTTGAAAACAATTCGAAATTTTTAAACTTGCTTACAGTAGTTCAAGTTCAAGTTTCTTTCTTTGTTGAGTTTAAACAGCAATTTACCCAGAAATGTCTTCAAATCTTAAAACAAGGAGATCAAACAAAACCAAACAAAATACCCAAAAGTGAAATTCGATTACGTTTTTTTAAAAACATGAACAAATCTATTACGTTTTGGAGCTTTTGGAGAAGTAAAACCATGCTGTTCAGCTTGGAGAAGGCAAGACTTCAAGGAGACTTTATTGCAGCCTTTCAACACATAGGCAGATGCTAAGAAAGACGGGGCGAAACTTTTTAGTAGGGCCTGTGGCAATAGGACAAGGAGGAATGTTTTTAACCTAAAATAGAAGAGGCTTAGGCTAGATACTAGGAAAACATTTTTACACTGGGGGTGGTGAAACACTTGCATAATTTGCCCTGAGAGGTGGTCGATGTCCCATCCCTGGAAAGATACAAGGTCATGCTGGATGGGGCTCTGAGCAACCTGATCTGAAGCTGTTCCTGCTCCCTGCAGAGGAAGATGGAACTGGATGGGCCACAGTCTCTATGGAAAGGTGCTAAAAACTGTCTTTTTTCGCATGTCAGAAGATGACAGTAAATCAAAATCATATATTTTGCCGAGGAGCCCTCACTGCGTCTGTGCAGCAATTTCTTCTTAGTTGTTTGTGTATCTTTGGGTGTTAACAACTGGATTATACTCCAGTGCCTCTGATGTCCTACCGGTATCATTACAGCCTCACTGCCTCATTACAGTGAGACTTCACAGCTGTTGTGCCAAAAATGCATAATCCTGTGTTAAGGCACAGGACTAAGTGCTCTGTGAGATGGGTCCTGTGCTGGATCTGCTGTCCACCAAGAACCTTTTAATCATCCTTTCCTTTGCCTTCCCAGATAATAAGATCTACCTACCTCTCAGTGTTGTTGTGAGGCTTAACTTAGAAAGCTTTTAAAAGTGCCCAAAAATCCTTTGTAAAAGAGAAACAAAATAAGGAAATGAAAAAGAAAAATATATGATCCAGCCTGTTTTGCCCTCACGTACCCAGGGAGCTACAGCTGACAGACAGAAGTAAGCCCAAGACCATGGTTTAGTGATTGATAGGAATGGTTGGACTCGATGATTCAGTGGGTCTTTTCCAGCCTAGTGATTCTGTAATTCTGTGATCAGTTGTCTCTCTCTTGGAGGTATCTCAGGAGCCACTCTTCATTTAGCCTTTTCGGTACCACCAAGGGTGACACTGCAGTGACATACATTTTTCCAGCCCACATGAAGGTCCTTGCTTTTGTGATGTCTTTGCTGTTATGTACTAAACCAAAGTCTGCTTTGTTCTCTTTGCTTGAAATGCTGTCATCACATCTTTCACCAGTGCAATAACCCCCTTAGAGTCAAACATGAAGATGATGCCCACCTAGATGGGAGACCAAAGGAAGATCTCTAACCTGTGTGCAAGCACATCAGGCTTTATCTAAATCCATATCTAAATTTTTTTCCAACTGGAACAATAGATAAATCGATAATAAAGATTGATTGACAGGTAATAGCTAGAACTTCAGAGATATTTAAGCCCATGTGCCTGTCACCTCTAACAGACATTTTTTTTTTAATTTCCAAGAAACACCTCCAAAACTCAAGCGATGCCCCAAAGCACCCCTCTCCCCCTCCAACACTGCCAGCCTCAGGACCAATAACGTTCCTCCCGATTTGCATGATGTATTAATAATCAGAGGCACATCTGCCTCCATGCACGTTCCTAAAAGATATTACTGTTTATTAACAATATCAGCACAGGATTAATGACCTAAGAATGATGGCTAATTAGATATCACATGCTTGAGTATTCCTTCTGGAGTTATGCCTAATGATAACAATATCATTTCACGATAAAAAAGAACTTTCATGCTAGAGCAACTTTTACAGTTGCAGCGTGCCCTGGATTTTCTTGCTTTTCCCCACAGATGACAAAATATCACCTTCACCCAAGATTTTCCATCCTGGACAGCACTATCAGGTTAGTGTGAAGCTGCGTGCAGGGTCTGAAAGCCAAAGCCAGGCTGTTTCAGCACATTTAAGGGATCATCAGCTCTGCCATTCTCAAATAACACCGATGCATCAGCAACGTTAACACTGTCAATACTTTTCTTCACAGTACAAACCCAAAAGAGGAGAAGCAGAAGAGCCAACAGGCTCTCCCTGATGGTAAAGGGAAAGTGGAAGCTTTATTTGTGCAGCCATAGGAATCTCCGTGGCATAGTCTGAATTCCTCCTGCCATGAGCAAAGCTAGGGAAGGTTGCAGTGTTCGCTTGGCTGGAGAACAGCAGTGCAAGGGGTGTTCTGAGTGGGTTTTTGGTGGGATATTTCTGGAAAGTTTTGTGGATGAATAGTTAGGAAATAAGAAAATGTCTAAGATGTTGCCTCAACTCCAGAAACTGTTGTGTAGAATCACAGAGTGATTTGGGTTGGAAGTGACCTTAAAGATCATCCAGTTCCAACTCCTCTGCCATGGTTCAGGGACACCTTCTACTGGATCAGGTTGCTCAAAGCCTCGTCTAGCCTGGTCTTGAACACCACCAGGGATGGAACAGCCACCACTTCTCTGGGCAACCTGTGCCATTGCCTCGCCACCCTCACAGGAAAAAAAAGTCTTCCTAATTTCTAAACTAAATCTCCGCTATTTCTACTTAAGACCATTACCTGTAGTCCTATCACTGCACTCCCTAAAGTTCACCTGGAAATCAGATTTAATCCAAAGGAGTCCTGGCACTGCTTGGAAATTAATGACCCTTTATCAGCACCAGCTCTGCTAATCCAGCTTCTGATCCTGAACATCCTCAGCACTGGATGAGTCTTTCCCATGTGTGGTTGTCCTAACACCTCTCAGGGTGTCCAAGGCTTTTAGATCTTCCATTCCTGCAGGGGTTTAAGTCCTCCTTTACTTTACAGAGCTGAGGCCAGAGGATTTCGGGAGGCTGTGTGAGCATTTGTTGGGTTTCAGGCCAGTGCTCAAAGCCCAGAGAAATCATCTGTGACAGAGGCAGGTGAAAAGAGGATTCCCAGAAAGCTCCCAGCTGCCTCCACTATTCCTTGCTGGAAGACACTGTCAACCTCAGATCATACACTCACCCTGAGCCAAAGGGGTTTTTTTTCCTTATTGGAAAAGACTAGCTGTTTCTGTGCCTTTTTTTTCAATATTTCCATTTTTTAAATTGTCAATATTTTGTGGGGTTTGACTGGCAATCCGGTTCAAGGTCAAACCAACCTCCTTCATTACAACTTGGCCCTGCCAGCACTTGTCTGCATGTGAACCCCTGCTTGTCTTCTGCTCAAGTGAGAGCGTTTAACGTGGATTTGGCAGTTGGAGCACTGAACACCCGTATGAAAAGTGGGCTTTGTAGTTTCACTTTTGTTTCTCTTTTTATTTTTTTTTTTTCATCTCCAGAGTAGGTGGATTCATTCAAACCCACGCAACCCTCTGATGTGTCAGTGCAGAGAGAGGAATGTTTTTCTCAGCCCAGAAGGACATCAGTGGTGAGGCCTCCAGCCTGACACCACATTTCCCACCCAGAAGAGGAGGATTTGGGTTAGATTTGGCCCTTTCTCATCATATCCATGCTCAGCTCCCCAGCGCTGCAGTTCCCACAGCCCGGTGCCCTGTGCGTGATGCTCGAATGGGAGCAGGGGCATCTCCTCCAGGTCCAGCCCTTCCCTTCCCGGCGGCAACGGGGTTGGCTGGGGCACTGACCCCAGCGCCGAGGAGTCTGGAGCGGAGCTGGCAGCCGCCTCTCCCCACCATCACCCCACACCTCATCAATAGGGGCTGACAGCCACGGCCTCGCCGCCCCGACGGCACCGTCGATGGCTCAGCGTGTCTCAGTCCAGCATGCAAGCAGTCAGCCCCTCCAGTTAAGAGTTGTCAGGCAGCCCCATCAGCCTGGGCTGTAAGGAGATCAGTTGTTTGGGGATCCAGGCAGCTACACGGGGTGTTGGTCCAGATGCCAGCTTCCCCATGGATCTGAGGCGCAGGCAGTCCCAGGGAGCACAGGATACAGGCAGCCCTCTAAGTCATTGATCGATCTGGGGTAGCAGCAGCATCACTTGTCAGGGTATGAACTGCCTTGTGGGTCTGGGAGACAGCATCCAGGCAGCTGTGGATCTAGAAGGGTGCAGGCAGCATCGCTTGTCGGGGTTGTAGGGAGCATCATGGGCCTGGGGACACAGGTAGCTCCATAGCTGAGGTGGTACTGACAGCTACGCGGATTGAAACTCAGACCCACGAGAGACATCCACAGGGATACACAAACGCAGTCGCACGCAAATATACAGTGACAGATAAGGACATACAGCAAGCAGGCACAGGCAGACACGTAAATGAGGGATAAAGAGACAAATTGATAGATATGTACAGAGAAATAAAAGGGTAGTCTGGCAAGCAGATAGGTACAAATAGGTAAATAGACATAGAAATAACTAGAAAGCTACTTAGATGTGTGGATGTATGCCCAGATGAATAGATGGATATATGGGATGGATATAAGGGCATGTAGACATATGAATAGAGGGATAAAGGAATTGATGGGTAGTTATACAAAATGAGGTTCTGCACTGCCAGGACTCCAGCCCATGTATTTTCAGGCAGCTCAGCCTTCTGCCTAATGCAGGAAGCTTTTCCAGCTTTTTTGACACAGGAAGGGGTTTTCCATCACCACTGCCATTGCTGCTGGACACAAAGGGCTGTGCCTGACCCTGAGCTGCCAGCTGGTACCCAAGAGCCAGGGAGGCAATTTCACAGCAGCGTGGTGACAGAGCACTGCAGGTGTGCTCCACAAATGTGATTTTATGGTCACTACGTCAAAGCACTGCAGGAATGACAGTAACACCATGCTTGTGGACGGGGATGAAAGTGGGTCACAGGAACCCCATGGTGATATGCACCCATTCATCCCATGTGGGGTCTCCCCATCCCTAGAGGCGATGTTCACCCAGTCATCCCAGGGATCCCTCCACTCACCCATGATGTGCATCTGCAGGTCATGATGCTACGGGTGGCAGCAGCACAGCCCCTCTCCCACTCTGTGCCGCTATTTGCAGGTCCCCATCAACAGAGAGGATCCTGGATTGGGAAATGCGGAGCCCTGCTATTATAGGCTCAATTCACTTGCTTTTGGCAGCAAGGCTGAAAAGGAATGTGGCACATTGATGCACTCTGCATTTTCAGTGCCTACCCTGTGACATCTTTGTACCCTGCGGCAGAGAACTGCAATGACACAGGGTGTCACAGACACGGGTGGCATCACGCAGCAGCACGAATGTTCACATTCTGTGGCCCCGGTTTCCCTAAAGATTATGATTCTGTGAGCGCTTAGGATCCCGTCTCTCACCAAATCACCCCAACACTGACTCTCACTGCTCAGCTTCTCCTCCCTCCTGCTGCTTCAGAGTACAAAGTGCTGTTCCATGCACCTCTGCACCCACAGCTTTGTCCTGGAGGAAGTAATTTGTATGTGTTTCCACTGATGGGGGAAAAAAACGAAAGAAAAAAAGAAAAAGCAATAAAATACTCTTTGGAGGTGGGGAGGGCAGACAAAAAGGATTTTGAGATGCCCCTGAAGCATAACTGAACCATGATGCTCTTTGGATATCCTTCTCCGACGAGGTAGTACCTGGCCCTCTCAGTGCAGGGTTGGGGGGCGATTAGGAGAGTGGGTGGTGGCATTTTAGGAGCAGTGTTGCCTTGTAAACAGACGTGACGTTTGTTTAGCAAAGTGTCTCTTAGGGTGTGACAAGAGACTTTGATAAGTTGGGGGGGGGGGTGGTAGCCCCCTCCATCCCTGACACTATTCCTTTGTTTTGGAGGATTGGTTGGGGAGGGTCTCGCTGGTACTGTCCCCCCCCAAGCTGTGGGGTCACCTGCCTGCATTCTCCTGCGAATTGCAACGCCCCGACACGCGTCTGTGTGCAGAGATGCAAGGAGGTACAAAAATGGTTTAGGATATCGGGGTGGGGGGGGTGGGGTGGTGCTGGGCATCCAGAATCGCTCCACCGCGATTTGATGTCGGGGAGTCGCCTCCTCGCTCCCTGTCAATCAGATTGGGGGGAGGCAGGGGGGTCAGAAGCATCTCCTCCCCCCACCTCCATCCCCACTCCCCCCTCTCCATCCCCATCAAATCCTGGGCGGGGGAGGCTGCTCTCCGCCGCGGTGCCGTCCCGGGACGTCTCCGGGATCTCAGGGCTCCTCTCCCCCCCCCCCCCCCCCCCCAACTCCTGCTCCTTTCCCACCTCATCTTGCCTTCCAAAACCTAGGGGTGCAGCCGAGACCAGTTTCCCCAGTTTGAAACAGACACTCCCCCCTCCCCACCTCCCAAACTCCATCGGATGCTCTTGCGCAAGCCCCGCCGGCTACATCTCCGCATCCCACGCCTGTAGATATATACCCAGCTATAGATAAACCCCTAAATATATATATAATATATATATATACACACACAGCCCGCAGATGCCGTCCAGCCGAGGGCACAGGTTTTTTGGAGCCCAGCTGCCCTCCTCCCCTGCCCTGGGACGGCTCTTCCCCACCCAGACCCCTCCTTCCCCATCCCCGACCCCATCCCGGCTGGCACTCAAAGCGTGGAATAAACAAAATAATTTAAAAACATCCTTCAAAAAAACCCCAGCACGCTTGGCACAGCAGCTGCCGCCTGCGCTTATCCTTTCCTCTCTCCTAAGACCGCACTTGGCTGGGGTTTGTCTGAATTTTAATCGTATTTTTCGTGATTTTTCAAAAATTCCAATTTCAGCACAGTCCTGCGGAGAAAATTTTAAATAATTTCCTCCCCACCTCGGCCCCAGCTCCTGATGTGGAGGGTTTTTTTTGTTCTCGGGTGAATCCTTCAACACCCGGAGCTAAAACCGCTGCGGAATTAACTTCAAAAAAAAAAAAAAAAAAAGAAAAAGAAAAAAAGAAAAAGAAAAAAAAAAAACCTGGCACCGTATCTATTAATTTTCTTCCTGGGGGAGAAGAAGGGGCTGGAAAGGAGAGTGGAAAAGCCGAGGTTTGTTCGGCAGGGTAACTTTCAGTCAGATTTCGTTAACCCTGCTCTGTAGGGGAAAAAAGCTCCGCCGAGTGCAGAGCAGTGATTTCTTATTTTGTTCTCGTCGCTGCATTTTACTGTGTCCCATCCTCTGCTTTTTTTATTTTTTTTTTTTTTCAGGATAAAAAGTGTCCGGAATGCATCTGGCTGTTAGTTTAGGTGGGGTTGAGGCTCGGTTTAGCCCCTCACAGCGTTGTGAACCCCGGCGATGTGATTCCCAGCACTTAGAAACGATATTTCCCTGCTGCAAGAGGCTGAATCCCACCACGGATATTTTTCTTTTTTCTTTCTTTTTCTTTTTTTCTTTTTTTTTGTGTCTTTTCCTGAAAAAGACAAAGCCAAGACAGGTCCTTAAAATCGTCTCTGCTGCTGGTAGAGCTGCTCAGGCGGGTTTAATCGTTTTTAATTGTATTTTTTCCTTTTTTTCCTTAAACACAAAATTTAAGTAAGAATTCAATGAAGCTTCAGCAGAGCGATGCTTTTGTAGAGAAAAATCGCCGGGGGTTTTGCAAGGCATGGAGGAGGAAATCATGTCCGAAACCCAGCACATCTGGATACACAGCTGCTTTGGTGAAGGAGGAAAAAAAAAAAGACATCGATATATTTAATTCTCCTTTCTTTCTGATCATGCCGACAGCCCTGCGCTCATAAGCATATTTTTATATATACACGCACACAGCGTAGTATAAATTATACTGTATATTTAGGTATAGGAATATATATATATCTATTTTTACATGTAACATGCATTCCCAGGTCTAATATGCATTAAGCCCCATTATGTGCAATGTTTGTATTGGTATGTATCTAACTACATACTTATTATTGCATATATATTTCCCCCTTGTGTTTTAAGTATAACTATCTGCAACGCACACAGCGGCATCGTTGATGATATTTCTCTGTGCTATATTTCCGTGCTCGTAATTACATTTCTGTAACCACCTCTGTGCCTGTATTTGTGTATTTGTGCCTATATTTGTGTATCTGTGCCTACAATTGTGCGTTTGCGCCTATATTTGTGTATTTGTGCCTACATTTGTGTCTTTGACTGGGGCAGAGGATTAGGGGAGCACCGTGGGAACCCACATTGGGGAGGGGTGCAGCCCCTGGGCTGTCCCTGTGTCGCAGAATTGACCTTTAAACCCATCACCCTCTGCAGCACATGGAGTGGGAGCAAGAAATAGGTGCCCTGTTTGGGGGGGACACCCCCAAATAAGCTTTCTCCAAGCTCCTGCCTCAAATCCCTCGCAGTCCAACGGACTGCGAGGGATTTGAGGCAGGAGCTTGGAGAAATCCCCCCCCCCCAGTGCAATAGCCCCATGGAATGAAGTTGCCTCCAGAGGGACTGGGGAGGTGAGTACGTGCTGTTTGTCCCCCCTGCCAAGCAAATATTCATCATCATTTCTGCAAGATGAGTATAGGTGTCCCTCTGGGTGCGTGGGGAGATGTGGAGCCTGGCTGTCCGGCTGGACTTTGCCTGCAGCGTGGGGCCATGTGGCCGTGCCAGAGGGGGGTGGTTTGATTTTATTATTTTATTCTTTTTTTTTTTTTTTTTTTTTCATGGCAATGAAACCTGGCGCCCGGCTTGATGGTGCAACAGATACCAACCACCCCCCACTTCCCACCCCCCCCCCCCCTTTCTAACTATCACCACCCACTTCCATGTGACGTGGGCAAACCAGTCAGCGAGTGGGACTGGGGAGTCTGGCCACACTGGGGAGCCAAGAGGGAGGGGGGGCACGGACAGAGCTCTGCTATCCTCTAACCCCCCTGCAAAGCAGGAGCAGGCAGGGGCCAGGCATCTCGTAGCCCTCTGCCTTCCCCCACAACAAGGGGGTGTCCTGCCTCACGGCTTCGCCCCCTCCACCCCCTGTCCCCCCAGCACCGAAGGTGGGTAGCGCTTCTCTGTCCCCTCGCTCCCCTTCACCCCTTGCCCCGTCACCGAAGGTGGGTAGTGTTTCTCTGTCCCCTCGCTCCCCTTCACCCCTTGCCCCCCAGCATCGAAGGTGGGTAGTGTTTCTCTGTCCCCTCCTTTGCTGTCATTTTGGGACTCTGGTGAGCCCCTTCCCATGGGCCTCCCTGGAAAGCTTCCTCCTAGTTTCTCCTCGAGTTTGAAAGCAGATTCAACTTTGCTTTTTTTTGGGTTGATTGAGTTTTTTTATTATTATTATTATCATATTATCATCATTATTATTTTTAAAGCAGGAAGGGATTTCACTCCTTTCCCCCTCTCCTGTGGATCTTGCTACTGTTTGGAGATTCCCATGGAAATATTCCATCCTAGGCCAGTTACACACACATAAACCAGTCGCTCCTCCGTCCCCTGGGTTTCGGGGGGAAGCAGAACTCCCTTAAAACCCCTTCCTCCCGGCTCCCTTCCATCCTTACCCCTTCCCGACGCTGCCTCTGGCTTCTCCCCCTTCCCTCGGCTGCCTGCTGGTCTCCCGCCGTCCTCCCGGGTATCAGTCCTTATCTCCTGGTTATCTCTTCTGCTGCTAAATTCAGCCCAGTGGAGAGGTTCAGCCTGGGGAATCTGCTAGTAAAATCTAAATCAGTCCCAACACTTATTCCTTCAGCCATAACTTCCCCGCATCTAGCCCTTCCCTGGGTGTGAGGCGGTTCTCTAGGATCCCTCCAGGATCTGCAGAGAAAACAGTGGCTCGGGTCATTTCGCTCCCCTCCCAGGTCCTCCTTGGGAAGGATATTTCATATATTTCATATATTTCATATATTTCATCCTGACCCCCCTCCACAAGTGCTTTTTCGGGGTCTTGCCACTGCAAGCCATGTGGAAGGCCTGATGGCACCCCTGAAAGCAGCCCCTGCACCCCAAACTTCCCCAAAGGAACCCAAACCAGAAGTCAAACCAACAACACAGAGCAAAGCACCTACCGCACCCACCCTGTTCCCTGGGAGCTGGGAATTTGCCTCCCCATCCAGCCCCACGGAATCTCCAGCCCCCAGCGGGCCAGCCCGCTGTGCGTAAAGCTTCTCCCAGGGAAAAGTAGGGAAGGAGGGGATTAAAAACACCCTGGAGAGGGAGTTTTGCGGGTGCTGCTCTTTTCACTTGCAGGAGGATCTGGGCAGCACCGATGCTGGGGTGGGGGGGCTAAAGGAGCCCCCAGGACCATCCTTTGTGGGGTGCGTGGGGTGGGAGGCTCGAGCCAGCCTTCCTCCTCTTTCTCCTCCCTCCTTTTCCTCACCGTCTGCTTAATTTAATCCCTTTTCCCCTTTTTCCTCCCCCATCCCCATCCTCCGGGTCGCCTCCCCCCACATCAAAAGCGGCTTGGGGGCCCATTAACAACTTAAAGCACCGATCCTACCTGCGGGACAAAGGGGGTTTTTTGTTGGTTTTTTTTTTGGTTTTTTTTTTTTTTTTGTATTTTCCTCCAGGCCTTTAGGAGAGAGCATCGCTGTCTCTCACCTTCCCGGCTATTCACCCCTCCTTTCACTTCTCTCCCCCCTCCTCCCCTTCCACTGCTCTAACCTCCTTATCTCCCCCGCAAGGTGGGATCCCGACCCGGCATCCCCGGGAGCATCTTCCCCGGGCTCCCCCAGGGCTGTTGTTGGACGGGGCGGGGTGGGAGTGAAAAAAAAAAGCCGGGGAGGAGACTGCCCGAGGGTTTTAAGCAGCCCAGCCCCATCGTGGAGGGTGGGGGCCGGGGGTGGGGGGGGGCGGGCGGTGATGGATGGATGGAGCCCGGTGGGAGAAGCTAAATCCAGACGGGAGCTAAATTTCTCCTCTGGAGGGACCTGGACTTCTTTGCTGGGGGGTCTGGAAGCGGTGGCCGGACCTGCCGAAGGTGGGGAAGGTGGGCGGCGGGGCGGGGAGGGCGGGGGAGAAGCGCGGAGGCGGGTCGGTGTTTTGGGGGTTTTTGGCTGGGAAGTGGAGATTTAGGGTCTTCCAGCCGCTCCCCGTCGCTCTGGATTGTGGCTGGGGCTCGGGGGGCCCCTTCGAGAGATGTACCAGAGTTTAGCCATGGCAGCCAACGCCGGCCCTCCGGCCTACGAGGGGGCAGGTGGCTTCATGCACGGCGCGGCCGCAGCGTCCCCGGTCTATGTGCCCACCACGAGGGTCACCTCGGTCATCCCCAGCCTGCCCTACCTCCAGAGCGGCGCCTCTTCCCAGCAAGCCAGCCCCGTCTCCAGCCACTCCATCTGGACTCAACCCGGAGCCGAAAGCACCGCTTACAACCCTGGATCTTCTCACCCTCCCGTGTCGCCTCGCTTCTCCTTCTCCACCAGCAGCCCCATCCCCGCCACCTCTTCCCGCGAGGCCGCCGCGGCCTACAGCACCTCCTTGAACCTTTCTGCTAACGGGAGGGAGCAGTACGCCAGGGGGTTCGGGGGCTCCTATTCCAGCCCCTACCCAGCTTATATGAGCCCTGAAATGGCCACCACCTGGACTTCTTCGCCCTTCGACAGCTCCATGCTGCACAACCTGCAGGGCCGAGGGACGCCTGCCGCCGCCCGGCACGCCAACCTAGGTAAGCGCGATGCGGCTTTGGGATAGGGGAAGGAGGTTCTCATCTCAACATCACCCCAAATTTTCCTGCGTGCGCCCCTTTTTGGGGGAGGGCGAGGAGGCCTGAACAGCAGGAAGGGAAAATTCCGCTTATTTGGGGTGTCGCTGCCAGAGATGCTCCTCTTCTTGCAAAAAATGAGGGTCCCCTTGGTGCCCCTTCACACGTAGTTTCTCTCCAAATCTTCCATTTCATAGAATCATAGAATCACTAGGTTGAAAAAGACCCACCGGATCATTGAGTCCAACCAATTCCTATCAAACACTTCCATTTCGAAACACCCTCGAGGACCACAATTTCAGAAAAATAAGTATAGTATAGGACAGGCCAGGAGCAACAAGAAATGATGTGTCGTGCTCTCACGCAAAGTCTCGCTGGCTCCACAAATAGCTTGGAGGGGATTTAGGGGCTGCTGCCATAGGGATCACGGTGGTTTGCAGGATCACAATGCTCGGTGGGTACACAGGCACCCCCGTCCTGGCCTTGCTTTGGGTATAAAATGGGGAAAAATTGATTGGAAAATGGAAAGAAGCGAAGTTTGACTGGTGAATCCCAGATTCGCTTTCCATTATGAGGGGTTTTTTAATTTTTGGAAATGTCAGTTAAGCTTAAAAAAATGGGAAAGTGAAGGGAAATTGGGCACCGATGGGTGAAAGACAATGGAGAAGGAGAAAAAGTTATTATGATTTTTTGGGCACTCACAGCCTGGTATTTCAGTGCCGCCAAAATCTCAGCTCTCATCTCTTGTTCTGATCCTGATCTTGGAGCCCTTAATTTCATTAAGTGCCACTGAGTCCTATGACCAGAAATCGGTCCAAATAACTTAAAATATTGCTTTATATTTTATATGGCAGAAGAGGGAGAAAGGGGGAGAGAAACGCGGGGCACATCTGTGATTTCATAAACCCCTTTTTTCCTCCCCGATTTCTCTCAATGAAGATATTTTTGTCGGTGTCGGGATTGAGGTTAACAAAGAAAATGACTCAAATTTGTCTGTAGATACATTTTAAGATTGCGTTCTTTAACCTGAATTTTGGAGGGTGATTTTTCTATTGTGTTCAGCAAGATTTGGTTTATCTTTAGCCTTATTTTAGGGCATGAAAGAAAGGAATGCTGGGCATCGCTGAAGGCTTGGCCTTGCCAATGACTTCTGCTTTTCTCTGGAATTGCTGAAAATGGGGAGCAGATTATCTTTAAGTTTTGGCCAGCCAGGCAATATTTCTGATAAGCCCTGAAAAGGTAGAAAGTGTAGGGATGAATCAAATAATCAAATAATAGTACAATATTATGAACAAGGATATAAGCACATTCGTATTTGGTTACTGTGTCACCTCTTCCTTGGGAAAAAAAAAATGCCTTTTTGCAGTGGTCTGAAAAGGACTCTTAGTTAGAAAAATAACTTAAAAGCCAAATAATGCAAATGATCTGCGGTTGCAGAAATACCTGGCAGCTTTTAAGATGCCAGAGTCTGTGCATAGTGATTTTAGCATTTCAAGCCCTGCGTTAAGCAGCAGTTTGCATTGCAGCTCTCACAGCCTGCCTTTTGGTGGCAAAAAGTGTTTTTTATCTAGGCTCTTAAATAGCACCGGGAAGCCGGGATGCTTTGAGCCAGTCCAGAAACATTAGCAGTCGCTAACGAAGGAGGAAGGAACCGGGACCCACTTTCATTGACAGGTCCTGATTTGGGTGCTGGATTCTTGGTGTTGCCTCCCACGTTGCCAAAACTGGGGGATTTATTAGTGTGAGTTTAATTATGCCTCTGCCTTGAATGTGGAGACAGCGGTTAGTTTTTTAAAAAAGCGATTGGTTTATGCTGAAAAAAAAAAAAAAATTAGCATCGCCTCAAAAGAAAACTGCCTGAAAGGTGGCAAGTTTTAAATTCAGGATTTAAATGGTCATGGGGATTTTTTGGAAAGCAGCTCTCCTGACAAGTATTTTAAGGTTCAGATTTGTCCCTTCCCCTCTTCTCCCCGAGTTGGAAGCACGTAAAGTGTGGCTGGTGGTTTCTTGGGGGGAAAAGGCTGCAAAGCCCCAGTGGGTTGAGAAATTGAAGGCACCAAAAGATTTAGCTGGGGGGAAACATCATTGTGCACTGCACCGGTTGCAGACCCACTTTAACAACACATCCATGTCTGGCTCAGCATCCGAGCAGCCCCTGGTACAGCGGAGCCTAGGCTCCTTTCTTTGACTTTCCTTAGGATTAAACATATTTTTCTTCTTTGAGGAATCTCAAGGTGGATATACAAACCTTGGCGCTAGACTGTATTTAAATCAAACGATTTTTGCGCGGCATATTTTCCTCCAGGGATTTTGCTTCCTGGAGGAGCAAAAGTGGATAATGCTAATTGCAGAGCACCCTTAGGATCATTAGAATATTAATTATTATAATCTTTTAGTAATGAATACCAAGTTTATGCAGGTGTAGCTGGATATGCAGACGCAGATAGGCAGTTTACACAATTTTGCATCACGTTTTTTCCCCTGCTGTAAAGCAGTGCTCTGGGAAAAAGATTTTTAGTGAAACTGCATACAAGGGTGACAGAAAATTGAGAAAGCAGTAAGATCTTCATTTCTACAAAAAAAAATACTTTTTTTTTCTACCAAGAATATTGGCCCCGATTAAAATGTGCCAACACGGCTCGGTGGCACAAAGTGGGAAGAATGGGTGCATAAATCACATGGGCTGATTTGAAAATCTTACCCCAGTGTGAGCTCAAAACGCCAAATATGGGCTTTTCAGGATAAGTTTGGCGAATGGTTTCATTACCCTGAAGGGCAGGATCAGACCCTGTGGTCGAGGCAGTGAACTTGCTCCAGGCATCGCATGGGATGGGGCTGCAGTGAATTCCCGACTTAATGAGGCATGAAAAGGATGGGCTGCAAAGTCCCTTTTCAGATTTCCCGCCAGTGCCAAAAAACCTCTTGAAATCTATCCCCAAATTAGCACCTTGCCCCTTCCCCAGGCAGAGGGGAGCAGGGATTTGAGTCTGGCACAGTAGCCTGGATGTACCCAGCCCGCCGCCGCTTGCTGCCTCCTGGATGTTTCCAGGCTGGAGCTGGAGGGCCAGATCCTTCTCCGCCATCCTCACCCCTTGTAATTTTGCTTTTCACAAAAACAACAGCGGGGTTTTTCTTCTGCTGCGGCATCAAGGAGGTTGGTGTGGCTGGGAGTAAGTTGGAGTGAGACGCTGTGGGCAGTTCTCGTGGGTGTTTTTTATTTTGTTAAGTCAAAATCAGGGTTCCCCGAACAGGCACCATTTGAACACAGCAGCAGCATCTGGGAAGATCAAAGCCTGGAGCGGACGTTCAGTTGGAAAATGTCTTCTCCGCTGCTGGTGGGGAAGAGATTGTGAGCCAGATCTTAAGCTTTGCCATAGGGATGCTAAAAGATTTGCCCTGTAGCATCCCCTGGGCTGGTATTTCCAGTGACTCATCAGCATTTGTTACAATCCTCTGCCCTACAAGCAGCCCCTGACCTTCCACACACACCTAAGGACAAGCTGGCTGCTCCCCGTGGAGCAGGGGAGCCCAGCATCTCTGCTACCCCTGCCCCCGGAGAGATGGGACCGTGGGATGCAGGGGTGGCACCATGGGATGTAGGGATATGGCACCATAGGACCCGTCTGCGTTTTGCACGGGACCTTACATCCACCCTTTTGCAAGCGGTTGCGTTTCTCACCTCAGCTCCACCGGTGGGGAAGGTTGGCCCCGGGGCTTTGTTCCCCAGCAGGTTTCAAGCCACCTTCTGCTCTCCTGACTAATTTAATTGTCACCACTCAGTCTGGGATTTGGGATGAAATGCATAGAATTAGGGGAAGCAAGACTGAGCTCGAGCACGCAACTGGTTTTTACCCCCTAAGTCCACAAAGAATGCATTTTAAGCAGCAATAGTAATAAAAATATCCCACCACGGGCACTGTTTCACCCTTATTAATACAATTCCTTAATTGAAAAATTGCACTTTATCATCAAATACGAATGCACATATTGTATAGAACAGCCATGGTGTATAATTAATACACAATAAATGCTTGTGATTTTTTTGTAAAGCATACAGTGGACAGTGGACCTGAATCTAAGGCTTATTAAGATGGATTAATTAATTTTCTCCTCTGCACATGAACTCATGTATGTATCCTTAATCTGGAATGGTGTGTCCGCAGAAGCTGTTAAAATACAGTTGGAAATAATTAATTTTAAGGAAAATCCAATTAAAAAAGATTGGAGAGTGTAGTCCTGAAACACGAAGGACCTTGTTTCTCATCGGCACAGGGCTATGGGGTAGAATTTTTGCTTCTCGAGCCCCACACAGCTTTGCACATACAGGAAAAAGGAGGTGCAAATATAATATATCTTCTTTGAGAGGTTTTGTTCCCAAATTCCCTGCTCTGCACACCAACATGTTGTGTCCTTCTCCTTCTACAATTTTCTCACTGAAAAGGAGGTGCAAGAATACAATGCCTGGAGGTGTCCCTCTGCTTGGCGATGCTCCCGAGGGGCACAAGGCAGAGGAAGGTGGGAGGATGCAACCGAACATTTTGGGTCCTTTGAGGCTTTTGTAACCCTATTATAAAAAGACTTCATGAAGCATCTGCGTCCAATCTGGGGCTCACTTCTGCTCCTGAAACCAGGCGGGTATCTCTGTTGAGAGCTCAGATCATGAGCTTAAAGCAGCCGGTTTTGCTCATGCTGGGAGGGCAGAGGCAGAAATGCGGATTTTTTGCTAGGATGGCTGTGCAGGTGCCGTATCACAGCAAAGTGTGATCACTGAATAATGCAATTATGTTCCCCAAACCCCTCGGCTGTAATGGTGCCGTTGGGTTGTGATGGGTACAACTTGCTTTGGCAGGGGAGACGTGTAATTAAGCCAGTAGGATTGCAGAAAGGGTGACTGAAAATGCCAAATATTCACCTTGTCGATGGATCCCAAATCCACGCTGCTGTCTGGCAGGAAGGTGTAAATATGCCTTTGGTGTCTGAGTGTGAAATGCTGCTTAAATAACTAAGGAAATATGTGAGAATGTGCTCTTATCTCCAAAATTAAACTGAATTACAAAAGAAAACTTCATTATAAAACCAAATGTAATTATAAGCCTGGAGTGAGGATTTTTTTTTATTTTGAGGGGGAAGAAAAGACCTTGTGGATCCCATTTTCGGGCAAAACCCTTGCAGTTGGCTATGACAACATCCAGCGTTACAGCAAAATATTCAAATCTCTCTGGCCTTTACAAGTCTTCCCCACAAGCTTCCCGGTCATGGTGACCGGCCCAAGCTGTAAATACATCTGAAATGACAAATTAAACCAAATTATCTGCCATGCCTGAGCAGTGAGGTCTTTATACTGGGTGCTTACATGTGCGTGACAGCACTTGAAAATAATTCGATCATCATTGGCTTCACAGTGGCTGGTACAAGTGGCATTAAAGGCTATTTTGATCCCCCCATCCCGCGTTTCTGCCGCACCGCGCGATGCCGTTGTAAGGTCTCATACAGCAGAAATGTTTTCCCTTCAGAAGGTGACTTGCTGCAGGGAAAATGAGTCTGCAGCATTCCCTGTGCTGTTGCACCCTATTAAGCACTTGGTGTGCTTGGTGCTGGTTGTCTTTTTCAATGGGATAAGCTGGAGCTGCGTTTTCTCATCCTAAGAAAACACAGGCAGGAGGGTGCTGGGTCTGCTAGGGAAGATCTAGGCAGAGATTTTCAAAGCTGGATGTAGATCTAACCCTGCCATCAGCGCTGAAATGTTTCAGCTTTCAGGTTTTGGCAAGGTCCAGGATATAAACCTACATTTGGGGCAAGGTCAACTGGAAGCAAAAATTATGTTTTTCTTTTCTCAGAAGTGCCCGGTGATTATTTTTTCCTCGGTTATTTTCCAGTACAGAATTTTTTTCTTGCTTAATTCAGTAGAACCTAAATGTAGGATGCACCCTGTGCCTGGGGAGGGAATTAAGTTGTATCCTTCCCACATTTTTCTGTTTTTTTCTCTGCCTTCCTAAGGCCAATTCTGCTATTTTGCCCAGGAAAGTCTTGCAGGATCAGACTCCCTTGGTAAACAGATTCCGTATGGACTGCGGAAAATAAAAAAAAAACAACCCAAAAGAGCCCCCACCTTGCTCAGAGGTGAAACCATCTCTGTTTTAAACCAAAGCAAGCTTTGCCTGGAGCTGGTGCAGGATCAGGCCCATGCAAGAAGCTTCCATACGGAGAAAACGCAGCTCCTGCAAACTACTTGGAGTCCTACAGGTTTTCTCAGAGAGATGAAGCTCCAAAAACCAGTAGGACCTTTCTTTTTCCTTTCTGGAAAGTTGCCACTTACTTTATATTTGCAGCATGAAGTGATTTGTACTTATTTTTATATTATTTTTAGTGACCTGTAAATATGGCAAATCCCTTATCGGAGCCAGCTGGGCTCAAACAGCTCATGCCAGCCTTGGAAAGGGACTCAGAAACTTGTTTTCTTTGTGAAAGAGGGAAAAAAAATCATAGAAAGTCAAGGAAAAGCAAGTTTTCCACCAGCAGAAGAGGTGGAGTGAGGGCAGCCGGATACGCGATGCGGCAGGGCTGATCTCCCGTCTCCAGCAGGGACTGGTACTGAATGCTTCTGAACCTGGGATAACAAAATTGCTGCCTGGAAATGTTTCCCTTTAATCCCTGGGAATTAGGTCAGTGTCTGCTGGGGGAGCATTTCAGGAGAGGTCCCGTGGTGGGACGCCACTGCCTGCTCTTGTTCTTCTTCTCAAAGCTCAGTCGTTTTCCTCCGGTCGATGCTTCCAGCTGCAGCAGGACGTATTTACAAGGTGCCAGGACAGCGCTCGGTGAATGTTGTCATGAAGTTCTTCTAAAAGGTTGAAACCCAAGCCCAGAAGAAGGGGTAGAGGGCAGAGATGGAGCATGCAGGGAGAAGGAAACCGTGTCACTCCCTCGGAGGAAGAGTTCGCCAATTCTTGCTTTTTATTTCATATCTCCTCCTTGCACGGTGCTCTCTGCCTGCGTCTATAATATTTAAGCAAATTCCAGGTTGTCCTCTGGCTTCAAGGGCCATAGGCATGGGCTGACTCCTTTGGTTCTGCAAACGTCTCCAAACAGCTTGGGAGACATCTCCTTGTTGTCTGCTTCTCAGCTGCCTACCTTTGGCTGTTGCCAGCTGCTGTGCCTCCATGTGCCTCCTTTTTAATTCAAGCTCCAGCTTCCAGAGTCATGTTGTCATACATTAGGCTCTAGTTTTATAGGAAGGGATGGAGCAGGTTTTCTGGAGAAGAGAAAAGCTAGGAAACCCTGATTCCTATGTGCTGAAACTCTAGAAGAGACAAAAAAAATCACCTAATATTTATTATTTAAACTCCTATGAGTTTCCAAGCCAGGCTGTTGGGTTTGCAAGCCAGGGAGCCATCATGATTTAATATTCAGGGCTTGCAGTGCTGGAGCCGTAGAATATCAGCAAGGCAGTGAGCCCCAGACATCAGGACTCCTCCAAATGACATGTTTGGCCCCAGATGTCTGAGATTATTTTGGGAAGGGAGTGCTGGCCCCAGGGGCTGGCTGCTCAGGGGACTGGCTGCTGGGAAGGATGCTGAGTTGGGACATGCCTTGGTGATGTGGAGAACATGAGAGGAAGCTGGTATGGGGGGAGTCTTCTTCTCATGCTCCCCTAGGCTAGGAGGATGCCCTGGATCCCGGGCATGACTGAGTCTTTTCTCCAGGGGCTTCCCACATTCAGTCTTGCTTTGCTTCAGTGGAGCAGATCATCGATGCTGTGATTTACCCTGACCCCCTGCATGTGTAGATCAAGGGTTTTCCCAGGTCCCAGCACAAGCAGGACCATAAGCAGGAGGGTGAAGTCCCCCTCAAACCTCCTTCCCTAGAGGGCAAAATCCTCCTTGTACCACCTTCCCTTTGCCTCCAGCTGGGGAAGGGTCTCACTCCAGCAGATCTGCCTGCCCGCCCCGCTGCCTCCCCTCCCCAACCACTTCTATCCCTAAACCAACATCCCAGTCAGACTCTGTCACCTCCCTTCATGCAAAATCAATAACAACGGGTGAGCAGGTTAATTATAATCACAGAATAAACGCCATGGTCTCAAAGTTCACTCAACTTCAGCAGCATTTCAAAATGAGTGGACAATGCCAAGAAACTTTCATTGATTCCTCTGAGGCAGGTGTGGGAGTTTGAACCTGTCCCCAAGCTGATCTTGATTCAAGACCTACTCAATTTTCTTTCTTATCTCAGCTTTTCGCCTATCTTATAATGCTTGTTATTTTAGATAAAAAGTCCAATCAATTGAGTTAGAAAAACTGCAAGTTATATGTTGCCCTGATAAGTTTGGTACCTGCCATTTCATTGGCCTGGGCTGCAGTTTCTGACCTTTGCAGATGCTTTAGCGGCAGCCGGGAGGATCGCTCCATCCTCCCACTCTGCTCAGGGGCTGAGTTGACTTAACATTCGGAATAGCTAATAAAAGAGGTAAAGAGAAGGGCCAGGGGTTAGACAAACTGACTGCCCCCTATAACGTGATGAACTGTAGTAAACACCTTTTTGTTTGTTCCTGGCTGGTGTCCCATAGGGAGGCCAGGATCTGGTGTTACTCCTCTGCGTGGTATTTGTCAGTGTAACACTTTCCAATCGGAGTCAGAGCCTGTGTCCAAATTAGTGAGCTAAAGAAAACTGGGGCAGGGGGTTGGAAATGTGCATGATTATCAATATCGGTTAGTGCTGTCATGCTCAGACATGTGGGGCAGTATATACTGTATGTATTTCATGTATATTACTGCACACAGAATCATAGAATTGTTTAGATTGCAAAAGACTTTTAAGATAATTGAGTTCAACCATAAACATAACACTGTCAAGTCCACCATTAAACCATGTCCCTAAATGCCACATCTATAAGTACACATGGTATATATACGTTTTATATATCTAAAGAGTGTGGGAGTTTTATATACATGTGTGTCTGTATGTGTTATATTTGCTTATGTATAAAGTAACTTGTATACACACACAGTTTTATACAGCTATATTCTACATAGCCATAGAATAATAATTCTAACAGCAAAAGAAAATGAAGCAAATTAGAGATGACTCCTGACTTGCTAAAATAACATTCTTAAGGACACGGTGTATATAAATATATACAAATATATTCATTTATATATATGTACACATATACCTATAACGCACACACATATGATAACGATAATACAATAAATTGCATTCCTACAAGCAGGATTTTGCTCATTTGACTTGGATAAATCTCTTTCCTTCTGATTTATACCAGTCTGAGAAAAAAGAAATCTTTGAGTTTCTGGAGTTGCAGGACTGCAGGGTGGAAGATCTCTAGTCCAGCCTCCTGCTTGAAGCAAAACAGCCACTAGCAGTAGCTGAGGTTTGCTGTGGCTTTACCTGGACGAGGCTTGGAAACGCTCAGGGATGGAAATTCCCCCAGCTCACTGGGTACTCAATGCACCTACTAATGAAAATGCTTTTCCTAACGCCCAATCTGTGGTTTGTGCTGTGTCCTCTTGTGCCTTCTCCTACCGTTGAGAAGAGTTTGGCTCTTTTGCCTCCATATATCTGCCTAGCTTCTAGCTGATGTCTTTAAAATTACCCCAAATAGCAGCGTATTCCCTGGGCCGAGAGCTGGCCCTGTCTTTTGTGCACTTGGGTGCTTGTAGTCACCTCTACAGACAGATGGTCATCATCAGACAGACAGATGCTGCACTAGGACAAAAGACCACAAACCATTGGGTTCCCGTGGTTTCAGGAGCTTCAGCTCATCTGCTGCTCTGTAGGAACCTGAGCGGACCAAAAACACATGAAGGCTGTACCATCCTTGATGATGAACCAGTGCCAGATGCTATCCATGGGAACCAAACAGACCGTGGTCTTTAGCCATTAGCATGTCCCCTGCCATAATGTGAGCACAGACCATCTGAGTGTGGACCCAGGCATCTCCTCGTAAAGGTCCTGGGAAGCAGTTCGGATGTGACCACTGTAGACTGGCATCCCAGCACATCTGAGCGTGGCCAGACTCTGCGAGCTCGGCTTAAGGTCAGGGTTCACCAGTTAACTGGTAACTGGCCCTGGTTCACCAGTTACCCAGTTTCCATAAGGCCAGTTCCCATGGCTTAGCCATGGAGCAGCCGCTTGGCACGGCTCCACAGCACATCTGCTTGTGGTCCCGTGTGCTATGTGCATGTCAGGGGTGATCCATTGCCTGTGCCTGACACAGGAACAGCTGACCAGGTGGGATCATGGCATTGCAAATCCCAGGTTTTCCCAAGCCTCTACATGTTTTGCCCACCACGAACTAGATGAGCCGAGGATTGGACTAGATAATCTTTAAAGGTCTCTTCTAATCCAAACCATTCCGTGATTCTGTGACCCTTCCCTCTTCTCTTGCAGTAGGCAATGGAGATCCTCTTCTAGGGCATGTCCATTTGGAGATGGATCATATTTTAAGGAGGAGTACACTATGTCTGTTTTCCCTCGGTCAAAACAGAGAAAGGTCATTTGCAGATGCCTCCTGCCAAGCAAATTCTAGGCTGTGGAGAGCCCCATCCTGGCCATTTCCTGGGCCACCTATGCTAATCTGAGATTTGTTAAAAAAATATTCAGATGGTTGATAAGCAGTTTTTCCTATTTATTAGAAAAGCCTCAGGTATTTACTAGTGTAAGGATTGTAAGCAGGAGTAAGAAATAGGAGGTCACCTAGGTAGGCGGGATCAGGCGTGCATCTCAGCAGAAAAAAGCAGACCGTGGAGTTGAGTCATGCACAACTTGACAGCAACAGAAGTTGTTCTAAGACAACAGGTTGCTATCAAAGGGACGGCCAGTAAGTGTTCCAGTCAAAAGCACCTTACAACCTTGGAGCTGTTTGCATGCCTCTCAGCTGTACACAGGACCGTGACGAGTACTTCAGTGTGTAGTTGACAATCTTCTTGCTCAGCTCCTATACAGCATTGGGCTTTATGGTGGTCTGGTGGTTCTGGTGTGCTGGAGAGCTATCAATGCTTTTCCAAGCAATCATGTTGGCCAGTCCCACAGCACCATCTTCTTCCCCTTCCCAAAACAGTTCGTCTGTACCTGGACACCAGCCAGTTCCCATTCATCCTTCTTCCATCCACCATTTGCTTCCACATCTACGACTGTGGCCTTTGAAAGTTGTCCTGTTGCTCCCCGCCAGTGAGGCAGGGAAGAGCCTTTACTCTTTCTCACAGGGGAAAAAGTGTTGCAAGCTGAAGAAAAGCCCTGCTCAAGGGAAGCCTATTGCAGAGCCAAGAGGGAACTCAAATCCAGGCCCAGGATTTGACCAACCTTCCTGTCGTGTCCCTCTCATGCATGATCTCAGCTGGTGCCTTGGCTGCCTCTACCTCCACTGTCCTTCAAACCAGGGAAAACATATTCATGAAGGAAAGGAGTATTCTTGGCTGTTGGCAATGGTGTGTGCCATAGACCTTGGCTTGCAGCAGGCAGAGGAGGGAGCTTTGCAGGGGAGGGACACAATGTTCCTTTTGCCTTGATGTGAAACATTTGGCCTGGGAAGATTTGCACAGGAACAATCTCACTGTGGTGTTTCACAAAGCAGGGAAAAACCAGATTACTTTGCCTTTTCAAGAGCAGCATGTGGCATAGCCAGGTTGTATTTCCAAAGCAATAAGTACAGTTGTTAGCTTTGCACGGGGAAAGCCTGTTTGGTTTAGGCAGCTAACTGAGTAACCAACAATTTTCTTCACTGTAGATGGGTCAGATAAACTCCAAAATATTCTGGGACAGCATTGAGCCATTTCTGTGAAGCTTCACCATGATGCACTTTACTGGAAACCGTGTTTCTGGTTAACAGTGAGGAATTTATCCCTTCTCCATTTGTTGTTCTTTATCCCTTCTCCAAGTGCTGTTCTCTGTTGATCTAGATCAGAGGGGAGTAGGAAGCCTTATTCCCACCAGCAACCAACCCATTGATGGGCACTACTCAAACAGGCGCTATCCTGCTCTCCCCATGCACCTAGGTCCAATAAGTCTTCAAAACAATGAGGGCCTGGATTAATTTCCCCTAAGTTCTGTCAGAGAAGAAACAGGGAGAGAAGAGGGAGGGGAAAAAGCCAATAAGCAGAATCTGTTCCTACAGAAGCATTCCCAGCTCCAGTAGTTGGCAGGTAAGATAATGTACATGGGCTTTCTGATCCCAGTCTGTGTGTCAAGCTGATGATGTCCCTCACCATCAAAAAGGCAAGGCTCACAGGCAACTTTCTTTTGGCTATAGATCTTTCCCAGTTACAAATTTGATCTCTTTCATTTACAATTGCTCCTGTCCCTTCTACTTTTGACTCTCCTTGTTTTTTGCTGCTGGCTTCCTTTCTAGTTCAGCCCTGCTCTGCCATGGTGCTGGACCAACCAGCACTTTTAACTGCTGTCATCTGACCAGAAACCTTTTGGTGGGTTTTCCCCCCGAAACTTCAGCTTCTGGAGTCATGTAATTCATGGGACCATTTCAAACCATTCAAAGAAATAGAAGATGAGACTTTCAGCTCCACTAGCTGCAGCAAAATACTTACTATAAGGATCTCTAGAAGCTTGAACTATAGGAAGGATTTCTACACTGTCACTTTTTAGTGGAAATGGTCTTGGGATTTGGAACAAGCCATCCTGAGCAGCTAGGAATGGCAAATCCTGCTTTGCCTTGCTGTGCTGTGGTGACTGTCCCTTGAAGGAGAAGGTGAGGGTGTCTTGGGTGGGATACCAGGTTGCCCATATGTCTGAGGGGTAAATGCCCTTTGCCTCAGCTGTGAGTGCCCCTGAGAATACATTTCAGACTCGTGTACACATAGAAACGTGGCTCTCACCTCTTATCATAACAAATTGGTTTAGGAAACTGCTTCTCCGCAGGGAAAACTACTCTCAGGGTCTGTTTAGAGCCTGTAAGTGCCTGGCTGTGCTTGAAGGACAGCTTCTCCTTTGCTGAGTTGCTTCACTGGGTTGAGAAGACACTTCTGCAGGGGGAACTGTTGATATTAAATATCCCTCCAGCTGTAAACAAAACTCCAGTGCTATATTAATGTAAGTCTCTTTCCATTTCTCTTCACCAGAGGGGGTGAAGGCAGGAAGGAGGCTGGAGAGCAGAAGAAGGTAGATGACCTTGTTGTTTCTCATGGCAGAGCCTGACTCAAACGAATGCAGGGAGGGCTCTTTGTCCCCTTCCAGAGGCTGGTTTGGGAACAAAAACTTACAAACCAGTTGCTGACTCTGAACTGAAGGATTCAGAACCTCTCTGTGAGAGGTGCTTTTACTGTTATTATTCCTTGGGTCCTGATCCTTCAGTTTTACATATTCAGGATGACTCCCCCAAAGTTAACAATTTAGGGCTGCTAAAGAACAGCCCAAAGAAACCCAGAAGGTCTGGACCTAGGAATGGGCAGGCTGTCAAGGCTGGCAGAGTTGGGTTTTGCAGAGATAGTGGAAAGATCCAGGGAAGGCAGTTCAAGCCATTCTTCAGACTCAGGCACAGGGCAACCTCCTTCTGATCTCCAGCTGACTTGGTTGTGAGAAGGTCTCTGGTTCTCCTGTTTGGGAAGGGAAAAGTTCTCAGACTTTAGGTGGGCCATGTCCTTGATCAGAGATGCTGTCACATCCTAGCCATGCTGGAAAAGGTGCCTGTAGGTGTGGGCTGGCTGGCGGTGCTCAGATCTTCTTTCTTGTTGAGCATTGTCCCATTGTCTCTACCAGCTGATCTCTGTTGACCTAGTGGTCAGTGTGAAGGACCACTCCCAATGACTAAGAGCCATGAAGGGCCTTATGCAAAATTCTTTTTCCCTACCAGACCCCAATTCCTCACTTAGGAGGCTCCCTGGGGACTGAATGTCCCATTGTAGAAAGTATTCCTGTCATTAGCATGCTCAAGGCCTCACCCAAGATTAGCAGACTGTTGTGCAACACACAAGCGACATTTGCTGCTCCAGGGACCTTGCAGTCCTCAAAAGCTATAGGTGTGAGGTTAAAAAGATCCCCTTTTACACAGCAAGCCCTAATCTATCCTCTCCACTGGTTGGGTCATTCAGTGAGATTTCATGATCTGCTTTCATGACTAATCCCAAGACTGATACTGTCCAGGATAAGGGCTGGGCAAAGCCACTCAGGGGAGCTGTGTGTTCAAAGAGAATAATGAGGCCAATCAGCACACGAGGTGACTCCAGTCATGGGCTTGTGTCCTTCTCAGCCTAACCAGAAAATGTTCTCCTTCCTTCAACCCTGTAGCAGTTGCTGCCCATACCTGGTTTGGGACGAAGGAGTAAATTCCTCCAGCAAAAAGGCTATTGCAGAGGTCACTGGAGGGACCCATAAATCTCCATTATCAGGCAGCGGCTCCTGTGCCACAAAACGGAAATTATTGCCCTGAGTGTGACTGGGGGAGCCTTTCCTTCCCCCTGCATTGTTCAGCGCCCTCCGGGAGCCGCTCGACCAATTTGCTGCCTGAGTAAACGTTTCCTTTTCCAGCTGCTAAGTACAAGGAATAAGTGTCAGGGGATCTCATAATGCCAGGATTTAGAGCTCCACTCCTGAGATGGAAGCTGACAAAACACTTTGCTGCTTTCTCCTGGGGAGCCTCCTTAATCCTCATTATTAATAACAATGGCAAATTAAACAATTAGTGCACTTGAAACCAAATGATCTCCATGCCTTATATAGCTCAGCCTGCCAAAGGATCACTGTTCCTGTGGGCTCTGAGAACATTTGGGTTTCCTAGCTCTTGGGCACCTATCCATATCAAACTGCATGGACTACAGCTCTTCAGGTCACCTATCCATATCAAACTGCATGGACTACAGCTCTTCAGGTCACCTATCCATATCAAACTGCATGGACTACAGCTCTTCAGGTCACCTATCCATATCAAACTGCATGGACTACAGCTCTTCAGGTCATATTTTCTTATGACTTTGTAGATCCTCAGGTTTTCAAGAGTAGCTGGGATGACTCAACTATGTGGCCAGGTCAGCTCAGAAAGCTCTCCTCAGCAGCTTCATCCCTGAGGTTAGTGATGCTGCAAAATCATAGCACTTCTTTTAGAAGGAAACCAGTCACTTGTCTTATGCTTCTCCACTGGGGCCCAAATGTCCTTCATTCACTAAAGGGCATGAAGTAAGCCCACATCATCTTCTCTGAGATGGTATCCAGTAGTGCCCAAGACACCTCCTTTGCCATCATCAAGAGTAGTTTGAAGCAGGGGAGGGTGTTTCTCCTCTAAGTGAAATTTCTTGAGGTCAAGGAGCTCTCTGCTCTGACAGGGCTTCAGCAATGGTTTTAATGAGCTTGCACTCTGCAGATGTCATCTTCTGACTCAGCAATGGGTGATGCATGCAAGGGACGCACCCATTTGATATTGCCCCACGAGGGTTGTAGTTAGGGAGAGCCACTCATTGCGTTGGGCCTCTCTGTGCCCTGGGACAAAGTCTGTTCCTACCTCATCTCAATCACCAGTAATTCTTGTTTATTAACGTTCACAAGGATCACCTTTGTACACAGCTGAGAGAGGAAAATCACACAAAGGGTATTACTACAGAAGCAGAAGAGGACCTTTTGACAACCAGTGTAAGTCTCTCAAAGGAGAATCACCTTTCCAAACCCTTGGAAATGGAAAACCAACCAAACCACCAGACAAGTAGTGAAGAACATAAAGAAACACAGATTAAAAAGGGGAAGAAACGGAGCAGGTCTCAAGAATGCTTTGTACTAGCATTTTGGATGTCTGAAGCCCCATCCCTGGAGGTGTTCAAGACCAGGTTGGATCAGGATCTGGGCAACGTGATCCAATGGAAGGTGTCCCTGCCCATGGCAGAGGGGTTGGAACTGGATGATATTTAAGTTCCCTTCTGACCCAAAACACTCTATGATTCTATGATTACAAACCAACAGTGAAAATTATATGGAGAGTGTAACTGAGTGTCACACAAACTCTTAGGAAGCAACACACAATATTTTAGTGACAAATCTGATTATTGTCATAAAATACGAGACTTAAAGTTTGCCTGGTTTCAACTCTACATCCTCTGTTTATATCTAAAGCCAGAAGTATTCCCATACTTGACATTTCTTCTTATCATACCCATTATGATGGGTCTTCTCATTCAAGAGTGTGTCTACCTCTTAATTTTTCTGAGGGACTGTTAAGAATTTTCTCTTTTTCCTTGATTAAAAAGTTTCAGATTTTGATTTTCTGGTAGAAAAATCTCCAGAAAATGTATTTAGTAATTTGTCACCAACACAGACCAAACTGGTCTGGAGTTTCAACTGTTACCTTTGGACTACCTCTGTTCTGCTAAATACTCCCTGTATTATATTAACAACATAGTACTGAATTATGTTCAAAGAAGAAGGGATTTTCTCACAGGGTAAAAATTACTGTGAAAATAATTTGGCTTTTTCTTTGGAAAAATGATAATCAAAAACCTCAACAACTTGTAACATAAAAAAGTAGTGAAATGTTTTCCTTTCTTTAGATTTTTTTCCAAGGAAATTAATTTCCTGCCCAGCTGTTCCAATCCCTCCTCTTCTCAGAGGAAGTTTATTTGATCTAGATTTTGGCTGTGACTCAATGGTGATTTTAAAGGGGAAAGTGAGGCATTATGGTTACAGTATCACTGAATCCACGGGTACAACAATCGCCCAGAGGGATTCCCATCTTTCCTAGGTCACGAGAACTGCTCAAAGGTAATGAGGCCTTCCTAAGATGCTTAAGAGATACTGAATTCTTTCTTTTCTAGCTCCAGTGTCCCTTGGGTACACTCATTTACCGTGTTATAGTATTTCCGCATGGGCACACAGTGTAATCTCTTGCCATTTTTGGCCTGGTTTTCTAGGGAGAATTAAGCTCACATGAGTCCTTTTCTTTTTGTCTCTGTTTAGAATCATAGAATCATTAAGGTTGGAAAAGACTTCTAGGATCATCAAGTCCAACCAGCAACACAATACAACATGCCTACTAAACCATGTCCCAAAGTGCCACATCTATATGTTTTCTGAACACCTCCAGGAATGTGGAGGCAGCCTGTTCCAGTGCTTCACCACTCTTTCAGTAAAGAATTTTTTCCTGTCATCCAATCTAAATCTCCCCTGTGCAACTTGAGTCTGTTTCCTCTTGTCCTATCACTTGTTACTTGGGAGAGGAGACCAGCATCCACCTTACTACAATATCCTTTTAGGTAGTTGTAGAATGCAATAAGGTCTCCCCTTCGTCTCTTCTCTAGGCTAAACAGCCCTGGTTCCCTCAGCTGCTGCTCATAAGACTTGTGCTCCAGACCATCCACCAGCCTCACTGTCCTCCTCTGGACATGCCATAGCAGCTCACTATCTTTCTTGTACTGAGGAGCCCAAAACTGAACACAGTCTCAAGGTGTGGCCTCACCAGCGCCGAATACAGGGGCACTGTCACTTCCCTGCTCCTGTTGGCCACATCATTTTCGATACAAGCAAGTTTGCTGGTCCCACTTAAGTGATTTTTTTATCCTTTGGTTGTTTCATGGTCATATTTTTTCCTACAGATTTTCAAAAAATAGTCTGGAGGAAAAAGAAAATAAGGCTGGCATTTGAACATAACCCTTATTAGATATCAGAGAATCCACATAGGACTGACACACACATTAGCCAGAAGCCAAATGTTTTTTGGTTTGCTGTTTGGGGAACTATTATCTTGGCAGAAAGCTGAGTTACTCCTTTAACGAGCAGGTGGACAAGCACAAAAGCAAGATGCACAATAACATTTTAAGAGTTAATGTTATGCTGGTCTGTAATACCTGATGGTCCTGATGCAAAGCTCTTACCATCCTCCAAAAGCCTCCTGTGTGCTGTAGTTTGTTGGGACTTTTTTTGGCAGCCTGGCTTGCTCCCAGCCTATGCAAAGCAGTGGAGCTATTTGCTTTCATTTCTTCTTCTTCCCAGTCATGTTGCCATCTAGCATTTCCTTTTTGGTTCTCACAACAGAATGTATCCACATGCAGGAACAAATAGTTTTGCAACAGAACAAATACACACCCAAAGTGAACTCAATGAGAGATACTCTCCAGCTGGGATCACTGTCAGAAACGCACATTTTTAAGGTCCATACCAGTTGGATGCAGCTATATCTACATCTCAGCAAGGCCTATAGCCGGTGCTTGTATTTTATTAGGTAAAGTTCTTGACTTCTCAAGTGCCTTGACATGATTCTGCAGAGGTGATTCTGCTCTGCTCTGGTGAGACCTCACCTGGAGTCCTACATTCAGTTCTGGAGTCCTCAGCACAGGAGGGACATGGATCTCTTTGACTGAGTCCAGAGGAGGCCATAAAGATGATGTGAGGCTGGAGCACTTCCTCTATGAGGACACGCTGAGAGAGCTGGGGTTATTCAGCCTAGAGAAGAGAAGGCTTGAGGAAGACCTTAGAGCAGCTTCCAGTACTTAAAGGGAGCTACAAGGAAGTTGGGGAGGGGCTCTTTAGCAGGGAGTGCAGGGACAGGACGAGGGGGGAATGGCTTTAAGCCGAAAGAGGGGAGATTCAGATAGATATTATTAAGACTTTTTTTTCCTGTGTGTTGAGGCACTGGAAGAGGTCACCTAGAGAAGTTGTGGCTGCGCTATCCCTGGAGGTGTTAAAGACCAGGTTGGATGAGGCTTTCAGCAACCTGGTCCAGTGGAAGGTGTCCCTGCTTATGGCAGGGGTCTGGAACTGGGTGGGCTTTAAGTTCCCTTCTATGATTGCATCCAAGGGTGAACTGACCTGTGTCTTTCCAAACAATGACGCAGTCAAGGTTTGTTGTGTTGACCTCTGCACTGCCTTGCAGGTGATATGGACCTGCCACTGCCTGAGGGACTGGACTAGCCCAGCCCAGGGCAGGTGCCTTAAGCTCACATAACAGCTGCAGGCTGATTCTGGTAGAGGGCAAACCAGGAATGTGATGTGAATGCACCAAGCCCTGGAGTGCTATCAAGCATGGTTGAGATTTGCATAAAAAGCTTCATCTCTTGGCACCTGTGAATGCCAAATGATGTCTGTTAGCTGACAGCCTGAGCTAGGGTTGTACATACAGATTCTTGCAGTTCAGGAGATGCTTCTTGTGCAAAGAATAGGATGAAGGCACGTGAACGTCTCTCCCCCTTAGCTCTCTGCGGCCATTCCACTCTGCAGAGGGGCTGGGGTGGTCCTGGCACGGGCTGGGTGAGGAGAAGTCCTACAGGCTAGCAGGGCACACAGGCACAGCTTTCCCTCCCCACATTTGCTTGAGCCCCATCGAGAGATGCCCTGGCAGCTGTTTGATCTTGGGGCAATTCTGCTTCATGGGTCTGGGCTTGTGTTTGTGTCTGCAGACAATTTGTCTTGATTGTAAATAATGGCTGTTTGCCTGTCCCAATCTGTTTGCCCTGGCTATGTCCAATCATGAAAATTGGATAACGTCAGAGCAGAAGGGAAGGTTTCTATTTCTGTCTCCTTGTATCTGTGTCCCAGCACATCCCTGCTGCCACAGGAGTCCTGCAGCCAACACTATATGGCAGGGAAAGGGTTCCTCTGCCCAAGGGCTTCCTTGAGAAAGGAAAAGCTGATTCTTGCACCCTACATGACCAGAATGTTTGTGTTTTCTTGAAATGTCTCTTCTGGGCTCAAATAGTGAGAACCAGACCAGAAATTAAATGCACGGCTGACTAATTAACCAAGCCTTTTCCCTTCTCTCCCATCATGGCAGCAGAATTTTTTGATGATTATTCAGAGGGGCGAGAATGTGTCAACTGTGGGGCCATGTCCACCCCGCTCTGGAGGAGAGATGGCACAGGGCACTACCTCTGCAACGCCTGCGGGCTCTACCACAAGATGAATGGCATCAACCGGCCCTTGTTCAAACCTCAGAGGAGGCTGGTAAGTCATCACACAACGCATGTGGGGCAAGGCTGTGTGTGAGGATGAGGCAAAAAGACCTTGGCCAGGTGGAGATGCCAGCTTTGTTTCAACTCCTTGGGTCCCCCATCTTCCCAGCCTAGGTGGTTTTGGTCCAGATTTCCAAAATAAGCCAGATTGTCTTATGACGGGGACACTCCAAGACTTTGTACTCTCCAGACCACTTCTGCAGACACCTAAGCCAGGCAGTGGAAGGGGCTGCAGGACACAGGGGCTATGGTGTCGGTTTAGCAAAAGTCAGTCTTTACTTTAGTATTCCTGTAGGCATATTAGGATGAATGGAAACACTTTCCAACAATACAACACCATGAGTCCATCTTTTCTTACCCTCGGGGTCCTTATTTTCCAGTCATTTCACGGTGACTGGCCACCTTTTCTGGATAGCCTGATCCCAACTCCGTTGGGGAAGCTGAAGCAGAGCTTGTGGGGTAGGTCAGGGGATCCCAAAATCTGTGCGGTCAGGATGCATGCGGAACCCTGGGGATGGAAACATCTCAGTGTTGACATCCTGCCTGTCCCTGACCATTTTGGTGATGGGTTTGGGAAGGACTCTGTAGTCTGAACCCCAGGGACACTGGACCATCATTACCCCAGGGAGCAAAAAGACAGAAAGCCATCCCTCAAGGTCTTATTGCCCTGCTCCTTCCATGAGGCTCCATCCTCAGCCCACTCTTCGCATTGCCCAGACCTGTCAGTGCTCAAATGCAGCCACAAGTGTTAAAAATGACACTGGCAGCTTGTGCGCTGCCACCAGCCACAGCCACCCAGCGCCCTCTTGTGAGAACCTCTTCTTTAGACATCGCACTGACAGCCAGGTGGTTTCTGCACCCTGGCATCCAGTCTCCAGTTTATCAGCAAGCAAAGAGGGAATTTGACTCTGGTCCATCCAGACTTTATCCTCACCCTTTTAAGAACTTGAGCTTTGAAGGTTGCTGGAAAGAGTCAGGCAAGGTGTGGAGGATGTAGCTTTGACTTCCCCCACGCTGCTTCCAAGTTCAAAACTGGCATTTGATATGGTTTCAAGCCCATTGTCTTCATCCTGTGGCCTTTTGAGCCTGGCTAAACTAGTTCACCCAGAAAGGGAACTTCAAAAGGCCCTGCACTGATTCATTAATGAGGATTGCTATTAACTATCCCTCTTTAGGAACTTGATGCTGCTGGAAATACTCTTTTTCTTATCTCCCCCCCCCCCCCAAGCCACGTGAGCAACATCATGCAAACCCAGCAAGGAATATGGAAAATTCATGGCATTGATAATGAATAGAATGAATGGAATATTGGAATACGCCACGATGCTGGGAAGGTGAAGGCCTTGGGAGCTTGAAAGGGCAGGATGATCTGAGATTCAGATACCTTAATGTCGATGTGCATCTGTGCATTGCATCTCTAAGCTGCTACTAAACCCACTGGAGATCTGGGGCTCCGTTCAGGTGGTGTCTCTTGACACCAGCCGAGATGCACCAGGACAGCTGAGATGTCTGCACAGCACTGGCAGGCGGGCAGAAGGCAGTTGTTATCCATTGCACCATGGCAAGAAGTGAAAAAGGCAGAGAAATGAGAAGAGAAGCAAAAGGAAAGGAAGACCTGAAGTGTGCTGAAACGAGCTTGTTGGGATATGAGATGCTGATGGTGGTTGAAGTGGAGGGCTGATGTGTTTTTTTCCTCTGCATTTTCTCGCAGTCGGCTTCACGCCGTGTCGGCCTCTCTTGTGCCAACTGCCACACGACGACAACCACACTCTGGCGCAGAAATGCTGAGGGAGAGCCTGTCTGTAATGCCTGCGGACTCTACATGAAGCTCCATGGGGTAACTACTTCACTGATCTTTATTCTCTATGGGGAGCATATTGATAGCACCAAGCTGGGGGTTGGCTTCATTGCACAACTTTATGCTCTCTTGGAGCTGTTTTCCCTCCTGCCTCACTAGGCTTTAGTCCTCTCCAGCATTACATCATGTTTATAGTGGTAAGGGGTGATGGATACAGGGCACTTCTCACATATTTATTAGCCACTATCCATCAAAGTCTTTAAAAGTCAATAAAACTAGACCTGGGTTCTTCCCACCCAAATGCATGTATTTTAGTGAAGAAAACTGGAACACAGAAAACTGGAAGTCAGAAACACAAAGGGATGTCAGATCTCAGCTAAGACTTAGAGGTAGACTTGTCAACAAACTGATAGATGAATGTCCAGTCTATTCCTGTCAGTGAGGGCTTCATGTATATATGTCATGCCTGATGTATTTCAAAGTGTCCTATTGGTGTCTAAAGTGTATCAGGACTTCTAGATACAAATCTCCAATCCTTCTCCCGCTACTCAGTGGCAATGGGGCTGTCTCCACGGCAAAGACAGAAGCCTCCAACATCCTGGCAACTGCTTAGTAGCAAACCCCAGTCACGCTTCTGCCTAAGGTTTTTATACACATGCATGCTCTCAACTACGTCCAGAGTGGATGGAAGATCATTCATGAGAGAGTTCAAAGCAGAAAGACAAGGTGCATGAGGGGAAGCCTTACCTAAACCAACAATTCTTCCTAGAAATGCTAGTGTGTATATGATTGTGAGGGTGAATACCTCAGTGGGATCCATTCCTAATGGAGATCTTTCCACACAGGCTTGATACCTATCCAGAAAGCAAGTATTAGCCAGAAAGATGTCTTCTGCTCTGAATTAAACAGGAAAGTAAATCAGAGGAGCAGTGGCCTTAAAACACTCAATACCTAAGTTGTGAAAAGCCATTCTGTTCCCATTTGGATGCATATTTTATACCTTTGACATATCCCTTCACACAGCGGTGCTGAATTTGTGCTCCATCTTGTTGTTGCTTTCAATTACATCAGCTGGGTTTCATGGAGTTACAAGGTAGAGCTGGAATCACAGAATCATAGAATCAGAGAATCAGAGAATGGTTTGGGTTGGAAGGGACCTTAAAGATCATCCTGTTCCAGCCTGCTGCCATAGGCAGGGGCACCTTCCACTGGATCAGGTTGCCCAAAGCCCCATCCAGTCTGGCCTCTAGCACCTTCAGGGATGGGGCTTCCATGACTTCTCTGGGCAATCTCTTCCAGTGCCTCACCACCCTCTCAAGAAAACATTTCCTCCTAAAATGTAGTCTAAATCTCCCCTCTTTCAGCTTAAAACTGCTGTCCCTTGTCCCATCCCTGCACTCCCAGATAAAGAGCACCTACCCAGCTTTCCTGTAGGCCCCCTTGAAGTACTGGAAGGCTGCTCTAAGGTCTCTGCAGAGCCTTCTCTTCTCTAGGCTAATATTCTCCTAGATGATCTCATGGACATACAGAAAACAATGTGCATTTATGTTTGGGTCCGAAGGTGCCAAGGCCTTTAGCAATGAGAAAAGAGGGCATTCAGACGAGGAAGCGCAAGCCAAAGAACCTTAACAAGACAAAGACACCAGCAGGTAAGTGTTTAATGGGGGGAGCTTCGTGTATGTGCATAATGTGTACATGCTTGTGTTTCTGATCATTAGGTCCTGTGAGTCAGACACCCAACCACAAAATGGGTTGATTATTCAAAAATGCAGGATGTCTGAATGCCTTTCGGCAGTAACAAAGCCTTTCTATTTATTTTTTTATATTTACCTACACTAACTTTTTGTGGGAGGGTGGAGCTCTGTACTGAAAGGTCTTTGAGAAGAAGCTGGTTTATGGTCTGCTTTCTTACAGGTCCATCAAGCAGCGAGAGTCTTACTCCGACCACCAGCTCCACCAGCAGCAGCAGCAGCGCCACGACCACTGAGGAAATGCGCCCCATAAAAACAGAACCTGGGCTCTCATCTCATTACGGGCACCACAGCCCAGTTTCTCAGGTACTGCAGGGGAGATGCTGGCAGTGGGACAAAGATGGGAACTAGGATGGTAGATGTGGTGACAACATCCTCAAAACCTCTGTGGGAAAAGGCTACCTCTTTTCAACCCAGGAGTCTAGGAGTTCACAGTAAGAGATCTATCCTCTGGGATAGGGCAGGCTCACACATTCTTGTCACTATGTCTACAGCACAATATAGCTTTTTAATGACATGTTGGTGTTCTGAACAGACAACAAGAATCATAGAATCATAGAATCATAGAATCATAGAACGGTTTGAGTTGGAAGGGACCTTAAAGATCATCCAGTTCCAACCCCTCTGCCATGGGCAGGGACACTTTCTACCGGATGACGTTGTTCGAAGACCCATCCAACCTGGCCTTGAACACCTCCAGGGATGAGGCATCCATGACTTTCCTGGGCAATCTGTGCCAGTGCCTCACCGCCCTCACATTAAAAAAATTCTTCCTAATCATTAATCTAAATCTCTCTTTTTTTCAGCTTAAAAACATTATCCCTCGCCCTGTCCCTGCACTACCTCAAAAAGAGCCCCTCCCCAGCTTTCCTGTAGGCTCCTTTAAGTACTGGAAGGCTACTTTAAACCTTCCTGCCCAGAGCCTTCTATTCTCTAGGTTGAACAAACCAAGCTCTCTCAGCCTGTCCTCATATGGGAGGTGCTCCAGCCATCTGATCATCCCCACAGCCCTCCTCTGGACTCGCTCTAACACATCCATGCCTTTCTTGTGCTGTAGCACAGAGGAAGTAGCAGATTTTTTAAAAGATGAAATTCCTTCTAGCTAGGCAGCTGTATAGGTCCCGTAGTAAGAAAATGCCTATTCCTTTTGTATGACTTGATTTGATTCATCTTGAGCAAGTTAAAATTTTGCAATATTACCGCAATCTGTCTGCACGAGCTGACTGTGTGTAGAGCAATATGAGAACTGCAGTGAGAGAATACACTTACACAGCCCAAATCTAACTGAGTCAAGTCCATGTGAAGGTAAAAGCACGGCGACGGCAGAGCTGCAGGGTAAAATGATGTGCTCTATGCTATATCCACCGCTAGATGTCTTGGCACCAGCAGTGCATCCACACAAGGTGATATCCCACTAACACCTGGATCTGGAAGCTAAGCTGTGTGAATGTCTGCAGGTGCAATAACTGTGTCTTGGTTCAGGTTCCCCATTGCACAGCATGGCTAAGAGACAGCGGTATCTGATAATTGCTCTCCTTCTGGAGACATAGAAGGAACTCCAGTTTTCTCCCTAGAGAAAATACACGATTGAGTGTTGTGCTAGACTTACCCTGCACCTGCAGCAGCGTTAATGTGTCCTGCAATATACAGGAGGCCATTTGAAAACTAGGAGAGCCCATGGTTAATGAAATTCCAAGCCCTGGGAGGTAAAGTGATTATTTCTGACATTTAGAAGAGAACTAGATGCCCTGTATGCTGTAAAAGGAAAGGGTCTGGAACAAGAAAGAAAGAGTCCATCTGAAGTATCATGCATTTGCTACAATCCAGAGTTCTACAGCAAATCCACAGACATGTTATTACAGTTGCACTAGTCCCTGTAAAGGGATTCATAGGGTCCTCTGTGGTTTGAAGCTTTGTTCACAGGATTTTCCTTTTTCCATAGGCATTCTCAGTCTCTGCCATGTCTGGACATGGATCATCTATTCACCCTGCGATTTCAGCTCTGAAGCTTTCCCCACAGGCTTACCAGTCAGCTATCAGCCAGTCTCCACAAACCAGCTCCAAACAGGACTCCTGGAATGGCCTGGTGTTAGCTGAAAACCATGGGGACATCCTAACTGCATAAGTTGGTCTTCCACCCGTGGACTTCAGGTTGCTCCACTTGAGAGATGAAGAACATGCCACGTAATCATCAAGTCAATGTTGTTTCCCACCTCCCCTGCTCTCCTGCCTTCTCTCCCCTTGTGGGATATCACAGCAAAGAAGTAGAGTGGACTTAGCTGAGGTGTAGGAGAGCTCTTATGAAATCAACTGAGAAGACTCAAATCTTAAAGTAACTAATGGATTTGAAGCCCTTTTCCCCTGCTTTCAATGAGCCCCTCTTTATTTGATTGTCATCATCATCTTTGAAATTGCTGGAAACACAAAGATGGACATAGTTATTCAGTTTCATTTATTTAAAAACATCTGGCATTTAAGACTTAGACAATAGTGGAACAGAGACAATTTTTTTTTCTTCTGTCCCCGTCCATTCTTTTTCTGACCAGAAGAAAATGCCATCGTCTTCTCACTACCCATATTCAGTGATCTTCCACCAAGAAGCCAGATTCCAAGAAGCCAGATTCCAAGATCTTCCACTGGAGCCAGTTCCAGAATAGTTTGTTGAACAGACTTCACTAGACATGCTGTGGTAGCTTTAGTGGATTTGATACGATCTTGATATGACTTGATGATAGGGCAGAGAAAAAATGAGACCCTCCCTCACACAAATCCTTGGCTCACACTTCTAGAGCATTGCCTTTGTTTTCCTAGATGGTCTGAAAAGCCAATGAGTATTCAATAGCAACTCCTTTCCTATTTATCTTTAAAAAATCATGGGACTGTGTTTCCAAAAAGTTATCAGCTGAGCCTGGAGAACGTTTGCCAAAAGCCAAAGAGTGATTTTGGAAGGAGGAACCCATTGGAAGCAGGCAGAGGAGACCCACATCAGTCATCAGATCCTGGGGAAAATTGCTGGGCTTTTCCCTCATGGATAGCTACAAGCCAGGCTTAGAGATTATCCAAGAGCACAGCGAGTGCTGTGCCATTGCTTTTAAGACAGTTAATTTAATTATTTTGCATATTTTTGATGTCGTCGATGAAATCTGATTGTCATTTATTTTGGGGTGTTCTGTGAGTGTCCACTTTCCTCCCAATAGCTGGCTTATGACCATTTAACCTATCTAAGCCTTTAGGATTTCACCTTTTGCAACAAGCAAAGGCTTCAGCCTCTGATGGAGGTAGGCAGGGGCCAGTTTTTTTCCCAAGCATGCGCACAGACTTGCTTGCCTGCAAGAGAACCAAAATTCATGCATGAGTATTAAACAACTTGTGTTTTTTCTTCCCCATAAGGCTCTCAGTAACTAGAGAATCCTAGCAAATGGAGTTGGAAGAGATGCTGAGAGCTCACTGACTCATTCCCTTTTCCCAAAGGGATCAATTCTACCTAACCTAGCCCTTCTGCTCTTTTCTCTAGCACATGCTTAACAAACTCCATCACAGATGCCACAGCTCTGCTGTGCAGACTAAGTGCTTCACCAGATGCTTGCCATGACGTTCTCACCAACGTTTCCAAGGAGGGACAGGGAACTTCCCAGATACTTCATCCTACAATATTCTCCACTGTTGTTTCTGTCCACTCCCAAACTCTGTTACTCCTCTTGCCTTCCCAGCATCTCTCTTTCCTCCCTGCATCCAGAACTTGAGCATGGAACTACCAAGTGAAAAACCAGAGGAGGGATTGTGCATCCCCCCCCTAAATGTGCCATCCTCTGTCTCCCACTGTTAAACATTACCATAAAGAGTGTTTCAAACCAAACAGCATGATACAAGGCTTCGGGAAGAGGAAAGCATATACACGTTTGAAGCAGAAGAGTGGCATTGTATTGTCTTTATTTGAACTCAACATTTTCCTCCTGATGGTAGAAAAGCTTCTTTAAGGAGAAGGATTTAATTGGACTAGTTGTGTAAAGACTGGGACTGGAGTCATGGTAGAGACTTGGACCCTTCCACATTCCCTATGCTCTGCGTAACACAGATTGACAGGGTTTTGGAGGGCTGGCAGAGCCTTTGCACTCCCTGGAGAAAAACATCATGGCAGTGATGCCATGGGAATGGTTGGATGGTGTTTTCACCAGAGTATCTACTCTGTCTTGCTGAGCTAATGAAGGGCCTGGTCTCATTAGTTTTAATTACAGACAAAGTAAAGGCATTCATGAAACATGAATATAAATAAAGGGAATTCTGTGATTCTGCTCAGGCCTGGTTGGCTGCAGAGGAGAGGCCAGAAACGGCACCTAAAAATATGAATTTGGGATGAAAACATAAAGGTGTTTCTCCCTGAGCATGTGGGTCTTCAGCCAACCTCCTCCTTGAACTGTATTTCTAGGTAAATGGCAGTTGAGCTCTCTTGGGACCTGGCTGTGGATTCCTGTCTGCAAGAGAGAAGCATGCACCACAAGGATGCCACTTAGCTAATACACACATTTGAGATACCTAGAACTACCCTGGACAACCTGAGAGGCAAATGAACAGTTGGCCTCCTGGAGAGGAGCTGAAGTCCAGATCAACCTCATGCCTTATTTCTTTTCCCATATGGATGTTCCCAGAGGCACTATCCACCTTGCCTTATTACTGCGCTCTTCCTCCTGCCCTCAAAGCTAAACTCTGAATTTTTCTCCTGCCCTTAAAACACTCTCTGAGATGCCGCAAAGGAGGCTGATAGCAATGCAAGAGGGGAAAACTCCTGCAGGACATAAGCCTGCCTTATGCTCCTTCAAGTTATCTAAATGTGCACATCACAGGTTTCTTAACTGGCTCTCAGACCTCCTCAAAAACTTAAAAATAATTTTTGAAATTCAATAAGGAGCATTTACAGGGACCACGATAACAGAACAAGACATTTGTATTAAGGAAGTAAGGCTCTGGGAGCTGTGAGAACAACTTGGCTCTATTTAGTGGTAGGAATTGGTTCATTTGTTCCCCTTTTTACTTCGGGAGCAGTAGAAGTCCAGATGCACCCAGTTCTGTTGTTCTTTTCAATCACCCAAAACTGTTGTAAAGCTCCAGGAGCAGTTGCCATCTTCTGGCCCACACTGATATGAAGATGGTGAGAGGGTGACCTTGGATGGAGCATCATCATGCTAAGTGCTGTACAAATGCACCACAGAATTACACAGTAATTTAAATCAGAAAGGAGCAGATAAGGTTTTTCAGGGCCCTATTCAGTCACGTGTTGAATATCCTCAAGAATGGAAATCCTACAACCTTCCTGGTTTCCTGTTCCATCCTCATGGAGGAAATGTTTGTCCACATAAACAGTAGATTGTAATGCAAGGCAAAATCATTGGTAAATTAATTGCTCCCAAGCAGAAGACTGAATGCTGTCTCCAAACCCAGAAATAACGCAAAGCCTCTTCATAGAAATAGGCATTGAGATGGCCAACACAGGGTGGCAAACACCAGAAGTGACTGATGAAGAGATACTCAACAGGACGAGAGGATAAATGTGCTACTAGTTTCAGGACACTCGGCTTATTCTAGCAGGAGGGGCAAATTAAAAAATTCTGCATTCTATCTGAGCTCTACTTTCCTTCCCATGATGGGGGAGGCATTTGGAGCCTCCTTTGGGAATTACATTAGATAAAATTATTACAGGTTCATTGAGACATGATAATTATTGCTTTTATTATTGCTGGAGAACCTAGTGAGGCCCATATCAGGCCAGTTCCTACAGAAACACAGGTCTGAGAATATTCCTGCCCTGAGCATTAAGAGGGAAGGATCAGTGTCGCAAAACATTTAGGAAGTATACAAATACATTTGTGGGACTTGTTCCCTTCAAGGTCATCATTAGTCACACATGCAAATTTTGACATCAAAGAGTTTGTAGGTCAAAAGGTTTGGTTGTGCCAAGTCAGACCTTTGCAATGGCTCAGTGGTCACCACAGTGAGGTGGGCAGATGAGAACCAGGACGTGGAGCCAGAGTGGTAGAAAGTCATTTAACCATTTCTAAATGTCTTTCCTCTTTGTGGAATTGCAATATCTTGCATAATTTCAGTTATTCTTTTGTAAATTGATCAGAAGAGATACACATTTCACCACAATCTTATGGGCTGTGTGGAGAAAGTGCCATCAGGAGGAGCTCAGGAATATTCTAAGGGAGCTTTAAAACCAATCAACAACTCTTAATATAGCATTGAAGCTGTGACTATGTCGGGGTGGCGTTTGGTATTGATTTTTATTCTCCCCATGTATAAAGTCTGAAGCATCCCAGATCTCCTGGGAATGTTCCATGGAGACAGACACCTCTTTGTAAGCGGGAGAGGGAAACCAACCAACTGAACAAGTTGTAATTATTTAAAGATGTAAAAAAATATATATTATGAAGTAGTATGGCTACCAATCCACGTAACTTCTACACTTTTAGAACTAATGGAAATAAAACAATTATAATAAAACCAGAAGGCTGCTGCTTGGTTCTGACTACAAAAATGGGCTTCTTGGAGAGGGCTGGGGTTAAACGATCACATATGAAAGGCACCTGGAGAAGCAATGGTGCAATGTGCAATGAGCTCCATAGGAACGCTCATAATGACAACTACAGAGTCATTTAGGTCAGAAGGGAGTAGATAAGGTTTCTTAGCACTCCATTCAGTCAAACGCTGAGTATTTCCAAGGACAGAAATCCTATAGCCTCCCTGGATTCCTGTTCTGATGTTTGACCACTCTCATAGTGGAAATGTTTTTAGATACTGAGAGGCAAAATCATTGGTAAATTAATTGCTCAGGCTGGGGTCTTCTGAACAATGAGTCAGGAGAGTAAATGTCTCTATGCCTAAGAGTCACACTGAACCCCTTCTCGTAGGTAGGAACCAGAATGGTCAACACTAGATGACAAACACCAGAAGTGACAGACCCGGCAATGGAACAATTCAGGGCCAGGTTGGATGGGGCTTTGAGAAACCTGATCCAATGGAAGGCTTCCTTGTCCATGGCAGGGGGGTTGGAACCAGATAACCTTTAAGGTTCCTTACAACCCAAACTATTCTATGATTCTATTATGTTAATACAAAGGATAAAAAGCACCCAGTACATCTTCCATGCATTAGGAAATGCAGAGGGGGGCACAGCAGAGAGGGGCGAAGCTTTTAATACCATCGTAACGTACTTGCTTCACTCTGCTCACTAACATGGTTTTGCGCAGTAGGCTGCTGTTCAGCCTAAATGCTCCCAGTTGAGCTCAGAAACCCCACCGTTAAACTAAAATCTTGTGGCCAGCAAGGGCTGTGCTCCTGCACATGGTGGAGGTGTCTGAGCACAGCCCCCCAGCAAGCACCCACTCCTCCACCCAGGATGCCTAGATTTCTTCCTATTCCAACCAGACCCTGGACACTGGTGCAACTGATGAGGTGACCGCTTGGAACCACACCCAGTCTTCCCCATTCAGCCAATTGGGGAGCTCCCCTGCTTATTTGAGGGGAGGGTCCTTCTCCCTTGTAACAGTGGATGGGTGGGAGTGTTTGGATGTGGAAGGTGCTAGTGTGGGCCATAGGTTGGTTACAGAAAGGGTAGAGCTACTGTTAGGGAGTGCTTTTGGGAGGAAGAGTAGGGGGAAAAGGCTGTAGAAGGTGGTGCTGCCTCTTCAGCAGGGTGTGGAGCTGGATTCCCTGGGTGCAGGTGAGCTGGGTTGAGGTGGATGAACCTGATAGCCTTGTCCTTGTTATGTGTGCTCTGGTGTAAGTGCCTGACTTGTCTCTGAGCGTAAAGCCTGGAAATGAGGCCATAGGTAGGAAGGAGTTCTTTTGGAGGCCTGACTCCCTGCTCTAGTCCTGTATTGGTACCAGCTGAGGTGGCTTGCTGGAACAAGTTCTGGGGTGTGGTGATGATGCTGCTGGGGAGGTGGGTGTCATGCCCTGCAGAGGGCTGGGCATTGTTATCCTCTTATTCCTCCTTGGAAGAGGCAGCGTTTTAGAAGAGACTAAAGTAGATCTGGAGTAAAAAGATGAAGTAGGAAGGTCCATGCAGAGGAGGAGATGAGGCAGCAGATGCTCGATCTTGTGATGTCCTGAGTGAAAAGACAGGCTCTGCTTTTGAAGAGGAGCATTACTCTGCTGCCCAGGGTGGCTACAGCTGCAGGAGTGTGTGCATTAAAACCTTGAAGTGCTCAGCACTTGTAGTTTCTCAGGAGTGGCTGTGAACTGCATCAGCAGCAATAGGAGTTGTGCAGCTCTACAGGTGATGAGCTTCCCTGGGACTCATTCTGCGCCACCTGACATGAAGTTAGTGCCTGGATAGTCAGGAGGAAGACTGAAAGGGCCTGGGGCTTGGACAGACCCCTTGGAAGGCATGTGTCTAGTGGCCAAATGTTGCTCCAAGGCACCTAGATTGCTGCTGATCCCTTTCACTGCAGGAGCATCTCTTTAGCTGCCTCTTCATCTGCAACTGAAGTCTGAACACAATATACAGCTTTTTTGGGTGGAACTGGAGCAGGCCTGTGAATAATTATCCCATGCCCTAGGAGATAAGACTCAGGAATAAGGTGCAGTCTTTTACTCCTGATAGAGTTAGTTTGTATGGCCAATTAATATCTTTAATTTGATGCCCTTGATCCAGATAATGTTCCCTGATGTGTTTTTCTCTTGAGCTCTCCCAGATAGGGTTTGGTTTGTGCTGCAGCACTTGGAGGCGTTTACAGCCTTGCTGCCTTGCATATCTCTGTGAAGGGTATATCCACAGCTCCATAGAGGTGGCTACTGGCTTAAATGCTTCTGGCTTAAGTGCTTGAGTGGACAAGGATGTCCCCTTGCACTGGTGCAGCTGCATGTGGCATTAAAGCCTTTGGTTTCACTGTCACTCTGAGCTGGAGCAAGTGTGAGCTGCTGTATCTGAGCTAGTCCAGATGGCAGAGAAGCTGAGGTGCTAGCATGAAATGGGAACACTTCTGGTGTGTCACCATGAACAAGGTGGCTTGATGTGCAGATTGGAAGCAATCTCAGAGCCTTATACCAAGTGCTGTGGAGTTTGTAGCTGAGTCTCTGGTCAATGCTGGTCTCTGGGATTAGTCTGCGGTGGAGACTGGTACTGTGGGATGAAAGCCAAACCATGCTTTTTATGTCCTGAAGCCTTCTCTTTTTGTATACCCAGTCCTGGCAGAAGTTTTCAGAACTGCAAGTGACACATGGCTAGGATTTCATGGCAGAAATAAGTTTTGTACCACTGTGTTGTCTTGAAGGGATATACGGGATGCTGTAGGATGGTGCTGCTTCATCTACCCCCTCAGCCAGAGTCTTGTGATCCCAGATGCTGCTAGTGTAGTGAGGAGGAGATGAGGTAACTGCAGTGCTGCTCAGGGAGCAGTGCTTGCCTTGGTGCTGGTGTCAGGAGAAGGATGGCCTATGCTGGTTCTGCTCTGTTAATGCCTATGTAAGGTTGCATTCCTCCTTTGTCCTGGAACATCAAGGCTCTGATAGAGGGAATGGTTGGGGTTAGGTGAGCCCTTGTTCCTGGTGAGGAGAGCGATGCTGAACAGTTTGATTTAAGGTCCTGGAGAACCTGTGGTAGGAAAGGGTTTATGGAGATTTTCAGGCCAAACCCCTGGGATGGGATGCGGGGTGAAAACTACATTGGAACAAGTTGCTTAGGGACTTATTTGATTGAGTTATTAATATCCCCAAGGATGGAAACTCCTTCACTTCCTTGGGCCTCTTTCTCTCCATGGACTTTGCTAAGGGGACTTGAGGAAGAAAATGAGTGAGGCAGTTGTGGCGAGCTCAGCCTTTAACTGGTTTTGTTATATTTGAGTTGCAACTTCCCTTTGACTCTAGGGCACCAAGTGTGAGGAAGGACCTGCTATTCCCTCAAAAGCTGCTGGAGATGCCAGAGGGTCCATCAGTGAGGAAATTCCAGCTGCTGACCTCCCCTTTTGTAGGACAAGTGATAGTCAAGGTTGGAGGGAGCAGCCGGAAGATTAATGTGAATGACCTGAATGCCCTGAGGCTCCGGGACTCCCAGGTGAGCAGTGCTAAAGACGAACTTACTGATCCATGGAAAGTCTGAAGCAAACCAACATTGTCTACATCTGAGTCACAGGAAGTACGTGACCCAAGAAATAGAACTAAACTTGTGTTAGAGGTGGACCCTTTTTTTTATAGCCACAAAATAGGCTCATGCGGCCAAAGAGATGGGAATGCTCATTTTGGAGTACTGTTTTATGTTGCAAAGTCTGGGATTGAGATTACTGTGAGGAAGGAGAGGCTGTTGCAGGGGTGTGACTAGATATGGAGATAGTCGGAATTATTTGCAGTTTTGGTCAGTTGTGCTAATGCAGTAGTTCTGTGCCTCTCAGGGGAGGAGGAGTTGTTGGTGAGGGCTGTTTGTAGAACATGAGAGTTGATTTCCTCAGTATGAGGATGTTTGGAGTAGCAGTCTTGTTGCCCTCAGCTATGAACTTAGAGTTGCTTCCTTTGATACCTGTGGGCAGGGTTTCACCAGGCTGGGTTGAAATGTCAATGCTGTGGGCACACAGGGTCAGTCCTGCTGGGGGATTCAGTTGCCTGACTTCCTTCAGGTGATGATTTGGACTTCAATCCAAAAGCGCAGTCTTGCTTTTGCTTACATAGTAGTCTCATAGAATCCTAGTGGGTCCTGAGTTGGAAGGGACCCACCAAGGATCATTGAGTCCAACTCCTGTCCCTGCATAGGACAACCCCAACATTAACACTGTGTGTCTGAGGTCATTGTCAAAATGCTTTTTGAATATTGTCAGGCTTGGACTGCTTCCCTGGGGAGTCTGTTCCAGTTCACCACCCTCTGGGGAAGAACATTTTCCTAATATCCAGCTTAAGTCTCCCCTAGGATATCTTTCTGCCATTGGTTGCCAAAGAGAAGAGATTCCCTTGTGAGGAAGCTCTAGACCACCATGAGGTCTCCCCTCAGCTGGGTACACAGATATCAGCTACTCAATTGTTTGTGGCAGGCCTGTGGCATCAGAGCTAACCTTGAGTTAGGTCACCCTAGCTTGAGACAATTGAAGCCAGCACAAAATCAGCAGAGGAATGAGAATCAGTGATGATAGACTTTGAAACCCTGAGTGTCTGTTGTGGTGTGTCCTTGGCTTTACAGGAGGCTCTGAGAGGGGCTTATACTGGAGTGGCATCTTGAACACCTTGTGTTTCACGTAGACAAAGAAGGGATGCTGAGAGGATGACTACAGGTCTGATGGGAATGGCTTAGATGCTCCTGAATCCTGTGTTCAGGGTGGGTGATGTACCTCCTAGCTAAAAAGTTGTAGGAAATAGTCACTTGTATGGAAACTGCTAAAAGTGGATCCTTGGTACATCCCACCTTTTTTAAATCATAGAATGGTTAGAGTTGGAAGAGACTAACATAAAGATCATCCAGTTCCAATGCCTCTGCTGTGAGCAGGGGCACTTTCCACTTGATCAGGTGATTCAAGGCCTCTTCTAAACTGGCCTTGAACACCTCCATGGGTGAGGCTTCCATGACTTCTTGGGGCAACCTGTTCCAGTGCCTCAACACCCTCACAGTAAAAAAAAAAAAAAAAAAATTCCTAATATCTCATCTAAATCTTTCCTCTTTCAGCTTAAAACTGTTGCCCTTTGTCCTATCCCTGCACTCTGTGACTCATCACTCTTTTCTCAGGTTCATGGGAAGAACTTGTACCTGGCATTTGTGGCTGCTGCAGGTCCCTTAGGACCAACCTCTGAAGGGACAGCGCTGCAAAAAGAGGCTGCTGGTGGGCCAAGCCCTCCTGCCCAGGGAGGGCAAGAACAGGTTTGTGCTCCACAGATGCATCCTTGGGAAGAGGAGCTGCAGGAACTCCAGCACTCCAGATCTGAAGTCCCAGATGCAGCAGAGGGTGCGGGCAGCTGGCTGCGCTTCCACTTTGGCTTGTTTGGCAGCATTCGAGCAAATGAGCTCTCAAGAGCAAACAAAGCAAATAAGAGAGGGGACTGGAAGGATCCTATACCCAGGTATTTGGTGGAATCCTCAAACTCTGCTTTCTCTCTGCTTCTCGTTCTGGAGAGGCGTTCTCCTGCCTGATACTAAGTTTGTGTGGGGATTCTCTTAGCCCTGTTTTTTGTCTGATAATTCTTGAGATAAACAGGCATGAGAGATGGCATGAGTGTGTTTATCTAGAGAATCCACCCCACACTTGTGGGATACGTATTGCCTGGCAGCCTGGGGATCATAGTACCAGGTTACTTAAGATGTCTGTTCAAAGAGAGAACTTTTAGGATGCCAGGCTGAATCATGCCATGAAAATGCCAGTTTTCCCCAATTATATATTTTAAAAAAGCTTTAGATAAATAGCATACATTAAGGTAGCTGGAATTACAGGCTGGAGTGATACTGTTAAAGCAGCAGTGTGTTGAAAACATGAGCTACAGTCTGTGTCCTGAGTCCCACTGGAAGTGTACCAGACAGGGTTAATACTGGAAGATGGTCAGAACTCTGGTCTTGTGGGCTATTTAACCTGAGTGGTTAATAATGTACAAGGTAGGTGCCTGGCACCTGTGCTTGGGGGTGTACTTGTTAGGGGTTTGCTGTGCCCCACCATCCTGCCATCTTTCGAAGGATTAACTTCTGTACAAGTAGTTTTAGACAGTGAGGTTTTTTGTGTGCTGCTTTCAGCATCGCTTTCCTGCTGGAGCACTTGATCATCTGGCTGGCTTGCTTGGGAGACCTAAGATGCTGATGCACCTCCCTGCCTGCTGCTGTCTCTCAGCTAGGGACTACAAGGCAGCAGGAAGAACAACTTTCAACAGGTTGTGTGGGTTCACAACCATGTGTCTTGGCTGAAATCTTATGAGGAGCGGCTGAGAGAGCTGGGGTTGTTCAGCCTGGAGAAGAGGAGGCTGAGGGGAGACCTTATTACTCTCTACAACTACCTGAAGGGAGGTTGTGGAGAGGAGAGTGCTGGCCTCTTCTCCCAAGTGACAGGGGACAGGACGAGAGGGAATGGCCTCAAGCTCTGCCAGGGGAGATTTAGGCTTGAGATTAGGAAAAAGTTCTTCACGGAGAGGGTGGTTAGGCATTGGAACGGTCTGCCAAGGGAGGTGGTTGAGTCACCATCCCTGGAGGTGTTTAAGGTTAGGGTAGACGAGGTGCTTAGGAACATGATTTAGGGACTGGTGGGAATGGTTGGACTCGATGATCCAGTGGGTCTCTTCCAACCTGGTTATTCTGTGATTCTGTGAAGGTGGTCTGGTGCATTGGAGTGACTGCTGTGACCCTGTGCACACAAGCAAGTGTAGTGATAAGGTGCAGAGAAGAAAGAGCTGGACTATGGTCTTTGGTTCCCCCTTGAACTGTTGCAGTTCTCCTGCCTGGAGGACTGGTACTTATCATAGAATCATCGGATGGTTTGGGTTGGAAGGGACCTTAAAGCCCATCCAGTTCCACCCCCGCTGCCATGAGCAGAGACAGCTTCCACTGGACCTGATTGCTGGTAGCCTCATCCAACCTGGTCTTGAACACCTCCAGGGATGGGGCAGCCATGACTTCTTTGGGCAACCTGTGCCAGGGCCTCGTCATACTTGCAGTAAAGACTTCAAGATGCTTTCCTGGGTCTCATGAGAATAAGTAGGCCCATGCGAGGGCTGATGATTCACTAAGTGTTTCTCTGTAAACTTGTCATGTGCAGTCTCTTTTCTCACTCCCCTGTAGGGTTTTTTTGCTCCATTGCTGTTTTCCTGTCTTTTTCTGGTTTTCCTGGGACAGTTTGTTCAGCCAGAGCAAAATATAACAAGTGATTTGGGGATCATGATGAGAGACTTCAACTTCTTTGGAGTGCTGGAAGGCTGCTACAAGGTCTCCCTAGAGAAGAAAAGGCTGTGGGGAGGCCTTAAAGGAGCATTCTAGTGCTTAAAGGGGGCCTACAGGAAGGCTGAGGAGGGACTCCTTGTCAGGGGGTGCAGGGATAGGATGAAGGGGAGCGGTTTTAAGCTGAAAGAGGGGAGATTTAGGTGAGATGTTAAGAAGATATTTTTTTTTCCTGTGAGGGTAGTGAGACACTGGCACAGGTTGCACAGAGAAGTCATGGCTGCCCCGTTCCTGTTCATGGCCAGGTTGGATGAGTCCTTGAGCAACCTGATCCGGTGGAAGGTGTCCCTGCTCATGGCAGGGTGGGGGCTGGAACTAGATAATCTTTAGGGCCTCTTTCATCTCAAATCACACTGATTTTCTCCTTCTTCCAGGCTGGTTCTGCACTTTGAGAGCGGAGGCTTTCTTGCTTTCTACAACTGCCGAATGCACTGGTGCTCCTCTCCGAGAGCTGATCCTACTTCTGACATCCTGTCTGTGGAGTTCCATCGTGGGCGGGCACTGGATGCTCTCTGTGCACCTTACCCTGTCTGCTACACCCTCTTAGACCAAAGATATTTTTCAGGGCTGGGTGAGTTCCAGGGCATAGTGGCAGAGTAAGAAATGGAGAAAGGTAGGTGGGACATTTACACACCCAGAGCTGCATTTTTGATCCCTTTACTCCTCAGCCTTATGGCTTCTAGTTGATCCACCTGAGGGTATGTATGGCTTGTATGCCACCTCTGATACAGGGAATCGTATTACTAGCTGTGATCAGAGGCAGAAGATGCAAAGACTGAAGCCATAGGTCTGCATCATCTTGATAAATATTGTCTCCTTATTTCTGCCCCTTTCCAGGGAACATAATTAAGAATGAAATCTTGTACCTGGCCAAGATCCATCCGTTAACACAAGGATCTCTCCTGTCTCTCTTGGATCTGGAGCGTCTGCTTGACTGTGCCATTCAATTCAGCTCTGCCTGGCTGCACAGCAAGCTGCATGGCAAAGGGCTGCACCCTCAGATCTACCAGAAGGAGCGGTGTCCCCTGGGGCACGCAGTGATGAAAGGGACCTTTGGGCCCTCAGGTGCCTTTAAGAGACTTACATGGTGGTGTCCTCAGTGCCAGCCTGCAGTGCTGTCAGGGGATGGGGATCCTTATCCAGTCACTGCGTGACCTGGCTTTGCATCCCTCCTTTCCTGGAGGGTTTAGGTGGTCTCTGAACCACCTTGTTAGTTGTCACAAGAAGGGCTTCATGGTTTCTTTGAGACTGAGTTTGCTTCTTGGGGACAGTGAGTTGGCAGAGGTAAGAGGAGGTTACAGGAGTCACTGAAGTATGAAGTCTTTGTCACAAAGTCCCAACACTGTAAACACAGTAGTCAGACCATTTCTGAGGTGTCTTGGTCCCCCTGTTCAGACTGCAGTGAGTGGGAAGTGTCAGGTGTTAAGTGGGTGACTACTGCGGTCTGACATGACCCTGTCCCTCGAATCTGGTACAGGTGCAGTGGCTAATGGTGGAGTTACTGGAAAGCAGTGTATCCTGCTGCCTAAACAGCTGGATTAATTCAGTATTGGATAATCCTCCCTCTGCTTGTATGTGTACATTCTGGGCTGTGATTAGCTTTGGTTAAGTGAGTGGCTGTTCCCTCTGTCAGCTCTTGCAGGAACAGCTGCATCCTTCCAAGGGGGTGAAAATAAACCTCAGCAATGCTTGGTGGAGCTCATCCCTGCCTGGCATGGTGTCTGCCCCACCATGAGGTGGATTTTTTTGGGTTGGTTTTTTTTTTTTTTGGTGGCAAACTGCCAAATCCAGATCTCCATTAAAACAAACAAACAAAAAAAAGTAAATAAAAATAAATTCGCTTCTGCTATAACAGATTCTAAGGAGTGGTCCCTAAGGGAAGGACTGCAAGGTTCAGTTGAGCCACTTATTATATCTGGGATCACAAGGCTGGCAGGTCTGGAGAGGGGATTGTGAAGGGATTCCCAGGGTTGTGGAGGGGATTGCATAAAACTCAAGATCTGCAAGGTCACTGGGAAGCAGAAAGGTTTGGAATTGCAGGTGGATGTGGTCCCTCCTTTGGGTCTTGCAGCAGGAGGTGTTGCTCTCCTCACCTGTGGAACAACAATGGGAGTGGAAAATAAAAGCTGAGGTGAGCGGTGATGTTTGCTGTCTGTCTTTTGGGGGTGGTTTGGTTAAAAACCAAGGTGCCGAGGGGAACGCCGGCATTGTTTAGGGAGGTTCTTCTCCCTCTGTACTCGGCACTGGTGAGACCGCTCCTTGAGTCCTGTGTTCAGTTCTGGGCCCCTCACCACAAGAAGGATGTTGAGGCTCTGGAGCGAGTCCAGAGAAGAGCAACGAAGCTGGTGAAGGGGCTGGAGAACAGGCCTTATGAGGAACGGCTGAGAGAGCTGGGGGTGTTTAGCCTGGAGAAGAGGAGGCTGAGGGGAGACCTTATTACTCTCTATAACTACCTGAGGGGAGGTTGTGGAGAGGAGGGAGCTGGCCTCTTCTCCCAAGTGACAGGGGACAGGATGAGAGGGAATGGCCTCAAGGTCTGCCAGGGGAGATTCAGGCTGGACATCACGAAAAAAAAAAAAAATATTTCACAGAAAGGGTCACTGGGCACGGGAACAGGCTGCCCAGGAAGGGGGTTGAGTCACCTTCCCTGGAGGTGTTTAAAGGACGAGTGGACGAGGTGCTCAGGGACATGGTTTAGTGATTGATGGGAATGGTTGGACTCGATGATCCCGTGGGTTTTTTCCAACCTGGTGATTCGATGACCGGGAGCTGCCCTTTAGCAGCGTCACAGCCAAAGGTGGGAAGGATGGAGGGAGCGGCCCAGGTGGCGGGATGGCCCCGGTAACGGGGCCCACTCAGCTCGGGCCGCGAGCCGTCACCCCAGCCCCGCCGCGCTCCCATTGGGCGGCGCCACCTGGTGCGAGCGCCTCCCGGCCAATGGGCGCCGCCGGGCCCTGCTCCGAGCGCTCTGATTGGGCCGCGGGGAGCGCGGGGGCGGCCCCGCCCGGCGAAGGGCGGCCGGGAGCGGGCGGCGGCGGCGGGATGAGCGCGTCCCCCATGGAGCTGCTGAGGAAATGGCTGGGCCACCCCGAGGACATCTACAACCTGCTGCGCTTCAAGATGGGCGGCTACCGCGCCGTCATGCCGCGGGTCGACCCGGTGAGCGCCGTGGGGTGCCAGGAGAGGGGCGGGGGAGGAGGGATGCGCTTCCCCAGCACCGATCGGTGCGGGGACCGGGAGGAGCAGGGGACGAGCTGTCATCGACCTGAGCTGCTGCGGCGTGGCCAGGGGTGAGGCTTGCACGGCCCCGGTGCTTCCCGGGTGTTGCATCAGCTCTGGGCATCCCGCGGTCCCGATGCTTTTTCCCTGCATCCCACCGGCTGCGGGTGTTGCACTCCTGATGCGTTGCCTGCATCCCACCGGCTCCGCGAATCCCAGGGTCCTGATGCTTTGCCTGCATCCCACTTGCTCCGGGTGTCGCACTCCTGATGCTTTGCCTGGATCGCGTTGTCATGATGCTTCCCGTGCATCCCCCGGTACCGGGAATCCCACGGTCCTGATGCTTCACGTACATCCTACCGGTACCGGGTGTTGCGCTCCTGATGCTTTGCCTGCATCGCATCGGCTCCAGGAATAGCACAGTCCTGATGCTTCGCGTACATCCCACTGGTACCGGGAATCCCACCGGCTCTGGGAATCGCTCGGCCCTGATGCTTTTTCCTGCACCCCCCCCAGTACCGGGAATCCCACGGTCCTGATGCTTTTCCCTGCATCCCCCCCAGTACCGGGAATCCCACCGACTCCGGGTGTAGCACTCTTGATGCTCTGCACGCATCCCCCCTCACTCCCGGTACTGGGAATCCCACGGTCCTGATGCTTTTCCCTGCATCCCCTCCAGTACCGGGAATCCCACGGTCCTGATGCTTTTTCCTGCATCCCACCGGCTCCGGGTGTAGCACTCTTGATGCTCTGCATGCAACCCCCCCTCACCCCCGGTACTGGGAATCCCACGGTCCTGATGCTTTTCCCTGCATCCTCCCCAGTACCGGGAATCCCACCGACTCCGGGTGTAGCACTCTTGATGCTCTGCACGCATCCCCCCCTCACCCCCGGTACTGGGAATCCCACGGTCCTGATGCTTTTCCCTGCATCCCCCCAGTATCGGGAACGCCACGGGCCTGATGCTTTTCCTTGCATCCCACCGGCTCCGGTAATCCCTCGGTCCTAACGCTTTGCCTGCATCCCCCCGGTACCGAGAATCGCGCTGTTCTCATGCTTTGCCTGCATCCCCTCCGGCACCGGGAATCCCACGGTCCTGACGCTTTGCCTGCATCCCCCCGGTGCCGGGACTCACTCTGCTGGTGCTTTCCCTGCATCCCCCGGCTCCGGGCGCGGCTCGGTCCGGCCGCTTCTCCCGGGATCCGTTCCTGCCCCTCCCGGGGGCGGGGCGGGGGCGGGGCGGCGCGCAGCCCCCCATGGCCGCCAGCACCAAAGCCGCGTCCCTCCTGAGGCGCACGCTGGCCCTGTCCCCGCCGCGGGGTCCCCCCCGGGCGCTGGGGCGGCTGCGGGGCGCCGGGCGGCGGGGGGACCGGCAGCAGCAGCGGCAGCAGCAGGTCGGGGTCCCGCTGCCCCCGCCGGCCGCCCCCCGCCTCCAGCCGCCCCCGCTCTGCCCGCAGGACTCGCTGGGATGCGGCCTCCGCACCTGCTACCGGTACCTCAACCAGACCAGCCGCAGCTTCGCCGCCGTTATCCAGGCCCTGGACGGGGAGCTGCGGTGAGTGCGGGGAGGGCTCGGGGTGCAGGGTCCCTCCTGGCAAGGAGGAGAAGGTGGGTGCGACACCCCCCGGACGGCAGGAACCCGGGGGTGATGGGGGCAGCGCCTCCTGCTCCCCCAGAAGTGGTGGGTGCAAGGCTGAGCCTCCCTGGGAGGTGGTGGCGGGGATGCTCACTGACACCAGGCTCACCAGGAGGTGGTGGGTGCGGTGCTTCCCCAACACTGGGGCTCCCCGAGGGTCCGTCGGGGGTGCAACACCCTCCTGACTCCAGAGATCCCTGGAAGGTGGTGGGTGCGGTGAGTCCCTGACACCAGGGGCTCCACGGAAGGTGGTGGATGCAATAATCCCCTAACACTAGAGCATCCCGGGAAGTGGTGGGTGCAACACTCCCCCAGCGGTGGGGCTCCTGGAGAAATGGTGGGTGCAACAGCCTCTTCACACTTGCCCTTTCCAGGAGGTGGTGGGTGCGATGCCCACCTGACACCAAGGGTCCCCAGGAGGTGGTGGGGGCAGTGCGGAAGGTGGTGGGTGCAATGCCCCCTGACACCAGGGCTCCCTGGGAGGTGGTGGGTGCAGCACCCCCCCAATAGTGGGGTTCCTGGAGAAGTGGTAGGTGCAACAGCCCCCTGACACTTGCCCTTTCCTAGAGGTGGTGGATGCAATACCCCCCTGACACCAGGACTCCCCAGGAGGTGGTGGGTGCGATGTCCCCTGACACCAGGGCTCCCCAGGAGGTGGTGGGTGTGATGCCCCCTGACACTGAAGGTCCCTGAGAGGTCGTGCATACAACATCCTCCTGACACTGGGGTGCGATGCCCACCCCAGCATCAGGGAGGTGGTCTGTGCAGTTCCCCCATGTGCCATGTTTTCTTGGCAAGCATTCCCTCGTTGCCCCTGTGCAGCGGATTGCTGGGACCCCAGGCTGAGCTGGCTGGGAGATGCTCAGCGTAGCCCCTCCCCGTGCAGCTGGACGTGCAGTTTTCCACGTTTGAGCTGGCAAGCTGTAACACATCCCCCAGAGCTGGGCTCCTCAGCTGTGCAGGCCCAGGAACAGGCACAGCAACTTCTCAGCCAGCAGACGGTTAAACACAGCGCCTGGCCATGTGCTGTTTGTGACACCCTGGGAATGTGTCCTGGCAGTACGCTGGCCTTTGGGCTGGCCAGAGGGACATGGCCCCACAGCAGGCGGAGGTGAGCAAAAACTCCAGGGCTGACAGAGGGCCTGGACCCTGCCTGGAAGGTTCATTTGGAAGCAGCTGCCTCAAAACCTGTACAGGTATCAGAGGTGGCTTGCAGCACGCTCATTGTTTGTTGTACAAGTTTTGCTGCCCTGTGCAGGAAAGCTTCTCGTGGTGACAGTAACAGAGGATGCGAAGCTCAGCTGCCCTGCAGCCTTGTGCATACGTATATGCTCTATATAATTCATACAGTGCTTACTGATTTCACTGTGTAGCCCTCCCTTCAGTTAATTCCAAAGTGGGTTAACCATCAAAATTATGTGTTTCTGTAAGTTGCACTGGATGCATCTAATGCTGTGGTTGTGCCTCCGCCAAGCAGTCGCAGGCACCAGCTTGAACACTAGATTGTCTGTTGGGTTTCTGAGCCCTAGTTTGGCATTTTGGAGCTGTGCCCCATAGCTGTTATTTATGAAATGTGATGTTTGTAGCCCTGTTTTACAGGAAAGGCAGAGAAATTCAGTGGTTTTGGCTGGGTTTACGCAGAAAGGTACGACTGGAGCCAAGAATTAAACATTTTTTTTTTCCATGCTTGGTATATTAGGTAATGTAGAAATTAAGGGGGAAGAAAGGCCAATCAGTAAAACACCTTGAAACCTGTCAGTGGTGTCTGCATACAGTTTGCTTGCTTTGATCTTCCTGCAGTTATATGTGTTTGCTGTTCTTTAATCATTGCACGACAGCTTGCTTGGATCAGGAAGGCTCCCTACCCTCAGGGCATACAAACTTCTGCCTGGCATCCTAAAAATGCTATTGCTGGATCTTTGCAACCTACAGCTGCTCCGAGATTGGTGCTGAGTTACAGCTGGCTCGGCTGCGGATCCGAAGAAACTGATTTTCCAAGCACAGTGGCTCTGCTGAAGGGTTTAGGGGCAAACAGAGGGAAATGCAGAATAGACAGAATATAGAGATGGGCAGAGCAGCAAGCTTATCAAAGGAGTTGGTTTTGCTGGATCACGTCAAAGAAGTGCTTTCATTGATGTTAACCCCATTAGGGCTTTAAATTGAACCCCTGTGGTTACAGACTGCTTAATATCATAGAATTATAGGTTCCCTACACCACAGCCCCATTCTCTTCCCTGCTGCAATCTCATTTGCCCCTTCCTTGGAGTGAAATCTTGTTGGAAGACTGGAGAAGCGTTGAAGCCCTTGCTCCCTGGTTTACATCTCTGCTTCTGGGAGAGTTTCTGTGTGTCCCCTGAGGACTCTTTGAAAACAGAGAGCTTCTGGATGAATGCTCAGAGCGATGCTTCCCCAGGCTAGCATGCAGGGAATTGAGGTAAAATGTTTGCTTTCTTCCTGCTTATTTTTTTTGGCCTCATAAACTGTATGTTCTGCTGGCCAGAGCCCTGTCCGGCTCATTGCTCCATGGTGAGGGCATTTTCTTGGAAGGTGGAGGCTCAAAACTGCAGCTTCATCAGCAGGTGAGCCAACATCATAACTCCTAGTGGTGGAGAGGAGTTGGGAGCTAACATCATAGCTCCTCTCTTGGGGATGGAGAGGAGGAGAGGGATGCTCCTGCCTTCCTCTGCTGCTGGCCACACAGTCCTGTCTGTGGCTGGGACCCTTCAGGGTCAGTTCCTGCAGGTTCAGCTGCTTCATGGAGAAGATCAGCCCTGTCCTGGTGAGGGTGAGTGGTGGAAAGGAGAAAAGAGACCTCCTTGCTTGGGATGGGGGGAGCTTTGCCCAGGGCGTGAGCCCAGAGAAGAAACTGGGCTTGCTCTTAGGAAGTGGGTGCTTCTAGTTGTGCAAAGGGGAGGTAATGCCTGAGTGACCTTTTCCCAGTGGTTGCGTGAATGCTTTTTCGTGAAGGCTTGTGTGGCTTTGGTTGGTCCCTGTCATAGCTAGGGATCTCGGGTTGAATCCTGGCTGGGGCTATGATGCTTGGGAAATGGCAACCTGCAAGCAGACTACACTTGCTGCCTACTTGTTTTTATGATCTTCTATTTCATAGAATCACAGAATAGTTTGGCTTGGAAGGGAACTTGAAAGTGCATCCAGTCCAGCTTCTCTGCAATGGGCAGGGACGTCTCCAGCCAGATGAGGTTACTCAGAACCCCGTCCAGCCTGGCCTTGAGTATTTCCTGGACTGGGGCATCGGCTGTCTCTCCAGGCAACCTGTGCCAGTGTCTCACTACCCCCAGCATGAAATAAATCTTTCTCTGATTAGTCCAAGTCTCTGTGGAGCTAAAATCAATATATGGTGGAAGCTAGGGATGCTGCTAAGGTTTGGATGCACAAGAAGAGTTAAATAAGTGTTTTGATCAAGCTGGGCTCTAGGTCCTCTAGGTCTTCTCTGTTACTAGGTCTTTTAGGTATAGTGTGGATGTGAGAGGTGGTATTTCAGCTTCTGCTCTGCCTTTCTTGGTTGCTGGTAAAAGGGGGTGGGAGTCCTGGGCACTTGGCATTGAGTCAGATGAACCTCTGCAGCCTGGTTGCAATGGAATAACTCAGTTGTGCAAAGCAACAGGAGGGCACAAGGCAGCTGCTCGTGAGCACTCAGATGTGTGGTTTGACAGGTAATAAATACCTTTCAATTAAGGGAAAAAATGCTGAATTTAACAGTATTCTAAAATCCAGTCAGTCTTCCTTGGCTGCCTAATCATTGCTTGCACACTGTCATCTCAGGAGAGCAATGCTTTTGCCTTGCAATTAGTGCTTTAGCAGTCCAAGCTAGTTTTCAATTTGTCAAACAATTAATAAATTCATCATCTCCTTGAAGTATCACTCTGCTTATTTAGAGCTAGGGGATTATTTTCTATAAATCCTGCTGCTGGCATTTCTCTCCACCAGGACTTTTTTTTTGCTTTAGTTATGGAAATGTGGACCCTATATAGGGAAGGTGGACGTGGTGGGACTGGCAGAGGAAACAGCTCTCCAGCAGCTTTCCACTAGGGTGCTGGGACATGTGGGCTGGCTCCAATGTCTTCTACATGGAGATACAAAATACAGGGTGGTTTTGGCTCTATCTGCCAGACCTAATGTTCCTGTTGCATAGTAAGGGACTCCCTTATTCTCCCTGCAAACAGGATAAAAGGGTGCTGGATGCAGAGGAGAAGAAGTGATAGGAAAAGTATGCTTGCTTTTTTCCTTTTCCTCATTTTACATTTGTTTTTTCCAATGAGCTGACTTCAGGCTTTGTCCTCTGGGTCCTAGTGAGCCCTGGCCTTCCTTATGGGGCTGGATTTTCTTGCAGGTTGGATCTGGCAGTGCCTTGCCCCTGCCCAGGGAGAACTTACAGGACTATCCCTTCCCCAATGTCATAGAAAGCCAAAAGCTACCCGTAGTTAGAATCATAGAATTGTTAAGGTTGGAAAAGACCTCTAAGATCATCAAGTACAACCATTAGCAAAATACCACTGTGTATCTATAACTCATATCCTGAAGCACCACATCTACACGTTTTTTGAACGCCTCCAGGGATGGTGACTCTACCATTTCCCTGGACAACCTGTTCCAATGCTTCACCACTCTTTCAGTAATGATATTTTTCCAAATACCCAATCTAAATCTCTGCTGGTGCAACTTGAGGCCATAGTTCTTTGCATGAAGGAAAAAAATCTTGCTTCCTAACTCAGCTTGGGTGTGCTGCACCTTTCATAGCAGTCAGCCTGTGGGGAGTTTGTGCAGCAGCACCTCACTTGTTCAGTGCAAGTTCAAGGAAATAATGAGCAAGGTAGGTGAGAAGCACTGCTGTTGATGCTTTCCATCCCTGACCTGCTGCTGTGATCCTAGGATCTGAGCGGCATGTTTCTGATGCTTTTATTTTACGTTCCTGCACTGCAGAGGAGAGCCACTGTCCCCAGATGAGGGGTGGGGAAGCTGGCACCCTGGATCTAGTTAATACATCCCTGCTCATTGCAGGGGGGTGCGACTACATGATCTTTAAAGAATCATAGAATGCTTTGGGTTGGAGGGATGTTTACAGGTCATCTAGTCCAAACCCTCTGCGGGAGCAGGGTCATCTTCAATCAGATCAGGTTGCTCAGAGCCCCATCCAGCCTGACCTTGAATGTTTCCAGGGATGAGGCCTTTAATACCTCCCTGGACAACCTGTTCCAGTGTTTCTCCACCCTCATTGCGAATTTTTTTTTGTTATATCCAGTCTGAATCTCCCTTCCCTTAGTTTAAAACCGTCGCTCCTTGCCCTGTCACAACAGGCCGGCCTAATAAGTCTGTCCCCAACTTTCTTGTAGGGCCCCTGGAAGGCTGCAATAAGGTCTCCGTGCAGCCTTCTCCAGGCTGAGCAACCTGAACTCTTTCAACCTGTCCTCATAGGTGAGGTGCTTCAGTGCTCCGATCATTTTTGTGGCTCTGAAGGTCCCTGTTCTTCTTTTTCCAATCCAAACCACTCCATGATTCTGTGATTTGACACAAAAAGCTGACTTCCAAACTGTGGGAGACACCGTCAAGCATTGGTTAGGGATCAGGAAGTTTTTCACATCACCACTTTGTTTTCTGCTCAGTGGCTGAAGTACTGTATCACTTGAAATGTGAAAACTAATTGTGCTGGAAGTGCCTGTATCTTCCAAATGCATTAATGGTCTAGTGAAGCCGGTGCACGTCGTGTTGAGCTGGAAGCACCTCTGCATAGGGCTGTGTGGTTGATCTAAGCTGTTTGTCCCGTCTATTCGGCAAACCCAAGTGAGGGATAATTGTTTTTCCTCTCTCTCCCCAGACATGCCGTCTGCATATTCTACCTAGTTCTCCGTGCCCTGGACACCATAGAGGATGACATGACCATCAGCTTAGATGTAAAGGTCCCGATGCTGCACGAGTTTCACTCGTATCTTTATCAACCAGAATGGAAATACATGGAGAGCAAGGAGAAGGACCGACAGGTGCTTGAGGACTTCCCAACGGTAAGGTATCCACCTCCTTGCTTCAGCTGCCTTGTGTCACCTTTGTGTGTGTAGTTGTCACTCCACGTTATGCCTGCTGAGCCCATTCAGTCCCTGCTGAGCCTGTAGCTCTTCCAAAGAGCTGTATCACCTGCACTTGGGGCTGGATGCAGAGGTGGAGTGAGAAGGAGTTGATACACTTATTTTACAGAAAAACTAAGGCACGTGGCAAGGAGTTGAGCCTGGATCTGTGGTGGTGGTTGTGTTTGAGCTGTAGTGACCCAAACTGCTGTCCTTGCCTGAGACACACCCTGCGCTGGCTGTAGTTACCCACTGATGGAGAAGAGCACTCATCATAATAAAACATGATGCTCTGCTGTTCTGGGAAGGGGAGGATGCACTTTTCTTCTCAATGCAAGAGTGACTGACTCATTGAATCCTGTTATTGGAAATACAGAAGGATTTTAAGCATTCTCTGTTGCTTGATGCCTTTCCAGTTGTGCAAAATGTGCCCTGGCGAGCCAAATCTGGAGAGGGTGCGGGATGGCAGAGCACCAGAAACCTCTCCTGTCTTTTCCTGCGATTGGTATGATTGGGTGCTCTCACAAGTCACAAAAACCCCATCTCTTTGCACCAAGTGTAGCTAGTTTTGTCCTGCAGCTCCCAGATGATACCAGTGCAAGGCCACAGAGCCTTCCCAAAGATATTGCTGTGTCTGATGTACTGCCAGAGATGGTTCCGTTTAGACTGAGAACAGACTGAGCCTGTGCTTTAAGGGCCTTGAAACAGCTCTGGTTGTGGGAGTTGTCCTAGATCTCCAGCCAGGGCAGGATAAGAGCTTGGTAAACAGTCTTTTTCTAATTTCTTAAAAAATGTTCAGCTCTGCTGTTTTTTCCTGACACTGTTTTGGTTTTTTTCCTCTTGATGTAGATCTCCATGGAGTTCAGGAACCTGTCAAAGGTTTACCAGGACGTGATTTCAGATATTTGCCACAAGATGGGTGTTGGGATGGCCGAGTTCTTGGAGAAGAAGGTGGACTCTCAGCATGAGTGGGACAAGGTAATTCAGCCTGGAGAGGGGATTGGACTGAACATGAATAGGGTCCACTTTATCTCTGGGAAAAAAGGAGACGAGGCACCCCTGTGAGAAGAGGATTCAGCTATTCGAGGGAGGCTGTGTGGGTCGGGGAAGGCTTGGAGAGGCTGCTTGTCCTGTAATGGGAGGATAGCAAGGATTGTTGGTGTCATGAACCAGCTTGTGTTGTTCACATCAGCTGTTCGTGGTGGGCAGTTTGTTCAGCTGCTGGAGGCAGAGTGACACCTTGGTGGGACATCTTTGAGGGGGGGTTTACTGGGAATGGGAAAGCCGAGATGTCCCAGGGAGGACCATGAGAATGTACTGAAGATGTGCTCTCAATCACTTCTGAGAATCATTTTTGTAAAACTTACTGTTGCAAACAGGCAACTCTTTGTAACTGCACCTTTTATCTTGGCTTTTTTCTGCCCCTTCGCCTCTTGGTGCCTCACAGTATTGTCACTACGTTGCTGGTCTGGTGGGGATTGGCCTTTCCCGTCTCTTCTCTGCATCAGAGCTAGAAGATCCTATTGTCGGGCAGGACACAGAGCTGGCGAACTCCATGGGCCTCTTCCTGCAGAAAACCAATATCATCCGTGATTACCTGGAGGATCAGATGGAGGGAAGGGAGTTCTGGCCCAAAGAGGTGAGGGAAAGCACTGCCTTGGGGCAAGCATTTCTGTTGTGCCTCATCTGGAAATGCAGTAAGACTAAAGGTACTACTGCTGCTGCTCTGATGCAGTGAGTTGCATCCTCTCGTTAGAAAGTTTCCTGCTGAAATTTCCTTTGAAATCCCAAAAGCCAGGGTTTTTCCCACCCTTTGAAAGACTGTCAAGGAGCACCAACCTGTAATTGATGGAGCCAACCATCCATGCTTGGCACAGCAGAAGGTGCACAGCTAAAACTGCATTGTGTCCCTTCAAGTCAAAGTTAACAGGAGACTCAACGGTCTGCTTTTAATTTTATTAAGACCCTACGGTAAAGCTGTGCTGTGTAAGACCATTGGTTTTGGTTGTATATCACCTTGATAATATCAGTGCTTCTGATGACAGCTGGCTGACAAGTTCTATGTCCATCTACAACTGTCTGGATACAGAAATGGGGATGAGGTGATGTTTGCCCACACTGCCATGAACTTGTTGGACACCTTTTTCCCCCCTCTGTGTTCTATTCCTTTTTTGGGATGAGGGAGGATAAGACTGGGTCAAATCTCAAGAGAATATATAGTCTGTTCCCAGAGGCAGGATCAGCACTCTGTATGCCTGACAGATGGTGGTCTGCTCTTCTTGAGGCCTCCCAAGAACTTTTCTACCCCTCTTCCATATGGCTCACATGTTTCATAGAATATTTCTTGATGTCAGCCTCATGTGCAATACCACTTTTCCTTTCCCTGCCTAGAGAAGATGTGGAGATGAGTTACATCTTTCTTTTTTACAATCCTTTTGTATATGTGAAGGCCACTGTCACATCTCCGCAGCCTGCCCTTCCTTCTTTAGGCGAGTAAGTTCAAATCCTTCAAGGCTTTTGTGGGTCCCTGGTGGTTCTTGTTGCTTTCCCAGACGTCAGGCTGTTACTGATATCTCTCTTACAGCATGAAAGTACACTCCAACCTGTGAGTCCTTATCTTATTTAGGTTTGGAGCAGATACGCAAAGAAGCTCTCAGATCTTGCCAAACCGGAGAACATTGATATGGCTGTCCAGTGTCTGAATGAGCTCATCACCAACGCCCTCCACCATGTCCCTGATGTCCTCACATATTTATCCCGCCTGAAAAACCAAACTGTCTTCAACTTCTGTGCTATCCCCCAGGTGAGTTATGTATTCAAGTGGTTCTTCATCATCTGCAGCCCAGGTGATGTGAAGTTAGAGATGAAGTATCATGTCAATAGCCTGTTTTATTCTTTATCTCTTCTATTTCTTCCTTCTTTCCTGGTACCTCTTGTTTCTGCTGTTGGTGAGATTGTGGCTCCACTCCAGAATGTCTTGCCATTGATTTCACTAGAAGCCCTTTGTGTTTCTCCTTAGGTGATGGCTATTGCCACGTTGGCCGCCTGCTATAACAACAAGCAGGTGTTCAGGGGGGTAGTGAAGATCCGGAAGGGACAAGCCGTCACTCTCATGATGGATGCCACAAATATACAAGCTGTCAAAGCCATCATGTACCAGTATGTGGAAGAGGTAGGTTGAGCAACTGGCTTCCAATAATTTGTGGCCGTGTGTGGAATTGGGAAGACTCATCAATGGAGGACTAAGTGTTGGAGTACTAAGTGGTCCTGCACCTTGGGGCAATCCCAAGCACATATATAGGCTGGGCAGAGAATGGAGCTCTGAAGAGAAGGACTTGGGGGTGCTGGTGGATGAGAAGCTCAATGTGAGCTGACAAAGTGCACTTACAGCCCAGAAATCCAACCGTATCCTGGGCTGCATCAAAACAAGTGTGACTAGCAGAGTGAGTGAGGGGATTCTGTCCCTCTACTCTGCTCTCGTGAAACCTCACCTAGAGCCGTGTGTCCAGCTTCCTCAGGAAGGACATTGATCTGTTAAAAGAGGGAGTCCAGAGGATACAAAGATGATCAGAAGGCTGGAGCACCTCCCGCATAAGGAAAGACTGAGAGAGTTGGAGTTGTTCAGGATAGAGAGGAGAAAGTTCCAGAGAGACTTTACAGCAGCCTTCCTGTACTTCAAGGGGGCCTACAGGAAAGCTGGGGTAGGGCTTTTTATTGTGGAGTGCAGGGATAGGATGAGGGTTAATGATTTAAAGCTGAAAGAGTGGATGTTTAGATTAAATACTAGGAAGAAATATTTCTGTGGGGGAGGTAGGGCATTGGCAAGGTTGCTTAGGGAAGCTGTGGATGCCCCATCCCTGGAGGTGTTCAAGGCCCGGTTGGGTGGGGCTTTGAGCAACCTGATCCAGTGGAAGTTGTGCCTGCCCATGCCAGGAGTTGGAACTGGATGGTCTTTGAAGGTCCATTGCAACCCAAACCATTCCCATGATTCATTCTATAATTCTATGAGCGGTGCAGTCACAGAGGACGTTTCCCAGACTACACTTCTGAATGGGTTGCACCATCTCCCTATGGGCTGCTGCAGGCTTGTTTTCTCTGTCTAGTTGCCATGGTGTGGTGATTGTTCCCTTGTGCTCCAGGGCCAACAGTAAATAACTTTAGACAAGTGGTTAAGCAGTGGGACTCTGTATTTCAGAGTACTGTGGAGATTAAAAATTCACATGGAGGATATCTGGTGGATAGGTTAAAGAAAAACCCTCATCCCCAGAAACCATATCCAGTCAGAGCTGTTAAGTAAAAAGACATCACTTCTGCACCAAGGAGACCCCAAACGATGGGTTATTAGAGCTCTCTTTGCAGGCTGGCCAACCCTGTGACAAGGGCCAGTGGCACCATAGCCCAGAGTCTCCGTGCAAGCCTCCTTGAGAGTCATGCAGATGATTATTTTAAAGGCCAGAAGGTTTGCAGACCATGAAAAGAAAAGCTCAAAAGACCATGGGGTTATCTGATGAAGGTGGCCATTTCCTGGCAGTCACAGTGGGTTGTCCTCAGTGGGAGGATTGCTGGGCAAGAACCGCTGGTAGCAGCAACACCGTTTGTGGTTGAGAGATGGTGTCTGATGCCGTGTGGATCATCTCCCATCATGGGGTGCCCTCAAGAGGCTGCTTGGCTTAGTGCACCTCTCTAGGGAAATAGGTCCTGGCCCCATCCAGGCATCCCTTGCAGCTGGTCCTTGCCCCCTAGCAGTCCACTGGCTTCCACTTACAGAATCATGGATTCATAGAATCATTACGGTTGGAAAAGACCTGTTAGATCATCAAGTCCAACCATCAGCCCAGTACCACCATGTGTACTAAACCATGTCCTGAAGTGTCACAGCTGCATGTTTTTTGAACACCTCCAGGGAGGGAGAGTCCACCACTGCCTCTTAGGAGAAGAGACCAACACCTGCCTCACTTCAACCTCCTTTTAGGTAGTTGTAGAGGAATGGTCCTCTTTGTTTTCTATATCTTGGGTGAGAAATGTAAGTCCTTTCTCCCTCCCCAGATCTACCAGAAGATCCCAAGCACAGACCCATCATCCAACAAGACGCAACAGGTCATCGCTTCCATCCGTGCCATGAGCTTGCCCAGCAACCCCATCGCATCGCGCCACCACTACTCCCCCATCTACCTGTCGTGCGCCATGCTCCTGGCTGCCCTGAGCTGGCAGTACCTGAGCACCCTCTCCAAGGCCACTGAGGAGTACGTCCAGGCGGGCGAGAACTGAGGGGCAGCAGGTGGGTGGGGGGAGACGTGGTTGGTGGATGAATGGCAGCAGATGCAGGAGGCTTCTCATTCCCCTGCTGGTGAAGGTGGCCGGCAGGGAGGTGCCACAGGGCCTGGGACAGTGACAAGGATGGGATGCCAGTGAGCTACAGCTCTGGGATGATCATGCGGCATTGGCAGACTCCACTCCTACCGCTCTTGCCATCTGCTTGGATGGTTACAAATGCTTATTGGAGTCCTACTGTTTGGGGTTGAATACCTCCCCCCCCACCTTCTTTCCTGTTGGACAGTTTACCTGAATTATTTTGAATTTTTTTTTTTTTTTTTTTGTTAGGATGGTTTTAAATAGAAACTCCAGTTGTCTTTTTTCCTGCTTAAGATTTGAGAAACTTTTCCAGCTCAGAGCTGAGCAGAGCTGCCTGGGTTTTGCCTCTTCCCCAATACAGCTGGAGCCTGCTCCGCACTGGAAGAACGCTGCTTCAGCCAGGAAAGCAATACGCTTTCTTATCCAGGGGAAAGGGCGCTGGTGACCTTCTGGCACTCAGCCCAGGCTGGTTGACATCCTGCAGGCTGGAAACAGGCAGAAGCGATCCTCACGTTTCTGTTGTTGTGCTGAAGGAGGCTACAAGGCTTGAAACAAGCCCTTTTAACGTTAAATACATAGAAGGTGGGATGCTCTGTCCACTTGGATGCGCTCCTAGCTGAAAGCCACCTCTTACAGCTCCCTGCCCTCTGGCAGATGGCATCCTGCACTTGCAAAGCTACATGTTTCAGCAGCTGGGGACATGGTGAAAGCGGTGAGCTGTGTGGATGGCACTGAGTGAATGACCCCCTGCCTGACTGCAGTGGGGGGAGTCTGTGCTCTGAACCCTTTTTTAGTCCAAGGGGACGGGTGGCTGTGGCAGAGCAGCACTGTCACAGCAGCACCAGCTGCCTCTGCAAAGCAGAGGAGTGAGGTTTTGCACTGTCATGCCCCTCATGGGATGCTTCTTAGGGAGCCTTGGTGCATTGGCTGCCTTGAAGGGACTGAGAAGGCTTGAGCTGCTGAGGCGGCAGCGGCCAGGGCAGGTTTCCCTGGCTTATTTGGCTCTAGCTCAGGATGGCTTTGGGTTAGAGTGACATGCAAACTGGAAGAGGCTTCTACAGCTATTCTGAAGCACATCTGACTGGACTCAGCTCCAAGATGAAACACTGCTTTAAAGGCAAGTCTTGATTTCCTGGGGTGAGTTTTTGGTGGTGTGGTCCCTATCGCCCTAACGGCTGCATTCTTTGCCTTGGTGAAGGGGAGGTGCACTTCAGTGGACTTGACAAGGCCAAGCCCCTGCGGCCAGACCATTACTCGGAGGGAAGACCCCTACTCCACAAGTACCCCTGTAGATAGTTTTAAGCTGTTGTTCAAAAGAAACTTGCGGTAGCTCTCTTTGTGCAGCTTCCTGTCTTGTTGAAATTAAAGTTTCCTTTGTGAAAAAAAGGGTTGATAATGAATTTTTCAGCTGCCATTTCTTTTACAGTGGTAATTCCCCACATGCCACATGTTACAAGCCCTCAGCTCAAGTAAAATGCAGCTCAAGGTCAGTTAATTTGACTTTTAACAGACCTGGTGCTGCAGGCAGCAGGAGTGGGGGCACAGCCCTGGGCTGCAGGTGTGCTCCTCAGTGTGTTGGTGCATCCTTCTCCCCACACACCCTGCAGAGAAGCTGGAGGCAGCCCTGGCTGCATTTCTGGTCAGTGTTGAGGCACCTTCTCCACCATCAGGAGCAGGTACTGCCCAGAGGCTCCTCCAGAGTCAGCACAAGTCAGGCTATTACCAGCATGACTAGAGAACAGGGCAGGGACTGATTGCACTTGCACAAAGACAGAAGGGATTCACCTCGCTTCCAGAATGCACAGAGCAACAGAATAGACTCATGTAGGCTGGAAAGGACCTCTTAAAATCTTCAAGTCCAGGTGTCAGCCCCATGCCACCCTGCCTACTAAACCAAGTCCCGAAGTGCCACATATACATGTTTCTTGAACACCTCCACGACTGGCAATTCCACCACTGCCCCAGGCAGCTTCTTCCAATGCTCCACTCTTTCAGTAAAGAAATTTTTTCTAATATCCAATCTAAACCTCCCCTGGCAACCTGAGCCCATTTCCTCTCATCCTATCGCTTATGAAGTGGGAGAAGAGACCAACATGTGACTCACTACAACCTCCTTTCAGGGAGCTGTAGGAAGCAACATGGTCTCCCCTTAGCCTCCTCCAGCATAAACAACCCCCGTTCCCTTAGCCACTCCCAATAACCCCTGTGCTCCAGATCCTTCCCCAGGTCAATTCCCCTTCTCAGTCACATCACACTGCAGCCCCTCCATGTCTGTCTTGGAGTGAGGGGACCAAACCTGACCCCCAGATTCAAGGCATGGCCTCACCAGCCACTCCTCCCCAAGCCTCTAGCGCTGCACGAGGTTGTGACCCAAGCGCAGGACCCAGCACTTGGCCTTGTTAAACCCCATGCAGTTGGCTTTGGTTGGTTGATGAAGCCTGGTCCATGTCCCTCTGCAGAGCCTTCCTTCCCTCAAGCAGATCAACACTCCTGCACAACTTGGTGTCACCTGCAAACTTACTGAAGGAGCACTTGATCCCCTTGGGGAGATCATTGATAGGATATTAAATAGAACCAACCCCAGCACTGAACCCTGGGGAACACCACTTGTGACTGGCCACCAACTGGATTTATCTCCGTTCACCACAACTCTCTGGGCTCAGCCCTCCAGGCAGTTTTTTACTGATCAAAGAGTTGGAGGTGGGGTGCAGGCAAGCAGAAGCAACCAAGGGCCAGAAGACAAGACACTGGAGAAATCATTTATTGGCACAGTTGTTCCATTCATATACACCACAGCTCTGTCTCACTGGCATCTGAGTAAGCAGAGGTAAGGGGTTATTGTACAGTGCAAGGGAGAGCCTGCTTCACGCGTTTCAGGCCTGTAGCCTCTGTTCAGCAATATACTTTGTGCTTTAAAAATGAAAAAAAGAAACAACAAAAAAAGCTCTTTTGCTATATTAGTGTTGGAAAATCACGATTCCTCCTACACAGCTATCACACCTCCCCCCAGTAAAAAAAATAAGGATTTTTTCTTCTTCCTTAACGCCTGTGGCTCAATAAAGAAACTTCAATTGTGTGCAAGTCAGCGAAATACCTCTAAGTACCTGCATGAGCTCCCTGCAGCAGACCCAAAGAACATCCCTCGTCTCCATTCAGCACCTGCAGTCCCAAAGCAACTCTGGATGCAGCATCCTTGCCAAGATGTGACCTGCTGCACAGCCAGAGTGGCCCAGCTATGGATCAAAAGTGGTTTGCTCTTTCCAGTGTGCTCCTAGATGCTTGCAGGACATTTGATCAAAGGCTCCTGGAGCTCCAGCCAGGTCCTTCCCTAGGATCAATAATGCCAGACTACAGCAGAAAAAAAATAAAACAGCTGAGGAACAAGTAGTTTAAAAAGCAGCTGAAAGGATGGAGCAAAGCAAGCGATGCACAAAGGACTTGTTGCAGGTAGTAGGGGCCTTAATATGGCTCAGACCAGAGCCAGCCCCACATCAAGTTTATTGGTATTTTCTCATTAACACGTCTAAGTTTAGCCAAGGCACACACTAACATACCCTGCTTGCTTCAGGTGCTAACAGTCAGGCCAACCCACCCATGGGTGCACAAATCACCCCTGGGTGTGACTTCTCAGCAGGGCCCATCTCCATTGCCCCACCAAGTCCCTAGTCCCAGCACAAAGCTACTGCTTCCTGCCCCACCAGTAACAGACTGGGCTGGAAGGAATCCAGGTTAACCCAATACCACAGTGCAAGAGGCCAGCAAGACCTCCAGCAGTCCTTTGAGCAGGGAATGCTCCGCAGCTGCAACCCACCAGGAGCAGAGGGCTTGCAGAGAGCAATTCCACCTCCAGCTCCACCATATAATTAAAAAAACCCAAACCTAAAAACAACAACAAAAAAAAAAAAAAGAAAAAAAAAGATAAAAAGCTTTAATTAAGTAACCTGAAATAGTCTCTTAAACTATAGTCTCTTAGAAGGGGGGGGCTCTGCACCCAACCCACTATCAGTTAAAAGCATTGGGGACTCAGGATTATTTGTGGCTTGACCAAGAGCATTACATCTTCTTCCAGTACTGCTCCGTCCTGGGGATGCCAGCCACAATCTCAGACTCGATGCCGCAGTGGTCCTCTCCTCGGAGGATTTTGAAGAAACCTGGAACCACACCAAGAGCAAACATCAATCTACCCATCGTGTCAAGGAGAATGGGGCAGGGGTTCCCTCTGGCAGCATCTGAGGGTGCCTCACCATTGTCCCCCCAGTCGGTGTTCCAAGAGTTGGCGGCTAGCCAGTATGGAGTGCCGTTGTCCACTCCCCAGCCCAGGATCCGGATCGCATGGCCTCCAACCTGCTCACCAGACACATGCTGGTAGACCCCTGCAAGGCAACATGCCAACACATCAATGGGCACCACGTCTCTCCCCCTGCTTCAGACCACCACCAGCTTGTGAGACGTTCGACAGCAAAGCCCAGAGGCCAACTGAGACCTTTTCTTTGGTTAAACGAGTGATAGGAATGGTTGGACTCGATGATCCAATGGGTCTTTTCCAACCTGGTGATCCTATGATTCTATGAAAATCTGAAGCTCAGTGTAGAGTCTGGAGGAAGGACTGATGCCAAGCATCAGCTCAGCACGCAGAACACCCAGAGACACTTTGCAAGGATCCCAAAGGTGGCACATCCTAAGCAGTTCAGAACATGGAACTGGGGCCAGACCAGGAGACCCACCAGCCAGGATTTTGCCTAAAATCCTAGCTGATGGTTTCAGCTGCAATTCTGGGGCTCCCCTCGTTGGGGCTTCCCTCTGAGCTGGTCACAATCATCTATTCATAGAATCACCAGGTTGGAAGAGAGCCACCGGATCATCGAGTCCAACCATTCCCATCAATCACTAAACCATGTCCCTTAGCACCTCATCCACCCGCCCCTTAAACACCTCGAGGGAAGGCGACTCAACCACCTCCCTGGGCAGCCTGCTGCAGTACCCAATGACCCTTTCCACGAAAATTTTTTTCCTAATGTCCAACCTAAACCTCCCCTGGAGGAGCTTGTGGCTATTCCCTCTCATCTTGTTCCCTGTCGCTTGGGAGAAGGGGCCAGCACCCTCCTCTCCACAATCTCCTTTCAGATAGTTGTAGAGTGCAATGAGGTCTCCCCTCAGCCTCCTCTTCTCCAGCCTATAAACCAATGGAAACAGGAGATGGTATCTGTCCGTGTTCTTGCAACACCAGATACAAAAATGTGAACTTGTGATCTCCTTTCAGACCCGAGTAGATGCACACTGGCCGCACAAGACAGACCCTGTGGATGAAGCAGGAAATACGGCTCCCTTGGTGCTGATGCTCACCAGATTTGTACATCAGGAAGTCCTCATAGACAATAAAGGCTCCTTCCACTGGGCCATTCTTGTAGATCTCAGCCATGATTTCTTTCTCGCTGCGAGGGACACCATAGGACGTGATGCCTAGGAAGGAAAAAACCAAACAGTCCCGCAACTAGTATGGCATTGTCAGGCTACACAGGTCTTGGATGGTGACAGCCTGGCATGTCCATGCAAGAAGCCTTCTTCATTCAAAGGTGAAATTCAGACCCAGCTGCTCCTGAGATACCTAGACAGGGTAAGTGGACTCCAGTCCCCCTTCCATTCAACTGAGAAGTCTTACTCTGTACCTGAAGATCTATTCCATGCAGCTTCAAAGGAAATGAAAGGTTTCCCCTTGTACATCCTCATTTCCCAACCAAACCAAATTACTCAGGGTTAAAGCAAATCTCCAAGAAGCAGCCATTCTATCCTACTGGTACAGGGCTGGTGATCACCAAAGAGTAGGAAAGAGGTGGCTTTGACATCAGACTCCCACAGGACTCAACAACATGCTCTTCAACCCAGGCATATGTACCACAAAGACTCCAATCAGTTCCCTTGTCTCAGGTGAGACTCAGCAAATGCAAACTATGCATCTGCCAGGCTCACACTTACTCCAGGACCACCCATTCTGAAACCACAGAAAATAAACAACATAAAAGAGCTTTGGAAGAGGTCTAAACTCACCAACCCCGGTGAGCTACCACAAGGAGCAATGTCAGAGGCCACATCCCTTACCATAGTGCTTGTCCTCCTTGTATGATGGTGAGTAGCCAGGTTCACAGTGCCGGCTGCACCTGGGGGTTTCACCTCCCTCCCCAGTGCATGGTGGCCGCGAGCCATTGACGTGGTGCTCACAGGGTGGGATGGAGTAGGGACGGCAGCCTGTCGAGGACAGAGGTGAGATAAACTCGCTGTCCCAAATCACCCGTGTGCCCCACAGCCATGTTGGAGAAGGCACCAAACGCCTCAAGAGAGGGTATGACCTTTTTGACCCAGAAACTCCACAGATCAGTGGAAGGCAAGCAAGAGTAGGCCCATCATTGACAGATGATTAATCCCTGCATCAGTAATAGGTTTCCCTCTGGTCCTGCTTCCCACCATCCTCAGACAACGTAATAGAAAAGATGGGAACATGAACCAACTCATGACCATGTCAAGAGGAAACAGAGGTTTCCAGTCTGGAAGTTGAGAAGGAAACATGTCAAGGAGACTTCTGTCCTCATCCAAAACGTATTGAACTGGTCCAAAACCAGCAAAAAAAAAAAAATTCACAGCCCCCTTCATTCCTGCTATTGAAGCAGGTGCCTTGTTGGTTGTTAGGTCTGGCTACTGTGCTTCCTTCCTGGGTGGGAATTCCTGCTCTAGATGCTGTTCAAGGAGCTTTTTCAAAAGAGGAGCCATGGGGACAGGAGCAACCAGCTGGGCTAAGCAGAGGTGTTTGGACCCAACTCCAGAGGAGGGAGCAGCTACAGGGATGCAGACCAGAAGAGAAGCACCCTGAACTTGTAACCAATCAGAGATGATCCTCTTCATTTTCACAAGGGTATCTGCCAGGACTTACCTACATGGGAGTCATAAAGGCCCCCAGACACGAGGCCCCTCTCAGTCCAGTATCGCCAAGCACCAGAGGGGTAGCCACCATTGCACCTAGAGAAAGAAGCAGCAGTTCCAGCTCCAGTGTCCACAGAGCCATCCCCTTTTGAGGGAGGAGAGGGAAAGAGAGACAGCTGAAGGGAAGCTTTCGGTACACTGTTCCTTGTTAAGTCTCTCCCTGCCTTCCTCAGGACTTCTGGGCCTCGAGACATTGAAGCCTTGGGGCAAGAAGGTACTAAGAGTATTCATGCCTCTAAATCCCAAATCAATGGTGTCTCCCTGTCTTCGAGCCTCTTCACCAGGTCCCTGGTCAGCCTCTGCTGCCAGGAGCAACAGCCACACAAATTGAGTTAGGAGTTAGGTCTCCCAACAACTGCAAAAGCCCCAGTCGAAAGGCTTGTGCCTAAAAAAATGAGGCTTTAGGGTTATTAAAAGATCCATTACTTGGCTCAGGCAGCTGCCAACTATGTATGGATAAGCATCACTATGTGCTTGCCCTCCCTACAGTATCCATCATTATCCACCTACTGCTAGGAGTAGGACGTGGCTGGGAGGGACTTTCAGGTCACACTGTCACTTTTAATTTCCCACCTAACGCCAGCGTCTGCAGCACAAACCACTGGTGGAGTTTCTTGCTTATTAGGGAGACTAGGAAGACTGGGCTGAAACCATCCACATCTTTGGGTTGTGTCCTCACTCCTCCCAACCACCTTTAAAGTGCACAACAACCAACAGCATCTCACCCCATGCCACACTCGAAGCCGCAGCACGACAGCAAATCCTCTGCTGAGACCTCCACGCTCACCTTGGCGTTTGTGTGAACACAGATTCTGTCCGAAATCGCTTCTACTGCACCAAAAGCCTGTGGGCAGCCCCAAAAACCCAACAGAAGACCATTAGAGCGGTCCAGGGGAAAGAAACCAGGCAAGCTTCTAGCAATAAGTGCAGCAAGCATGAACCTGGCTAGGAGAAGCCCACCAAGAAGCTCAGACACTGCAAGATCCCCCATGTATGCAATTCAGTAACAAACAACAGTACATGTTTTGGACAGCAAACCTTAAACCAGCCACGCTCTTACCCAGCAAGAACCACAAGAGCCCTGGTCTCTTATCTCACTGATGGTAGGACAGTTGGGCCACTGTGTCCGTGAGTCAAAGTTATCAGGCAGCTCCATATCTGCAGCAAAATCTACCCTGCAAGCGAGAAGAGGGAAGTCTTGTTATAGGAACACCACTGTTACAGGACTGGGTGCACAGGACTCTCCAGCCTCCTCTGAAGGTGACCTGGAAGACAAGTGCTCTTGTCGCTTGCTTACTGAAGGAGAATAAATACTTTTGAAGTCCTCAGATTAGGTCAGCAGCTCCTCCAGTGTTTTGAACCTCAAGGAGTATAAGTTACACAATTGTTCAAGTACCTGGCAGGACAGAGGATGGATGTTCTGTCCATGCATGATCCTGTACTTAACTCCGTGCAAGATGTCCAACAGGCTGCACATAAGGGAACCTCACCCACTCCAGCTACACCAGGAGCATCTACCCAAGCTTTTACAGGGTCCTCATCTTCTCCCAGCACTCACCTCTCAGGGAGCTTGGGTCCACCCAGGAAGGTGCCACACAGCTGCTTTACATAGCTCATGTCAGCATTGTAGAAGTTGTGCCCTGCCTGCGAAGAGATACAGAGCAATGGGACATGACTCTCCATAGTCAAAAAGTGCACTGCTGAAGCCAGCTTGGTGTTTCTGGTCTCCCTCAAACCCAATCGGTATCTCACACACACTACAAAGCCAAGAGGCCTAGAGCCAAGCTGCCTATGGACACAGAACACAGCCCCTTCCAGGATCAGAGCATCATGACCAGTAAGCTAAAGTCTAGCTCCAGGCTTTGGCGACAGCAGCCTGGCCGAGGGTCACCAATACAACTCGACACTTGCTGCTTGTTTCCAGCCTCCCACAGTCTCCTCTCCTCTTGGCATTGCTCCTTGTCTATGAGTTTTTCAGTGCTCTGCTCCAAAGGGGAGGAACTCTAGAGTTACTGTCACTGCATAAATCCCTGATGGCATCAACTCACTAGGGAAGTCAACTGGGCCCAAGGCTGGTTTGATGCAACCACCATGGCGAGACTCACAGAGCTCTGCTACCGAGTCCCACAGAGAGACTTTCGAGCAGTGCATGAGAAGGAAACACAAAACAAGACAAAAAAGCAACACAGTACTCACCTTCCAGGTGGTATTGAGTTTGTTTATGTGGTTGACCAAGTCGCTGGAGAGCGGAGGGTAGTAAGGAACGCTGCGGGCATTGGCAAAGGCCACCAGGACACACAGGATGGACACAGGCAGCCACATCTTGGCTACAGAATGGGACACTCCACCTGCAGCCAGATTTGAACATCACTGTAAACCTTCCCAAGGCAGGCTTGGACCGCAAGCAAGGGCTTGGGAGAAGAACCATCTTGGCAAAACATGGGAAGATAAAACACGTGGCTGCACAAAGTCCATCCCAATTTACCCTAACAGCTGGGAGAGACGCAGGAACAGATTAATAACTCTTTCCTGCAGCTCAAAAGAAATCAAACAAGGCAACCCTGTTCAGCTGACCGCTGCAGGATTAGTAGTGGCAGTAAAGTCTCTTTTGAAGTGGATCCAAAGGATCGAATTTGGAGGGTATTAAAATCTGTGTTTACTTCCACAATACTGGAGATTAAGGACTAGAGTGAAGGAATAGGTAATTCCTTCCACCGTGGCAAACTGCAGGCAGGGCTGCAGCCCCAGTGACTTGTGCCCTGCCTCAGCGCAGCGCTATCGTGTCAAATCACGTTTTTGGGCTTTATGGCCTTATTTTGTTCAGCCCATTTCCCTGGAGAGTCTGGTGGGGTCAGAGCCCTGAGGTAGGGACTCCTTGCCCATGCAGAGAGTCTGTGCACACCAGAGCTGCCTGCGCTGTCCTCCCAGTGGGACTTTCCACCAGGGAGGCTGGGAAGGCACATGTGGAGCACCAGTGAAGTCCCAGTTTGGGGAACAGAGGCACAGGGAAAATCCAGGAGCATGGCAAGAGTGCGCCGCAACCTCCCGCGTGGGAGCACAACATTCACCCAGTCCAAAGACGTGCCAGGGCTTGGTGGTTTATCTGCTCTCCTGCCTTCTTTAAGCTAACTCACACAACTCCAATTTAACCCCCAATGCCAGCAGCCACTGATTCCTCAGTGTTCTTATGCTCAACTCAGACACGCAGCCAGGCCAAGAGCTGCTCGACCTCTACAACCATGCCAGGGTACCCCTCCTTCTCTTCCAAAACATCCCAGCTCCTCTTCCAACAACCCCACATCCACTCTGACAAGCTCTGATCCCGGTGAGCAACACAAGGCCTCGGATACTCCATGGCAGCCTGAGCAGCAGAGATATTTAGGCTCTAATTCCTACTCATCTCAGTGAGCTGAATGTGTAATCACCTTTGCAAGCCTGAGCTTAAGCTTTTCTAGGCAAATGCACCCGGGCAGCCGGACATGCAGCTCTATGGGGAGACACACACATTTCCATGCAGGCTGCCTCCACCCACTCACAGCCAAGTTTAGCCTTTCCAGAGGAGAAAACCCAGCAGGAATGTCCTACTTTCTGCCAGTGACAAGCCCAGGCGGCTGCAACTAACTGTATAAAGAGGCTTTTTTTCCTTCCCTCTTCTTTCACCATTTATGTTTCTTCCTGCTCTCCATGCCTTCAGCAGGATGCTCAGCCCAAAAGCTAGTTCAATTTTAGCAGCACAGGCATCCTCCTACTCCCAAATCTCACCTCTTGGAAGGGGTTTTGTGCATATCTCTGTTCTTAGAGGTTTCTCCCAGACAAAGGAACAAGGGACACTCTGGCACTGCTGGTGTACCTGCTGTGCTCCTCTGCTAACACAGGTTACACCCAGAGAAACAAATATACATTTATGTGGCTTTTTTTCCTTTGTGTCCCTTCAACATGGCCATAGGAAGCCAACAGGTGACCAGTATGAGCTAAAATACCTTTTCTAACGAAAGTTCTTCTAAGAAAAAGTCAACACAAAACCAAATCAAACCAAAAAACTCCCTTATTTCCTGCAGTCAGCTTTGTATTTTCTGTAGCACAGGAGGGAGGTGTTTTTGAGGCCAGAAACCACCTGATACACTTTTTGTTTTCACCAGGGTGTTTGTCAATTTGCTGACATGCTGAAACCCGTCCCGCAAAGCCTCCTGCATGGATATGGTGCTTGCACCAAGCTCTTGATGGACAGACATTGGAGATCACACATCCTCAGGTTACCAGACCACACTGGCTGTAGGCTGTGAGCTCCAGGCAACCTGAGACCAAACTGAAAAAAGATACCAGGCTGTTTTCCCTCTGGCAGGCGCTTGTCTTTAATGCTCTGCTGCATTACACCCACCCTGTGGCACGGCTGAAGCAGAAGCAGTGAGATGTAACCCATCACAACCCAAATAGTTGGGAGCCAGTCAGTCCTTTCAGCAAAGCCTCTTCCCAAGTCTCCTATGGACATGAAGTTTTTCTGGGGAGACGATACTCTCAGCTGGATGGCACAGATTATCCTAAGATCTGCGTGAAGGAGGAAAATAAAATCCTCAGCCTCATAGGGACAGATGTTTAAGCAGGGCCTGTTGCAACAGGACAAGAGGGAATGGTTTTATATTAAAAGAGGGGAGATTCAGACTGGATAAAGGAAGACATTTTTTACAGCGAGGGTAGTGAGGCACTGGCACAGGTTGCCCAGAGAGGTTTTTGATATCCCACTGCTGGAAACTTTCAAGGTCAGGTTGGATGGGGGCCCTGCAGGCTGATACTCTGTGCCATCCAGCTGAGAGTATCCCAAGACCCTGGGTGAAGAAGAAAGGGAAATCATCAATCTCATGCATTTTTTTCCTCCCTACCCACCACAGCTTCAGCAAGCGCCCTCTGTACAGCAAATCTAGAGAGTGCGGGCACGGGACTTGCAGGACCAATTGCCACCGACAGCAAGTCACGTGCAGCTGGCAGCACGCCGACCCCAGCAGCGACGCAGCAAGTAGGAAAAGGCTGCTGGTTTCCACCATCACCCCCCTTCGCCTGCAGATACAAACAGTAAAACGCTTCCTGTAGCAGCGTTATCACGCACATGCTTTCCCCACTGCTGCTATCTCAGAAACACATACCTCCCTCTCCCTAAAGCTTCAGGCTATTTTAAATACCACCAAAAGGGCATCACCAAAACCAAATTCACATAACAGCTGCTGCACTTGACAGATTATCTGCCCATCTTTCTGAACGGTGAACAGCCTAAACCAATTTCTGCTGGAGCCCCTGGAGATCATAGGATGGTTTGGGCTGGAAGGGATCTTAAAGCCCATACAGTTCCATCCCCCCTGCCATGGGCAGGGACACCTTCTACTAGATCATGTTGCTCAAAGCCGCAACCAACCTCGCCTTGATCACCTTCAGGGATGGGGCATCCATGACTTCTCCAGGCAACCTGTGCCACTGCCTCACCATCCTCACAGTAAAATATTTCGTCCTAATCTAAATCTCCCCTCTTTCAGTTTTAAAGCATTACCCCTTGTCCTATCACTAATACTCCCTGATAAAAATCTCTTCCCTTTGCACACACCCATGTCTCTGGAGGTGCTTCACAGCTTCAGGATAACCTGTGCAGACAGCCTTTGCAGGGTTATGTCCCACCACAGCCTGTTAGCTTAAAAATAGAAATAAAGTTTGGTAGGTAGACTTCCTAAGACATAGCAGCTTCACCTCAGCAAACTCTTCAGATCACAGGAGGATGACCGGGGCTTGCAGAGAGACCCTTGAGCTTCCCTACCTCCTCTTGGGCTGCGGCAAAGTCCTCTGCTTTGGGATCTGAAGTAATTTCTTGAAGGATGAGCAAGAAATAACTCCAGAAAGCTGGTACCCACTAGTGCACCTGACCCTGGGCAGGACTTCTAATTTAGCCAGCTTGTTACTTGAGGAAAGGGAACTTGAGCCACTTGAGTGCAGCCCTTGAGCCCCTTTCTGAGCCAGTGAGGAGGAAGCACTGAGGCTGAAAGCTCTCATACAGAAGCTGTTTCGAGCAGCTGCAGTGTGCGAGGGAGGAGAGCATCTGAAGCGAGATGGCCGCAGCTGGAGCTGCACCACCCACCCACAGTGTGCAGAGCGGAGGGGAGGAAGCAACATCACCCAGGTGCCTTTCTCCACCCCTCCTGATCTCATCAGGAGATCTTGAAGCCAGAGGCTGCCTGCTTTCCCAAGGAGAGGGCTCCAATTATTTGGACTACCTAACGCCAGGGTCCTGCTCCCTCTTCCCAGCAGCTAAGGGAGATGCACAGGACCCACCACACAAAATCCATCTGTAGTTCATTGATGCAGGGTCTTACCATGAAGGTCTTCCCCACATCAGCCAGAAATCAAAGCCCACAAGTCCCACTGGGCATTTCTCTGCACAGTCAAAGAAAACCTGAGCCCAAACCAGGCTATTCAAAGCCCAGCTCACATGACTCAGGCTAGGCAGGTCAGGCCATGAGATAAGTCACAGCTCTGAGGCACCTCTCAGCTTTTACACTGTCTGGGCCAAACCCCTCCAAGCACAGATGGAGGCACCTACACACCCTCTTCACACAGTCCGAAGAAGATAAAAGCTGAGCCACTCTCACAGTTGTAAAACCCCCATCCCTCCAAGGGGAGAGATACTCAGTAAAGCCCAAGTCATGTGTCCTCCTCCAGCAAGCAGCCCTTTGCCCAAGCCCAGAGCTTTGTACCTTGTTCTGGCTGCCAGTATTTGTGCGTGACTCTCAGCCACAATAAAGCCAGCCCATGCACAAAGCAATCCAGCTCAGCTTGCTGTGCTGCCAGCTTAGCTTGGTGGCCCCACGGGCATGCACCAAACTCATGGCCTGGTGACTTCATTATAGCCACAACTGCATTACCAAAGCTTCATCCTTCTGGTCTTTGAAAGCAAAAAAAAAAAAAAAGAAAAGCATTTGCTGCTCTTCCCCCACCCATTCCTTTCCAAACCATCAGCACAGGTTTGATATCTGAGAAAACAAACGCACCTTGAGACAAGCTGCAGTGCTCACTTCTACAGCTTGTGTTCACTGAAAGTGCAAGATTCCTCCCAAATGGAGCTGCACTGATTTTTTATTTTGCTCTTACAGACCACTCCATCAACCAGAGTCTTGCACAAGACCTTGGCTGCTGCAGCAGACACCCTGCGCCACTGAACTGCCCTGTCACCATCCGCATCCTCAAATCTTTGCTTCATACACAAGTGATCACTGCTGTATCGTGCCCGAGCTCGATATATGGATAAGAGACACACTGCGTGCCAGACTGGCGTGAGGCAGCTTTTATCCAGTGCCATCTCCAAGCCACAGTCCTGGTGCCAGACCCAAGCTCAGCCGTGCATCACGGGATCTTCCCAGAAGCACTTCAGTGCGTGCCAAACCAGCCTCCTTAGGGTCAGCTGACAAGCACAGCTGGTTTTTTTTTCCGTCTCCATCATGAAAACAAGGTTTCCTCTCCTTCACTGCCACTAAGAGAAAGGTTTGCTGTTTCTGAGACGCGCTCAGGGTTAATGGCATTTTCCCTGCAACAAACCTCGCCTATAGCTGAGACACAGAGCATCTCTCTTGCACCCACATGATCAAAAATACCCCAAAATGCTGCAAGAAACCATAGGAGGAACCGCAGCTGTAGGGGCAGGGTTGTGGTAGCACAGGGCTGCGGATCTCTGTGCACGGCTGAGGACCGGGGAACCCCTGCAGGTGCAGGATTGGGGTCACCTCACAAGGTGCAGGGCTGGAGATCCCCCCTTGCAGGGCTTGGGGTGGGGGGATGGAGTGCCCCTGTGGGCACAGGACTGGGGTCCCTCTGCAGGGCTGGGGTCCCCCTGCAGGCACAGGGCTAGGTGGTCTCCCTGCAGGGTGCAAGGCTACAAGCCCCCCCCCCCCATAATGCAGGGCTAGGAGCCCCCCTACATGGCTGGGGGGCAAAGGGGGCTGGAGTACCCCTGTGGGCACAGGACAGGGGTCCCCCACAGATGTACGGCTAGGGGCTCCCCATAGATCAGGGCTGGGGATTTCTATGCATGGCTGGGGGCGGTACAAGGGGGGTTGGATTACCCCCGTGGGTGCAGGACTGGGGTCTCCCCCATGGGGCGGGGCTGGGGATTTCCCTGCATTGCTGGGAGGGGCTGGAGCCCCCCTAGGGGCACAGGAGTGGGGTCCCCTAAAGATACACGGCGAGGGGTCCCCCCATAGTGCAGAGCTGGGGACTTCAGTGCACGGCTGGGAGGGGCTGGAGCATCCCTGCGGGAACAGGACTAGGGTTCCATGGTGCAGAGCTGGGGTCCTCCCCCCGCATGGCTCAGGTGTGTGGGGTCCCCTGGCAGGGCTGGGGTCGCCCCTCCCCGCCCAGCATGCTCCCCGCTTACCTGCCCCTCGCCGCCCTACAGCCCCGCGGCCCCCCAGCACCTTAAGCCCGTCCCCGCTCCGCCCCGCGGCTGAGTCACCCCGCACCGCCCCCAGCGTGACTGCATCCTGCCTGCTCCCCGCCTCCAGGCCGCCCTCTGCCAGCCTCCATCCGTCTCACCTGCATCCCTCCTCCATCCTGCCTCCATCCCCCCTGCATCCCTCCTCCATCCTGCCTCCATCCCCCCTGCATCCCTGCTCCATCCTGCCTCCATCCCCCCTGAATCCCTCCTCCATCCTGCCTCCATCCCCCCTGCATCCCTCCTCCATCCTGCCTCCATCCCCCCTGCATCCCTCCTCCATCCTGCCTCCATCCCCCCTGCTTCCCTCCTCCATCCTGCCTCCATCCCCCCTGCTTCCCTCCTCCATCCTGCCTCCATCCCCCCTGCATCCCTCCTCCATCCTGCCTCCATCCCCCCTGCATCCCTCCTCCATCCTGCCTCCATCCCCCCTGCATCCCTCCTCCATCCTGCCTCCATCCCCCCTGCATCCCTCCTCCATCCTGCCTCCATCCCCCCTGCATCCCTCCTCCATCCTGCCTCCATCCCCCCTGCTTCCCTCCTCCATCCTGCCTCCATCCCCCCTGCATCCCTCCTCCAGCCTGCCTCCATCCCCCCTGCATCCCTCCTCCATCCTGCCTCCATCCCACCTGCATCCCTCCTCCAGCCTGCCTCCATCCCCCCTGCATCCCTCCTCCATCCTGCCTCCATCCCCCCTGCATCCCTCCTCCAGCCTGCCTCCATCCTGTCTCCATCCCCCCTGCATCCCTCCACCATCCTGCCTCCATGCCCCCTGCATCCCTCCTCCAGCCTGCCTCCATCCCCCCTGCATCCCTCCTCCAGCCTGCCTCCATCCCCCCTGCATCCCTCCTCCAGCCTGCCTCCATCCTGCCTCCATCCCCCCTGCATCCCTCCACCATCCTGCCTCCATGCCCCCTGCATCCCTCCTCCAGCCTGACTCCATCCCCCCTGCATCCCTCCTCCAGCCTGACTCCATCCCACCTGCATCCCTCCTCCATCCTGCCTCCATCCCCCCTGCACCCTCCACCATCCTGACTCCATCCCACCTGCATCCCTTCTCCAGCCTGCCTCCATCCCACCTGCATCCCTTCTCCAGCCTGCCTCCATCCCACCTGCATCCCTTCTCCAGCCTGCCTCCATCCCACCTGCATCCCTTCTCCAGCCTGCCTCCCCTGGCAGAGCTTGAGGCCATTCCCTCTCGTCCTGTCCCCTGTCACTTGGGAGAAGAGGCCAGCACCCTCCTCTCCACAACCTCCCTTCGGGTAGTTTTAGAGAGCAATGAGGTTTCCCCTCAGCCTCCTCTTCTCCAGGCTAAACACCCCCAGCTCTCTCAGCCGCTCCTCATAAGGCCTGTTCTCCAGCCCCTTCACCAGCTTTGTTGCTCTTCTCTGGACTCGCTCCAGAGCCACAACATCCTTCTTGTGGCATCCCTCTGCCGTCCTGTCTCCATTCCACCTGCATCGGTGGATTAGAAGCTGGTTGGAGCGTCATATTCAGAGAGTAGTGGTCAATGGCTCAAAGTCCAGAGGGAGATCTGTAACTAGTGCTGTCCCTCAGGGATCTGTACTGGGACCAGACCTGTTTGATTTCTTCATCAATGATATTGACTGCGAGATCAAGTGCACCCTCAGCAGGGTTGCAGATGACACCAAGCTGAGTGGTGCAGTTGCCACTCCGGAGGGATGGGATGTCATCCAGAGTGGCCTGGACAGGCTGGAGAAGTGGGGCTGTGAGAACCTCATGAGGTTCAACCAGGCCAAGTGCAAGGTCCTACACCTGGATCGGGGCAATTCCCAATTTCAATACACGATGGGGGATGATGTGATTGAGAGCAGCTCTGCAGAGAAGGACTTAGGGGTGCTGGTCGATGATGTTGGCTCAACAGGAGCTGGCTTGCAGCCCAGAAGGCCGATCGTGTCATGGGCTGCATCAAAAGAAGCGTGGCCAGAGGCTTGAAGGAGGTGATTCTGCCCCTGTATTTCTCTCTGGTGGGACCTCATCTGCAGTATTGTGTCCAGTTCTGGAATCCTCAACATAAGGAGGATATGGAACTGTTAGAATGGGTCCTGAGGAGGGCTACTAAGATGATCAGTGGTCAGGTGCACCTCCCATACAAGGACAGGCTGAGAGAGTTGGGCTTGTTCAGCCTGGAGAAGAGAAGGCTCCGAGGAGATCTTGTGGCAACTTTCCAGTGCCTCAAAGGGGCTACAAGAAAGCTGGGGAGGGACTGTTCACATAGTCTTGTGGTGATAGGATGAGGGGGAACAGGTATAAACTGGAGAGGGAAAGATTTAGGCTTGACACAAGGTAGAATATCTACACCATGAGGGTGGTGAGGCCCTGGCACAGGTTGCCCAGGGAAGTTGTGGCTGCCCCATCCCTGGAGGGGTTCAAGGCCAGGCTGGATGGGGCCTTGGGCAGCCTGACCTAGTGGGATGTTCCTGCATGTGGCATGGGGGTTGGAACTAGATGATCTTTAAGGTCCCTTCCAACCCAACCAATTCTATGATCTTTTCTCTGTCATGCCTTCATCCCTTTCAATCCCACCGGCATTCCGCCTCCATCCCTCCTCAGTTCCACCTCATGCTGCTTTCTTCCCTCCTCCATCCTGCCTTCATCCCTCCTGCTTACAGAATCAAGAAGAGTTTGTGTTGGAAGGGACCTTTACAGCCAACCCAGTCCACCCCTGCAGTGAGAAGGGACTCAGAGCCCCAGTCAACCTGATCTCAAATGTTTCCAGGGATGGGACTTCTGCTACTTCTCTGGAAGTAGCAGAAGTTTCCTTCTCCAGCCTGCTTTCCTTCTCCTGCCTGCCTGCAGCCTGCATGCATCCCATCTAACTTTCCTCCTCCAACCTGCTTGCACCTCACCACTATCTTGTCTCCATCCCCTGCCTGTTCCACCTCCATCCTGCCAGCATCCTTTGAAGTTTTCATTGGTCTAGCAAGTTTTTACTGTGTTACTGTGTCATTGCTATGTTACTTGAATTTTTAACCCCTATTTTGGCTGATTTTCAGAAAAAGTACGACCATCACAGAGAGGTCATCTGAAGAGTCAGGTTCTAGTTCTGGTCTAAACCAGGAGGATGCTAAAGCTACTGTTTAATGAGAAAGACCATCCCCTTCTTTCCTTTCTCATTCTGTCTGGGAGAAGGTGGGGATAAAATTAATTCTGTACCGCCTTCAGAAATGGACGGATTGCTTGGAATAAAAAATAAAGACTAGTCAGTGAGCAAAAGTCTGCTGGCATGCAGCAGTCAGCATGGAAAACCAAAGCCTGGCAAAGACTGGAAAGAGAATCAGCTGGGACTTATTTCAGATATTTATCCTTAGCAGGAAGAGAGAGCAGCAGGAATGGTCCGTGGTACTTGGTGCTACATGGGTGGAGAAGAAAAGCTATCCTGCAAAGGCCAACTAGATTCAATGCTAGTGTCTGGCTTCTCTAGGCTTTCAGGAAGCTTAGATACTTTATAGGGGCTTAGGCTTTATGGCAGGACACGTGGAGATGCCAAACAGGATAGAATCCTCAAATATTCCCAGATTCATCTGTGGTGCCTGGGCAAGGCTGCTTCAAACTCTACAGCCACGTGACAGCATTCCTGCAAGGTAACAAATGCATCCTTTGGCAGCTGGTGAGATCCTTCACCATCGAGTTTTTATGAGCATTATGCCTCTTATACATATTCTCACATAAGTTGCAGTATTCACATTCTACTTTTCAGAACTTTTGTTACATACTTTCTTTAGAAAATAAGAGACTATACTTCCCTCTCCCGCTGCCATTTATATCTAATAATTTTTTGGTCAAGTTCACATCTTAAACATTGGTTTTTGTTTAGAAGGCTTCTTAATAAAGTCATAAAAAAATAAGATAAATAATATTTAATACACTTAATTATACATCCCAGTATTTAAGCAGTAAAATTGGAGATGATATTGCTGTGTTTAAGTGCATTTATGTGTTGATGTGCTGTGTGCAAATGCCCTTGGACCAGTGCCTGCTTTTACATGTGATTTTTAACCAGCAAAAAGCCTTTGACTATATTTTTATTTATGCTTTGTCAATTAAAATAATAACAAAATGTAAATAAATGGCCTGTAACCTGCCTAACCTCTCTCTGACTCACACAGGATTTTTTTGCTGTGCTTGTGACTGCTTGGTTTTCCAGTTTTCCACATTGCCTGTGAGGTTTTATTGACATAAAACAGAAGCAAAAGAACCGGGTTTTTGTCCTGCCCTTTGATCTAGCTCAGAAGTCCTCAGCACTGCTGGCCATGCAGGTCTGGCATGTGGTGCTAGGGAGCCTGAGTCAGGACATTGCTAACGCTCATTTTCCCAGTAACTTGCTGCATTTAGAATCATAGAACTGCAAGATGGTTTCGGTTGGAAGGGACCTTAAGGATCATCCAGTTCCAGTGCCCATGCCATGGGCAGGGACACATTCCGTTAGATCAGATTGCTCAAAGCCTCATCCAACAACCATTTACCTCTTTATTCCAAATACCTCCTTATTTCCAAACAGGGTTTTTTTGTCTGGAAGTTGCATATTAGCAATTTTAAACGTGCGTGTTGCCTAAAAACCAACTTTTAGTTTGATATGGAGCATTACAGAACCTATCCTTCAGACTGGAGCACCTCATCTATAAGGACAGGCTGAGAGAGTTGAGGTTGATCAGCCTGGAGAAGAGAAGGCTCTGAGGAGACCTTATAGCAGCCTTCAAGTACTTAAAAGGGGTTTTCATGAAAGATGAGGACAGAAATTTTAGCAAGGCCTGTTGCGACAGGACAAAGAGTACTGGTTTTAAATTAAGGGAGGATAGATTTATACTACATATAACGAAGAATTTTTTTAGAATGAGGGTAGTGAAACACTGAAATGGGTTGTGGAGGTGTTGGTGGTCCCATCCCTGGAAACATTTCAGGTCAGGTTGGTTGGTCTGAGCACCCTGATCTGATTGAGGATGTCCCTGCTCCTGGCAAGGGGCTTGAACTGGCTGACCTGTAAATGTCCTTTCCAACCCAAAGCATTCTACAATTCTATGCCAGTGTCCTCATCTCTTTTTCTGAGAGGAGTTGCTGCCTGGTTTTCTCTAAATGCTTTGCTGCTTTTTCAAGAACTGAAAGTATGAACTAAAACTTTGCACGGACTTCTGGTCTTCCGGCTCCTTTTGGGAAAGTGTTGACTTTGTCATCCCCTTTTCAGTCAATTTAGGCCAAAAACATGCCAATTTTTGAAATAAGATGGTTTTATATATACAGCTGAACGTAGCCAGGAAAGTTTCCCCATTAGAGATGCTCTCCCAGGGAGCCTGTAAATTCCTCGTGTACCTGAATAGGCATGAAACAACCCCCTTTTTGGCTTTTGTGGGATTTTTTGAGTGTGTGTCAGAGAAATAAATGGTGTTCGCTCAGGACATGGCAGGCTCCAGCCTTTGGAGGGGAAAAAGCCACTACTACAGGAATGAGATAAGGAAAACTGCCAGGAGGGCAACTTTGTCCCTTGTTAAATCATTGCTTATTGACTCATGTTAAGCAGCAAATAGTTCCTAAGGAAGCTGCTGCAGGAACAATACCTCTAAGTTTAAGAAAATAGTTTCTATGCATATTGATCTCCCACCAAGAAAATAAGAAGCCCAAGAAGACCTAAATAATACAGATGTGGTTTTTTTCACTGCCACAGTTTAAAATCATTATCACTTATGGCAAGGGTAGTAGATGCTGATTTATTTAACAAGCATATACCTTGGGGGTGCTGGTCGACAGCCATCTGAAAGGAGTTTGTAGTCAGGTGTTGGTCTCTTCTCCCAAGTAACAAACGATTAGACAAGAGGAAATGGCCTCAAGTTGTGCAGGGGAGGTTTGGATTGGATATTGGGAAAAATTTCTTTATTGGAAGAGTTGTGGAGCACTGAAAGAGGCTGCCCAGGGTGGTAGTGGAGTCCCCATCCCTGGAGAGGTTCAAAAGCTGTGTAGATATGGCACTTCGGAACACGGTTTAGTAGGTGTGTTGGGCTAACCATTGAACTCAATGATTGTAGGGGTCACTTCCAAACTTAATGATTCTATGATTCTATGATAAGGCACTCAGGAATTAAATTAAATAAGTGGAATAAATTAAGTTAATGAAATAAAACCACATTTTTTTGCTCAAGAGACTTCAAGGATGTGTATTGGCATTTAAATTAAGGATTAGCTATCCTAAATTCGTCACTCATGTCACTTTAGACAACCTATCTGGGTTTTTCAGCTGTAGAACGGAAAGATTCAAAGTGATTCAAAAGGTTAAATCAGATGTACATCTTGTGCTCAAATTTGCAAACTAATCTGTATCCCTAACAGTAATCTCTGGTATCTGTAGATTTTTCAGCTGACTTGTAGACCCTGACAGCAGCAGAACATCTCCTGCGAAGCATCAGTTGGGTTTTGATGGGGTTAATAATGGTTATTAGGGCTGCATCAGCTGCCAAAGCAAATAACTCACCCAGGGGCAACTGGTAAGAAGGATTTTATAAAGCCTGATAAATCCTTGCTGGAAGGGTTAGACAGCAATGTAATTCTCACCTCTCCATAGGAGCTGGGACATCTTGAGAACAATTCTTCACTCTCCAAGCTTTTGACAGCTGCCAGAGTCACTGCTGGAGCACATAGCTTTAAAAAAATTCACTGAAACATGCTTTGGACTGAAGTTGGTTAATTCTTCTGGATTTAGGCTTGTGGGAGCCTAACTAGATTTTTAACCAGATTTTTCTGCCTAGATAGAAAACAAGCTTTGCTGTCCACGTTGAGCAAGAGGCTGGCCAGGCTGCCTCAGGTGCTGGCTGGGCAAGCGAGCTGCCTGCTTCTGTTGTGGATGGGAAGCAAAACACCACAATGCCATGCGGGTGGCCCCTTAACCATGGGAGAGATGTGGGAAGGGTTGTTTTGAGGGCACAGCCTGGCTTTGCAGCTCTGCTCCTTCTCCCTTTGTAGGTCTGGTCCATGTCTAGCCCAGAAACGGCCAAGAAGGAGGCAGCAGCATAAATGCATCAGCAGACCTAAATCCAACACTGAGCCTGGGTTTCCATCCATGCAGTGAAGCAGGTGGAAACTAGGGATCTTGCTGACCTCCCACCCCTATACATCCCTTTTACCTTACACTACTGACATTCCCTAAGAGGTTGAAGGCCCTTTCTGGATCTGGAGGATCCTGCAGCGTTCTTCCCACTGCTCCCGGCAAACCCTTGCAAACTGGGAACTCCAGTTACACAACTTTGGAGCACATGGTGACTCAGACAGGGTCACAGGGAAGTGCGTGACTTCACCAGGAGATGAGTCAGGAAGGGGTGACATGAGCAAAAAGCTTCTTCCCACCACTGCTCGAAAAAATCAAAAGCAGATCTGACTGAGCAGAGAGATGGCAAGGACATGGATCTGTTGAAGGAAGTCCAGAGGAGGCCACAAAGATGATCAGAGGGCTGGAGCGCCTCCCATACAAAGACAGACAGAGAGAATTGGGGTTGTTCAGCCTGAAGAAGAGAAGGCTCAAGGAAGACCTTAGAGCAACCTCTCAGTACTTAAAGGAGGCTACAGGAAAGCTGGGGAGAGGCTCTTTATGAGGGACTGCAGGGATAGGACAAGGACAACCATAGGACATGGTTTTAAGCTGAAAGAGGGGAGATCTGGGTGAGATATTAGAAAGAAGGTAAGGATGGTGAGGCACTGGCCCAGGTTGCCCAAAGAATTGGCTGCCCCATCCCTGGAGGTATTCAAGGCCAGGTTGGATGAGGCTTTGAGCAACCAGATCCAGTGGGAGGTGTCCTGGTCATAACGGGGGGTGGGGGGGTGGAACTGGATGTGCCTTAAGATCCCTTCCAACCAAAACCATTCCATGATTCTACGATTTGTTTGCAGCATCCAGGTGCAAACGTTACTGCTCAGCTGTTCGGTGTGGCCAGACCTTTCTTGCCAGCTCGCCCAGCGAATGTTGGCTGCAGTACTTTTGGAGCCAGGGACAGACCTTTGTGTTTAGCAATCCAGAGTGGATTTTTCCTCCATGACACTGGTGACTCTGGCAGATTTTTGAATCTATGGAAACCTTTTCAGTCCACTGTTTCCCCTTGGAAGGAGTTGTTTTCACCTGCTTTCCAGGCTAGGCCAGCTTCCCAGCTGTCTCCTCATCAGTGAGGGGCTGGTTGAGGCAGTTGTTATGGTCCCAGTTAGATAATGATACACCTCATATGCTTTCCGTATTAGGTGTCAGTCAGGGGGCAGATGCTGCGGTCTCATTTCCCTTTGTGGTACCTGCCTGACTTAGGTCATGCCCCTACCATAACTCAGGAAAGTCAACAGAAGTGGTAAATGCTCAGATCTACACTGCTCTCCCTGGGCACTTGATTTTGACCTCCTCCATCAAGCACTCACTGAGTCCATAGTTTTGAGCCGCCTGGCTGCAATCTCTGTCCTGTCATGTGACAGAAAGCAGGCTCTAACTTTACCCCTGTGCCTCTCTGTGGTCACTGACTGCTCAGATGACAGGTTTGCGTAAGAAAAGCCAGGGATGGGGACAGCGTTTCTTCAAAAAGAAACCACCAGTATTCTCAGAGGAGGAAATCCACTGGAAAGAAGAAGTGAGAAATATGCCGGGGCAATGACAGAGACAGAAAATTTTGCATCCAGAGCATTTTTCTGTGGCTGCTGGACAGAGGAACAGATAAAGCAACCACCCCCTCCTTTTTTGTGTCTTTTGCTTTTCTTCAGGACCACCATGTCTGCACCTTCCATTAAGAGCAAGTTTGACAACCTGATTTTACAGGACAAGCTCTGGGCACAGCATTTTGGGGGAATGTTTTAACAACTTTGCCTTCGTCTGCAGGCTCAAAGGTTGGCCGTGGCCAAGACAAGACACAGAATCACAGAATCACAGAATCACAGAATCACCAGGTTGGAAAAGACCCACCGGATCGTCGAGTCCAACCATTCCCACCAATCCCTAAATCATGCTCCTAAGTACCTCATCCACTCTCACCTTAAACACCTCCAGGGAAGGTGACTCAACCACCTCCCTTGGCAGACTGTTCCAATGCCTAACCACCCTCTCTGTGAAGAATTTCTTCCTAATCTCAAGCCTAAATCTCCCCTGGCGGAGCTTGAGGCCATTCCCTCTCGTCCTGTCCCCTGTCACTTGGGAGAAGAGGCCAGCTCCCTCCTCTCCACAACCTCCCTTCAGGTAGTTGTAGAGAGTAATAAGGTCTCCCCTCAGCCTCCTCTTCTCCAGGCTAAACAACCCCAGCTCTCTCAGTTGCTCCTCATAAGATTTGTTCTCCAGCCCCTTCACCAGCTTCGTTGCTCTTCTCTGGACTCGCTCCAGAGCCTCAACATCCTTCTTGTGGTGAGGGGCCCAGAACTGAACACAGGACTCAAGGAGCGGTCTCACCAGTGCCGAGTACAGAGGGACAATAACCTCCCTGGACCTGCTGGTCACGCCGTTTCTGATCCAAGCCAAGATGCCACTGGCCTTCTTGGCCACCTGGGCCACTGCTGGCTCATGTTCAGTCGGTTGTCAACCAGCACCCCCAGGTCCTTCTCCTCCTGGCAGCTTTCCAGCCAGGTTTCTCCTAGTCTGTACCTCTGCTTAGGGTTGTTGTGCCCCAAGTGCAGGACCCGGCATTTGGCCTTGTTAAACCTCATGCCGTTGGTCTCAGCCCAGCAGTCCAGCCTGTTCAGATCCCTTTGGAGCCTCCCGACCCTCCAGCAGATCCACACCTCCACCCAGCTTGGTGTCATCTGCAAACTTGCTAAGGGAGCACTCGATGCCTTCATCCAGGTCGTTGATAAAGACATTAAACAGGACTGGACCCAGGACTGAGCCCTGGGGAACCCCACTTGTCACTGTCCTCCAGCTGGATTTAACCCCATTTCCCACCACCTTCTGGGCCCGGTCATTCAACCAGTTTTTCACCCAGGAGAGTGTGCGCCTGTCCAGGCCAGAGGTGACAGTTTCCGAAGCAGAATGCTATGAGAAACTGAGCAAGGTGGGCAGCTGGGCTTTTGGCTGAAGGGTTTTTCTCATACACTTAAGTGAGTCTTCCCTGCAGATACATGTTTTGGAGTTGGAGGATGGACTGGCCAGGGAGGGGCTGTACTTGTTGTTCTCTATTGAAAAAGAATCATAGAATCATAGAATTACCAGGCTGGAAAAGACACACCGGATCATCGATTCCAACCATTCCTATCAATCACTAAACCATGCACTCCCAGGCTTGTATCTCCATCTCTTCATCTCTCCTGCAGCATGAAATACACATTGTGAGGGGATTCCTTCAGCCAAAATGCTTATCCAGCATTGTGTTTGTATTTGGTAAATGATAGAGGAATGAAGGCTGTGTCTTACACATGCACAATTCAGGTTCAGGAACGTTTCAGTTCCTCTGCAGAGCTATTTTCAGTGTCCACTCAGTGTAAGAGAAACCAAGGCATAAATGATCCATCCCATGGTAAGCCCAGATGGAGATATTCTTGGCCCACGGCAAGCACTGCTCCAACCACTTGAGACAAGGCTCTGCACCTTCTCCTGCCTGCAAAGCTAGAAGGGTTGCTGCCTCCTTGGCAGGAAGAGAAACCTCCCAAGATCCCTTGGAAATGGGTGGTGTTTGGTGCTCTGGTGAAAGGTTATCTCACCAGGCACCCTGCCAAGCTGACGTGTTCCTCTCTGTCACATGCCGCTGGCCACTCGAGACCTGTTTTCTCCTGGTAACCCTGTTTTCCCCTCTTCTTGGCTTTGTTTATACACGAGCCTCAAGGGGGAAATGGAAATAGGAGGAGTACTGGTGGGACTGGAAATCAGGGTCACTCCTGAGGAGCTGGGGCAGGAAGGGCAAAGCATTGGGAGGGTTTTCTGAGGGTCAGCAGTGGTGAGAGTCTATGGACTGGGTGAGATGGGTATCTAAAGGCAGCCTGGGCTTTTTTCAGATATGAGGGAAACTGGAAGCACGTTTTACTTCATTTTAATTTATTTATAAAAATTGTGCAGGGCAAGGAAGTTTCCCACGGGCAGAAGGGACGACCCTGTGCAGAAGGACACATTGTGCCATCCATCCTAGCAGGATCCCACTGGAGACCTCTGGGTTTGCTGGATGAGGCCAGACTAGAAGGGAAACCAGTCTGGTTCAGTCTGCGCTGGTTTTTGATGCCATCTCGTGGTCTGTGAAGGCTTTACAAAGGGTTATGCCTGGAGCAGATTTGCTTGGCTAAGCAGAAAACTGCAGTCAGCCAGCTCCTACTGCTGCTTCCCAGGGCATCATGAAAGCTGTCTTTGACCCCATCCATTTGAACAGGTCTCATTCTAGAGGATGGTTTCCATCACCTCATCCCATGTCTGTTTGGGAATTGCCATCCTGGATACCTCTAGGGAAATGGGCTACCTCATCCCCATGTCATGTTAAGCTCCCATGGGGCAAAGTCCCTCACCCCAGCATCCCAAGGGAGTGGGGGCAGATGAGAAGGGAGGGTGTGTCCCAGCTTCAGCCCTAAGCCTTTACAGAGATTGTCATTGCCCTCTGTCCCTACAAAGCAGGCTGAGATGGTTCTCTCCTCTTTCTGCTCCTCCCTAAAAGAAACAAAGGCAGATCCCCTTCAGTAGGAAGGACAGGAGGTGATGAGATACTGGAGCCTCAGCATATTTTTCTGTGTCTACAGCAGAGATTGAATCAAATCCCAGTTTAATGGCACCATTGTCAGCTGCTCAGGCTGGAAACAGCCTTGTTGCACAACATTTAGCAAGTATTTACCCTCACAGAAGCTGGTGGGAGCATTTAAAGTGCTTGCTGGCAGCTAAATAAAGCAATTGCAGAGCCCTGTTTTATCACAGCACAGAAAGAAAAAAAATCACATCAGAAACTAAAATGCAAGGTCTGTGTGCATCAAGAATGAGCAGGAAGCTGAGCATCATAGAATCTCCATGATAAAGAGGATTCAACCTCTGTTGCTGCAAGCCCGGGTGCCCAAGAGTTGCCCACGCACTGAGGTGTTCAGTAGAACTCACTTGTGAGGATGCTCAACATCTACAGCCACAGAGATCTGGGCAAGTACCTTCTGGCTGGTATAGATAAGGCTTCCAGACAGGAACAAATCTTACAAAGGGATGCAAAAAAGCAAGGAGTAAGATGTAGCTATATGCTGTCCATTCTCACTGTGAGGGCTTTGGAGCGGTTTTGAATGTTCTCCTCTTACTGCACAGGATAGTGTGCAGGTGTCAAAACTGTTCTAGGTACTTAAATGCACCCATCTTGCTTTCATCAACAAGAATTCCCATTTTAGGGTGATTGTCCCTGTGGTTTCAGAAGGACAATATTGAGGGACAGGAGGAGAAAAAATTGCTTTGGACCATCTCCTGGGCAAAAGAAAAGTGACATCAGCTCATCCTGGAAATCTCTGCTTGGAGGTGAGCATTGTGAAGGTTTGGGAGGCAGTTCTCCAGCACAAGGAAAATGAGACCAGCTAGACATGAACACCGGTGCTAGTGACATAAAAATTATCAGCAGAGCAAGAGCAATTCAACAAATGATGAGCAGCCTCCCAGCTTTACACTGGAATTACCTCAGGGAATACATGAGAGCATCTCAGAAAAGCCACATCAGGATGGAGGCAGCTGCAGGTTTTCTCCCATGGTTGATTTACAAGGTCTCTCTACCCCACTGCCTCACCAAGCACTTCCTACCCGACTAAATCAACCTGGTAAATATAGCAGGAGGAAGGCAGCAGGTTTGGCTTGGGAAGAGCGGATAGAGCTGGCTCTGGGACAGCAAAAGCGCTTTGTATTTGTTGCAACAGTCACATGCATCTATTTAAACTGAGAACTAAATATAAAATTATGCAGTTGTGGGACTTTAGAGGGGAAGTCTTGAGTTTTGAGGGGAAGTTGGCAGCTGGGTTATTTCCTAGCTTACAAGGTAGCAAGTCAGCTAGATTGAAAGGGGTCTTCCTTAGCTATGAGGTGACCTTGCTCTCCCAGGGAGTAGGAGACACATCCTGACACACAGCCCTTGTCCTGTTGGTATCTCCAGATATGTCTGTGCAGTGAGGGCGGAGGAGATATTCCCCAGGTACTTTTCCCTGTTTCCTATCCTGGGTCATCACATGGCCGCAGGAGGTTCCTGGGATGGAGAGCCTCTGGGTTGGGGAAAGGGGCGGTGGTGACTTCTTTGCTGCAGCTTCCACCATCTGAGGCACCTGGTCACCCACTGGGGGCTGGACCTCAGCGTGTGAGGGCTGTCAAAACAGACAGAGGGGCTTCGCTGTATGCTCCAAGCACAGGGGCATCTACAGCCTCCCTGAAGACTTGCAGCCAACAAATATTGTGTGCTGGTGTTTGAAAGAGCCCTGGGCTTTTGAGACTGGCCCATTAAGGTGTATGTTGGACATCATCTATGGTGATGACAGGATCACCAGGTTGGAAAAGACCCACCAGATCGTTGAGTCCAACCATTCCCATCAGTCACTAAATCATGCCCCTCAGCGCCTCGTCCAACTGTCCCTTAAACACCTCCAGGGAAGGTGAATCAACCACCTCCCTGGGCAATGACCCTTTCTGGGAAAATTTTTTCCTAATGTTCAGCTTGAACCTCCCCTGGTGCAGCTTGAGGCCATTCCCTCTCATCCTGTCCCCTGTCACTTGGGAGAAGAGCCCAGCTCCCTCCTCTCCACAACCTCCTTTCTGGTAGTTGTAGAGAGCAATGAGGTGTCCCCTCAGCCTCCTCTTCTCCAGGCTGAACACCCCCAGCTCTCTCAGCTGTTCCTCATAAGGCCTGTTCTCCAGACCCTTCCCCAGCTTCGTTGCTCTTCTCTGGACTCGCTCCAGAGCCTCAACATCCTTCTTGTGGTGAGGGGCCCAGAACTGAACACAGGATTCGAGGTGCGGTCTCACCAGTGCCGAGTACAGAGGGACAATAACCTCCCTGGACCTGCTGGTCAGACCATTTCTGATCCAAGCCAAGATGCCATTGGCCTTCTTGGCCACCTGGGCCACTGCTGGCTCATGTTCAGTCGCTGTCAACCAACACCCCCAGGTCCTTCTCCTCCTGGCAGCTTTCCAGCCAGACTTCTAGTCTGTAGCTCTGCAAGGCACAAGGCAGGCAGCTGTCACACAGAATGGGCCTCTAGGTCCCACCCGAGGGGTAAGGGATAGACCTGAGTCCTTGCAAAATTGGGCACAGTGAGGTGCTAACCCTCAATTGGCACAGACCCAATGCAACAAACACCAAAGAAGAGGGGAATCTGTCCTGGAAACTGCTGTATCAGGGCTCAGCCATCCTAACATTGTCTCCCCATGGCCTTGAGCACCTTCCTTTTTGTCCTGGTGCTGAGATGCACGTCCCAAGGTAAGCAGAGGCTGAATAAACAGTTGCACCTACTACAAGAAGCATATTGGTGCCTGATGAGAAAGCCCAGGCCAGTGTTTGTGCCAGAAGATGTGTAAATGTCTCACACAAACAGCCCTGACCTCCTCCTTTCCCCCCCCCCAAAATGGGGCTCTTTCTGCTTATCTCTGCATCCCTGGGGTAGCCCTTTGCAGAGTTATTCTAGGAGCCCAGTGCTGTTGTTTCCTCCCAACGCTGTTTCCTTTGGCGTTGGGTCAGCACTGCCACCCTCTCCTGACCAGGAGCCAGGGAATGCCTGTGGTCCCCAAAGATGCCTGGGGCTATCGCCGCAAGGACATCAGCCGGAGGAGGAAGCCTTCAGACAGGAGCTGATGGTCCAGGAGCCGGAGAGGCTGGAGGATGCTGGGTAACGAAGAAAAACAGGAAGGTGGTGGCAGATAAGGAAAAGACCCTGGAAGAAGAATATAGAAGAATAATGGAGGGTAAGAGGGAAAGGAAGATCCTGGCTTCTCCTAAAAGAGACATTGTGCTGCAAGGGGAAGCTGCCAAGAAAAAGGCAGCCCAGAAAAAGCTTCTGGCCAGGACACCCCAAGCACAGCCCTGTGGGAAACCTGTTAATTAGCCTATTGTGAAGTTCTGCTAATTAATTTGTTAGTGTTATGCTTCCCATTGGGGTGAGACTGAGTTACTGCCTTGTGCTAGAGCCCTAGAGAGAGGACAGGACTTGATGTGAACCCAGCACCTTGCTAACACGCGTTGTTACGAATGGTGTTGAGTTTGGGAGAGCACATGGTAACCCATCAGCATCCAGCTCTGCTGCTGGCAGGCTGTGCGACCTCATTTACATCACCACATCCCCTCTTCCCTGCCTGCAAAGCTGGAGATGAGGAGGCAGAAGAACAGGGGTCTGCAATACATGGTGGTGGCTGGATTTTTCTCCCCATTGGGGGTGAGGAGGATGAGTTTTTTTCTGAAATTTGTCTCTGGGTCCCTGCCTGGGTTTCTTGTCTCTGCTGCTATTTCACAGCCTTGTTCAGTCCACAAGGAACAGCCGAGCCCATGCCAGATGCAGCAGTGGCAGGGATAGCAGGGGTCCCCTGGAGATGGGGCTGTCCTTGGTATGGGCATGCAGTGGCTGAGCTAAGTGGGATTGGTTTCAGGCTGCAGATGAGTGCAGATAAGAGCCAGAAACCAGTAGCCAAACTCCCACAGCCTCTTCAGGCATAGCTGGGCACCCTGGGGACTGGTAGAGGCGAAAGCAGCCTGGGAGGCTTGGCCTGGAGAGACCTCAACAGACGAATTTGAGCTGCCCCACTTGTGGGGACTGTGTGGCTTCCAGTCAATCACAGAATCAGAGTTATAGAATGGTATGGGTTGGAAGGGACTTTAAAGATCATCCAGTTCCAACCCTCCTGCCATGGGCAGGGACACCTTCTACTGGATCACATTGCTCAAAGCCTCATCCAGCCTGGCCTTGAACACCTCCAGGGATGGAGTATCCACAGCGTCTCTGGACAGTCTGGGTCAGAGCCTCACCACACTCACAGGAAAACATTTCTTCCTAATATCTAATCTAAATCTCTCCTCTAAATCCATTCAGTCCAGAATGGCAGGTGAGAAGGGAAACAACTTTACCTCTCCCACCACCTCCAAGAAGGGAAGTTTTATGATAAGAAGTAAAAATCACTTTTTTTTAGACTATTTTATTTTGGTGGGGGAACAGGACGGGACAATATTTGGAGGAATCTTCTTGCTAAATGCTTTTACATTTCAATGTGCACAAGTTAAAAGGGCATACAGGGTCACAGGATGTTTCTGTGGGAGGTTTAGTCATGTCAGAAATCTCTTCAGTATGGCTGTTTCTAACAATTCGTGTGTCAAGATAGCCTTTACTATTGTAAGATATTATAAGCATAGTATTCTAAGATATTTCTTAAAAACCTAATAAATGGTTTTGATACCCTGGGATGTCTCCTTCTGCAAAAGCAGGTGATCCAGGTTGCCCTGGCAGGAGCAAGGCAGAGATCCTTCCTTTCAGAGATTCACCTCCCATACAAGAACAGGCTGAAAGAGTTGGGGGTTGATCCTGGAGAAGCCTGGACCATACATTAAAAGATTGTGTTGTCTTCCAGCTCCATCCTTTGAAACATCAGCCCCGTTAGTCCATAATGCACGTAATGGCATAACACTGCTTGGTGGGACAAATCTGTAGCTGTCCTCCTTGGGGAGGTAAACCTATTCACATGGAAGCAAAGGGGATCTCAGCCTTCAGAGGTGGCTCCTTTGAGCAATTACCTCCCTATGGTCCCGAGACAGTGTTGTGAAGCTTCTGGCCTTGAGCAAAACCAGGGCAGCCTCGTCTAGGGCTTTCCTTGGAAGCAGTAGTTTAGTCTGAGAGGTTATTTGATCTATTTTTTTCATCCCAAGTACCATATTTTATTTGAAGTGGCTGCTTCAAAGTGCTGCTATGGGCCAAGCAGAAACCTAGGACTTGGGAAGAAAGGGGCTAATGGCAGACTTGAACTTGCACAGCCCAGAATACGCCTAGTGGCTTCCACAGCAAATATAGAGACTCCCTGAAATCACACCTGTATCCTCAGCAACTTGTCCTGCAGACCTAACTTAAACATTTTGCTATTGCAAGTGCTGCCAGCTCCAGAGCTCTATCAGAAGACTCAACATGTCTTGTAGTTCCTTAAAGCCTTCCCATTGTCTAGCTGCAGGTTTGGTTTTGACCTGCACCTCCTATAGCTCTACAAACCTTGCTCTTTCCTGGTGTCCCAGGATCACGGCATCAGGTCCTTGAGGCTGGGCGTGGACTGTCAGGCTTGAAGAACCATGCTTTACTTCTGCTTCCTCTTGTCTTACCCAGAAGAAGACTGAGAAAGATGGGTTTTGGGCTATGCTCTGCAAAACAGCATTGTGGGCCAAGACACTGCCTTTCTGGGGCTTGATAAAAACAACCACTGCAAAACCCCAGTGAGGTGCAATGTGTAGTTGACAACTGCAGCCGTAGTGATGGGGTCCTGGTTGCTCTGTCTGTGTTACAGCTGAGCTCTTTGCTGTATTATTGTCTTTTCTGCTGGATGGATCTTCTTGCAGTCCTGGGAAGGATCAGTCAGACACCATGGAGAGGTCATACCCCTTGGGGTCTTGCTAGCCCAGTCAACAAATCAACATCCTTGCAGAAGGTCTCTCCAGTTGTACACACACCCATATGAATTGAGATGCGTTGTCAGGAAAAGCGTTTTTGGATCGAACCCAAGGAATTTAGGACTGTGTCTACTGGGTCAGGAAGCTGTAGGTCTGCTTTGCCAACACATTCCTCCCAGACCCCGTTCTCCCTCTTCTTTGTTCATAGATTTGGGGAGAGTGGCATGGGTGAAGGATGAGGTGGGTGGGTGTTCATGTTCATGCCCCTCCTCTTCTTCCCCAGTCCTCCCAATCACCCTCCCCAACCCTTTCCCCTCTTCTCAGCAATGATAAGCTCACCGATGGAAAAAATGTTGTCACACATATCTCACTTCCAGTGTGTGGGAGTCACTGATAGCAACATGAAGATCTGGAAAATAAAGCTTCCTGACAGCTTTTCCATCCATCCCTGGCACAGGCACCTGGTCTTGGAGGAAGGGCTAAGTGCTCATGAGGCTTGTGGAAGGGTCCTGCAAGTGGTGGCCCTGAGGAGGAGGTTGGAGAAGGGAAAGGGGTCATTCACCCTCTCTTATCTGGGGTGCAACACCTTTCCCCTGCACTGTCCCCAAATTCAATATCACCTTTCATCCTTAGAGCATCTCTGGATGAAGAGCCACAAGCTTTTGGCTGCAGGTGACTTTGCCAGAGCACTGGGGAGTGGCCTGGCAGCTGTTCACTGTTGTATTTGTTTTGGAGCATCCTCACTGGCCAGCTCTCCCTCCATGGGGAGAGGGGGGCTGCATTGCTCCAGCAAGTGGGGCTGCTGAAAGAGCCCAGAGCAGCTTGCCAGAAGGATGAAGTCATTTATTTACACCTAGAAAAAAATGTACTTTATTACATAGCTTCTGAGATGTTACAGCTGACCGACTGCCAGGGTTTTGCTCTGACATGGAGAGCTGAGGTCAGCACAGGGCAGTCCCAGTGGCTGCATCTTTTCTTAGTCCCTTTGCAGTGGCGTATAAAGACAGCATCAATTTATTAATGAAAAAAAAGATGCCAAGATTTTCCTGTCAGGGGTTCGTTTGACCAACAGAAGTGTCTCTACAGTGGCAGATTTCCCTGGGCTCCCTTCACCATCTATAGATATAAGAAAGCTCTTGTAAGAAATAATTTTGTGCCACACAGAGTCTGTTTGTCCAGCTCACAAGGCAGCTGTGGAGGGCAAGGAGATGGAGACCTTTGCTTTGTAGTTGTTTAAATTGCTTACCTGATGCAAGGGCTTGATTCTGTGAGAGGAGATCTTCTGAAACAGATCTTAGCTGTGAAAGAGTCTCTGAAGGTGACCCTGATTTTATGACGCTCCTGTTTTTTCAGTATCATCTCACTGCAAGTACAACAACAAAGAATGTCTTTTTACAGAAAATATTAGTTTTTCCAAGCAAAAAATAGTCAGTTTTATAAATTTTAATCAATTTATAAATTTTCCAGCTGGAGGGAGAACAATTCAGTGTTTACATTTCTGCACTATGCTGCGGTTCCTTTGGGCTGCAGTTCCTCCCCCCAGAGTCTCCACATTCTGTACAGCACTGGTCTGTGAGGCAGAGTGTAAGCAAGATGATCCATTGGAGTGGAGGAAAAAGTCCCTGTTTTTAACATTAATAAATAATATAAAGTCAAAACATTAAAAGACCACTGCTGTAGGGAATTGTCTCTCTCCTTGGGCTGCAGCTCCCGTATCCCACACGGCGTTTCCCTCCTGATGGTTGTGTTGTGGGAGAGAGGAAGCACAGTTTGTTCTGAGTTTAGTCAAATGTATTTCATTCTTTTCTGATCAAAACACATTTCCTGGGGGGAGAAGAAAAAGACGGGGTGGCATTAGAGGTTATTGCTGTCTATGGAGAGTTAAGGTTTTCCATTCCAAGTTGGATAAAACCAACCACAAACATTTAGAGGAAGACTTGATGCTCCATCTCAAAGCCAATTCCACTGTAAATTTCTAGCCAGCCTTGCTTGAGATCATAGAATCATAGAATCACTGAGTCGGAAAAAAAACATCGGATCATCAAGTCCAACTATTCCCATCAATCACTAAACCATGTCCCTCAGCATCTTGTCCACCCGTGCCTTAAACACCTCCAGGGATGGTGACTCAACCACCTCCCTGAGCAGCCTCTGCCAGCGCCCAGTGACCCTTTCTGTGAAAATTTTTTTCCTAATATCTAGCCTAAACCTCCCCTGAGGCCATTGAGGCCATTCCCCTTGTCCTGTCCCCTGTCATTTGGGAGAAGAGGCCAGCACCCTCCTCTCCACAACCTCCTTTCAGGTAGTTGTAGAGAGCAATGAGGTCTCCCCTCACCCTCCTCTTCTCCAGGCTAAAGGATTGAGATGCTAAAAGATCACACGCCTCTGATCGCAAGCTTTGGGTGAGGGGCAGATAGATTCACCTCCTCTACCTGCCCTGGCCTTGTCCTTTAATAGCAAGAGGGATCTTTTAACCCTTTGGAGGTTATCGCACAGGATTTTCCAGGTTGCCTGCCTGGGATGAGAGAGGTTAAACTCTCCCAGGCCTTAGCAGGAGCAAAGCTGTGTGACAGGCTGCAGCACAGAGGCAGCTTTCTTCTTCTTCATAGGAGCTGATATGCAGCTCCATCCTGCTGGGAGCCCTTTCTCTCTAGCGAGCACACACGCACACAGGCAGGCGTCCGTGTGCACGCCCAGGCTGCTCACAAGGCTCACATTCAGGGGCTCCCCACCTCCTTTCCCTCGCAACCCTGGCAGCCTGTCCCCGAGATGTCATCCTGCCCCGATAAGGAGCAGAGGCGGCTGCAAGAGGAAGGTTCGCAGTTGCTCCCGGCGCCAGGCTGGATGGAGGCAGACACGTCTCACCCTCGCCTCCTCCAGCAGCGGCCAAAAAACAGATGACATCACCTCCTCGTTCCCCACTGCCCCCCAGCATCCCTATCAGCCCCGTGGAGAGGCGTGTGCCTCGAGTCGTGGGGAGGAAGGGGGAAGGCAGGGGCAGGAGGTCAGCGAAAAGGAGGGAAGATGAAGGCTGGAGCTGAAAGTTGGTTACTTTGGCAAAAAGACAAAGTTCTGCGAAACTTCACGGGCCAGACTTCAAAAAGGTGGAAAAACTGGAGGCTCATTTCTGGCAGGTCCTGTTATCAAGGGGAGCCTTATCTGCTTGATGGGACTGATGGCTTGAGCGAGCCAGAGTGGCTGCTAACCTCTGGCTGAGCTTTCCGAGGTCTCCGAGGAGCTGGACTGTCACTCAGCAGAGAGGAGCAGCATCCAGGAGAGGGGATGGTGTGAAGGTACTGCTGCCACGTTTGCAGACTGCAGAGCAAGCAGAGCAAAGATGGGGGTATCCCCAGCGTGGGAGTGTATGGGAGCTCAGTCCCTCACTGGTGTCATTCAGGGTGGTAGGAGGAGTGAGGGAATCTCTCTGTGCTCAAAGCCCAGACAGAGATGGGACAGATCTCCGCTGGATGTCAACCGGTATGATTGAGTCACTGGTTTTATTGGTTTCTCTCTGTTTCCTCCAGGACAAGACTGCTCTCTCTGGAGTAGATAGCAAATGGGTTTAGGTTAAAGTCAGGTGGTTTTACAGAGATGAACCTTCCAGCTTTTATCTTGAGGAGAATTCAATATCTTTTCATACCCTTTCTCTCCTCACACCTTCTAGACTTCTTTATAGCTGGACCTGATGATCTTAGAGGTCTTTTCCGACATTAACAATTCTGATTCTATGATTCTGCCTCTGCTCTTGCTCACCGTTCACTACCTCCTTTCCTAGGTGGGGACCTGTTCCTGGTGTCCTGCTCAAGAGTACGCTATGGCAATTCTCCTTCATTCTTAGTGCTGCAGTCAACAACATTTACTCTCTGGTGAGGAGCTGCTGTAAGTGAGCTTGACCGTGGTCCATTCCCACTTCTAATTCCACCCAACAGATCAGCATCTGCAGAAAATGATGTGATGGCCCCCATGATGTTGTGGTATGGTCTGAAATACAGAGGTTTATTCTCTTTATCTCCCAAAACACTTCACATGGATGAGAGATGAGTGAAACTGTCTCCAGGTTTTTGGTCTATGTCAGCTGACCCTCCTTAAAACATGACCATGACATCGCTCAGGGGACAGCACTGTCCAGAAGCACGTCCTACTGGGCAGTTTCCATGAAGGCATCAGCCTCCTTTGCTTTTACCATCAACCTTGTGAGCACTTTCTCTTTTTATTTGAACTTCCCACCATGCAAGGAAGATTTCATATGACAATCGCTCCATGCAGAAGAGGGGCAGACACAAAACCCACCATACTTCCTTCTGTGACCACCAGGTGACTCATTCTGCCCATGGAAGTGTTTTTTTCCCACCCCACCCACGTTTACTTTGTCTCAGAGGTGTATAAAATGAGCCATCCACCTAGATTCACCTCACTGTTGTTATGGGTGAGGAAGAGGCATTTTTGGTGGGACTAATCTGTCTTCAATCAACCCTGCTGTGGTCTCTTCCATAGACAGATGGAGCAATAGACAGAGGTTGGTAAGATCATAACAGAGATAGAAATAGAGGTATTGGCTAGAAGATATGCTTTGTATTATAACTGCTTGGACAATCCCAGCAGATCCCTCTCTTGCTGCCACCCTGGATGGGCACAGGTGTCCCCTTGGTCCTTGCTACATCTGCCAGCCTTGTGGGGGTGTTCTGGATACCCCAGTGTATCTCAAGCATCATCAAATCCCAAGTGGCAGGCAGAAAGGTCCATCTCAGAGAGAAACACATCTGCAGTCAGAACCCAGAAGGACATATAAACCCACCAGTTTTATTGGGGATGGACAAACCGAGCTGTGGATGTAGGTGCAGAGGTGGATGCAGGTGCAGAGGTGTCTGACAGCAGATCTTATGTCAGCTGTGGTCGCAGGGTCACTGGGCTGGTCCCCTTGGAGCTCCAAGGTGCATTCCAACGTAGCTGCTCTCATCGGCAGCAGCGTAGGCGGCCGTTGCTGCAGTTTCCTTCCCAGTGTTCCATATGGAAGCAAAGCCTCCGGCAGTGGCCGTGGTTGCTTCTGCACTGCTGGCTGTCTGAAAGGCCTCTTGCTGCGGGGGAAAAGGGATAGGAGACCTGCTTAGGTGGAACTGTGAGTCCGCTTGGAGCCACGGTAGTGTCATTGGCTGATCAATGAAGCGCTTGCAGTTGTCAGTGGAGAAATTTGTGGAGGATGAGGCTTGTATTCTGGTGAGGAGCAGGCTCAGCATTTCTGGGTGGGTTTTGAGGGTATGGAGAGAAAGGGATGTATAATCTATGAACCTGAGTCACTTGCAGACAGGAACCCCATGGAGACCATGTCAGAAGAGATTTGTTCCTTGGAAGAAAGAGTCAGGTCAAACTTAATGTGACCTGATTTGACCTGAGGGCCCTTTCTGGTCCTGTTCTATCTCAGGGTAAGAACCTGTCTTTTCTGTCCCCACAGTCCTACAGAAACCCGTGTCAGTATTTTGTCCTTACCGTGAATGTCCTGGAAGAGGAGAATGACAATGACTGCAAAGAGCACCTGGAGGAACCGCATGGCTGAATGTGGGTGGAGGTTCCACCACGAGGAGGAGTGAAAGGCTGTGGAGAGATGCAGAAGAGAGAAATCCTGGATTTATAGTGCCTGGGGGTTGTGCAACACTCCTGGAGCAGAGGGAACTTTGTCAATCTCAGATGTATTTCAACAGGACAGCAAACAGTTGCACTGGGATGTGCCTACTCTTGGACACGTGTTACAAGAAAGGAAAAAAAAAAAAAAGAATAATAACAAGGAAAAAGCCAAAATAAAGCAAAACAAAAACAAAAACTGCAGAGCTCTGTCAACAAATTGTACTGAGCACTGAGGAGTCTGCTACTGGTTGCTGCTTGAGACGGGATGTTGCTGGCTGACCCTGTCTGGCTTTTCTTGTGGAGAGTGTGATGTTAAAATCCTGCCCAAGTGTTCACAATATCAAAATTGCTATTTTTTTTATTATTTCCAGCTCCCAGTCTCTGTGTTTAGGACTGACATAGTCAAGTGTGAAAAAATCCAGTCTCTCCTCCTCAAAACTCCCCAACACAAAAAGTTGGCTTGAAAATCATGGCATCCTTAAAAATCAGAGGTTTCTTTGTACTTCCCAACTTCTAGGCTGCAAAGAGGCTGTTTCCAAGGTTTTGTTTACAACTGACATGAAAAATAGTACTGTAGCATCTTATTCATTTATGCCTTTATTAAATGGGAAAGCTGAGATATCTCCTATAATTATCAGGAGGAAAGCTTGCGTATTACAGCTCTCCCAAGAATGCTGGCAAGCTCTCTGCTTTGTACTAATTCTCTAGGTCCATTCCAGGAACTCGAGAGAGGTGGGAACTGAGTTTCAACTTGAGAAAACAAAACAAAGCAAATAACAAGCAGAAATCTCCCCCAACCAGCAATAAACAGAGGAAGAGGAAATACAGTGCAGTGGAGGGCAACACCAAGTCTTCCTTATTCCCTTAATGAATTATTTGATGTCTTTTTATTGCAGGCTTTATGCCAGTCAGTGCTGGAAAATGTAAAACTAACGGCCTTCAGGCTGCTTGAAGGGAACAAGGATCACCTTCTTCAAACAGTGCAGATAAGGGGCCCTTCAACACATGGACTTTAGATCACAGGACACAGAGCATTCAAATATGTGTATCATGCAAACTGGCCACGCACAACTTGGGGAAAGAAATTGTGTCTGTAACCCTATCTGCAGGAGGTGTGGTTGCAAGAATGTGTGTAGAGCCTCCCTACAAGCACTGGTGCTTTGCATATCTAGTGGTTTTGCTTGGTGCAGAGGGTGGAGGGAAGTAACCCACCGTGCACCTCTGAGAATCAGCATCTCCAATGTGAGAGATGCGACCAGGCAGGATTTATCTAGTAGAAATGATGCTGCAGCTCTTGAGCTACTGCCTAGGTAGGGAGGTACGTGTGGATGCTCATGTCTATGTCCTGTGCTGAATAAGTGACTGACGCATCTGAACACGTGTGCAGGCAGTTCAGTGCACTCTAGAGAGCAGAACCAGAACACTGAACGCAGAGCCAGAGTCTCACATGGCCACGGTGTGGCAAAATGCCATGTTTTATCTCTAGCTCAGCTGCTCTCCCTTAGTGGGAGCAGCATCATCTCAGAGGTTGAGCTGTGTCTGGGGCTGCAGACTCCACAGGAGCAGGCACGAAAGTGGCCAAGAAGTGTCTTCTACACCACTAAAAAACCCTGCTCTGCAGCTGCGGTGCCTGATTTGAGCTGCAGAATGTGCCCTGAGAGAGTCGAAATAAGACAAAACCCAACATAAACCAGATTTCCCAAAGAAATCTGGGGCAGGATGTTTCTGTCCCCTGGGTAATTGCTAGGACAGCAGCTGGGCTTGCTCCCTTCAGCATGGTCCATATGCCGTATTGGACTCAGGCTCTGGTGAGCCTATCGGTGCTGGTCCAGCAGCCTCTCAACCTTCCCTCCTCCCCAACCTGCCCCCAGATGTTTTTCTTCAGAGCCCACCATACACAAAGGCTGATCTGTGCTCAGCGCCACATGGCACAGAAATAGTTCCTGTGTGCTTCAGAGGTTTTGAGGAGGAGTCAGGCCAATCTGCATCCTCCCCACAGCCCCAAGCAGGAGATATGTCTCCACTAATTTCATCTGCCTTCAGTTTAGGACCTGAGCAGCCTGATTTTTTTAAATGCTGGGCTGTGGTAGGGTGGTGATACCTTTCTCTCCACAGGAGATGGAGGAGCAGGCTTAGTATGACCCCCTTTTTCCTGCATGGCAGTGAAGGGAGAGCCTGGCATGCAAGTGACTGTATTAGGTTGCATGGGAATGCTGGAAATGTGAGGGACAACCTGGACCTAAGGTGCTTACCCAGGTCTATGGGATCTCAGTTTGCTCAAGCAGGAGCTCAGCTGACTACTGTTCTGCTCCTGATCACACAGCTCCATTACAATGGCATTTTTAAGCAGAAGCAGAGGATTTTCGTCTCTATCTGTCTCTCTCTGCCAAACAAACACCAGCCCGTTGCCTGGGAACAGCAAACAAATTTGACCAAGGATGACATTCATGCCATGCTTTGATAAGGTAACATCTCCAGTTACTCATGAGTCTTGTGCTTGTTGAAAGACTGAGTGTGAGGGTGAAGCTCTGCCCTGGCTGTCCATGTGGCTGCAAAGACCCCCAAATATACCTCCCACAATGCCTGGATGCTTTCTCCCTTAGGAGCTGGTATAGGTCTGCTACAGTAGTACTGAAAAAAAATCCCCCAAATCCCAAGCCTTCTGAGCTCTGTCAGGCAGAGGTAGCTGGAGTTAAAGGCTCAACCAAGCCTTTCACACAAAAATCCTCTTCCTCATTTGGCTTTCACCCATGAGGCAAAAACTTAATTTTGTTTCAGATTTAAATTTTCCTGATTTAAATTCTCACCTGCCTGCATCTCCAAAGGTATAGTAGACTTCACCTTCTCACTTCTTCTGCTATTCTAGCTTCCCCTTTGGTTTATCTCGCTATTATCTCTGCTTCTGTGTGCAACCCTGCAGATAAAAGGTTGCATTCACACAAACTCCAGACTACATGTGGTTCTACGCACTGGGAAACGGTCCCAGTTGGGCAGGACTGCTGATCATGGGTGGAAGTCCTTCAGCAAAGGGTCACACTGGGATTAACTGTGGCTGACTGCCTCAAACAATGAATATGTTTTGTGTTTTGGATGTAAAGGGTTGGTTTAGTATTTGATAGGATTGGTTGGACTCAATGATTCGATGGGTCTTTTCCAACCTGGTGATTCTATGAAATGGCGTTTGAGGGTCTGCAGGAGCATGATCTCATTGTGAATGAAAACACAGAATCACAGAATAACCAGGTTGGAAGAGACCCACTGGATCGTTGAGTCCAACCATTCCCACCAATCCCTAAATCATGCTCCTAAGCACCTCGTCTACCCTAAAGCACCTCGTCTACCCTACATACAGACACCTCGTCTACCCTACACACAGACAAACAGCTCTGTGCTGGGTGAATAAACATGGTCATGAGACAAAGGAGCTTAATGCTTTCTCCTTACAGGAATTACAGGACATACCAACCCTGGAGTAATTAATTTAAGCAACCTTCCCTATCATACACTTACATCAAAGCATCTCATACTGCTAATTAAGCAGCTTCTCATGGGCTGTGCTGGTGTCTGGGTGCTGTGCACAAGGTTAGTTAACAGGTCAAGAGACCGTGTCAGGAAGCAGTTGTGTAGGGTTGGTGTACTAAAGGGAGCTATTCTCCACCCTCCATCATGTCCTTGATGCTTTCTCTCTCCTCCCTGTGTGTCAGATCAGGTAGCTGGAAGGGAAGTCAGTTCATCTTACTCATCAGGCAGATATGATGATGGATTTTTGTTGTGCTTTTTCTTTCTGTTGTGTGGTGGTCTAGGGTTTTCTCCAGCCAGGTCAGTGAGGAAGGGAAAAAACAGCTGGGGAAGAGCGGACTGTGCTTTTAGCAGCAGCTCACATTTACCCTGCTGCCAGAGGGACAGTGTTTCCTATAAACTGGCTGAGCATTTCCACCTCCCTTGATCAAAATATATAGGCATAAGAATGGGCAGGGAGATTTACAAGACGAGCTGCATGAGCCCATATGTTTCATTTTCTTAGGAAACTAGGCTATAAATATGGTGGCTAAGTGTTCCCCAGATGACAGGCTTGAATGACAAACTTTGTAGACAAATGTGAGAAACAAACTGCTTGATTTGGAAAGGCTCTTTGATTTAAAAGCCTGGCTGTGCTGTACTCATACTTCAACGTGCCTTGGAGACGTGGCTTGGATCTGGGGAGGAATTTGGCTCCAGCATCAGCCCCATCTCTGTTTTCAGTGGCAGTTCCCAGGCTGACAGCAGGCTCTGGGTAGTCCGGCTCTCTTCACGGTTCATCCAACTGCAGGGGATCTCCAGGGGAGCACTGGCATCTCCCTGCATATGTTGGTGTTCTGGACTGTGTTTTGATGACCCGAGGAGAATAGCTGAGCTGCTCTCCTGCTCACAGGAGAATGGAGTCGCTCAGATGGATTCATTGTTGGACCTCTGGTGATTGGTCCTGACCCTGGTGAGGTCAGTGGGAATTTTCCTGTTTGATTCATCACAACAAGAATTTCATCTCCCAGGGAGGACTTTTCCCTGGCTCTGACCAACGCCTCGGTTAATTGGCATAGCTCTCTCATTACATCATTGTTTTCTTGCTTTCACAGAAACGATTGACCTGGAGAGAAATATTTTGCCTGGAAAGGGAGACCAAGACCTAACTGACAAAGGCAGGGGATGTCAAAATTTCGTGCTGCAAAAACACAGAAGGGCTGAGAGTGGATCTGGACAGCTGGATTCAAGCAGATGCAGTTCATGGGCAGAAAGCTGTTAGGTGCAAATAGGCTAATTGCTCAGGGACCACTGCTGGCTGATTACAGAGGAGAGGAGGAGCACCAGGAATGCCATCCATGGATGAGGAGAGCAGCATGTCAATGGTACACAAATTTCAGATGTGTTCCCCACCATGTTTAAAACAAGCAAGCCTGGACTCTTCCTTGGTCTTGCTGCATTGTGGAAGAGGGATGAGCCTGGGACAGCCCAGCTGGGTTTTGCACTTTCTGATTGAGGTGGGGCAGGCACGACTGATGGACAGCACATTCCTGCTATGAACCCCATGGGCAAAGGGGTCTGTATGTAGGTGGGCAATCCCTATTCCTTTTCTGTGCCTGATTTCTTCGGCCAGCCCTTCCCAGAGCCTGTAAGAACCTGGCAAAGCCTGGAATCGACAAGTAGCATGAGAAACACAGGCTTTTATGTCAAACAGGGTAGTTTTAATCCACCAAAAGTGGTGGAAAAAAGGCTGACACATTGCAACTGTTTTCTCTGGGAAGGGCAGTGAAGAGTCAAATCCACCTTGCTCTGCTGGGGAGATGTGGGCTGCTGTGTTCTCTCCTGATTAGAGGGAGAGTGTGCATCCCACCACCAGCAGCTTTGCTGAGTGTCAGCAGGAGTCACAGACGAACGCTTGCAGTTCTGTTAAGGTTCAGGTTTATTGCTTTCAGGTAAGGAGAAAGGCAATTTCTCACCAGATGCCAAAAGGGGCAACATATAGTCTGTGCGGCTCAAATTTCTTCTCGTCATAGTGTTACTTAAAAAGTCACACCAAAAGCAAAAAGCAATTTGATCCACAGCCATGTTCTCGAGGGGAGACACAGTCACAAAAAAGGCTTGGATCTGGGGAGGAATTTGGCTCCAGCATCAGCCCCAACATTTCCTTCCCAACAGCAGCTCATTACTTGTTAGTGTAGCATGCAACTCTCCATGTGCTGCATTTTCCACCTTTGGAAATCTTCAGCTCTTTGTGGTAGTGGGTGACAAAGGTTTGCAACAGAGAATGATGGGTTTGAAGCAGTATCCAGCCAAACATTCACCAGAAACACAGTTTCCAACTCGACACAAGCCTCCTATGTGGTTACAACTGTCTGGTCCATGAGCTGCCCCTGTCCAAAGAAACAGCTTGTTAGTGGATGAAATGCATGGGGTTTCCTCTGGCACCATGTGCCAAGCCCGAACTGTGAGCGTGCAGAGAGCCTGGGCATTTACAGCTGCAAAGATCTCACACAAGATCCCTGTCCATAAGGACAACGTCTGACATCTGTGTTAGAAAACCCAAGTTGTAGAGTCAACCTCACTCAGGGAAAATTTTATCATACAGTTGTTTTTTCGAGTTGTTAGCAAAGACTGTGCACAGGAGGTCAGAGTGGTTGTCCTCACTCTACCAAGGAGGCAACTGCAGCCTGAGAAAAGGCAGAAACATTTTCCTAGAGCACAGGACATCTCCTCTGGGGATTCTTCAACCAGTCTGCTCCTAGAAAGACAGCTAAGTGTCCCATTTTCATAGCTTCTTCCCTCATTTTTTTTTGCATTACCCCAAGAGATTAAATCATGCATTTTGAAAAAGTGTCTGACCCACTATCTCATCCAGAAAGCTGAAAACACCTTTTTTCCCTCAGTGCCTATAATTTTGATTTAATTACACAGTGAGGAAAAATTATTCTTGTTCCCAGACACTTATGTTTACCACCCTCAGCCTTCCTGGTCTTACCGTGACTGCTTAAGGAGATGAAGATTAAAATGAACCAAAGGATCCTCATTGCTTTGGTTCTGCTGGGAAATTGAAGGGCTGAGCATGAAATTTTGCAGAAGTCTCTATGTGCAGTTGGCATTCTGGATGGCATCTGGGAAGAGGGAGGGAGTAGGCAGGAGTTAATTATATTCCAGTCTTGGGAGTGACATTTGCTGCTGAGAAACCCTTCGTGTCGTTCTGACCCAGTGCTGTGGCTCCAAACAATGTCGATTTGCTTCAGGTTCACTGGTTATTGGCTTCCTCGGTTCCTCTCCCTAGCAGCTGGCATTACAGATGGGTAGATTGCCAGCTGCAGGCAGCTTGGTGGGAAAAGAGGCTCAGAGGGATCCTCTGCCCTTCACCTACAGCCAGAAAATTCCCTGGAGAGCTGATGGGTAGGAGACTGGCAACCTGCAAGGAAGGACTCCTGAGGAGCTGTAAGGAGGAGAACTCTGCAGGCTAGGAGTGATTCATTTTTTATCTGAGCTGGTGTGAATATTTTCTGCAGCTGAAACCTGGGTGTGATTTTTTTTCCTGCCAAAAAGGCTATTCCAGCTTTGGCTTCTGAGGAATCTGGGAGGCTTCATTCCTAAGCATGATGAGCACACAGCACTGGTGGAGGAGGCAGCCAGTTAGCTCAGCAATGCAACACTTGGTGGTGATTATCTGATAGATATGCAGCTCTTGCTGTAAAATCAGCCTGTAATATTCCTGCCACGCTCGCTTGTCTGCAGCCTCTGCCTAGACCTGCTGTGTGCTCTCACTTCAGCTCTGTTAATAAAATTCCTTGTGTGAATACGTCCTGAACTGGATAGTTGAAAGATGGAGGTTAAAAATTCCCTTTCCCCTCACAAAATGTAGTTCAGGTGACTCGACTGTCATGGATCAGCAGGCATGAAATCTTGATCTATGCCCCTTGAGGTGCTTAGGTATTAGGGAAGATGTGTGAGGAATAGTGATAGACATGACACTGTGTAAGCCGAGCATGATATCCTGGGTCATCTCAAGTGACACCAATGTCCAGATGTGGACAACTAGATCTGACTCTAAAGCTAAGAAGGACAAAAGATAGTTTATTTCTTTCTGTAGGCTCAGATGGGTTAAAGTGTCTTGTTCAATGATTGACTGGTCCTGATGTAGGGCAAATCCTTCATTTTCCTTGTCCACTTACTATTCTGATTCCTTTTACTCCATGGTCACCTGCTGAACCAGAGATATTTCTAACCACCCTCACTTAGGAGTGGGACTACTCCCTTGAATCTTGAGCAAGGAGGTGGTCTAGGACCTTTACACAACTGTTTGCACATCCTATCATTTGGACTTGCCTCTCCGGGCTACGGGCTACGTGGTGGGCAAACCTGTAAGGCAGGTCTGGCAAAAGAGCTCACAGCTATGGACCTTTTCATGCTCCAGAGATATTAATCTTGGATGAACAGCAGTCATATTCCTGCTGCAGTCTCAGGTGGGCCTGCTTAGGTTTTGCAAAGGAGAGAATTTTTCTACCTCCTCTCCCCGGGTCATTTTTTGGGTGTGTTGCTTTTTCAGTGCATTTCCACTCCAACAGAGGGGGACGGTCTTGATTTTTCCTTGCAGGGTCCTTCCACAAGCAACATTATTCCCCTTTACTCATTCTCTTCATCCTTTATAAATGATACCATATCTTAGCTGGTCCCACACGTCACTGTGTGCTCAGCAGGGCACTCAGAGTCATCACTATTGATTGATTAAATATCACTTAAATCCTTCTGCCCTGGAAAGCTGCATAACTCATGGGAAGGAGTAGGCATGGCGTGTGATGAGGGACATATCTAAGTAGGTGAAACTACACAACTACTATGTGCCACTGTGTATCTTTACAAACAATTGGTTCTGGACAAAAACGCTACAAGGCCAACTGGCAAACATTTCTCACAAAGAAAACACTTGTTCATACTACCTCTTCTCTGAAATCCTCAGTCTTAGGGGAAAGTAAAAAAACCTCTTCCCAAAATGGGCCTGGGTACCAAAATTTATAACTTCGTTGAATATCTGAATGCCTGAGTCAGTGGAGAGGTGCTTTCAAAAGGCTATCAAGGATGTGTCAACAAGGCATTTTTCTCAATTTGTCTGGAAGACCTGCTTTTGTTTCAAGTCTGGGTAAAGGTTTGTGTGCTCAAACCCATCCAACTTTTCCAGTTGTTCCAGTTGGCTTTCACTGTGTACAGACCTTGCTCTGTTGATGTCCTTCAACCATCAGACCCATAGTGAAGCGGTAGAATGACACGAGAGCATTCTCTCACCTGCACACTCTCGTGATGCAACGATTCTTTTTAGGTGCTTCTTTCAGTAAAAAAAAAAAAACCAAAACCTTAGTTGTCCTTAACCCTGTAAAACATACGACAACCACATGATGCTGGTGAGCAAGATCAGGCTAATCGGGAAGACCGTAACAGACAGGTGACTCTGCAAGCAGAGATTTCCCTCTGATGACCTCCCATGGCACAACATTTGGAATCCAAGTAAGGCTCAGAGACAAGGACAGCAGCTTCTTTCAACACTTCAAACATAGTCATTGTCACACTTTTTCCCCCAGACCTCAATTTCTTATGAAATAAAATAAAATTGCCTCCTCCCACCCACTTCTGAAGCAGATAAACCATCAGTAGCAGTGCTATTTCCATGTCTTTCTGTTTCTGCTCTTCTTGCTGAGACTTCTCCAGGAAGAGTTACTGACATTAAAAACTTTAGTGTAGGCGACCATAAGCCTGAGTTGGCATCTACCATGTAACATCTATATATTTGTGGGTTTTTTTCCTCCACTGAGATTTTTTTTTTTCCTGTGTGTAGTTACATAAATTTCCCTCCCTCTTCTTTAGAAAAAATAGAAAGGGAAGACAATAATTGAAGCCAAAATGCTTAAAGGTATCTCATATAACCTCTATACCTTTCTTCCCTTCTAGTACTCCATCCTAGGTAAGAAATGTGGCTTCAAGAGTAGTTCTGCTGTTCATAGCTGCAAGTCACACACACTTACCTGATTTGTGACACAAACTCAGGGAACACCTACACAGAATACTCCTTGAATAACCAGCTATAGACATGATAGAAAACACCCTCAGAGTTGTTAAAAGAGTGCAAAGAATTTCTTGCAGGATGAATGGGAATGGTTGGACTCAACGATCCAGTGGGTCTCTTCCAACCTGGTCATTCTGTGATTCTGTGATTCTGTAATATTCCTAGGAGAAGAATAATTAAATTAGTTCAAACATCTGATTGGAGATCTCACTTGAAGAGTGTTCTCCTCCAGTTACTAAGAGCCCAACTCTTGGTTAGTTATCTAGACTGTCACATGGTGAGGTGACACTAGTATGGAAATAAAGTTTTACTGTTGGCAGAGGTCAGTATAATTTTACACATTTTTAGAATGGAGGAAAAAAAATGTAATGTCATCTCACCTGTTTAAACACTGGCTGAGTAAAACCAAGGTCGCTCATCGGTCAGTGAGGTATGAGTTTAATGACATTGACAGTGGATCTGTTCTCTCTGTAGATAAGGAGAGGAGCCTGGGATGACTAGGATGACGGTTAACACAGAGAATACGTTTTCTGAAGTGTATGGTGGGGACATGAACAAGTCGTTTGCATTATTTCAGGCCAGGGAAAAGGATACTTCATCTGTTTAGAAACAGGTTGTTGGAAGTTTGCTGCTGCAAAGGGCTTTCTGTCCTGTGTGGGAAGGGTTTGAAAACCCCCTCATCCAAGGAAGGTGCCACAGCTTGTGCTATGAGGGTGATTTTTAGGTGGCTTGGGTATGAATGCCACTCTTCATTTTCTTTTACAAAGATGTCCAGCTACTCAGCCTTCAATTGGAGAAATTAGAAAGCTAGTAGTCATGACTGGGAGCTGCTGAGATTATGGAGGTGATGCTCAGAAGCAAATACTTTTTTGTCTTCATTTTGAATGAAGCTTCTGAAGTTAATAAATTCAAAGCTACAGAGGGAAGCACGGACTGCATAAAATGATTTTAAATGGATTTGCTTGGTCAGACATGAAGCATTCTCATAGGCAGTACCTGCCCCTAAATGGGTACAGTTTATTGGTAGAAATTCCCTTCTCCCTAGTAACAGGGGATAGGACAAGAGGAAATGGCCTCAAGCTGCACCAGGGGCTGTTTAGATTGGGTATTGGGAAAAATTACTTACTGAAAGACTGATGAAGCATTGGAAGAGACTACCCAGGGAAAGGGTGGAGTCCCCATCCCTGCAGTTATTAAAAAACCGTGTAGATGTGGCACTTCAGAACATGGTTTAATGGGTACAGTGGTGTTCGGTTGACGGTTGGACTAGATGATCTTAGAGGTCATTTCCAACCTTAATGATTCCATGATTCTATGATTCTAAATAGGGAGGCAGGAAAGAGCAGTTGCCTGGCATCCTTCTTTGGAGAATGGGAGTTGAATAGCGTAGACATAGCTTGACCATGCCAGTTGGACAGTCCTTTTTTCAATCACTTTAATAGAAGTAAAACCCATTGTCTTTCCTCTATTTGGAAGGAAAGGAGTGAAGAAAGGAAGACAGAATAGGGAGGGAGTTCAAGTTTGAATTACAAGAGGATGTGATTTTCAAGATGTTACAGGAAGATTTCTCTGGATTTCTGTGTGTAGGTGTAAAAGAGTGACATTCTGCTTCTTTCCATACCTCTACAATTGTTACACTTGTTTATTTATTAATTATTGCCTTTGTTATGTAAAGAGACATGTTACCTCTAGTAAATTATACACTTCACATGTTGAGAAAATCAGACATCATCTCTACAACATCAGGAAGGAAAACTTGTTTGTTTTCTTGTCCATGTATTTCTGTAGTTTTCTGTAGTTCTGTCCGGCCTTTATTACACTTCTGTGCAGCATTTCCATTCTCTCTGAGGGCAAGGTCCTGCTTGCTCTTGCAGACACTTGATTTGTGGAGGTACACAATGGCCCCCCTGGTCTTGACAAGAATGGAAGTTTGATGTCGTGTCTGCATTGAAAACGATTTAGGTGAAAACAGAAAACATTACACCAATATCTGAACCAACTTGTACGTGGGTAGAGTGATGAAGTTCTGGTTACTGTGTCTCCAAAAGCAAAGACACAAAGAAGGATTATTTGGATCATTAAGCACTTCTGTAAGTGGAGGAATTTGTGACCCACAAACTTGGAAAAAACAACTGAAGGGCAGTATTGTAAAGTTGTGAAGAAGGTAAATGCAGAATGACTACATTTCATTTGCAATACAGAAGTAGGTGGTACTGAATAAAATTGAGGGGAAAGGTTTTTAAAAACCCAAGGAATTCCTAAGCTAAGGGGGAAAAATCCAGTAAGAAATTTTAAACACAAAGCTTCAAATTCATGAATACCAGGAGAATATATAATGAATTGTGATAATATGGTCATAGTGTTCATCAATAGCTATCTTACACACACAAAACACCCACTTCTACACATGGACAGATGAAGGATGCTGGAACCTTAGGGATGATCTGCACTGCTGGCTGTAAGGCGCATATTGACCAGGTTGATCAACTATTGAGGACTTCCAAAAAGAAGCAAGTCTAGAAAGCATTAGGCAAATTTACAGGGAACAGGTCAGTTGATTCTTATTAAACAGAATGAGGATGGAGTCAGCAGTCCTTCAGCAGGTAGTTATGGAAAGATAAATCAAGGAAGGAGGACTCTGCCTGGGCCACAATTTTTATTTTGTCTCCCCCAGCATCTGTTCTGTTGGAGACAGGACACTAGGCTACACGGTATTTGGCTATCCCAACAGGACAATTCTGATCATGTCCTCCATGCTGCTGGAAGAATAATGAGGTCCATCTTTGTAGATGGGAGAAAGTGGCTTAGGTCATTTGGAGACAGAGCAAAAGTGTGCTTTGCTGACTTCAGTGATCTCCTTTCCAATTGTTTCCTGCGTGGACAGGATTTCTGCACATACCTACACAGCAGGTCTTCTGACGCCAAGCGCAAGTCCCAAACGCAGCAAATGGCCATGGGCAGGATTTTGAACGGAAGCAGAAACCATGATATCCAACACACCGTAAGGTATCTTTGGGCAAACCAAGACCTACAGGGAGAATGGGATTCCCAGCTGTGCTGTAGGATCAGTCCATTTCTCATGGTCTTCCTCCTGCTGAAACCCCATGGACCCCAATTAGGAGCCTGATACAAATACCCTCAAAGCCCAGGGCAGCTTTTCCAAGAGTTTTGAGAAGCCTCACAGGACCTCACAGAACTCCAAGGAAGGCCTTTGTACAACTAGAAAAAAATGTACCTGGCCATGCAGGGGACAGCGCACTCACTGTTCATATGCTCTTAGAGCTACCCATGACCTAGAAAAGGCAAAGCTGGGATCTGGCCCAGTAAACAAAGAAAAGATGTTTGCCCAGCTCCTTCCTTCTTTGAAAGCCTTTCTCCAAGGTGAAGAATTCCATTAAGCATGAAGGAAAACTGAACTAAAAATGCAGTCAGTAAATGAGTCGGTGCAGCAGAAGGGCCGAGGAAGGGGAACCAGCATATTCAGAGAGTTATAGGAAACTTCACTGATGTAATTCAACCTGAGCAATACAAGGGAATGCCTCTGCCCCTCTCCCGGCAAGCACAAAAGAGGCAATTTATAACACTGGAGTAAAAAAAGGCAGATGATTTCCATGACATCACTTTCCAATGGTGCCACAAAGTGGCATAAAGAGGTTTCAAAAGGTCATAAAGAGCTAACACCCAGTAGCGGCTTCTGTGGGGAGGTTTTGGTTTGACATCTGGTCACTGTAGGTTCATTTTTACTTCTGCCTTTAAACTAAGAAACAGGGAACAATTTTAATGAAAGGAGCTGGAGTATAGAGGAGTACAGTTTGCACCACTGCGGAAGCTAGTTGTACCTCCTACACAGGCCAATCCGAGTGTGGGTCTTGCCCCTTACCTGGAACAGCCTGGAGGAGGAAGAGAAGAGGCATGAAGCCGGAGAAGAGTTTCATGGTGGAAAGTCTCAGCTGCAGTGTGGAGACAGGACCACAATGCCAGAACCTTGAGCAGGAGAGGAGGGAGTGTGCTTGCATTTATAGGACTGCGGGTACAGACCTGTCTGTCCAGGGGACCTGGGCAGAGGTGGCTGTGGAAGGCAATGAGAGTACAGCTTGACCGCTGCACTCGGCTAAACCTGAACAATGGCAAGAGGGTCACAAAAGCAAGCAGAGGGCCCTTCTCTGCAGGGCTGCTCTCAATCACACCATCAAACTTCAGACTTGGGTCTAAAATTTTCTCTTGCTAGTTTTCAACATTGCCATAGCCAACAGTCTCTTCTAGACCAAATCTCTTGTCATGTCTCCTGCTGTTGCTGTTCCTTCTTCACTAAATAAATAAGGGACAGGGCACAGCTTGGAAAACAAGAGTGGGCTTCAGCCTCATAGCCATGCGAGCTAAATGTCTGAGCTCCTGTTTTCAACAATTGGTAGGGGATTTCTGTAACCATAAGGTAATTATCCACTGATCTGTCCATACAGTGTTTGAATTGTGCTGCCAACAGTTATATTGAAATGGTAGCTGAGGGCACAGGTTCACAGAAGAAACCAGTGTCACTTACTTGGGCCTGTTTCTACATGATATTTATATTTTTGACCCAATGGCCTAGGTCAACAGTATAAAGCTTCCCCTTGGCCAATGTGCATTGTTCTCTGCCTTTCTGGCTTCTTTGTTAACTTTTCATTTCAAATTTGCAGGTGGCATTGAGTCTTCCAGGAAGCCATGTGACAGGAGAGCTCTTTATGTCAATTTTCAGGCGCTTCAGGGGTATGGATGAAACAAAGAACTTGACAAGAGAACTTCAGTTGGCCTGGGTTCCTACTGAAGCCAAGGTGTCAGAACTGGATGACCTTTGAAGTTCCTTCCAACCCAAACTATTCTATGATTCTATCATCTGTCTATTCTATATCATACAGACATCAATTTACTTGGCTTAAAAATCAAAATTAACACAGCAAAGCTAAATGGCAGAAATATCTCCTGCATCCCTTCAAGACATTTTTACTTATTTATGTGATGTATCAACTATCTGACATGCAAACATATCCCTCTGTGGAGACACCTACTTTAATATCCCAGATCTTTGAGGTGACTCCCACTCTCGGGCAGGACTCTTACCTGAACAAGATATCACAGTAGCATCCAAGATATTTGGATGGCACAGGGGTCTATGGGGTATTTAGATGCTTCTGGAGAGGTAAATACAGACCAGGCAGCATATCCCATGATAGAATAGTAGACGCACGGATTCAGGCACTGAATCTCTCCCATTATATCATGCAGTTGGAAACTAAGCAAGTTCCAGAGTGGGGGTGATGAGAGATGCTACTACGAGGTGGTCAGCAGGGAGCAGAGAGCAGCTGAAGATCCTGTGACTGCACCTGAGGCTCCACTTCTAGAAAACGGTGGGCTGATAGGGTGAGAATAATGAATGAATAGTCAAAAAGAAATATGGGCTGTGGAGAAAGAAATGTATTTTCAGGAAGGGAACAAGCTGAATTTTCAGCCCAGCCCAGAGATGGAGAATCTTACACTGAGCAAAATACATCTCCAGCTTGGCATTGCAGCTTGTGGAGCTCATGAGCTGGTTTCTGGCTCCCTCTAGTGAGGCATATGCTCTCGGAGGAAGGGGTAGCAGGCTCTTCTTGTGAGGTACCTTCTTGCTCAGACGAAAAGGCAAGTGCCTGCCTCTTTGCTTCATCTTCAGCACAGATAATGCGGACACTAAAGAAATGAGAATTATTAATATGTTTGCAGAGAAGGGATGGCTTTTGGAGGCAGACACTCACTGGAGTGAGTTGCCCACATTCAGCATAAGGGTATAATTCTTTTTTCTAACTTCATACAATTTTATATAATTTATGTAATCATAGAATGGTTTGGGTTGGAAGGGACCTTAAAGCCCATCCAGTTCCACTGCTTCGCCATGGGCAGGGACATTTTCCACTAAATCAGGTTGCTCAAAGGTCCATCCAGCCTGGCCTTGAACACCTCCACGGATGGGGCATCCATGAATTCTCTGGGCAGCCTGTGCCAGTACCTCACCACCCTCACAGGAAAAATTATCTGCCTAATATCTAATAAAAAATCTTCCTCCTTTCAGCTTAAAATCATTTCCCCTCATGTTGTCCCTGCACTCCCTGATAATGAGCCCCTCCACAGCTTTCCTGTAGCCTCCTTTAAGTATGGAAAGGCTGCTCTTAGGTCTCAGTGGAGCCTTCTCTTCTGCAGGCTGAACAACTCCAACTGTCTCAGCCTGTCCTTGTATGGGAAGTGTTCCAGCCCTCGGATCATCTTTGTGGCCTCCTCTGGACTTACTCCAACAGATTCATGTTTTTCCTATGTTGAGGACTCCAGAACTTTATAAATCTTTGTGACTATAATAATAATGGAAGCTCTGCTGCCTAGGGCAGAAGTAGGTATCTTCCCTGTAAGACACTTCCAGGTGTCTAAGGCAGCATCCCACCCCAGGACACTGTCCCATATCACTTCGTGCCTTGTTAATCAATGCTACCTTGTACAGTCAGAAAGTAGTGACCACATGATGCCAGTTTTTCTCATTTAAAAGTAAAATTGATTTTTAAAAGCTTGAAAATTAAAGATTTGGGAATGTCTTCTGCTGAGGTTTCTTTTTTTCACAGGAGAAGGATAGTTTGATGTAGAAATGTACCCTGCCACTAGCCCTACCAAGAATGCTGGGACTTGCTCCCAAGCAATTATACACAAATAGAAATCTAAGAATGTTCAGCACTGGTCTTTTCCTCCACATGAATATTGTGTATCTCATGCATTTGTACACAGTACAGTGAGATGATGGACAAGTAGCTCACTGGCTACACAATTCAAGCAAACTGCCTTAAGCAAAATTAGACAACCATATCCACTGTAGAAAATAAATGCGTCTGTTACATTACCTCTAATGATGTTCTTTATTTAGGTGCTGTAGTTTTTACTTGCCTTTATTAACCATTTTATCGTTTTACATCTTCATTTGTCAATTATTTTCTGAAATGGATCATTCTTGATCACTACAATAAATACGCTTTGCATTACAAACTTAGACAGTTATATTAAATAGTTATTTTCTTTGAGAGGGAGGAGACATCAGTAATGATGTCAGAGCTCTAGTTGTAAGATTTTTAACATGAGCTCTAAGACAAGCAGGAACTGAGTGCAAAGATGTTACAATTTGTGACACAAGGCAGAAGATAGAGTAGTGAGGAACAATGTGAGATTTATGTGGACAAAAGCAAAGATGGGTTGGGTGAAAAAAAAATAAGAGAAGATAGTACGAAAGAGAAAGGGAATGAAACCGATGGAGATGCAGTCACACTGAGTCTATCCAATCCTGCAGGAGACCCAGATGAAATGGAACATTTGTGAAAGAGGTGTTAAAACAGCTGGTTTTGAGAAAAAAATAGATTTCTGAGAACAAAAGTTCTTGTTCCTGGCAGAACACATGGCAGAGAAAGGATTTAAACCAGAGCTAGTGCAAACCCCAAGGCTGGTTACCCTCTGCCTCCAGAAGGAAACCAGTGTAGTCTGATCCCCATCACCTCCATCAGAGCAAGGCTTCAGGTAGGATTATGTCAAGTGAGACAGGAATCAACTCGCAGTCTCCTGGTGCATTGCCTATTGCACCACTGGCCACAGCCCCTTGCTCATAATGTGTCCCCATGACCCTCCCCCAGCCAGCCTAGGACCCAGAAGGCTTCCTCCAGCATGCTGGGGAGGGCATGAAATTGGAGAGGAAGAAGGGAAGTTTCATATCTCTCTCTCTGACATCTTTGCCTATGACAACCTTGCACCAACCACCCATGAGGAAAGGACTGGGCAGCCAGAGCTGGCAGTGAACCTTGCCTGCACTGTTGGTAGACCTTTTTTCTGCACTGGTGGGACATCCTTGACAGGAATGGTTGGACTTGATGATCTGGTGGGCCTTTTCCAACCCGATGATTCTATAATTCTATGATCTTGCCTTCCTTGCAGAAGGTCTAGTGGCGATGCTCAGCAAGTGAAGGGTTTTGGCTGGGGTGGGACATCAGGAACTGCAGTGTCAGTCTTTGACACTTAAAACTGTCCACCACCATTTCTGGGTTCATACCCAGAGCCCCCTCAGGCTGTACTGCAGGAAGGGTCCTTGTCTTTTCACTGTCACCTGCCCTGGGCCATCACTTTTCCCAGCATCCCTGAACCTTTCTCCTGTGCCAATTGGCCTGCAGATCACCCCATCCCAGCCTGCACATTCCTCCTCCAGCCTGGATTCCACTCCACAGCCAGGCCTTGGCCTCTCTTCCCCTCAACATCTGCAGCTGAGAGGTTCCTGGGCCCCCCTGAGGAGAGGACACCCCCACCCTGCCCAGGCCGGCGTCCATCTTGGGGAGCTGTGTCCTCCTACCCTGACCTCGTGGCGCAAAGGCAGCGCGTCTGACTCCAGATCAGAAGGTTGTGTGTTCAAATCACACCGGGGTCACACCTGGGGCCCTCACCCACCATATTGCACCTGCTTTTCTGGGCCGCTGGTCTGTACGATGGACAAGGCTCTGCAGGCCCTATATGGGGACACAGCGCTTTCCTTTCACAGGGGCTGGATGTTCTCAATCGCGACCGCAAGAAGGAAGAGAAGTCTCATGGACGTGCCGGAAGCCTCATGACTGCAGGCTCAGTTGCTCATGGGGGACCTGGATTTGTCCACTGCAATATTTGTGTAGAAGAGTAACATAGGGTGGTACAGCCAGTGAGGGGGATTTCTGGAGGAATTCACAGAATCACAGAATAACCAAGTTGGAAGAGACCCACTGGATCGCCTAGTCCAACCATTCCCACCAATCCCTAAATCATGCTCCTAAGTACCTCATCCACCCTAAACTTAAACAACTCCAGGGACGGCGACTCAACCACCTCCCTTGGCAGACCCTTCCAATGCCTAACCACCCTCTTCGTGAAGAATTTTTTCCTAATCTCAAGCCTAAATCTCCCCTGGCGGAGCTTGAGGCCATTCCGTCTCGTCCTTTCCCCTGCCACTTGGGAGAAGAGGCCAGCACCCTCCTCTCCACAACCTCCCTTCAGGTAGTTGTAGAGAGTAATAAGGTCTCCCCTCAGCCTCCTCTTCTCCAGGCTAAACAGCCCCAGCTCTCCCAGTCGCTCCTCATAAGATTTGTTCTCCAGCCCCTTCACCAGCTTCGTTGCTCTTCTCTGGACTCGCTCCAGAGCCACAACATCCCTCTTGTGGTGAGGGGCCCAGAACTGAACACAGTAGTCGAGGTGCGGTCTCACCAGTACCGAGCACAGAGGGAGAATAACCTCCCTGGACCTGCTGGTCACACCAGTTCTGATACAAGCCAAGATGCCATTTCCATGACAATTATTCAGTGTAGGATTACAGAAACAGAGACAAGTTTCTACTCAACAACATGGTTGGACTCGATGATCCAATGGGTCTTTTCCAACCGGGTGACTCTATGATTCTATAAGTTCTCTCAATAAATATAAGAAGGAGGATCTGGTAAGACTCACCTAGGAGACCACATGAAAACTATGGGGAAAATAATCCTGAAAGCCAGGCCCAAATAAAGAAGGAGGTGATGGTGAGTGGAAACACTGATCATGGAGTCACCAACAACAGACCCCTCTTGGCCAGTATCATAGTCTTCTTGGAAGAAATTACTTCCTCAGTGGTCAAAACGATGCCAAGGAACATCTGTCAGCCTGACTACCATTTGATTTCTGATGACATCTCCCAGACCTATTGCTAGAGCAGGACACACAGGCAGAGCACCTGAGCTCTATCACAAGCTGATAGGCTTGGACCGGGGAGACCAAGGGGACTGTGGTCAGTGGTAAGAGGTGCACTTGGCATTCTTCACCGCTTGAAGATGCACTGAATGTTCTTTAGTGTCTTTGTGACGGGCACAGGGCATGATCTCACTGAATAATGAACATAGAAAATGCCACGGAAAAGACCAAAGGATGGGCCAGTGGCGCAATGGATAACGCGCCTGACTACGGATCAGGAGATTGTAGGTTCGACTCCTGCCTGGCTCAGCACTTTTAGCCTGCTGGCAGCTCCTCCGGAGCCCACCACGCTCCTCATCCTTCTCCTGCCCATCAGCCACCCTCCCAGGCCTTCTGCACTGCAGGACTGATGGGGTCTACTCTTGCCCTGCACGAAGGAAGGAGCTCCTCCACACCTCACAGTGCTGCTGCCCACCTCGCCTCACCACTCTCCTCTACTCCGTGGGGACGTCCCTCAATTCCTGCTGCTTCCTCAACTTCCACACTGGGAATAATGCACCCAGATTTGGGGCCCACATTCTGAGGACGGTCACCCCCTGCAACAAGTCCCAGTGGAGGGCCACCAAAACAGCCTGGTGTTGGAGCACTTTCTGCATTGGGAATTGAGTTTATCTGGCCTGAGAAGAGCAGGTTTCATTAAGGACCTGACAGCAACCTTGCTGTACCTCTGAGGAGGTCATCAAGACAGGCTTTTAAGAGCATTTAGAGAAGAGAGAAAAGAAATATAAATTGAGATGAGAGGTTCTGGCCAAATACAAGGGAAATGTATGCTCCTAAATTTTGCATCATTGATGAAGTGGGCAGAAGAGGGGGGTAAAGGGAAGGAGTGAATAGGGGAAGGGGCTATAAAACCAAAACTTGGGAATAGGAGCTCTAGAGGTAATACAATAGATCAAAAGAAATGTATGTTAGAGGATAACAAAAAAAATTCACACGTCAGAGGTCACACATTAGAAGAAAGTCTCAGAGAGGTTTGGAATTGCCATCCTCAGAGACATTCAAAGCTTACCTAGCAAAAACAACCTCATGTCAAAGACTTCTGTGCTCTGGGCAGGGAATTAGGTCTCCTGCCTTCCAGGGATCTTGTAAAATCTAGTTTATTCTATAATTAACAAAACCCCTCACAAAGCCCATCCTGTGATGGGAAGCCCCCAGGCACCCAGCAGGTCGAGGGCCAGTGGCGCAATGGATAACGCGCCTGACTACGGATCAGGAGATTGTAGGTTCGACTCCTGCCTGGCTCGCCATTTTCCTGCCCACGAACTGATGGTGACAGGCGGCCTCTTTCTCCATCTTGGCCACCCTTTGTCTGGTGCTTCTCACTAGGCTTCCTGCACAATAAAAGCTTCCCTCACATCAAGGGAGGCTGGACACACTGGCAAAAAAATTCAGCATAAGGGTGGTAAATTAATGAGTGAGGGGCTTGGAGAGGTTATGGACTCTATATACTTGGAACTATTTGGAGTTCAGGCAGGCAAGGCACTGATCGGAATGTGTGATCCTGAAAGTAGAGTCCCTATCTCTCCTGTCCCTCTGGAGACAAGGAGCTGAGGAGGCTGCTTGTTGTGGGAGGGGTCCTGCAAGGCTGCTCTGGGCAACGCTCATGTTTTGACTTCCTTCCTCTCAAGTGTGTGATTGAAAGCCCGTCTTACAGGCTTAGGGAGGCATCTGTCAAAGACATTCCCGGTCCTTTGTCAGACACCTGAAAAATCCCTTTGCTCCCAGGATGTCCCATGGCCATAAAGTCCAGGAGGACATTGGGGTAGATCACTCTCCAGCCTTGACCTCGTGGCGCAATGGTAGCGCGTCTGACTCCAGATCAGAAGGCTGTGTGTTCGAATCACACCGGGGTCAGGAGGCCCCACGGCCCCTCAGAGCTGTGATATGGGCATCTCTCACTTAACTCTTTTTTGCTTCCACTCTACACCCTGCAGTCCTGGAGAAAGGCACTAAATGAGCCATGGCAGAGAGGTCTTTCCTTGCGGCAGCAGTGTTGCAGATCTATGCAGAGAACTTCAGCCTTCCCTTCTCCCGTGTCTACAAAGGAGACAGGATTAGTGGACACCTCAGCCGTGGCACCGTGGTCTGGGTGCTGCTTCTCGTGCTCCTGATCTCCTGCCACAACGGGAAGTGCATCTGTGAAACAATGAGTAATTCTAGAAAAAACTCAGCCTGAAGTCTCTTAATCCATAGCAGGGCCCATTATCCATTACAGCACTGGTGCTTGCGAGCCTGGCACCCCGTGGCAACAGGTTTTGTTGTTTCAGTTTGTCAGTGTTGCCTCCTATTTTATCACTGTGCACTTAGAGAAAAATCTACATTCATGCTGGAAGATTTTCAAGTCAGGAATCCCTTGAGCAAAATGGACACATGGAGGACACAGAAGTAGTTGCAAACGGCCAGCGTAGATTTATAAAAGTTCTACCTGAGCCACTCAGCTGCCTGGGAAAGAGACATTTGTTTATCTTGAGTGTGGTGTGATTTCAAACAGGCTCTCGCAGAGTATTGCTGAAGCCCAGGGCTTCTCCTCTTGCAGAAAGTGCTCCAACACCAGGCTGTTTTGGTGGCCCTCCACTGGGACTTGTTGCAGGGGGTGACCGTCCTCAGAATGTGGGCCCCAAATCTGGGTGCATTATTCCCAGTGTGGAAGTTGAGGAAGCAGCAGGAATTGAGGGACGTCCCCACGGAGTAGAGGAGCGTGGTGAGGCGAGGTGGGCAGCAGCACTGTGAGGTGTGGAGGAGCTCCTTCCTTCGTGCAGGGCAAGAGTAGACCCCATCAGTCCTGCAGTGCAGAAGGCCTGGGAGGGTGGCTAATGGGCAGGAGAAGGATGAGGAGCGTGGTGGGCTCCGGAGGAGCTGCCAGCAGGCTAAAAGTGCTGAGCCAGGCAGGAGTCGAACCTACAATCTCCTGATCCGTAGTCAGGCGCGTTATCCATTGCGCCACTGGCCCATCCTTTGGTCTTTTCCGTGGCATTTTCTATGTTCATTATTCAGTGAGATCATGCCCTGTGCCCATCACAAAGACACTAAAGAACATTCAGTGCATCTTCAAGCGGTGAATAATGCCAAGTGTACCTCTTACCACTGACCACAGTCCCCTTGGTCTCCCCGGTCCAAGCCTATCAACTTGTGATAGAGCTCAGGTGCTCTGCCTGTGTGTCCTGCTCTAGCAATAGGTCTGGGAGATGTCATCAGAAATCAAATGGTAGTCAGGCTGACAGATGTTCCTTGGCATTGTTTTGACCACTGAGGAAGTAATTTCTTCCAAGAAAATGATCAGTGTTTCCACTCACCACCACCTCCTTTATTTGGGCCTGGCTTTCAGGAGTATTTTCCCCATAGTTTTCATGTGGTCTCCTAGGGGAGTATGACTGGAATGGAGGTCCCCTGGCTTTTCTTCTTAATATTCTTGCAAAACTAACCCTAACTCCTCATGTTCATTTCCTTCAGCTTCCTCATAAAGCAAATTGCCACAGATGACCCCCTCCCTGCCTTGGTCTCCACTTTGGCCATGACCTTGCAACTGGACACAGACCATGTGGATGAAACAATATCTCCCGGAATCACGTTTGCCCCATAGCCCTTCCCTGAGGTGCCCCCTTACACCTGATGTAGCCATTAGTTGCAGAGCCATGTCCCTCGTACAGACCAGCTGCCCAGAAAAGCTGGGGCAATATAGAGAGCAAACAGGGACGCCCCACACATGACCCCGGTGTGATTTGAACACACAACCTTCTGATCTGGAGTCAGACGCGCTACCATTGCGCCACGAGGCCAGTATGAAGTGACTAATCTTCCTGGCATCAGTCCTCGCCCTGAGTGGTGGGGATGTTCTCTCTCTCTAGTGTGGGGCACCCCAAGAGAACGGCTATGGGAAGTAGGGGGGACAGGGCCACCCCTTGAGGAGAAGGAAGCCAAGTCCTGCCCATAGCATTGTGACCAGGATGGAGGGATAAAGCCCAGGGGAGGGGTGAAGCAGGGGTGCAGAGTGAACTGCGGGGATCCAGGACATGTGGGAGCAGCTATACTCAAAGCATGCTCTGTCCTCCTGTGGGGAGAAATGTGACCCCGGCTAGGTCGTGCAAAAGACATGAGGTTCTCTCCTACCACAGGGCTTGAGGTGGGTGCTGTGTATCTGCCAGGTAACTGGGGCTTCTGAATACCTTTTTCAGCTGTCTGAAAAATCTCTTTTCTCCCAGGATGTCCCATGGCCATAAAGTCCAGGAGGACATTGGGGTAGATCACTCTCCAGCCTTGACCTCGTGGCGCAATGGTAGCGCGTCTGACTCCAGATCAGAAGGCTGTGTGTTCGAATCACACCGGGGTCAGGAGGCCCCACGGCCCCTCAGAGCTGTGATATGGGCATCTCTCACTTAACTCTTTTTTGCTTCCACTCTACACCCTGCAGTCCTGGAGAAAGGCACTAAATGAGCCATGGCAGAGAGGTCTTTCCTTGCGGCAGCAGTGTTGCAGATCTATGCAGAGAACTTCAGCCTTCCCTTCTCCCGTGTCTACAAAGGAGACAGGATTAGTGGACACCTCAGCCGTGGCACCGTGGTCTGGGTGCTGCTTCTCGTGCTCCTGATCTCCTGCCACAACGGGAAGTGCATCTGTGAAACAATGAGTAATTCTAGAAAAAGCTCAGCCTGAAGTCTCTTAATCCATAGCAGGGCCCATTATCCATTACAGCACTGGTGCTTGCAAGCCTGGCACCCCGTGGCAACAGGTATGTTGTTTCAGCTTGTAGGTTTTGCCTCCTGTCTTATCACTGTGCACTTGGAGAAAAGTCTATATCCATCTACTCTCTGCCCTGTTGTTAGGTGGTTGAATGTAGGCATAAGATCCCTTTCTGTATTCTTCCCCAGGTTGAATAAATTCATTTTTTCCAGCTCTCCTCACATCTCAAGTATCCATATGCACTACTGCCTTGATGGCTTTCACTGGACTTGCTCCCCTAAGCCAGGATCTTTTTGTTGATTCTGTTGAAACATTTGGCTATGCAGAATCGAAACCCAGCTATCAGGACTAGCTGTGGGTATCTTTACCTCCCTACTTACTACCTTTCTAGTCCCCCATGCATTTCTTAGTGAGACGGACATAGGGGATGGAGAGCTGGAAGAAAAATGAGATTTGTTGAAGCTATGGGAATGACTTTATATGAGTTCATATAAAAGGAATTGAAATCTTTTAAGGTATCTTTAAAGGTGAATTCTAAAAGATGCAAAAGGGGCACAATGAGAAGGGATAATGGAGTGATATGAAAGGCAAGGAAAGAGTAGAGAAGAAAAGAAAGGTAATTTCTGCAGCTGTACCCATACCAGGGGGGCACCCTCCCATAGCAGGTCCAGGCTGCTGTTTCAGAATCAAGCATTTAGCAGGAAGAAATGTATCACAATTCTGCACACAGTGGAGGACATTGACCCCAAAATCTATTAGAACAACGCAAGTGTGGGGCTCACCTAACAAGGCAGCCTTGAGCTCACACCTCCAACCAACTCTGGCATGTTCCTGATGTTTTGGACAACAGCTGAATTGTGATCTTGGAACACAGTAACGGATTAACATCTTCAGAAGCTCATATAGCCACCCAAATGCTATTTAGATTGGAAGGAAGATCAGCTAAGTGTATCTGTTAGATGGAATGTCTCAGACAGGTAATTTCCATTCATTCATGGGTAGTGGAATTGTACATGGCCTTTGGCAATGCTGCTGGCCTGAAAATGCAAGGAGCTTAATGTACCTGGACACAGGCTGTCCTGTTTGACTGTCAAGCCCTGGAAAACCCTTTTTATCTCCGCAGCTCGACTAGCACCGTACACAAGTGTCTTGTGGAGATGGAGACAGAGGGGAAAACAGACAGACTCTGGGCTTGCCCACAGCTGGGCATCACAGCTTTAGAGAACCCTGGGGATGCCCTGAGTGTGATGCTCCTGAAAATCGCAGCCACAGACAGAAGGCAGAAGAATCTGATGAACCAAGGAGAGCAAGGTGCTCAGAGTGCCTTCCCTGTTCCTATCCCTGTGTCAGAGTACTAAGTATAGGCCCTTTCATGACTCCCATTCCTACTTATCTGATGAATGTAAATTTAAGGGACCCTATCTCATGTCCCAAAACTCCTGGTGTCGCTGACAGATTGAGCAGAGGATTTCATTTGTCCTCTAGATGTCGCTACCTAACTGTTGTTTAATATCCTCTTCCAAAATCAAATAAGCAAGGGAAGCACTCAAAGGCAAGGGAGGTACCTCCTGACTGTGGACCAAGTGCATATAGCTGTGCCATGGGGAAACATCACAGCTGGAGTTTGTACAAGCCGAATTGTATACATGATTTTTTTGAAGTATTTTGTTCTTTTTAAAGCAGGTCACTCCTCATACAGGGAAGAGATGGCTGGTGATGAGGTTTAATTAAAAGGACAATTTACCACGCAGTAGATCTTGATGTCTCCCCTGCAAGGGAAGCCCTAGTGATGGTTGTGGTTTGAGGCAGTCTTGAAACATACTGGTGACCTGTCCTGCTGTCTTCTGAAGTCAGTGAGGTTCGTGCTTGCTTTCCAAGGAGGCAAGATCCAAACCGAAGTGTTTGCTTTCCAGGTAAAAGAACACCAAAAATCAACTCTGATTTCCTCTCTCCTTTCTTGTTCTTTCTCTCTTTAGGAACAGACGTACAAGTACAACCACCAAGTCCACTAGCAGCAGCTCTGCTTGTCCATGTGCTCTTCCCTGGTTGCTATCTCCTGCTCTCTCTTTGTAGAAAAGGTGACAACAAGCAGGTGAGCCCTTTCCTTGATCCCCATTTTCTTTGCAGTTCCCTTTCTCTCAGCACAGTATCACTGTGTGTCAAACCACCTGTGTGCTCTGACTTCAAATGCAGCCTGTCTGGGGTACTAGCTCTGGTCTGTTCTGGCTATGTTGATAAGGATGTTTGTTAATGCAGATGCTCATCTGGATACTTATCTGTGGAAGGCAAAACCAAACTGGCAATTTCATTCACATGGGCTGCCAGTCAGCCAGCAGATGCTAAGAGTTCTCTGCAGTTAATCATCGAGCTGGCACTTGAACCGGTGCCCTGGGGAAGAGCTGTTAGTAATACATTATCTTCCTGAAGCCAGAGAGAGGCTGAGCTTAAATGAGAGAAACACTCAGGCATGTGCTTTGCAGGGTGTGGGATAGAGGACCCTGTGTGTCGCAGCACCAGGCCACAAAGGCTTCGTGGTGACTATCCTCTTGGTGCTGGACCAATACAGCAAAAGCACGACGAGGGGAAAACTTGTTCACCTCACCTTGTTTCTCCTCTTGTATCTGTCTCTCTCCTCAGTGATGGGATAAGGTTGGGTCACACATTGAACGCAAGGATTCATGCTTTTATTTGAACACCAAGATGACTAGGGGCATGAACGAGAGCAAGAAAGAGCTTGTCATCCACCCTTGTGCGAGCACAGTCATGAGTCAGCACTGGGACATGGTGAAGTCCTGACCTGCTGGAAGGCTCACACAGAGGGAATGGGCACAGAGACATTTCTACATGCAGCCAGGAAACACCCAGTGGAGCTGAAATGCAACACCACTGGGAACCCTTGTGTATTATGGGACAGGAGAAGAATCATTCAAACAAAAAAATAAGGACGTCTTGCTCCAGGTTGAATAAAAGATGTTGTCTGCAAGACATGCAGCTAGTGTTGGCCTGTTGGAGGTCATGCATTCAAAGAGAAGGGAAGAAAAAACCCAAACCTGAGATGTTTTAGGGGGATACCAGGGCTCCTGTGATGGGCCTCACACAAGTTCATTGTGCACAGCACTTACTATTCTCTCTGGAAATACAGGTAGAAGAGCCTTGGAGGCCAAAAGGAAACTTGAACCTAGTAAAATAAGCATCTCAATAGCTTTTGTGGAATCAAGCCAGTGCTTAAGGAGGGATGTGCTAAGACTGAGGAACATTGTCTGGGATCAAGTGGAAAACGCTGGATTATCTTTGCACTTTCACAGCTGTAGATGAGTTTATCTTTCACAGATGGTGGGTGGAGCCTTGTTGCACGTTTGAATTCCTGTCAGATCCACATCTGTGTCGTGTGTACAGGGGCAGGGCAGTAATTTACAGCTGCAGCCAGAACCTAAGCAGCAAGTAATGGGACAGCCCTGCTCAGTGACAGCTGCACTCAGGGGCTGTCAAATCTCCAAAACCCAAGCAAACAGAGGATTCAGTGGGAGGGATTAAAGGCTATGAATTGCTGTGAAGCTGGAAGGAAAGGCAGTAACATGATTAGTTCTCCTCTCTGGAGGCCATGAGTGAGCCTTGGTCACTGAAAACTCCCCTATAATCCCACTGAGTCTCTCACTGCTTCACATCTAGAATAAGTCAAATTTTCACTCCACTTCCATAAAAGTAATATTTTTGTTTAATTGTGTCATATTTGTGTTTCCCAATGTCCTGACTGCAGAAGAGAGGATCCCCGTGAAGTGCCGCTGCTGAAGGAACAGAGGCAGCACTTGGAACTAGAGACTACTCTGAAAAGGAAAAGGGATATTCCCTGGTTTTGCTTCCCAGACACCCTGTAGCCCAAGAGGTGAAGTACTGAAGAAAGGTTTGGGATCCCCCAAACAGTGACACTTGTAAGCAAGGAGCCCTAGGTCAGAGTAGCTCTCTCCCAAAGTCTTTCAGCACAGGCAGACTTGACAGAAATAATTTCTCCAGGTTTTGGAGATCAATAATTAACCAGTGGTCCTGTGAGCTGTTATTGCCATGTGGAAGTGGGGTGAGTGCCAAAGAAGAAAAAGGTAGGAGGCCTCAGAAGGGGTCTTAGAAACTGGAGAAGACTGGAGGGTTCTTTCTAGCCTTTCCTTCAGAGGAGGGAGCAGGCAGTTAATCACCCAGAGATGCACCCACAGTACTTTTCTGCAGGAACAACTTGTGAAGAGAACTTCTGCAGGACCATCAATGTGACTTGAAAAAAATACAATTTGTGCCTTTAAAGATGCTAGGGTTTAAAGAAAATCCTGTTCTTTGTTCTCTGCACTGCAACCTCTAACTTAGATACCACAAGCTCTGAGCCTTCAAGTGCTCTCCGCATCACTTTTTGAGTAAATTGCTGGCTTTCAGGATTTTACTGCCTCAGCTTCTCCTCCCTCTGTGCTGGGAGGAAGCTATCTGTTTAAATCTCTCTGGCTTTAGAGGCAGAGCCAGTGTAACTCTTTAGTTACAAAAGGTCACAGGGTAAGTGCTTTTCACGCGCTGCAGTGATTTCTAACTGAATCAAGCTCTCCTAGTGCAGGCCCCTAGGGCTGCTGTTATGAGAGGGCTGAAGAAAGCTGTCATTTCGTGGTGGCATTGTTTCCATGCCACCACTTTGGACAGGAAACAAAGGGAGGTATTAAAATGGAATGGACCTGTTCCACAAAGAAGAGTAGTGACCTTCACAGAATCACTAGGTTAGAAAAGACCTCCAGGATCATCGAGTCCAACCATTCCTATCAATCACTAAACCATATCCCTCAGCACCTCATCCACCTGTCTTTTAAATACCCCCAGGGAAGATGACACAACCACCTCCCTGGGCAGCCTGTTCCAGTACCCAATGACCCTTTCTGTGAAATATTTTTTTCTGAGGTCCAGCCTGAACCTTGGCAGAGCTTGAGGTCATTCCCCCTTGTCCTGTCCCCTGTAACTTGGGAGAAGAGCCCAGCTCCTTCCTCTCTACAACCTCCTTTCAGGTAGTTATAGAGAGTAACAAGGTCTCCCCTCAACCTCCTCTTCTCCAGGCTAAACACCCCCAGCTCTCTCAGTCGTTCCTCATAAGGCCTGTTCTCCAGACCCTTCAGCAGCTTCGTTGCTCTTCTTTGGACTCGCTCCAGAGCCTCAACATCCCTCTTGTGGTGAGGGGCCCAGAACTGATTGCAGGATTCAAGGTGCAGTCTCACCACTGAGTACAGAGGGAGAATAACCACCCTGGACCTGCTGGTCACGCCAGTTCCGATCCAAGCCAAGATGCCATTTGCCTTCTTGGCCACCTGGGCCACTGCTGGCTCATGTTCAGTTTCTGTCAGAGATCCTGGGTGGATGTTGGGTCAGCACCCTGCAATTCTAATTTTTTTTTTTCTTTTGATTGACAACTGATCAAGTGACTTGAAATACCAGCCCCAGAATGCTGTAGAAGTTAAAATTTCTTATCTGGTCACTATAGATTTTGCTTCTGTTAATGAATCATTCAATGCCTTGGAAATAAAACCTTGATTTGTACACAGCACGTTTTGACAATGTGTATTATTTGTCCTGTTTCTGCAGCTTTGCATTGCTGAACAGTTTGCATACTTGCAATGGATCCTTAGCCTGAAAGATCACACCCATTGCATCTTCAAATTGTTTTTCATCTGCAGAGAGATATTTGAAACAAAACCTGAATTGGATTGTATAAACTAGGTAAGATAGAAGAATATATCCTTCAGAGTGCACAGGATTACCTTTCAAGCCATTTCCACCCTACAGTGAATAGGAAGTTGTATAATGAAAGGAATTTCTTACAGCTGATCTGATCTCTACCCATCTGTGAGTTGGCTCTTAAATGAGATAAACCTATGTACTCTAATTCAGGACAGGTGTACTGTATTCCCAATCATATTAAAGAGACTCTTGGGGTCTGGTGGTGTAACACAGAGCAAGTCAGCAGAGCAAATAAGGCAGCTCTCTTTGCTTTGAGGGACTTGCCTTGCAAATAAGATGCCAAGCTTCTCTCATTCCCTTCAGGAGCCACCAGGCTGGTATATGAGGTTCTACCTGGGTTGCCAGTTGGTAAGTGGAACCCTGGAAGGTTATGCATGTGGCTTGCTTTTCTCTCTGGATTGATTCGGTGTCTTGAGTATGTCCCCCTCTGGCCTATTGTGTCCTTCTAGGCTTGTCCTCAGCAGGTGCCTGTGCAAGTGAGAGGTTTCATGTATCATCCTAGTTAGTGGTAGTTGCCAAAAGCTGTGTGAAAGCATAAGCATCCAGAGTAGAAAGAGAAAATTACGGTGCCCCACTGGATTTGATAAGAAGTAATCGGACTAGAAGAAAGAGAAGATGTCCTTAACCTGACTTCAGCTTCCAGTAGCAAATACCAATAGCAGCAGTTGTGGGTGGGTGGTGCTAAGGCACTGTGCACTATCCAGCCTGATTTAAAATGTCAGTCGTGAACTGTTTTAATGTGAAGCAACGAGGAGTTAAAAGCTTTGCTTTTCCTGCATCTCATGTCCTGTGTATTCAGAGCATGGGGCTGTGTCCTGTCTCCCCAGGACTACAGTGATGGGTTGTGGAGCATCTCTCCATGGTGAGCTGTGTGTTCCCTGGGTATCCCATGCCTTCCTAGGGTGCATTGCCTGGTCCTAGGGGAATGATGCTAACCTCAGCAGACCCAATGGGACCCCGATTACCTTTGTGAGACCCCAATAGAGCAAGAAGTCAGGTCTGCTCTGGCAGCTGCAAGTTATTCCTGGGAGGTTGCTCTTTCTAAGGCACTTGGCTTCCTGGTACATCCTGCAACCTGCTTGCTGGCATGTTATAAGCTAAATTAAAACAGCTCAAACAAGCCCTTATCAGCGCATGGGACTAGAGGGTATTAGGGGGCACAGTGACAAGAATGGCTCTTATGATCCACTTCATAAAGCTGAATCCTCAGGAGCTATTGAGGACATAGTTAGATTTGAGGACAATAAGATTATATTCCTTTTTCCTTTCTTTTTCTTTCTAGTAGCAAATAAAGGAGGAAAAAGTAATGGAGCACCTGGTTCATTCTTGTGGAGTTGGAGTGTGGCTGCAGGTTCTCAACTCATTAACACAAAGGGATTACAACCAAGTAGCCTGGGAGAAGTGTGAGCATGAAGGCATAGTAGTCTTTTGCTATAGACCATGCGAATCCTTTACGTATGTGCCTTGAAAAGGCCTCCCAAGCCTTAGGAGCGATGAATAACAAAAACAGCTAATAAAGGGATCTACAACGCAGAGAGAAAACTAGCCAGTATTTTGTTATGGAGAGAAAATGAGCAAATCAGCAGGGAACATGCTGATCGAGTCTGATTCATGTTGTCTTTATAAGTTTTAACAGCCCAGGAAGACAAATTACCCACTCTAACAAACACATGGATCAGCATGGGGTTTATTAGAAGCAAGCTATCATTTTAAGCTGTCAGAGGTGTGTTTATTATTGAGCAGTAGACTCCACAGTCTAAATGGAAAACCATTACTCCTCCTTAGGCACCAAAAAAAGGTGTGTTCATAAAGCCAAATCATGAATATACTGTGTGCTGGCATGAACCCAAACACTAAGTCTGCTTTACTGGGCCTCAAGGCCTTCTACATTTAGCTAAAGACAAATAAACCAAACTGAGTGGCTACTGGAGGACCAAGCTGTACACCCTGTGCTAATTTTGACTCTCGGGACTCTCTAGTGACTTCACCCCAGTGTCATGGTAAGAAACAAGACGGAGGGTTCTGGGCTGAGCACAGAGCAGTTGGATAAAAGCGATTGCATGTGGGCCACAGCAAAAAAAAAAAAAACCAAAATCATGAGAACTCTGCTAGCACCTAGACTGCTTTCTAATAGGCATTGTGTATTTTCTAGCCTATTGCTATAAGTAATTCCCTTTTCCTTGAAACCTCTGTCTAAAGGAAGTCCAATCAGTAAAATATGTGGTAATAGGCAGCAAACAGTTTGCTGTAATTTATCACACCATTAAGGTACTTAATATGGAAGCATAAATAATAATACAGTTCCAGTAAATTACCGCTTGATGCAGTAGTATTTCAAGCTGGATTTGTGGGAAAGGCTTGGGGCTGGTCACGTTCTCAGTCCAGTTTTGCAAATCTAGAGCATTGCTGTAGGACCAGTGAGAATCATAGAATAACCAGGTTGGAAGAGACCCACCGGATCATTGAATCCAACCATTCCTATCAAACACTAAACCATGCCCCTTAGCTCCTCGTCCATCCATGCATTAAACACCTCTGGGGAAGGTGAATCAACCACCTCCTTGGGCAGACAACACTCAAACTGGAGAACAACTGAATAATTTGCAAGAGTTTTGCAGTTCTGCTCTTGCTGTATAGTCAAATGGCAACCACAGCGATGACCTTTTTTGTCCAAATATGGAAAAGAATTACTGGGCACAGTTGTCTGACTGATGTGACTATCTACGTTCATGTGTTGCCACAACTGACTTTGAGCATCACATATGTGCAAGAAAATATTATCTTTGCAATTTATGAGGCCTTCTCAGCTGTATTTTTAAAATGTCCTTGTAATGGCCCTGATGGGAGATATCTTGAAATATAACAGGATGAGTTTTCAGAATTTAGAAGCCAAACTGTAGTGTGAGCTTAAAGCTGGGGCAGGCATGGAGCACACATAATGGACTCCTTTTAAGCTTCAGTCCATTTTTTTTGTTCCAGATGTCTGGGAATACCTTATTTCTGGAGTTTAAGCAATATCATGCACACTTCTTAAAATTTCAGAGTATAATTTTCTGTTAATTTCCTTCATATCTCAGATTAGAGACTATATTAGACTGGAAATGTGAGATAAGGGTTACGCAGAGTTAATGTCAGTCTTTAAATCTGCTGTTCACCAAAGGTTGCTTTGTAAAAAGTAACAGATGACCACAGAAAGGGTCATTAGACACTGGAACAGGCTGCCCAGGGGATGTGGTTGAGTCACCTTCCCTGGAGGTGTTTAAAGGATGGATGGACGAGTTGCTGAGGGACATGGTTTTGTGATTGATACGAATGGTTGGACTTGCTGATCCGGTGGGTCTCTTCCAACCTGGTGATTCTATGATGTAAAAGGAAGTTGACTTTTCTCATCTTGTTTCTTACTACGCATTTGGAAGAGGATGTGCAGCGTCCATTCAAAGGTGTTGGAAATTGAAGGCAGTCTTTGGCTAAGTGGGGCATAGTATCTGCTGTTGATCTAGAGCATGGAGCTGAAAGGTCTTGCTGTAGAAAGGCTTTGCCAATTCTCCTCACATTCAGTGCTTGACTTTTTCCAATCAAAACTGAAGTCTTTTTGTGGTTCCTTGCTGTTCTCATCAGCTGCTTCTACTGCTGAACATAGATTGTCACTGTTCCCTCAGTTCCCCACAACCATTATCTGTGATCGAGTCATAAAAGTGGATTTGAGTTCATCTCAACAGGAATGATCTTCATCTAGGTGTGATGAATACCTCTTGCACTCCAATAGCTTGGATATAAGCCATGCATAATTTTTGCATTAATTATAACATTACTGTTTAATTGCTGTAATTAGCAGCATCACTTTGTCTGAACCATCACTGTCACCGTGTTGCTTCCACATTATAGCAGGCTCTCACTGTGCTAATTCTCATGTATAGGGTATTGACATAAAAAATGAATACATGATCCCCAAATGACAAGTCCAGGTGTCTACTGCAGTGTAACTGTAAGCAAGAAGATATTCATCTGAGAATTTTAAAGAACTGTGTTCAATTGACCAAAAGACAGTGAGTGCCTGAGCTGCTGCCCCTTCTTTGTGAAGGCACCCAAACTCTGCAAGGTGGGTGCCTCTCAGAAAAGGTCATTTTTCATGTCCTCTGTGTAGTTTCAGGTGGCTACGTCAAGTACAGGGAAGCTGGAATTTTGAGGATCCTCATAGACTCGACTTGCTGTCAGCATGTCTGCTTAAGAAATACTAGTAAGTTCTTTGCATATTGTTTAGGCTGGGAAATGACAACTGGGCTGGGACTGGATATTGTAGGGCAGACATGCCTAATTAACGTGACTGCGCTCTTCAAAGGCACAGTAGCTCATCCCATAATGCAGACAGGGGTTCAGATCATAGCTATCAGGACGACGCTCTGGAAGGCATGATAATTAACATAAATATTTAACATTATCTCTTGTCAGCCTTCTGCACTAAACTAAAATCCATTTTAGATAATATCAGAAGAATGCAGGTACAACAGGTTATTAATCCTACAGCTGTAACAGCTGGAGAAAGCTGCTGAGACTAGAGTACACTCAAGATACTAGTCATATACCAAAGTCCGTGCTTCCATTCTGTGGAGGAAAGAGCTTGTTGCTCTTCCAGTAATGTGACCAGCCCTCAAGAGATGATACAAATTAAAACTGCACTCTGTTACTCAGAAACAAGATTAGCTTTTTAACAAGAGTCATACTTTGTACTGTGGTTATGCTCAAGAGGCTTCTGGCTGTCTGAGTCTCTTGTCTCCCACTCAGTGTTAAGCCATCTGCTAACAGAGCCATCGGCCTTTGTTACTTTGCTGCACAATATCCAGCAAGCAACAAACCCTGGTAACTATCTAGCAGCAGGAGCATTTTGTCCAGGAGAAAAGTTCCTCTTGCCTTTAGGCATTCTGCCTCAAATAAGGGTCAGCCACCCTGCTGACTGCATAACACTCACTCTACCTTCAGTACTAATGCTAATTTTGAGTAGGATGGAAAGAAATGTCACTTCATTAACTGCTTTTAATCTGCAGTGACTTTTTTTTAAGTTCTTTTTTTTTGGTGTGTACAACTAGATGGCTGTGTGTGTAGACTTATTGTGATGGCTCTACTGGGAGTTCTTATTATTGTTGCATTCATTTGAGTTTGCTTACACAATCAAAAATCGCTCGAGCGAAATCACTGCTGATCACTCTGCAAGTGAGAATGATGTTGAGTTGACAGTTATGTGGGCTAAGTTGTGGATATAAACCATCTTCGTGGGTTAGAAAAGCCTCCTTGAAAGGGACTTGATCTTTGTGTTTGCTCAGGAAGAAAAGCACGAATTACTGAATGGTGTTTTGGGTCACTTTAAGTCACCCAGTGATGAATATTTATGCCACATATTACCAGCTTCTTAAAAGGCTCTGTGCTGTGCCAGTGATTACCCGCAATATAGATAATTGTAAAACAAACTCCATGTTCTAGTTGACACCCTTTCTTATTACATCTCACTTTCATTAGCCCATTAAAGTGATAAATGCTAGCAATTATATTGAACCCCGCTGAAAACCCTCTGTTTGTGGCATCTCTTGACTGTGGTGTGACTGATTTGCACAGGAGCCTGGCAGGACTCTGCCAGCACTGTGAAGCCCTGAACAAAGCAACCACAAAAAGGGGTAACAAAAAAAGCAACCTGCAAAGCAGCTCAGCTGATGCGAGTGTCTGACTGCAAAGCCCATACCTGGCACAGAAGTGCATGGCTGGTTGGAGCTGATCCACTGGCTTCTTCTCATTTTAATTAGATTTGTGCAGAAGGGGGAAAGTGAGAAGATATGGCATGTGCTTTCACATGGGATAAGGAGGTGTTTAAGGGATGGGTGGAAGAGGTGCTGAGGGGTATGGTTTACTATTTGATAGGAATGGTTGGACTCGATGATCCGGTGGGTCTATTCCAACCTCGTGATTCTATGATTCTGTGATTGTTTTAGGGAATTGAAACAGAAAGCTCCTGCCAGGAAGAAACCCTCTGGATGGCAGCTGGGGAGCCAGAAGAGAAGCACAGCACTAGGCAGAGCCTGTGGTGTGGGTTATCCGTAGTCTCTCTAGGTCATGGACAGAACATCCAGCAGAGGAAAGGAGCAGGGAACAACCGATGCTTGCACCAGTTGCTGCAGTTTCTCTTCAGGACAGCGACTAAGTCTGTAAGGGAATGCCACAATGAGGGACGTTTACTGAGTTTGCACCAACCTCTGTTGGCTGCACGAGTGCTGAACTTGCAGTGAATACAGGGACCCCCTCACGTGAGCCAAGCGTTTTAGCTGGTTCATCTCCCTAGAGACTTTGTGCATGAGACAGAGCTCTGAGACAGCGATTGAATGGTAGAGAAGCTTCTGTTTGGCTGCCCAGAGCTTGGCAAGATGCTGTTCCCAGGAGGAACCAGGTACAGAAGTGCTGTCCACGAAGCCATCAGCACAGGGGAGGGATATGTAGGATTTTGTCACTGAGCACTGGGCAGGCATTGCCAGGTGCCTGGGGAGCGCAGCACTGATGTGCCAAATGCCCAAGGAGAGGCTGTCAGGTGTGTTCTGTAAGAGAGACACTGAAGCAAAAAACTGGGAGGAAAGTTGTACATTGAGAAGTCCTGGCAGCCAAAACTGTGCAGCTGTTTGAAGGGATAAAAAGAATCTATTAAATGGCAAATGCAATACATGCTAGGCTACGAGCAGTTCTGAGGGAAGGAAAAAGGGAAATTATAAGCTCACTCTTGCTGCCTTCTGAACCAAACAACTGTGTTTCAGTCTGGTTTTGCATTAGGATGATCCCTGTCCTGAGTTTTTAGCAGGAGGGAGAGGACAGCCTCAGAAAGAGTTTGGGAGGTTGATGCCACCACCAGAAAAAGCATTAATGTGTCTAAAACCAGCTCCCAGCCAGCAGTTCCCTAAAATGTTCAGTGCTTTCTCCAACAAAACACTGAAGCATGGGCTTAATTTCACTGTTGTCCTAATTCTTAGAATCATAGAATGGTTTGGGTTGGAAGGGACCTTAAAGCCCACCTGCTTTCAACCCTCCTGCCATGGGCAGGGACACCTCTCACTGGATCAGGTTGCTCAAGGCTCCATCCAGCCTGGCCTTGAACACCTCCAAGGAGGAGCATCCATGACTTCCCAGGGCAACCTGTGCCAGTTCCTCACCACCCTTATCATGAAGAATTTCTTCCTGATGTCTAATCAAGACTTTCCCCCCTCTAATTTCAAGCTATTTCCCTTCATCCTATCACTACAAGCCCCTCTGCAGCATTCCTTTAGCCCACCTCAGGTACTGGAAGGCTGCTATAAGGTCTCCCCAAAGCCTTCTCCAGGCTGAGCAACCTGAACTCTCTTAGCTTGTCCTCATAGCAGGGGTGTTCCGGCTCTCTGATCATCATCGTAACCCTCCTCTGGACCTGTTCCAACAGTTCCATATCCTTCTTATTTTAGAGATTCCAGAAATGGGCACAATACTCCAGGTGGGGTCTTGTGAGAGGGGTGCAGAGGGAGAGAATCCCCTCCCTCACCTTGCTGGCCACGCTTCTTCTGATGCAGCCCAGGACAAGATTGGGCTTCTGGGGTGAAAAATAAAAAAAGGTCAGGTTTATATTAATTACCTTAATTTGAAATGTGTTGTAAGCCCAAACGTATTCCCACCATTTAAATATTCAGCATTGCCTGTCTGCTTCCTACTGGAGACCTTCTCTGACCAGGCTCATGCAACCACAGTTTGCAGATGTCCTAACTCACTTCCATTGGCTGTATCTTCCCCTACACAAGTGCAGAGAAATGGTTTCCTTCTTTTCTGCTTATTCGACTCATTTGGCTCCATGACAAATTTGTTTAAACCTGAAATGTTTTGAGCTGGTTGAAAAAACAAGCCAATTCTTTCCCAGATGAGCCACTAAAAAACTAGGAGTGAGTAAATGAGATGTCTTTGAAGTCTTGGAGAATCATTAAATTGAAGCTATCAGTCCAGCTTGCTGCAAAAAAAATTCTCTTTTGTTTAGCAAATTGGCTTTTAGTTCAAAATATTTAAATAATTTCTCTTATTTAGCCAGCGCATTCAGGGTAGTTTTATTTAGCTAATAAATCTGCCTTTTAGAATGATTCTTTTTGTTCATTCAGTTGAATTTCTATCTAAACAGTCTGTGACACAAATACCGAACATTCAGCTAATAAAAATGAAATGCACGCTTCACCATTTTCTAATAGAATATAAGAAGCAAAAAATTCAGACTCCTAGGCATGCTGTACTGCATAATGTGAGCATCTCCCTCTTTAGCAGAAAGCACAGTGGTGTTGTAGAACAAATGCTTTGCTCACACTTTAAGTTATGAGCACAAGACAATCACCCTTTCATATAGAAAATAAAAGATAAAAAGGCAAACTGAGCTAACACTAGATTAGGTAGCTCTGTGTTTGCTGCTTGTGGGCATAAGCCACAATTCGAGTGAATGATTTTCCACAACCCTGCCTGACTCTCACACACAAACCTGGGGGAAAGGCAAGGTCTGCTCCACACACAGGGATGTGGAACAGAGCCGGCATGGCAGGGTAGAGATGAGGGGGAGCCCTGGGATCTTTGCAGGGTGCCCAAGGCTAGCAGAGCCAATCCATCCTCCCATAAGGAATCTTTGATGCTGTCACTCCTCTTCCCTTTGCAGCTCCTGTGCCTGGAGGATCTGCAGCACGGTGATGGTGCCAGGAGACTCGGCTTCTCAGACTTTGTTTGCTGGGGATGGGCAGGGTGTGTAGCAGTAGAGTCTTTCCCAGGAAATCCTGCAAACCCAGACCAAGGGCAGTGGCAGAAGGCAAGGGACGAGCTGCCAGATATGTTAAAACACATCTAACAATGTAGCTTAGAAAGAACCAACTTGTCCGAAGTCCTAGCATGGTCTGAGTATCCCATTGTATGGCTGGTTCACTAGAACCAGATTTGCCTCCTCCCTGTGGGATCCACTGGCTGATAGAGAGACTTTTTTCACGCTGGGATTAAGCCGCAGCTGGGAATACGGTGATGCCTTCACTGGAAGGAGCTGGAAGGAAGGTTGGACCCCCATTTACCATCAAAGCTCATCAGTGCTGGTGGGCTGCGGCGGCGCCGTGCTGCCCTGTGATTTTTTTCCTGCTGAGGAGCAGTGAGAATGGATATCCAGAGATTCCTCAGCTACCGGTCCCTGCAGCCTGAAAGCAACATCTGCAGGCTTGTCCTTGGAGCCCCGATGGGCTCAGGCTCGTTTTCTAAAAACAAGATGTGTCTTTGTACTAGTGCCCTTCCACAAAAGCCTCAGCATCCTGATCCACCTCCGGAGTGGGGTGGAGCGCTCCTGGTACCAGAAGGGAGAACGCCTGCATTCACAGCCAGAGAAAAGAAAGAGAAGAAGCAGGGCATCTCAAGTGGAAAGCTTCTGCTTTTGGTTAAAATTCAGAGAAGTCTGAACCACAGCAAAGGGATTTTGTTTCTTTTTTTTAAAGGAGAGATGTTCCTGCCAGCTTCAGTGAAGTTCTCTCTGTAAGGAGAAGGTCTGAGGTCCTTCTTGGTGGATAAACAAACCCATGCCTTGTGCTGTCCAGCCATTGTCAGGCAGCTGCAAGGAGGGACTGTCTGTAAATAAGCCTTTGCTTGAAAGTAAATGGAATTCTGTTTTACAAAAACATAGTTTTTGATATTGTAATTAAGTATTTTGACTTGAAATGCTGTTAGTTACACAAACCCAGCAACTGTAACCCATGTGCCTGAGCAGTGTAACAGCAATTTAGTTCATCATTTGAGTGAGCTGGGCTTTGGCAGTGTATGGAAATGAGTGTTCATCTTTTGCCTGTGTGGTTTTACCACTGGGGTTTTGTGGGCAAGTAGTGGTCAGCGGATCTGCCTGGGTCACACTGCCTAAAATCCCATTCCAAGGGAGTACAGGAGAAGCAGCTCAGGAAGTCACTGTGTCCTAATTTTAATGCTTTCATTGAAAACCAGATAACCACTTTTTTTTTTTTTTTTTTTTTGATTGTGCATGCCACTTGATGAAACTTCTTATGCCTAAGTTATACCGTGGCATTTTTTTCATTGTAAAAAACATCCTCTTATATTTTAAGTGGAAAAAAAATCTGAGGAAAAAAATATTCTTGTTAATGTTTTCTAAAGATTGACTGGTCAGGTCCACGGGGCAGCAGGCTGAGCAAACAGCTTTCCTTTGATGAGCTGGAAGTGCCAAATGGTGGAAGGCAACAGCCAGGAGCCATTTGCAAAGCTGCTGAGGTTCAGGAAACTGTGTGGTATCCATGCTGAGCCATCGTGGCTGTGTCCTAGGATGTGCCCTCCGTGCTGCCGGGCCAGCGGTTGCTTGGCACACATTCCCACTGACCTGCATTAAAGGGATTCATGAGTCACACATCCAAAAAAATCATTTCTTTATTGATCCGTCTGCTGTTACTGAGATGGCAATTTTATTTGTGATGCTAAGCAAAAGCCTTCAGATATTTCTATATAATAATATACTTCTCACTTAGCATTAACAAAAAATAACAGGCATTAGGGTTTCAGAAATATGTGCATGGCTTTCAAGGCACTCTATTTATGAAGTGATTCTCTTTCTCAGGTAGGAAAACTGAGGCATAGAAGAGTTACGTCCTCTTGCAGTCCCACAGTAAGTCAATGCAGGGCAAACAAAATACAAAGAGGACAGGATTTCCAAACCACCCTTTTACTTTTGAGAGCCCTTGGAAACACCTGAAACTCAAGTATGCCCGCTGTCAGAAAGTCAGCAGCAGATTTTTTAGGTCAGGAACAAGTTGTTTTTTTTTTTTTTTTTGACAAGATATGATTAGATGGAGACTTCATTAATCCAGGGACGTGCCATGTCATGTATAATACAAGAGCTCAGACAGCTGGAGCACTATGTTCTTCTCCAGCCTGCTCGTCTGAAGTGCTGAGGTCTGGATGGGGATGGTGACAGATACCTGGGTTGTGGTGGGATCCATCCTGGTGTGGGTCAGAGGGATGCATTGGCAGAGCTGGTTTGGTGTCATCACAGCCTCCTCTTACCAAGCAGTTTGAGAGCTGCTTCATGAAGGGATTCTATGAATCCAAACAAATACTTACCAGCTATTTTTGGTGATCCAACTGGACCTATTCACTGGGGAAACAGGTAAGCTCCAAATTGTCTTCACGTGGAGGGAAAGAAAATAATGAAGGCCTGCAAATCATCGGTAAATTTGAGATTCCTCGGCCAAAGGACCTGAACAAACTTTTTCCTCCCTGTAATATGGATGGATTGGCTTAGAACTTACAACAGAGCTCTGAGCTTCCTGCACTGCTGACATGGAGACACTGCCCCAAGACTCCTCTCATCTTAAATTGTCATTTAAGGTGTGTGGTTTTACTACTTTATTACTAGGGATTGGGCTTTATCTAGTTCACAGTATATTCATTCGTTTTAAAGACCTAATTCTCCGGTTTTCACCTCTGCAAAATGTAAACACTGAATCTCAGCTGAGAAGTTTATTTAAATAAAACATTGTTTGTCCATGTCTCGTGGGGCAAAGAGCCTCCCGCAGTTTCAGAGTTGAGCTGCAGATGGCAGAGTTAAACTGCAGACTGCTCTCCAGACCAGAACTCGTTTGGTCTCCAAAGTAGCACATAAAACTCTTCTGACCAGGGGACCCAGGTGCCTGCAGCACCTGTAGGTAAGGCTGACATCAAGCCGGGACACAGCTTGCTTTGAGAGTCCTCAAGCTCCACTAGAGGAGGTTTAGGCTGGACATTAGGAAAAGATTTTCATGGAAAGGGTCACTGGGCACTGGAAAAGGCTGCCAGGGAGGGGGTTGAGTCACCTTCCTTGGAGGTGTTTAAGGGACAAGTGGATGAGGTGCTATATTTAGTGTTTGATAGGAATGGTTGGACTTGATGATCCTGTGGGTCTTTTCCAACCTGGTGATTCTATGATTACCTTCTCTTGCAGATTGATCGTTTTCTCCACAAGCACAGGGCTGTAAAGGTGCTGGGGTTGCTCTGAGGGTGTTGCACCCACCTTCTTCAAGCCACAGAAGAACAGAAAATGTACAGAGGAAAGCATCGAAGATGATCAGAGTGTTCTGGGCAGCTTCTGGTTGAGGAATTGTTAAATAAATTATGATATCTTAGCCTGGGAGAAAGATGCCTACACTGATGGTTAAAAGCAGGTACATAGGAAAGGGTGTTCACAGTCTCTCTACTACAGGAACCATGAGCAGCAAATAGATAATTCTCTGATGGGTTCAAACAGGCAGAAAGAGGTGCTGCCTAACACCGCATGGAAACAGCAAGGCTCATCTCCATGGACTTAGGGGCTGCCAAACCCTTGCAGCACTTTGAAAAGCAATTGCACAGCTTCAAGGGAGAAGAATCACTGGAGGGATGCCATGCTCAGATCATCCCCACAGTTCATGAGGAACCCAGTCCCTACCATCACATCCTTCTGGAGTGTCTGCTGCTGGAGGCAGGAGATTGTGCTAATGGCTCTTTCAGCAGGCCTGATCCATCACATCTCTAGCCTTGCACGGTGCACTCGTCAGGGGATAGTGACGAGTGCACTGGCCCCTTACGAAGGGTTTTTCCAGCTGACAACTTGAACCTGTGGCCCAGATGCATTGCACAGGCTCTGAAGCTAGAAGATCCAAAAACATATTTTAAAAAAAAAATTTCATCTTGGTGCTAGGGAAGATCATGGAACAGCTCATCTTTAGTGCTATCACACAGCACACAGAAAGAAAATGGGTGATCAGACCCACTCAGTATTGGTTTTTGAAAGGCAGGTCCTGCTGAACTATTCCTATCGCATCCTATGACAAGGTGACCTGCTTGATGGATGAGGGAAAGGCTGTGGATGTAGTGTCCTTGGACTTCAGTAAAGCCTTGCCATCACTTCTCACAATATTCTGCCTGAGAAACTGGCTGCTATTGGCCTGGATGTGCTCACCCTCTGCTGGGTAAAAAACAGCTGGATGGCTGGGCCCAGGCACTGGTGGTAAATGGAGCTAAATCCATTTGGAAGCTGGTCATGAGTCGTGTTCCTCAGGGCTCGGTGCTGGGTTGAGTTCTGTTCAATAAGTTTATCAGTGACCTGGATGAAGGGACTCAATGTGCCCTTAGCAAGTTTGCGGACGACAATAAGCTGGGTGGAAGTGTTGATCTGCTGGAGGGCAGGGAGGCTCCTTAGAGGGGTCTGAACAGGCTGGACTGCTGGGCTGAGGCCAATGGGATGAGGTTTAACTAGACCAAGTGTAGAGTCCTGCACTTGGGGCACAACAACCCTGTGCAGCTACAGACTAGGAGAAGTCTGTCTGGAAAGCTGCCAGGAGGAGAGGGACCTGGGGGTGCTGGTTTACAGCAACTGAACATGAGCCAGCAGGGGCCCAGGTGGCCAAGAAGGCCAATGGCATCTTGGCTTGTATCAGAAACGGCGTGACCAGCAGGTCCAGGGAGATTCTTCTCCCCCTGTACTCGGCACTGGTGAGACCGCACCTTGAATTTTGTGTTCAGTTCTGGGCCCCTCACCACAAGAAGGATGTTGAGGCTCTGGAGTGAGTCCAGAGAAGAGCAACGAAGCTGGTGAAGGGGCTGGAGAACAGGCCTTATGAGGAGCGGCTGAGAGAGCTGGGGCTGTTTAGCCTGGAGAACAGGAGGCTGAGGGGAGACCTTATCACTGTCTACTACTGCCTGAAAGGAGGTTGTAGAGAGTGGGGCTTAATCTCTTTGCCCAAGTGACAGATGATAGGAAAAGAGGGAATGGCCTCAAGTTGCACCAGGGGAGATTTATACTGGATATTAGGAAAAACTTTTTCACTGAAAGGATCATCAAGCATGGGAATAGGCTTCCCAGGGAGGTGATTGAGTCACCGTCGTTGGAGGTATTTAAAAGAAAGGTAGATGAAATGCTTAGGGATATGATTTAATAGTAGGCAGGTATGGTTGGACTTGATGATCTCAAAGGCCCTTTCCAACGTATGGATTCTGTATCACCACACAGGTGCCTCTTTGGATTTACAACCTCTGAGTGAGTACTTTCTCAAAACCTGTTTTCGCTTTGGTGAAAAACAACTCTTTTCCCATTTTAATTAGGCATAATTTGCAATATGGGGACAGCCTTAATTTGTAGCCATTTCCTGGCACCACTAGATTTAGTGCTGCTAAATAACAGCCAGTGCTCTGCCGTCAGTGTGCTGAGGGTGATGACAGCAACAGCTCTTTTAGCCAACAGAGGAGGAATAGCAGTATCTTAGTTCTATGCCCTGGCTGGGAATGCTGATGCCCTAGTGTTAACAACTGGATAATAGGAAATGCAGACCAGAAATTTCTCAGGTCTATTGGCTTTTTGGCATCAGCCAAACAAGCTTTTAAACTGTTTCTGTGGTCTTAATAGTTGTGCTTTTTATCTTGCTGGCTGATCTGGTTTAGCAAGGGAGCTTGGTGTTCCTGCCTGCAGCCAAATTCCCAGTGTTATAAGGTTACCAAGTCTGATATCTCGTAATACTTGCCAGACACTACTATGAGTAAAGAATTTTAAAGTTCTAGCTAAGACACATACAGAGATGACACCTGATCACATCAGACAACCTTTCTGCTAACAGCAGGACATGGCTCAACTGAAACAAACAAAGGAAGCTCTTGCTCTTTGTAATTCAGTGATGGGGAGACAAGGTGCGTCTGCACTAACTGGAAATAGAGTGACATGCATCAGCTTAAGAAAAGGATGAGTCTGAAAATCTTGGAGAATGAAAGGTGAGCCCAGCCTCAGAATCCTTTATTGGTGCATCAATACTGCCCCAGGAGTAATTCCCATGCAATAAAAATGCTGTGATGTCCAGTGGCCAGAATGCCCTTAGAGGGGAAATGCAGCATGTGGTAATGTGAGATCATTTCCAAGATCATTTGAGGCCAACGAAACAGGCTATTAAGGTGGAAACAACTACTGTTTGATGTTTAATTACTAGGGAAATTAAAATCCATATGTTTTTCTGACTGGTAAAGTTATGCTGGCAGAATAAGCTATTCAGGTTTTGTAGCTAGGTGAAGGAAAATCCCCTGGTTACTGACCAATCAGAAAGAATAGCAGGTCTGATCATCTGTGCTGTGCGCTGGCTTGCTGCTTTGGCAGGCAACAAGGGAGAAGGGACCCACCTGAATAGCAGCCTTGGCTTTCTGCACTGGGAAAGGATCAGCCCAGGTCATCTGTGCAAACAGGCAAGGATGCTGTTTTTTTTCCTTTAGCAGCAGGCACTGGCCTGTCTCCAGGTCCTTGTTAATCTCCATGTCCAGTGCCTGATTTCTACTTATCCTAAATTTGCTCAAATCCTGGGTGTAATCCTTTGTTGGGGCCGGGGAGCGTAATTCCATTTATTGAACTACTTTTCCATAATTGCATTTCCCTGTGGCTCGCTCTCTAATCTGCCTTTCCCCAACTCATGCATAGACATGCTGGAATCCAGTTACAGTCACGGATGCCAGGAGGGGGCCGAGAAGGCAGCTGGACACCCCAAATGCGTGTGTGTGTGCACCCCTGCCCATGGGTGAGAGCAGAGAGCTCACCACGGCTGCTCTCAGGCATCAACCACCTCCAGCGCTTACCCACTGAGTCCAGCCTCTGCCTGCCAGAGGCTCCCATTCCAAGCAATTACGTGGAGGTGCTGTGTGCCTGAGTTGTCTGTTCTGCTTCAAAAGAGACAGAGCAAATGGCTTTCTCTGCTGTTTGTTCATGCCTGCCTCTCAGGGTGAGGTGAACCAACAGGGTAGGAGGTAAAGTGAGGCATAGTGATGGCTGTGACCAGGGCTTTCCCATCCTGCTCCCCCGCTGCAGAGAAACTGCCACTCTGACCAGACCCATCAGCAGATCGACAGAACAAGAGGGATGGCCTCAAGCTCCACCAGGGGACGTTCAGGCTGGACATCATGAAAAAATATTTCATGGAAAGGGTCATTGGGCACTGGAACAGGCTGCCCAGGGAGGTGGTTGAGTCACCTTCCCTGGAGGTGTTAAAAAGATGGGTGGGTGAGGTGCTGAGGGACCTGGTTTAGTGAGTGACAGGAATGGTTTGACTCTATTATCTGGTAGGTCCTTTCCAACCTAGTGATTCTATGATTCTATCTTGCTGCACAGCATTACTTTCAGCAGGAAGGTCTCATAGACACAGGGTCCAGCTGTGGCTTGAGGGTCTCTGTCCCTTGTCCTGCCCACACATCCAACAGCTTCTGCCCTGAGGCACAGGGATGTGCTCCACTGCAGGAGCAGGGTGGGTTTTCCAGGCTGGTGGGCACCTTGCTGCCAGTTTAGCAGTGCCAAAGGCAAGGAAGCCAGCCCGGGAAAGCTCGCCACAGTTTGTTTTTCCAAGGTGGTCTCTCAACTCTTCCTGGATAAACCCCATATATTTTGCTTGAGCACAAAGCCCTTGACTGTGCAATTTCCCTTGGATTATGACTAAAGTCTCTGCTGGTCCCTGCTCTGTGCCTCCTACAGTGACTGTTTCTCCCACCACGAAGAGATCAGCTCCTGCTCTTCCTTACTATCTGCAGTCCCATCAGTCCAAGAGCAAATACATCAGAAAGCTTGATACGCTCTTGCTTGCAAGAGCAATATCCTGCAGGGATGGGACTTTGGCTGGTTGCCAGTATGTGATGGTCAACTTCACAGCTATTGTTTGTGTTCTTTGAAAAAAAAAAAGAAAACAAGAGGGACTAAAGGACAGGGAAGGAGAGGATCTCAGGAGAACTTTTGGTAGAAGCACTACAACAAGCAGCCTGGCCACACCAAAGAACTGGTCTTTAAAATTCATTTGGGGCTGTGGGGGGAACCTTGCAGAAAAAAATATCCAACATTTACAGAAATAGGTGTTTACTCTTCTGAATTTAAAGTGCTTCCTTAAATTGCATTTTGAACTTCATTAGAAACCAGTCAGAATCAATGTGAAATTTTCAAATACAGTTTCTCCGAATGGGGAATTTGGATATATGCATATTCTAATTCAGGAACACACAAATTTTGGACACCTGCAGTTCTCCAAAGGCTCATCTTACTGTGCTTCTCTTAATTCTTCTTGAAGGGTGAGAGACGTAGCAAAGGGAACAGCTGCCTTCAAGAACTGGTGGTAAAGTTTGAAAGGAGTTCAGAGGTGTCAGAGATCTTCCAAGGTGTGAGATTACCATCATAACAGAGCAAAGCGTGGCTGTGAGAGGCTGCAGGTTTTGAGGGCCAAGTGGGTGCTGGGCAAAGATCCCATGGACCTGCTCTCTGGAGATGCTTTTTCTGGCTTTCAGAAGGGAGGAGCTCACCTCTCCCGCATCAGTTGAGCCCTTTTAATTTAAACTCCCTCCTGACCTGCAAGTATGGAATAAAAAGCGATAGATAAGTCTCTCCACAGATGTGCTCTCAGCCCTGCTTGGCTGCCATGAAATATATTGTGTCTTCATACACACAACATACAATTTTTTCAGTGAAGGATCTGGCTCACCCACCCGTCCATTGCAAGAACTCCTTTTCCTTCCCCTCTCAAGCATCGTTCCCTCGATGAAGAGGTTCTGACAACCTCTGCCCCAAAGCATGCTGCTATGTTTTTGAGCAGCGTAATGAAAACTCTTCGAAGAACAGGGAAGTGGAAGAGCCAATATCACAAATGCCCTGAGAGTCAGTTAGTTTAACTTCTTTATTGATCTTCCCTGGAAACGAAGTACTATTGCAGCGAGGTTAGGGCAAATACATAATAAACACGGGAACCCTTCAACATGTGAAAACAGATTATAGTTTCAGGGAAGATGCCTCAGTAGTAGCACAATGCAAAACTACCCAGGGTTTCGCAGCAAGTGAGCCCGAAGGCGTTTGTTACCACACTGTAAAATCCATCCCTTTGGCATCTGATCAGGAGGAGGTCAAAGTCCAGCTCCCACTTGTCTCTGCAGGAAAGGACACATGAGGCAGCAATTAGAGCAGGACTGAGGAGGCGTGTGGGGATGCCAGCCCAGGCAGTCAGGGCTGAACTTCAGCTCTGCGCAGCTCTCGGGAGGCTTGGTACTTTGGCAACGGACCAGTGAGCATCACACCTTTACAGTAATTTTGTTTTGTGTTGGATTGGGACCTGCTGCCTGTCTGGTATCTGTTTCCGAATCAAAATCTTAACATTTGTAAGAAGAAGAAAACTGGTCAGGCTGTGCTGAGATACCAAACCACACCAGCCTGAGGTCAGAGGTGTGTGTCACTGCCCAGGGGCTGGAGGCAAGGGCAAGCCCAGCCTGAATGCTTTCCTGCTGCTGGTTGTCCTCTGGATGCCCAAAGCTTTGCCGAAGGAAACAGTGGCACGTCTTAGTTCCAGAGAAGCTAGGAGGAAACACGTGATTTGGATCAAACGAGTACTGACCCAGACCTGCCCCTATCATCAAGCTGAGCCTTGTCATTGTGTGTCTTGTGTCTTCTGGCCTCCAGCTGGGACTGGAAAGAGCATTTCCAAACCAGCATGAATTCCTGCAGTGAGATTCCCAACACACTGCTGTGTGAACTATATGGATGATTCAGATAAGGATGCTGGATTTTGGGGGCTTGTTTGACTGCACTCAGCAAACCTGGGAAAACTGGCTGTTGGGTCATTTCTGCAAACAAGCTGCCTCCCCTCTACAGCGCAGAAGATCGTGGGAATCCCGTTCTCCTACCTCCTTCACGCTACCTCTTAGCATCTGCAGGCTCTCAGCTCTCCTAGCTTGGTTTCAAGCACAGCTTAAAGGCTTTTTTTTTTTTAACTCATGGAAACGTCACAATTCCCCTTATGATGATCTTCATTCCTAACAGTCACGACTTGAGCTAACAGTGGCAGGAAAAGAAACTGCATATCTTTTTCAGTTGTACAGCTGCAGCTCTGCAATCTTTGAAGGTTTAGTACCTAGGGAATGAGAAATGTCAATATTACCATGTAGTTTTCCTTCGGTAAAATAGAAATCCTCCAGCTGTCCAAGTTAAGTTTAAACTAACCAGAAACCGTTTAATCACAATTTTGTGATCTTTTTTTTGCCTCTCTAAAGATCCCCTGGCTGTGCTAAAAAGATGTTAGATGTTTCAAAGACATTGATTTGTTAGAGAAAATCTTGCTTTCCTTGATCCGAACATCCCCCAAAGTAAGAGAGGAAAGGGTATTCCAGGCTTAGGAGCCAGGATCTCTTCAAAATACATCAATGTTAAGTTTCTACTTTAGACCAGTCTCCGTTTCAGTGTCATCCTTTCTCCCCAGCGTGAGGCAAACATGAAACTGCTCTGGCAGCCTTCAGACAAGGCAATGAGTGTCCTTGGGAAAGGCACCATGCGAAATCACCTCTGAGCCCCTCCAACTCCTCCAGCCTGTGTCCCAGTGTAGAGCAGCACAGGCTAACTGTGCTGAGACCCCATCTAGAGGCACCACTGCCCCTTGTTCCCACCACGGCTTCTCCCTTGCAACTCGTGTGGAGCTCCTGGAAACCAGTCCCAGGAAAGGGCTTTCCATTCCCCGTTCCCACCTGAAAGGGAGGGAGGCTGGAGGAATGAGGGTGTTTGAAACAGAGGAGGGGGAGGAGATCCTTTCCCAAGAAGAGCTAGGAGAAATTGCAACGAGTTATGGGATTTACAGGTCAGAAGACCTCACCCCACATCAACAAGAGGAATCTGGCACGTCGCTGCTCGGCAGAGGTAGGACTGTGAGTCTGCATCAAGGAGGGCAAGGGAATGGAAAGCGCTGGAGAAGACATTGATTTTCTTAGAGGAAAAAGTGAGCAAGAATGACCTCAATGGAAAAATACTTTCTCTTTCTCTGTGTCTCATGGACAAATATAGCCCTGCATGTTATGCAAAGGCAGTGTTCAAGCATGCTTGGAATGAGCAACTTGGGAGGCAAATTGCTACCACTTGTCCTCACCCTTGGTTTGTGGCTTTTATTTCCTCTTTCCCCTTTGTCTTCTCCCCTCTGACATGGCTCATCCCTGGTAGCTGCCACAGATTCACCTTGGAGCACGGAGAGAGTGTGCCTAGAGACAGCCACCAGAACCCACCTTGAGAACCACTGGTCTTTACAACGTGACCTGAGGGGAGAGATGGGTTGACCTGGGAATGTGCACGTTAGAGAAGAATGGAGAAAAGTTCAGGTTCAATACTGGAAAGGCCTTTCCAGCAGTACAGAAATGCTGGAGTAGTCTGCGTGGAGTGGGCAGAAGCAGAGTGGAAGGAGCTGCAGTCACTAAGGGTTGTGTTCCCCTCTTCTCTTGGATGAGCCTGGTGCCAAGAGCGTGGAAGACGTCACTCCTCCACAGAGCTAGTTGTGCCTGATTTCCAGGAAATCAATCAGATGGGACAAAACTAAAGCAAACAAATCGATCTCTAAACAGAGACGCTTTCCTCAGTCTTTCATAAACAAGAAAATAAAAGCAACAATTACCTTCTGTCAGAAAATAAATAACAGCAAATGGCATCTGCCAGTGGGGAGGCAGACTGGTGCTGCTCCCAGATTTCCTGTGAATGGCTTAGAAAAGTGATTAGGTGGAAAAGAATAAACCATTCATCCAAACACAACAGCCAGCAAAAGAGCAGCTGTAAACAAGTCAAGCTTCCCCTCCTCCTCGCCACGGTGAATGCTTCGTGTTCTGTCAGAGTTGCCAAAGCTGGGAGAGGTGGGATGTGTGGGACCACTCAGCTAACCACTCACCAGGGCAGACGTGAGCAAGCAGCACAGGATGGGATGGAAAGGAAATAATAAATGCATTTTGTTGGTGTCCAAAAGGAGAGAGCAAATTTAAAGCAAAAATAAATCCAAAGACAAAGGGAGAGACTCTGCACTTTTGGAAGGAGAGGTGATGGGCACCAGGTGAGAGGAGAAAGAACTGTGTGGTGCTCAGCTGTGTGACACTGAGGAGGATGTGTTGGGAAACAGCATGAATTTTATTTATTTTGGCATTTTCGCAGCACCTGACAAGCAAGCATCTAGAAAGGCTCGTTTGATTTTTGCTCCATAAACTGTGAACAGAGGCTTCACAGGAGGAGATTTCTGTGTGATGATAACGCCCCCAAATTTCAAAAAAGGGCTATGCCAGAAGGGTCTGCTTGAGGGCCAGTATTAACACTTTCACCACCAGCTCCACCTGCCCTCTGGCATCAGATCTGGGGAATCGGCATCGAGTGGTTTGGGAAGAAGTGCTGCTGGTTTGATGTGCTTGTTTTCTGGGTTCTGTACAATTTCTTGTCAAATAAATAAAGACTAAATAAATCCATTCTGTGACTTCACTGAAGTATTTTTTTCTTTGAACAAACAGTACAAAACATAGTTATGTGGGAAAAGCCCGGAGCCAAGCAGTGAAGGGAACCTTTTTGCTACCATCAATCATGTGAAAGAGCTGTTTGGAGACTGCTGCCTTTAAATGACAGCCCGTGTGTTTGAGAAGTGATGTATACAGCCATCCATTCTGTCTTTGGCATGATAAAGAGCTTTGGATCAATCTCTTTACATCAGCATCTCCTGGGCCTGATGACGGAAAAGTGGGATAAAAATCTCTTCTGGCTCTCCTAAAATACTTTGTTGCAGAGTTGGCAGTGCCATATTTCTGAAACATGACAGCAATATTATTTTGTTTATTTTTTTATTCTTTTATGCATTTTTTTTTATTTATTGCAATTAGCACTACCCAGATTTTGGAGTTATTGGGACACTCATGGATTTTCTGACTGAGCCAGGGGAGTTGTTCCCCTTTATACTGCACACAGCGTATCCTTCACTCCTTCAAACCATTTAGGACAGCATGCGCTCATCCCATAGAGCACAAAAAGGCATAGGCACACGTCTATAAGCAAGAACCCCTTATCTCCAGCTGCAGCCTTCCCTGAGCAAGGGTGGCTGACTGAATCAAGTGGTCACAGCCTCTGCCAGGGTTGCCCTATTCCTCTATGCTGTCCTGGTAATATAGATTCTTGTCCACTAAGGGCTTGCTGCCCTTCCCCTCTTCCAGGCTGTCTCATAGCCTGGATATGATATGATATTTTGATAGGAGTGGTTGGACTCGATGATCCGGTGGGTCTTTTCCAACCTGGTGATTCTGTGATTCTATGATAGCCTGTTGCTTCTCTTCTCAGGCCATACATTCTGTGACCAGAAGTGTTTCACCGTCTTTCATTAACTGGATTTGGAAGGACTTGCTGAGTGACTTTAATGTCCCAGCTGTGGTTCAGCATCTCCTGCTTTGAATTGTTGTTCTTTATTCCCAAGTTATATTCTGGCTGATGTACACCATGGGGGTCCAGATGACTGAACGTACATCACGCCCTTAGAAGAGAGGCCAGAGACAAAGCTCCTTGTGTCACTCTAGGATTGCCTTTCTCACCCTTACCTGGACAAGCTATCAAAGGAGTTGGAAGAGTTTTGCCTTTCTTACATAGTATCTGTTCTGCCTAATTTTCAGATGTGCTGACTGGAGCAGTGTCTCAGTCCAGCTCACGCTTGGTGGTTTATAGGAGCGATCTCCACACATGCTGCAGCCAAGAGGGCTGAACAGTGCTGTCTGAAAGACCAAGAGTTTTGCGTTAATTGCATTAATGTCATCCATTAAGGTCACTAGCTATTAAAGAGCTAGTTTCCTTCCTAAGTCCAAGGACCAGATTTTCAAAAGCAAGATACCAAGGAGAAGACTTAGGCAGTGTGAGCTTCCTAGGAGCTACCTCTAACATCCTACCTGGGTCCTCACTGCCAGTGAACTGAGGCACGTTTAGAAGATACATTCTCTGAGATCCATAGATACTGATCATGTGGCCATCAGCAGAAACTGAAATCACAACCACCACTGTAAAGATCTTCTGTGTCAATATAAAGCATCACACCCTTAAGCAAGCAACTTCTACCATTTCACATTGTGAATGGAGATTCAATGCGATTGTGAACAGAGATTTAGTCTCGCTGTGCTACAGATGATCCACGAAATAGCTAATGGGTCAACCAGCTCTGCAGATACCCAGTTTGCATGAAAAGCAGTCCTGCACTTTTGCCAATAGCACTGAGCTGTGACACTAAAAAAAAGTGGGACTTGTTTACAATTGCCCCATGCACAATATTGTACCTTTGACAAGACTAATGCAAAAATCAAGAGAGACAGCTTGAGACAAAATCACATAAAGGCATCATGTCTCCTTGAGTTAGTATTATACAACATAATTACAATAAGGACTAGATTAAGTACTATCAAGCCTCTAAACAAGAGTTGTGTACGTTAGTGACCCTGCTCAAGAAGCACCTGGAATGAGCACTCTCAGTGGTGATAATCTGTGTCTCTTCACCTCTGTGCACACACAAAACAACATTTTCATCACTCTGATGTCACTGCACGTCCAACAGATGAAAAAAACCAGCTAAACCAACCCCAGGTCTTGCAGGCACATCAAAGGAGTGCAGCCAGTGGAGGAAACAAGCAAGCATCTTACATCAGCCTGCACTGGGTTGCTATGCAACCAGGAAATCCACACGTGTTGCCATGACGACATCACTTCATCATCATTCAGTGCACAGCTCAAATGAGTGCAGCGAGTTGTCGGCACGCACATGCCAGGACAGAAAAATGTGTGTACGAGCAAGAGCATCACAGCACAGTGGACAGAGGATGTTGCCCTCACAGCCTCTCACTCAGGCAAAGCTCCCAGGGCTGCTGGGAGGCCTTTAACCTTTTCCTCTCAAGACTGTGGTTCAGCGTTTTCCCCTGTGATCTCACATTTGATGTCAATGAGCTCAGCCATGGGCAGCATACAGATGGGCAACCCCTTCTCCTCCACTCAGTGCTCCTGGGGAACAGAAGCAGCCAGAGGAAGCTTGCAAGGGAGAGTAAATACGCAGGCTGGGAAGAGAGGATGCTGCTTGTGTGTTGCTGGCAACACAGGCTGCTTCACAAACTTTCACAGCATCAGTATGGCTGCTGCTACATTGTGGGTCTCGTGATGAACAGCACTAAAAGTAATCAGGTGATAAAATTAAAGATCAATAAGTGAGCCAACTGGAGTGCCACATAATGCCACGTTAACCAGGCCTGACATTGAGCCCAGTGGTCGGGAACGTCAACACCCATATTGCAGCACTCAGACAGGGATGCTACTGAACTCAGTCTCTGCCCTGCTAGAGAAAATCACCATTGTGGCCAACAACCACTTTTACTGCCCCTCATCAGGCTCTGTTTCTGCCACATGAATCATAGAATCAAAGAATCACCAGGTTGGAAAGGACTCACTGGATCATTGAGTCCAACCATTCCCATCAATCACTAAACCATGTCCCTTAGAACCTCATCCACCTGTGCCTTAAACCCCTCCAGGGAGGGTGACTCAACCGCCTCCCTGGGCAGCCTCTGCCAGTGCCAAATGTCCAGCCTGAACGTCCCCTCGTGCAGCTTGAGGCCATTCCCTCTTGTCCTGTCCCCTTTCACTTGGGAGAAAAGGCCAGCTCCCTCTTCTCCACAACCTCCTTTCAGGTAGTTGTAGAGAGCAACGAACCCCTGCTCATTTGCACACACCAGCATCAGCTGCCTGTGCCTCATAAAGTATAAGCACTGCAAATTATGGAAAGGTTTTAGAGAAGAAAACCTGGCCAGGCAGGTTCAATAGCTACTTCTGGCCCTAAACACATGGGAGGGGTATCAACTGGTTTATGACCATAACCCAGATGAATCAGCAAACGATCCCAAGTCATCAGATGAGTTATTCACAGATAATATTGAACCAGCCTTGCCAGATCAAAAATAATGGGAGAGATGGAAAATTCCTGGATGAAGACACAGCAGGAGGGGTGTCTCTGAAACAAGTCCCTCTTGGAGCTGGTCAAAACCGAGGCTGTGTCCTGATGTGACAGCAGAAGGGGTGTTCAATACTGTGGGAAGGACACCTGCATGCTGGGATGTGAGCGATGTCAGCCCTGCGGCTGCAACAATTGGGCTGGGACAGTCTGATGGTTCCTCTTGCTGAAGTGTCCATCACCTCATGAGAGCTGGTGGTCGATCTCAAGGCTGGCTTTTCTGGTTTGAGCAACAACAAGCCCTTTTCTTCCCTCTTCTTGGACGAAATCCACAGCTCCTCAGTGAAACATGACAAGGTGTAGGACAAGGTCCAGGCAAAGCCGACTCTCACCTAAACTTTGCAGGAACAATGACCACAGACCGGGAACAGAGGAGCCTCCTATGAAGTCACGTATGAAGCCTGCCTGGCTTTCTCCAGAAACTGCCCATTTCAGGTGTCTTCAAATCTTCATCCTGTGCCTGGGACCAACTCTGCAAAGCCAACAGGGACCATTACAGATGCTTTTGTGCCAAATCTAGATAACAGCAGGCACATTTCCTTCTCTAAATAGTCAGTTTCTGCTCCAGGGTTAGGCTCAGGGCTGAAGATTTGAAGCACTGAGAGCTGAACCAGTGCATGGGCTACTCCAAAGCTTGGTCCTTGTTTATAGCAGCATTTATCCTGAAGCAAGTTGTGACAGCAATGAAATATCAATCTGTTGTTATGAACATTGCCTATGTACCCAGCAAAACACTGCCTCTTCTTTCATCTTTCCCCTTTTTTAAAATGTGAGGTTGCAATGCCTGCCTAAGTGGTAAACACATCCATAGGAGAAAGAGAACAAAAATAGAAAAAAAATCAGATCATTAGCCAGTCTGCTCATGCTTGGAGCAGCACCCAGGACTTGGGTTTAAAAATAACCTTTACATTTCATTTAATAACTGCTATCAAAATCCTATCTGAATCCTAATACATTTTTTTTCCTTCATCCCAGTCTTCACATCCATCGAGTCTGAGGGAGAAATGACAAAATATTGTCATTATGTGCCCCTCATGTCTCTGCACAGCTCTCTGTAATTTAGCTGGTATTTGACTCAGCCGTTTGAAAGAGCAAATCACAACACGGCACATTCATGCACCTCCTTTCTCAGCAAAGGAAAGGAAAATTGCTGGCATCACATAAAAGCTTCTATATTTTGCTTTCCATGTATATTTTCCTCTTTATGCTCTGCGGATTTTCAAAACCACCAGGCTCACTCAAGAGACACAAATCTGTTTTCTTTCCATTTCTTGTTCTTCTTCTTTTTTTTTTCTTTTTTTGTCTGTATTTGTATTTCCATCAGCCACCCACTGGCCTCAGTTGCAAGGGGAGGCAGCTGGTTGTGCCTCGTCCATCCCCAGTTTTCAAGAACTGTGTTTGATTCAGGGGTGCTTCCTCCGTGGAACTGTGGTTTTGGTACCCCTGACCTTTTCCATCAAGAAAGGTAACGCTGCTCCCACTCTGCAGATGTGAGGAAAAGCCCCTCTTGATGCAGGCTGAGCACTCAGAGCATGGTTATGTTTGGATAGTGAGAACTTTACCCCGCAAAGGCCCACAGGGTGAGCGTGATGGCAATTTCATCTTGTTTCTTGTTTCACAGTTGCAATAGAGATGGAAAAAAATGTCGATGGATCTCAGGAAGGATTGTTAGGTTTCCACATTAGGCCAGGTAAAAGCCGGCCAGAGAAAAGGTCTCTGCAGCCCCTTACCTGAAAAGAGGCTATTAGGAGGAGAATATAATTAGGGAAAACTATAAGGGCTCTTGCTCACAGACCCTACGTGGCTCCAACAAGATATTTTCTGTGCATTGACCAGCTCTCCAAAGCCCTTTCATCTGCCAGATTGCCCGCTCTTCCCATGGGTTCATGTGAGGCTTTTGTGTCCTCAGTATCCCGGGGTGATTGGCTCCTCAGCTCCATGAGGGATGCGCAGAGCAGACCTCATGTAGCAGGGAAGCAGGGTGAGCTGTCTCCTGCTGCTCCCTCTCCCCATTTCCCACCTGCACAGGAGTCTTTCGTGGCCCCAGAGCAGTGTCAGAGCAGAGCAGGAGCTCCTAATTCCTTGCCATTCAGCTCCCAGGTGCTCAATGAAAGAGTAACAGTGGGCAAAAGCTGGGAGAGGGAGCTGCCGAAACGGCTCTCAGCAGCTGGTGGAAGAAAAAATAGCTTTGCTGGCACACAGCTATAAAAAGGTTTATACACTGCACTTTGAAGGAGAAAATTGACTCCATTACAGTGGCTCAGTTCCTTTATCTGTGTCTGGACACTCGTGATTTGCAAGGAAATTGTTTTGATGCCTTTTGTTGTGCTCCTTTAGCAGAGCTATGCAATCGATGTGCTCTCTGCAGCTCTGCTTTCCCTGCGCTGGACCTGGGGATGCAGGAATAGCTGAACCTCTCCGTGTGGTTGTAGAGCTTCCCTTGGACCACTGTTGTTTTCCCAGCTGCTTTTAAGACCATGGTCCCTCCTTGTTTCCGTTGCCATCCTCAGGCTGCTCCACTCTCGGGGTGAGCACAGGACTGGAGATCTCCTGTGGGAGCAGAGGTGCCTCCGGCTCGGCTGTACACAGGCAAAGATCAGGTCAAAGTCTTTGTCTGTCTCAGATGAGAAACCCTCTTGCATTTTCTGTACTGGATTTCCTGGCAGGCAGCAAAGAACACCTGTACTACATATTACTGGGGTGTGGCTTCACATCACCAGCAGGGATCCTCCTCCTTCTCGCACTGTGCCCCAGGAGATGCTGTCCCCAACTCCTCCAAGTTTTGGGAGGACGTGAAGTTCATGCCTCTTTGGGACCATGTCCGTGTTCCCATTTAGCAGCAGTTTTGTTGTGCATTGTTTTCCTGGGACCATCCAGCGGATGAGGACCCTCACATTGATCACTTAGAGCTCAGGAGTGCTTTTCGCTAATCGTGAAGCATCCGTATCTCTGAGGAGGAATGGGAGCATCGCTTCAGCCAGCTGACACACGCCCATGGCAACCCCGTGCAGGAGCTGCTGTCACATCATCTGGACATCTGGGACACAGAAAAACACATCCTAGAGCAGAATTTGTCAAATTGGACTAGGAATGGGGTCTTGGGCTTCTGAAAAAGTGGAGCTGAAGTCAGGAGAGTGTCAACAGCAGCAGAGAATCTAGCCTAGTGTTCAAGCCTCACATGAAAGCCCGGAGTTTAAAATGAATTCTGGCTTTGGCACAGCCCGTGTGTTGGCTCTCTGTGTCTTTGTAAATCACTTGTTTTGTTACCATTGCTTATGTTTTAGACACACAGGCCTTTCTGGGATGAGCTTATTCCCTGTAGGAGATCCATGTGCTGATTTTCCCTGGATGGGTACAGCCCATCGAGCTGCTAACGGAGTATGATGGGTGACGGAGAATGAAGTTTTCATCGTCATTTCAGAGCAGTCACTCCAGCAAGCGGATGTGGCCAAGTGAGGCTGACATTTAAAACAACTACTGAGATTACATTACTGAGATTATATTTAATATGGATGGTCAAATCTTTCAAACAAAATCAATGTTCTTTTACTTAATAATACCCTTGCCGCATCTTAATGAAGGTTCCTCCAGCTCAAGGCCCTATTTTTCCATAGTCATTTTGTTGTATGACATTGCTGATTGCATCAGATGGTACATAATGCTATTTTCATCTGTTTCTATTGAATTGTATGCTTTCCCATCCTTGATTTGTCAATTGCCAGATCAATTAATCAGGGACTCTTAGGGCAGAAACATTTTTTATTACTGAGAAGGAAGGGGAATTAATTTAAATTCTGCATCTTCCTGCAGCGTCCAACATCTATTATTAACTCTCCCTACCAGGCATGGCCAGGAGGACACTGAGGGACCTTCAGACCAGGCCATGGCCACTGAGTTCTTTGCAGAAATAACAACCAGGCTTGGTTCTCCTACTGGGAGAGGCAGCTGGGTGGTGGCTCCAAGCCCAAGTCCCATGCAGGTCCCTGCACAGGGTTGAGCTGTGGGCAGAGCCTGGAGACTGAACAGTGTCACTGAAGCCCAAGCAGCATCACAACAGCTGTGGGCAAGACAAGAAAGGCACTTGTCATCCCAACACGTTTGGCTTAATTAGTGACGCCTGAGGACATTTAGCTGAGACAGGAGCAGTACTAAACATCCGTGCAATTAGAGAGCCCAGAATAAGCCTTTTCTGAAAGCTGGGATGGTGATGGTGTTGGGGATATGTGGGGAAATAATTACTTTATGTGTGAGTTAGTGCCTGTTCCCCAGCAGTGACTCCTGAGCACCCCTGTCCAGCTGTGTTTGCGGCATGTCCAGCTCTAGTACATGCCAGAAAGCAGGTTCCTGTACCCAGAATGAGCACCAGTGACTGTATTTTTTCCTGTCACCATGCACGCGTGTGCCTTTTGCGCCTGTTAGGTTTATTTGAAGATCTGCTTTTGCTTGATAAGGATACATGGAGCTGATGGGACTGCAGGCAAATGATAAAAGTAGGGCTTTTGTGTCCTGGGATTTAAATGTGAAAAACAGTTTTGGCAGCCGTTGCAGGAGGGCGATGCATCTCACAAATCCACCTGCAAATATAGGATTGGGAAAGAGGAGCTGCTGTGAAAGCAGGGAGGACTGAGGGGAGCAGAAAAATGTGCACGGAGATACATTCCATCCCCAACTCTTCCATGCTTCCACCCAGCTTAGTATTGTTCACAAACTTGCTAAGGGTGCACTCGATGCCTTCATCCAGATCATTGGTAAAGACATTGAACAGGGCTGGACCGAGCACCGAGCCCTGGGGACACCACTTGGAACTGGCTCTTTGCCTCTGTGGAAGCCAGAGCAGGACACCTGCTTTCGGACCAGCCCTCTCCCCAGCTGCAGCCTGAAGCTGACAGCGAGGAACACTGAAAGAGATCTGATTGTGGAAGAGATCTGATTACTGACCATTAGATAAAGACAGGAATAAAACCAGGGAGGTTAAATACTGAATCTTTAATTAGCTGCATCACTCCTAGCTGTTGCATAAAAGCTATTAACGTTATTACAGGACACACTGCCTGCTTGTGCAGCAGGACCAGCAAATACAGGTAGAACGGTCCTTGCTGTAAGCAGCACTCCCACTGTCCTGGGTTTTTGATGGAAACAGCTAGTTGCCTTTCTGAATAATGCCAGCCTAGCACTGGTTTGTGATTAGCAGATCCCTGAGCGCTTCTCAAGAAGAGAAACCTCCTGACGTGGGGGAGACTTGGTTTCTCTGGGTCCTCTCTATGCCTGCAAGTGCCACAAGGAGCCAGAGACCAAGGGTTAAAAATCACCGTGAGAACTCTTTCTGCCGCAGACATTTGTCAAGTCTTTTAATAGTGTGCTTCATACTGAACTTTGAGTGCTTTATTTAAGGATTGCTCTGTATTTTGCCACTCAGCTGTTGCAGTTCCTCCTAGTCCCTAAAGTTATTAGGCATTAATTTTATGAGATTACAGCCCAGCTCTACTGACGCCTTGCTATTTGATACCAAAATGTCTTTATTACCAAGCATGTGGATTTCTTAAGCCTTCTGAGCGGACATGGCATGCAGTTAGGTGCATTTGTTGTTCTGTTACCCAAACCAGTAACAGACCAGTGCATTCCCAGGCAGAGTCTTTCCGCTACCCCAAATGCTCTGACACAGCCAGTTAGGAAATGAAACCAGCTCTTAACTAGGTTGCTATAATTCCTAACCCTCCCATCTGATCCACGTCTCCCCCAGTAGAGGGGAGGGTTAGAAAGGAGGATTTTACCCTGTGCTCTGACAGTGCTGGGCAGAGCAAAGAGGTTGCGCTGAACCTAGAGTGCTTCCAGGGCCACTGAACCTCCCTGAGTCACTCATTAAGTCAATAGAGCAGGAAAAAGCCGTCAAAAATAGAAGACAGGGAAAAAATAAAATAAAATAAAATAAAATAAAATAAAATAAAATAAAATAAAATAAAATAAAATAAAATAATAAAATAAAATAAGATAAAATGTGAGGCATCCATTCAGACACCTTAGCAGAGGCACTTTAGTTTCCAGTGCCCCACACCTGCAGGGAGGATGGGTGCTGCTTATCAGACAGGTTATGTAAGTGAAGTGCTCTATATTTATCAGGAGTGCCTGATGTGCACACCTCAAGGGTCAGATGCCCGGCAGTTAGGAGAACATTAGCTCCCTTAATGAAGCAGTGGGGAGGAGGACCTAAAAATATGTCTCTGCTGCAAAAGGACATCATTGAGTGCTCTGGGAGCCAAGGTCAGGAGGCCCCACGTGTCTTTTCAGCTCTGGATGAGGTTCTGATGCCACACTCAGATGTTCAATGCCTCTAAAAAGTCAGGATCCATGCTGCACTGCAAACTTCTGCAGTGATGTTGGATGTTGAACCAGTGCCTAACAGAAGGGAAAGGCCCCCAGTTCGTGTTATAAACTCTTCAGTGCAAAGTCAACCTCCTTTTTGAGCTGTTCTCCCTCTAGCCCTGAGTGCTGGGCTCACCTCTCTGCTCTGGCCTTCAGCTTTGTGACTTGAGGCATCCTGCGTAGAAGAAGCTTAGAGGTTGGAGGTGGTGCAGGCTGTGGGTTTCTTGCTTCCCGTGTGAGGGAATCAGCCACACAAAAGGCAAGTAATTACTGTATAATGCACCCTGAGCAAGTCTGCAGATGACACCAAGCTGGGTGGAAGTGTGGATCTGCTGGAGGGTTGGGAGGCTCCAAAGGGATCTGAACAGGCTGGATCGATGTGCAGAGACCAACGGCATGAGGTTTAACAAGGCCAGATGCCGGGTCCTGCACTTGGGGCACAACAACCCTGTGCAGCTACAGACTAGGAGAAGCCTGGCTGGAAAGCTGCCTGGAGGAGAAGGACCTGGGGGTGTTGGTTGACAGGGACTGAACATGAGCCAGCAGTGGCCCAGGTGGCCAAAAAGGCCAATGGCATCCTGGCTTGTATCAGAAACGGTGTGACCAGCAGGTCCAGGGAGGTTATTCTCCCCCTGTACTCGGCCCTGGTGAGACCGCTCCTCGAATCCTGTGTTCAGTTCTGGGCCCCTCACCACAAGAAGGATGTTGAGGCTCTGGAGCGAGTCCAGAGAAGAGCAACGAAGCTGGTGAAGGGGCTGGAGAACAGGCCTTATGAGGAACGGCTGAGAGAGCTGGGGGTGTTTAGCCTGGAGAAGAGGAGGTTGAGGGGAGACCTCATTGCTCTCTACAACTACCTGAAGGGAGGTTGTGGAGAGGAGGGTGCTGGGCTCTTCTCCCAAGTGACAGGGGACAGGATGAGAGGGAATGGCCTCAAGCTCTGCCAGGGGAGGTTCAGGCTGGACATCACGAAAAAATATTTCACAGAAAGGGTCTTTTGGACCAGGGAGGTGGTTGAGTCACCTTCCCTGGAGTGGTTTAAGGGACGGGTGGATGAGGTGCTGAGGAACATGGTTTAGTATTTGATAGGAATGGTTGGACTCGATGATCCGATGGGTCCTGTCCAACCTAGTGATTCTGTGACTCTATGAAAGAGCTGTGCTTTTGCTCCCAGACCACCCCTCTCCTATTGTGCTGTGGACAGGAAAAGGGACAGTGGCACCAAAACAGACTGAGGGAGCTGGAGCCCCTTTTTACCCTCAATAGTGGTCTGTAGCATAGTGTGGTGTGTCCCTAGCAGCAGCGCATCCCCAAGAGGTGTCCTCCATCCCGCCGAGCGCTTGGGAAGCAGGAGGTGCATGATACACACTGCTGGTTGGTGGCAGGGCCAACAGCAGAGCCCAAAACGCTTTTGCCCCACATCTGAGCTCCACCTGCGGTGAGCAGCTGTCCCCCATGCGGCAGAGAACACCGAGCCCCATTGCTCCTCATGCACAGCATCCTCCTTGACTTCCCAGCCTTAAATGATGCAGAAAGTCTGCTAAGGACTTTTCTGCTGGAAGGACTCAGGGGGAAGCAGCTAATGCAACCTTTTTGCTCATCCACAGTACTCAGGTCCGGTGGATAATAAAGCCACAGGCTCCTTTCTCATTAATCCCTAATCAGGCTTTCTCTCACACAGCGCTTTCTGCCATCAGCAGTGGAGAGCTGAGAGCCTCCCTTCACACCTGGTGAGGTGGCAGACCCAAACACCTTGCTGTGAACTTGCATAAAACACTCCTCGTGCTTGCTGGCAGCGGTTCCTGGGAAAGACCCTCTCCTTTCACCAGTGAGCGTTGAAAAGCAGAACCTCTAGAGGAGGGCAGTGTCTGCAGTGAGGCAGATCCTCACAGAATGTGAAGTCATAGATGGTTTCTTGTGTTGTTAATTGTGGATATATGTAAAACAGAGGACTTCACTACCTATCAATACCTAACGCACTCCTTGGAACCGCAGCTTATTCCTAAGCAGTGTTGGTGAACAGCAGAGCAAGGCTAAAACTGAGCTGTACTGTTGCACCCTCCAAGGTTTCTGCAGCCTGTCACACTAACAAGGAGGGAGAATATAGCCCCTTTCCAACCTCCACGGAGAGAAGACACACACCCATCTACCGAAGCCAGACAGCCATACAACTAAAGACATGGTTTGTTCCATGCAGGTGCACACAGAGCATGTCATGCAGTAGAAAGAAAACAGCAAAATTAACCCCGTGCGATGCTTTAGGTCTTTATTGTTGCAGCAGAATAGCTGGTACAAGGCTAAAACATTCCGATATAGTCAGTGAACTGAGGACTAAGGCTTTCTGTAGGTTTGTGGTATCTGGTGTTTCCTTACCCACAGCGTACATATAAAATCAGTTATAAAAACACAGATCTTTCTTAAACAAGAGAGATTGATGCAATGCACAAAACTTAGGAACTACGTTTCATATGATCCAGACAACGCCTTAGAGAGCAGCTTTGGGCCTTGCAGCTTTGCACCCTGAGAGCTGTCTCAGTCTGACATCCTGCTGGCCAGATGAGCCTGGTGACACACACAGCCAGGATTTCAGCCTTCTCTTCAAAGCAGAGACAAGGGAACCCCTGATGCGATGGGGAAACATTTATTGAGCAAATGAGTACGGTATCCATCACAGCAGGGAAAGCAGTCACTGATCTTGGATAACATAAACGAGATCCGTAGGGCCCGCAGGCGGAGCAGTTGCCACCACGTGTCCCACAAAGGGGGCAGGTGATTCTCGGAGCACCAGCACCTTTCACATACAGCACTGAAAACATTTCCAAGTGATTGACCCAGCATGTCCTAGTGTACTGTGAGTTGGGAAACAGGGTGAGTGAGAATAAAACAAGTCTCTGAAATAGCTGTACACTGGAACCTTTTGAGTAAAAAAACTACAATCTTACCAAAGAGACTAAAAAGCATTCACGGATAGATGCTTCCCCAATTCCCTAAAAACTTTATGAAAAAAGATGCTTCTATACCCACAAAACTTTTTATTCCATTTTATTTTCCTGTCTTGCATTTCTAATTGAGCTGGAAAACAATGCTCCCAATGTGAAAATTTACATCAGTCACAAAGCCAATATCCTTCCTTGAGAAGAGGATTCTTCACTCACCATGTGCTGCCCTGCATGACAGAGTCAGGCACTGCAAATGTGACATTTGCAGCTGACAAATAGATTATTCTTTCCTTATGGTCTGAATACGAGAGATGGAGATGAATTACAGATCTGCAAGACGTTCACCACATTGCAGCAGGTTACATGTTTGGTTCCAGCTGGGAGAAAACTCCTTGTAAGGGTCAACGAGGGCTGCATTTGATTGTATTTTCAGAGCCCCATTCTAATTGCATGTGGATGCAAATCAGTCACTGCTGCATGACCAAGACTCACACTGATGTTTCTGACACATGTGATGACACCACAAAGTTCTCTGAATGACTGACCAAAGCACAGCCAGTGTTTATGTCACCAACACATACAACCCATCCTTCAAAGTCGTTCCTGAAGACTGTGTTAAGGCTGTTGGAGCAGTCTAGCCATGGATGCTCCTGGTGTGAAAGCATAGCCCCGGCTCAGGACAGACTAGAAGAAGCCTCTGAGGCTTTATTTAATGATAAATGAGGTTTTTAGGTTTTCCCTTGCAGCAAGTTACCTGGGTGTGCTGGGAACTGCACCAAAGCAGAATATGAGGAGAGGAAAAAACAGGCTATGTAGGTTTAAGCTGCACTCGTGCCTTTGAAATCACAGAACTACATTAAATATGGTCCCCTTAGTGTAGAAAGAGCCTCCTTCCACTTGTGACAATGAAACACCAGTTGTCAGCCTCCAGGGACTCGAATATAAATATGAAAAACTCATTAAGAAACATAACCCTAAATATAAACGTACTTTCATTTAAGAAAAAGGGGATTAAAAAATCAGTAAAACAGATGGCTTCAAGTACTTTCAGTATAATAAACAATTAGTCATTATAAGCATAGATTAAAAAATACTTGTCACCTTGCAGCAGACAGTTGAAGAGGCTGGTGATTCGTTCAGAGAATGGCCTTTGATAAAAACACATCAGACAACTTGTGTAGTGTTGCAATTTAGAAGAACACAGACGTGTTTTCCATGCTGACCCAGTGCTTGAGATACTCAGCACAAGATACACTTTGCTCTGACATTTCATGGCAACGTTACTGAGCGTACGGAGCCGGGTAATCTCAGCATAGCTCAAAGAAGAAGCCTTCATGTGTTGCAGCAATACAGGGAATCAAGTGGTCCAACATTCTTGAGGTTTAAAGACAAATCCAACATGAGCTGGCCTACTGGTGATGTTTATGTCGTTTATGATGTTAGCATGAACACCACCTGTATTATACATGACAAGGAATATACTTAGAAGCACCTTGTCAGAGTTTAAGCCTTCAGGTTTTCTGAATGTCATGCGAAGAAGGGAAAGGGTTTCGAGTGGGAGCCCTCAAAAACTACAAAGGAGGTTGGAAAGGGAACAACGTCATCAGGCAACAGAAGAGAATACCACAAAGAGAATCTATAGCTCAATTCCCTGTGCTGCGATGGTTTGAATCCCATCTCTGGCACCCACAAGGAACAACCACTGCATCAGATGTATTTCAGCAGGTCTGGCTGATACGCATGGAACAAGCCATCTGCCTACTTATCTACACAGACAATTAAACACCCAAGGAAGCAACGTGCAAACCGAAGAAATGCTTCAGAAAAAGATATCTTGTCTATTCCAAAAATTAAAAATTATAAAATGTTTTCAAGCAAATAATGTCTACAAGGACACCCTTTTGAAAAACATTGGCCAGCTACTCAGAAACAGACACTTATTTTTGCCTCTACAGGAAAAAAAACCACCAGTAATCCAGCAAAAAGTCAGCTCCCCTCTCCTCCAGCTCTGTACACTACAGCAGGAACATGGGGAGACTAGAATTGTGAAAAATCAAAACTTAGCTGCACAGGTCTATTAAAGAATCAGGTAAGCCTTAAACAGTGGCTGAGCCAGTGCTGGTGTTTTTTTGTACTACTATACGAGGCTGCGAGGCTTAAAAATCCTTGTGAGTGACCAAGCCAGAGTGGCTGAATAGTGGTGGGCTCAGCAGTGTCTGGAAAATCTTACATGAAAATGCTATTTTAAAATAACCTTGAATATTTGAAATAGAAAAAAGAAACAGAACAACTTTTCCTCCAACTTCCACCTGCACCATCACAACACTCTTACACTTACCAGCTTTCCAAATCCAGTGCTCAGTGTATGACACTGTGGTTACACAGAAATCACACATCTGTTTCTCTCTGGAGATTCTGGGTTTCTACAGGAAAGTTCAGTGCATGTCACATCTACCAGAGTCCTTATGATTGTTCTGTAATCCAGCAGCGTGTTTCTCGGTTACAGCAGGATGCAGCTGCCAACTGCAGGCCAGGGCAAAGTTGAGAGTACATTCAGAGATAAAATTACCACTTTCACATGTAGCAATAACTAACGCTGTCTTTCTTGTCACAGAATCGAGTGCAAATGCCTAGCAATGGCAGCAATAACAGACAATTCTCATGCAAAAATTCTTCCCTGTGCACAACATTTGCAGGACATCTCTAACCCACCCATTTTTACATGTTTCCCTATCCCAGAACTAATTGGTTTTTATTTTTGTTTCATGAAATTTCTGTTGCTTTTTGAAGTATTGATGACAAGCAAGTTCGATCAGTTCCAGCCCACCAAATACTTTTTGCTGTACAACAAAGAAGACGACCATGGCTGCAAAATACCATCGTGCAAAGCTGGACAGGTACAGCAGCACAAGTACAATCAGTGGGAACAGCATCCAGTACACGAGTGAGATGCACTTCACCGCAAGGACCCTGAGCTCGGATTTACATGGTGGAATAATGCCTTGCCCTGTCGCACTGAAGCACTTTCCACCTTCATAGAAGCGTCGGAGTCTCTCCTCTTTCTCCTCCCAGCGTTTACGGCACCAAAGCTGCAGCTCCTCCTTGGAGGTGGGCACTGTCTCTATGGGATACCTCTGGACGTGGAAGTGGATCTCCTTTGGGAAGTTTCCATACAAGAGGTGCTTCTCCGTCTGAGGAATGTTTTGGGGGTATGCCACAGTTATGTCATGGATAGCGTCGAGATTGTCACCTAGAAAAAGTTTTGGGATAAAAAGTCAGCGTGGACCACTCAAAACACTAATTCACTTCAAGGCATGACTGAAAACTGTCCAAATTGTGAAAGAAAGCCCAGAGATACATTGGCTCTGCAGTTTTTTATCTGCTAAAGTATCTAAAGGCTGAGAGATCAAACTTTTCCCAATCATTATCTGTTCTGAATCTGAGTAAAAAACTTTAGGAACGAAATTACACACAGCACAAATGGTGAATTACAGCACAGGGAGTAAGAGGGTAAAGTCAAATCTGAAGGAGAGAAGACGCATACTGAGGCTTGGATAAAGAGCAGAGCACAAGAGACTAATCTTCAGCTATTCATACCTGCTCTGCAAGTTAAAATGGCTTTTAACTAATGAAATACAAGTTAGCGTATGCTCCTGTGAACACTGCAAAAGAGTCCATTCGATCTGGCGTGAGCAGCATACACAATCCTAATTTACTGAAAATGGAGAAAACGTACATAAAACATCTACCATCTAGGTATCAGGTTCTCATTAGGCCTAGGTTATCTCACAGAGGATGAGGAGTGTCTCTGTAGGTCAGCAACCTCTTTAGATACGACCACCTAGAACTGTCTGGAGAGGACCTGCTACCCACTACATCCCAGAGCTGGGAAAGACAAATACAGCAGAAATGCTGGAGAAGCCCAGCTTTAAGTAAATCAGAATCACCTACTGGGGTAAAGTGACTACAGTTAGCCACTTAAAAACCAATTCTGGATCAGAAATCCAAGGGAATTCTGATGAAAACCCCTCTCCTCATTATTCCCATGCCTGACCAAGTCAACACTCCTAAAAGGCAATCAGCACTGTCAAAGTGGGGTTTGCTTGCACATCACTGTGCTCAGTGTTTTTACATGGTGCACTTTCTCAGTAATCTCCTTATCCCCTGGCCTCTGACCAGGCATTCTTTTTAGATTTCATAAAGTAAATTCTGCTGGTGTAAAACCAATCTAAAAATAGGCGTCTGCTGCACTGCATGTTGCATAACTGGTGAGCGCTGCCAGCGGTGATTTATACCGCTGTTCTCGTTTGGCCGTCTGGCTCAGGGCAAAATAGAACTGGAGACCAAACGCTGCCTCCAGCTGCAGCAGCTGAAGATTTTACTTCTCATGGACGATGTCACTTCTTGTAAAGATGAACAAAACCTATGTTTTAGCCCCACTCTGGTCTCTCCAGTGGCTGGCACTTGGACCACCATGTGCACGCCCACAGAGTGTCCTCATCCAGGAAAACAGCTAGAGATAAGAGTTTAAGGAGCAGAAGGGAAGGCCAGGCTGATCAGGTGCCAGGCACAGCCAGGTGAATGTATCGACCAGCCCCAGTTACATGGGACCAGACCCTTTTACCCCTTATTCATTCCTCTGTTTTCCCAAACTTGGCTCTCACAAACAACCTCGAACCATCCCTTTCCCCACTTCTGGTTCCTCCCCTAAATATCCCGTAATAGATCTTATACAATCCAAAAAAAAAAAAAATGCTCCTCTTTGGGATCCAGTAACGAGTTCCAGACCTCTGCAAGCAGTAACCCCCTCAGTAAAGCGATGGACGGGAGATGGTGCCTCACAGTGATGGGTGTCACCCTGGCCCAAGGGACAACAGCTCCCCATGGTAGGGACTCCTCTTTCTCTGGGACTTGGGCTTTCCCTGACTGCTCCTTTGTGCGTGGGCAGACAAGTCTTTTATCTCACCGCCTGTTATTAAACCTTATCAACAAGAGCCTCCTATTAGGTTAAAAATAAAGATATTGCAGGTAAACTGAAAATTACTTCTAATTTTGTGTGTTCAATAACACAGTGTCAGAACAGAATTTTAACTCTAGGGGGAAAACCCAGGCTGAATCGAAAAGGCAGGATTAAACTATTTTAAGCTTCTGTCAAAAACATCCACTAAGAGAGTACTGCAAGGTAGATGCTAGAGGTGAAAACTTCCCCAAGTAACGCTCAGTCCTGCAGCACAGCACCAAACAAGGTGGGCTGGTTGGATGGACCCCTCCCCTCTGCTAGTGGCATCGCTTGGAGCTCGAGCACCGCTCATTCCTCAGTTGTGGCTCACGTCAGTGACAAGGACATGTTCTTGCTCCTACCTGGGACTGAGTGATGCTGAGCAAGCTCGCTGTGAGAAAGAAGGATTTATTTAAGCAACGACTTCAGGGACAAGACGATGATTCGGAACAGAAACTCTTAAGGCCAAAATGACCATCACTGGGCCAAAAATGAGGGTGGGTGCCGGGCAAATCCCCGCAATGAATTGCTCAGGCTCTCAGCAGCCTGGAAGGTGAATGGGCAGCTGAGTCTCCTCACCATTAACACTGGTGGCTATTCCCCATTTCCAATCCCAGTGTGGATCTTAGCAGCTGTAATTTGTCCTCTTTTAGTTAGCACTGACACTATAACTTGCACAAGGATTATATATTCTCTTCCCTGCATTAATCCAGCAGAGAAGATGCTATTCTTAACCACAGCCCATCACTGAGCAGCACAAGAATGAGCTGTTGTGCCAGAAGGGGAGAAGTGCACTGAGATGTCCTTACAACAAAATATTCATGATCACCTTAAAATAAGTTGTTCTGTGAAAAACGGGACCAGCACCTGAGGCCCTCGTCCGTTCCACTTCCCACCACAATACAACTACAACTGCATTCTCCTGTCCCCTCATCACACATCTCCAGATGCTTCACGCATCTCCAGGCTTCCATGAAGTGCTTCCCCAATGCCCCTTAATACCTTCTCTATACACATTTCGTTGAGAAATCGCACAGAAGAAGGAGGGTTGGCATTTCTGTGAATAAACTGATCAGCAACCCAATCAGAACAGGTACGGAAGCAAGGTGTTTCACAATCCCAGAGTACTGTACCTCAGCTTTGAAATGAAGATCCATTTCTGGACATTAAAACAAACGCAATCTAAAACTGCTGACTGAGAGTATCACTGCCTCAGCTCCTGAGCTGTTAGTCTGGTTTTGGGTTTTTTTTTTTGAGAGCACGTGACCAGGAGGAAGCAGCTTCAAGGATTTACAGCCCCTCCTGGGAAATATCATCCCTGCGGAGATTTAAAACTTCAGGCAGCCCTCTTTAAAGCAGCAGTGTCAACCAGGGTTAATCTAAATCACTCTCAGCTCAGCAGTTATTGGAAATCTTTTTTGGGGAAGTGTTGCAATCAAATAAGCAAACAAAAAAAAATTAGACAGAATGATAATAGATTATCTCCAAAGGTTCCTTTCAACCCCTACCATTCTGTGATTCTGTGATAATGCTGGCCTTGATTAACCCAGCAGAGTGATCCTGCATACCAATTCTTTCACCAGCTCTCTGACTTTCCACTGGCATTGGGACATAAGGAGAAAGAAAGACCTTCCACCTGCTGACACCAAGGACTTAGGGAAACCCTTGTCCCTGAGGATGGGAACCTGGGGAAGGGGCAGCCTGGCTGTTTTCTCCTCCTCAGTGGAAGAAGCTGAGACCTGGGTACTGCATACAGGAGTAGAGGACTAGTGGGATCCACTCCAGCCTGGCCAGTACAGAGATCAAGAGATATAAGGACGTCCTCAGAGCTATCAGCAATCATTACATGGGGTTAATTCTTTCTTTAAATACACTTAAATCCTGTAGTTTTGCCGCCTGATGACACATCTCATTAATTTGTAAACCAATATCATGAACTGAAGTTGTTCGGGGGCGGGGAGGGGAAGACTTTGAAATTATTATTTAATTATTAATTATAATTTAATTATTAATAATTTTAAAGAGGAATCTCCAAGCAGATGAGGGAAGAAGCTGCAGAGCAGGAGGGATCCAGCCATCCAGTGGCTCCATCATCAGGCTGCCCTGGGGCTGTTGCTCTTCTGTCCTCGCTCCCTGGCTCTGGAGGGTTAGTTTACAAATTGCAGTGCAAAAGCTGGTTGAACTATAAATAAAATGCAAAAATATGTGGCGAGCAGGGAGCAAAGGGATAAAACGGTTGGAATAACAAGTTATTTTCAGTCACTCGGGATGACCAGGCATAACTGACTCACCAGTCTTTATCATTCCCAAACTATATTTATCAGATCCAGATAACAAAAATGCTGTGTTTGTTCCTCCTCCTGCAAATCTGCTCACTCCCAGCCTCCCATACTACCTGTTTGCTCCACATACACCTATGGGATTTGTTTTTCATATGCAAGTTACGTGTTAGGAAGGAGAAAACACATTGTTCCCAGGCTTACAGGACACCACTACCGATGTATTTCATCTAACAGTGATGCACTGATATGCATCACTCCACTAAGCTCTGACATGGATTTCCTGGCAAGCAGCCAGCAAATTCAGACAAGAATCACAATTATGCCTGAAATAAAGATAATTTATTACACTGCAGTGAAATCTTTTTAAAAAGCATCACATGCACTCTACCTTGCCATGATAAAATGTCTTTCTACACAGGCAAATGTACATAAATTTGGAAATGGCTGATATTTAAAAAAGTATATATAAAGAAAGCTATACAAGGCACTCAAGTATTTCTGGAAAGCTAAGTACCATAACAGTTATCAAAAATAGGATATCAAATATCCTTAAAATAAATCACAAGTGCAACCAGAGTGCATGTAAGCATGTCAAGCTTATTCTAATTCTTCTAATATAGCAGACTTCCCACCTTACCTCACTGTTATTTGGCCAGGGATCTGAAATTGCTGGATGCGGAGAATGACAACCCCATGTGCATTTCTCTGCTCTCTGTCAAGGCAGATAAAATTAAGCACCCATCTCTACAAAAGAAAACACATCTCTGTCTAAGGTAATCCAGTTCTGCCAGCATCCAGCTGTTGCATCTACAGCTTCCACTGTTGTTTTCAAACAACCTCAGCAAGTTATCAGCAAAGAGAACCACTCTGGAACAGTTTTCATACACAGCTGACACATCAATGATGCTCAACATTGCAGAATGTCACTGCTAGGTAAACAACACAATTGGCTTAAAACCTGGAATTTTAGGGAAAGAAAAGTGCCACATTTTTAGAGCCATAAGGAGCAGCAGTACGTGTGAACTCCCATCCTGAAGGTTGGTGGAAAGTTTTGGACTGCTCAATACAAGAAGGACATTGGTGGGCTGGAAAGCTTTCAGAGAAGGGCAGTGGTGAAGAAGATGGAGAATACATTTTATGAGGAACGGCTGAGGGAACTGGGATTATTTAGCCAGGAGAAAAGGAGGCTGAGGGGAGACCTTATCACTCTCTACAACTGCCTGAAAAGAGGTTGTGGTGAGGTGGGTGTTGGTCTCTTCTCCCAGGTAACAAGCGATAGAAAGAGAGGAAATGGGCCCAAGTTGCACCAGGGGAAGTTTAGATTGGATATCAGGAAACATTTCTTCACAGAAAGAGTTCTCAGGCACTGGCAGAGGCTGCCCAGGGCAGTGGTGGGAATCACCATCCTTGGAGGTATTCAGAAGACAGGTAGATGAGGTGCTCAGGAATATGGTTCAGTAGTGGACAGGTACAGTTGGACTCAATGATCTCAAAGGTCTTTTCCAACCAAACGATTCTATGATTCTATGAAAAGCATATGTTGCTCTTCAACACTTCAGTTAAAATGCCAACATTGAGGTTGCTATCCTTCCCAATCCCTAGTTTGTTCCATTAGATGTTATTTACTTCCTCTGAATCCTCCCACAACCATCACTTACACTTTTTCCAAATACATATATCCTTTTTTTTTCAAAAGCTCTAGGGTTTGCCAGGATAGGAATCTTCTTATCACTTTCTCATAATTTTTAATCATTTTCAGACTGCCTTGGACAGAAGAACATCAGACCCCAGCTGATCTGCAGGCTGATACCACAACTTGTTTGGCATACTGTATTTGGGAAATCACAACAAAGCTTTGAGGAGTAGAGAAAAACAATTCACCACAGGTATTCAGGGGCAAACAGTTGTGGCAAACGTCACTCAGAAATCAAAGGGCATCCTATCTCCTCCAAAACACCATGGAGTCTGCACTTTCCACCAACCCTTAGCTCATGCCAATGGAGGAATGCCCTGGGAATCACAAATCCAACATGGCATTGCCACAGCAGCCATAGGTAAATAAGCAATGGCCATAAAGAGATTTCATTCTTGGCTCCTAGTGCATGACAGCTATTATTCTCTATAATTCAGATACCGAGTTCAGTTTCCTCTCCTCGCCTTCCTCTATTTTGCTTCCTTTTTGCCTGGCTACAGATGAGTAACCTCACGTTTACTCAATGCCCTCTGCTGCCTGTTCCCATCACTACCCAAAGGCAACCGCTAGAGAGTCCCCTTCAGCTGCGCAGGGACTCGACACAGGTCTACAATCCTGCCCTCTCAAACTCTCCCAGGCTTGCTCATGGTTGTGCAGCTGCAGCAGACCAGGAATCACAATCTGGAGTTAGTAGTGAACCTGGATTCCTCACAATACACAAGATGGGATGGATGATCTGCCCAGCACCACGATATCTGGTATATAAGAGAGGAAACTGGAAACGCATTCAGACTTCGGAGAGACTCGGTATTACAAACGTGGCTCGTGACAAACCAAAACACCTGATGAAAATGTAACCTGCACCAGAAATAGAGAATGAACTGGATGTTGAAAAACAACCTGCTCCAGCCATCTCGGATACTGGGATGTAGTGCTTCTGCAGACGTCCCGGGCCAATCCCTCACATTTCATAGCTTGACAAGTTGTACTATTGCCATTCTTGGTCACAGCAGTTTGTTTTCATTTCTGTGTGTGAAGCAAGAGGAAGGCAGAGCAGCACAAGGAGCCTGACAAGAAGGCACAAGTTCAGCACACAGAAAACTGTTAGGCTCATACATATATATGCGTATATGGATATATCTACTATATTGTGTTTGTCATGCCTTGTTTTAAATCCAGAACAATGATTTTGCTCTGAGAACATTCCATAATCTGCTGTTCTGTCAGGATGGTCTGTTTTATTATCAGTATTCACAGCCAAGGTGTATTTACACAGAAACAAGCTCATCTGTACGTCCCACTGGGTGAAATCAGGCTGGGGCAGAGCAGCGCTGGGCATTCAGTCAAGCAGCAAAGCCCCAGCCTTGACTCAGTCAACACGGGAGAGCCTCTAACATCCTTCAGTCTTTTGTTCTTTCCCGGAACCCTCGAGATGCAGCTGAACCCTTTGACATCCAACTCTAACACTGCTAACTCAATTTTCATGGTTTTCAAACCCCAGAGCCCCCGGGTACAAGAGTGCACAGCACGGTGCAGAACAGGCATTGAGAGCCACGCTGCCTGTGCTGGGATAGGAACTCGTTGTTCCCAATCCCCTGGTGCTAAAACAGTTTCCACCACACCATGATACACACAAGTGGACAAATCTTATTAAATTTAATCAGCCCAGTGCTTGGGGAGCCATCTTAATCAGAAAGAGATTTAATGAAAAGCTGCAATTCCAATGAATACTCGTTAATTATGAGTGACTAATATTTATCCACAAAGAGGAATTTATTTCAGGATTAGTCTGAGACCTGGAAGAAGCCAAAGACATCAATTTAATAATGGAACGCCTAATTAAAGTATAATGGGAACCTAATTGTGATATACTGCTTTGTAGCGAACATGATTTATTTAGAACAATTGCTTTTCACTGGGCTCATTAGGAAAAGTTAAACAAAACACAATAGTAAAAAAGGAGAGGGAAAACCAGACACACGGGAACTTCCAAGATGATTACAATCAGCTGATGAAAGGCAGTGACATGTTTTTCAGATAAAGCGCTGCCATCCCTCCATAGGCTGTGGTTAAAGTTTCTAACGAGGGTAGTGATTGCACAGATCCTTCCCTGCCTAACGATGTGGGATCAGACCCAAACTCTGCTGCGGCTACTTGGGGGAGCTCCTCAGCTGGAAAAGAGCCATAAACCTGAAGGGTCTGATGGTCTGGATCCTCCGCATGCAGAAGAACCTCACATAACACACGTGCCTTCCCAGTTGCTATGAAATGAGAGTAGCCAGGGCAGAGGAGACAGTGCAAACCCTCTCCAGCCTTTCCCATCTGCAATCTGACTGCTTTCCATCAGGACCAATTTCTTTAGGAAGGCATGGCTTTGCAGGTACCCACAGCACAACTGAATGTCTCCTAATCTTCTTTCCCTACATAAAACCACAAAAAGGTGCTCGAGTAATTCTTATTGTGAAGCCAGATACCCTCCTGCCTGCTTTCTAATGGCACTGGGGTTGCTCCCCCAGTGAAGTGGGTGAGCTGCTACCCTCTCACTCACCCAAACCAAGGGGAAGGACATGCACTGTTCATTCTGCAGCACATTTTTACAACGTCAATGCAAATAGTGTTGTGCTGACTCTCTGTGTTTCCTTCCCTTCACTGGTCAGGTGCTAGGGAAACAAGGCATGGAAAGGTGCTGCTCGTCCACCCAGTGGGTCCTGCAGAAGACAGGCATGGGGAGGTCCAGGAGCAGACTGACTTCCTTTGACAGTGGGATTCCGATCAATGCCCTTAGCTCCAGCTCAGTTATGTTTAATTGGTGATGTGAGAACGGCTGTACCAGCAGCAGCTGTCATGACAGTGCCACGGAAAAGAAAAAGGGATGCTCCAGACCCTGTGTGGAAACACTGCACCACGGCCCTGCAGACAAACAAGGGACTGAAGGCATTTTAAATGCAGAGGAGCAAAGAGATCTGTCTCTGGAAATAAAACAATTTGCCAGTGGTTTTGTTCCAACTACTGCTCTTCGCAGGGATGCTTAGAAAAATTATACTGAAGTCAATCCTTTGAATGACAATGAGCAAAGACTGCAGGGAATGCCAGAACAGTCATTCCTGGGCCCTCATGGGAGCTGAATACTGGGCACCGACCTGTATTCCACACGTGGGATGCTGCCAGCCTGAGAAGTAAATACTGAATCCCTACCTCAAGGACAGCAAAAGAGTCAGGTACAAGCCTGTGGTTCACCTTCAGATCGGGTCTCAATACTGCAAGAATGAGGCTGAGAGAGAGCACTTATCCCTGCATATGAGACAAATGAGTCGCCTCTGCCTAAGACAAACAAGACCAGGTTTAGGCTCAGAATCTGTGCACTGTACCTTCACATGGGTTTCTATACAGAACAGAAGCAAGCACATGCTGACAGGTGAAACTGGAGATGAGGAAACTCTGTAAATGCTTGTTGCGCAGGCCTCTCAGAAGCCCCAGACTGTTTTCCTAAAAGTACCTGCTATGCACTTCTACCTTTGGACTCCGGCAGAACATGTAACTGCATTAGCATTGCATGCTAGAAAGCTCTTACAGCAGTCACTACTGGTTTTAACACAAATATGAACATGCACGTAACTAAACCACAATGAATAAAACCTACTTGGGCAGCTCTATTTATTTCATAGGAATCAGAGAAATAAATGGCCTGTAAGTTAAAAAGCCATTGTTGTCAGCACACAATTGTTTTCCTTAAATATTTTACTCGGGAAAAATGAAGCCTCTTAAATTTCACACAGCGCATCGAGAGGACAATGCTTAATTAAGGGGAGAAACTATTTCTCAGAGCAGAAAATCCTTTCTGGCTCTGTATTCCATAACTACACTTTACTGTGTCTAACGGATTTGAGTTCAGAAACACTCTCCCTTCAGATCGCCTGGATGATGCCTCTGCACGTTGCTTCCCCAGGACTTACCACTGACAGCACAAAAGGCACCGTGCAGTCCTTGCTCCACAGATTCCTCCACCAGGAGGTCCCGAGTGTGTCAGAGCAGGAAACAGAGTCTGGAAACATGCGCATCAGCAGCACATCCCAGAAAACCCCATGTTCCTCGCTGGTGCTGTCATATTTTCCCTAAGTGCTTGTGTACACAACACAGTTGACTGCAGTCAACATCCAGCTTTGCTAGTCTCAACATTTTGGCTCAGCAGCCACGAACAAGCCAGACACCACCTGCACAGACTCAGGTGAAGACTGCTATTCTCACTCATGTATGGGCACAGACAAGAGTGGGAGCTTCAGCTTGGAGGAAAAGCACAATAGCTCTCCTGACCACCAATAAAAGCATCGCCTCTGCTCTGGAGGAATGAGAGTCAGTAAAGAAGCCTGGCCCAGGGCTGGTGGAAAGCTCTGAATTGCAGAAAGGCTTTGCTGTGGTACAGCACAATGTCCTCATCAGCCAGGAGCAACTGGATGTCTCCCATTTTCCATCCCAGTGGAAAGGAAAAGCTTTCCCTAAAAAAGGAAACAAACAAGTTGCTACTGGTTCCCATGGCAGGTCCACAACAGCAGTGAGAGAGTTTGAGTTTATCTGAAGAGCATAACCTCTCATCTGAGGAATGGTGAAAGCCAGGCTTTTCAAGAGCTGTGGAATGATGAAAAGCCAGTTGGTCTTTCACAAATAAACAATGGGGCGATAAAAAATCCAGAGTAGCTTGGCTGAGTTCAAAGACAGTATAGCCCTAAGAGGTAGTTCTGGTAAAAACCCTTCTCTCTGTGGGCAAACACAAGCCAAGGAGAACTTCACCAGCTCTGCTATACTTTTTGAAACATGGAAAACATGATGAATACTGAAACCCAAAGTCCATTGCTCCTCTCAGTATGCTTTCTGCTAAGCAATAGTGACACAAACCAACTCCCACCAACTCTTCCATCTGCCTTGTTTATGAGAGCATTAAAAACAAGTAAACAAACCGAACAATAAGCAATTATAGCATGAATATCTCTGGAACTACACATAATTAGTGACTGAGGCAAAAGAAATGCAAAACAAGCAGTAAGATCTCTTGGTTTTATCCTCCCAAAGCCATGTGGACCTACAGTCATAAGTTTATTCAGTGATGACAGCAACTTTAACTATGCTGGTCCATCGCAGAAATAGCCTTTCAAATGTCAAAGCTGACAACAAAATCCATTCTGCAAACCGACAACTTCTGTTCAAGCACCTGCAGTAACTCATGTTTAAGTGGACTGCACACCAAAGTGACAAAGGCTTTGATTAGTTTTTTAAGATGTATTGTATGTCAGATCCAAACATGGTGTAAGAATAGTGAATGTGCAGCTGCATTAACAGTGAATGTCCCAGAAAGGTTATAAAATGGAATATTTTTCTAGATCAGCCAGTGATCCAAGATGCTGTCACGGTATCACTCCCCAGTCACCAACTCAGACATGAATGAATAATTCCATCCATAGAGTAAAGCCCTGGCACACGCTGGTATTTTAAACTGACTGGTACATTGACTTATGGCACTGCCTGTGATGAAATAACCTCCTAGGCAAGAGCCCCAGGATGGAAATGAACTGGCTACTGTCCATCTGTCTTCACTGACTTTCAAAACACTTCTCCTTTGACACTAAGAGTGACAAAATAGGTACCGATGTGGTTTTAGACTTAGTGGTGAATTATCTTACCTAACCTGAAATAGGAAGCTGATGGAGGTCTGGAATGCTGTCCAACTTTACTGTATTGACATCTTTAAAGCTATTTTGGCTCCTTCTCAGTTATAATTTCAGGGCACATTTCTATTCCACTCCCTGAGCCACAACATTCAAGAGAACTAGTAAAGATGCACACGGTAGTAAGACTGGTGCAGCTACAACTACACTGCTGTCCTGGCGGTCCCAGCACAGTCACAAGATCAAATTAAGTACCTCTTCCTAGTTACTTTGCAGAGCATCCTCCTGGGGCTTGCTGCAGGAAAATCCCACTGGGATTCCCAAAGGAAAAATTTCAGATGTGTCCAGTGCTTAGGAAAAAAAAAACTTCCTTTATTTGCTTGATTGAGACTGGGCAGCATTTGTCACCTCTGGGCAGGCTAACATCAGGCCGGGTACATACATTATCCCAGATCCTTCCCAGAGAGGTCTTGGTACCACAGTGGGATTTATACAGAGCCTGAAGTGACACTGCCAGCAAGGGCAGAGCAGGGGTCTCGTCAGCAGCCCAGACCCTGGTGCGTCCCCAGAGCCACCACGGTGTTCTGAGCCGGGCAGCCCAGTCGGCTGAGGAAGCCAGACACGCACTGTGGTTTTAGCATTCTCCACAGAAGGACACATTGCATCCGTCTACAGACAGCACAGGCACACTAAAACGTAATTAGAGTTTATACAGCACTTAGAAAATATACAACAGCACTCAAACTCTTCCAAAGAACGGTGTACGGTAAAAGGGGAAGCGACCAGATGAGCAATTACCTCTGCCTGCACTGGAGACAGACTGCTACTGCCAGGGGCTGAACGCGATCGGTGACGCACAAGTATGCAATAAAACCAGAAATGCATCCCCTAAAGCACGATGAAGATGACTGAATGCCGAGGAAATACGCATTGTCAAGGGAGGGTTCTGAAACCAATGGCAGGTCAATCATTTCCTCCTGACATCAGCAGGACCTCAACTGAAAGTGGTGATGCTACAGCTGATCTACGGAGCTGCTTCCAACTTATCACACGTGATGCTTTCCCTTCATGATCTCCTGTCTGAAATTGTCTGCCAGGAACAATACCTGTCTCTGTTTTGAACACTGAAAAAGGGAAAACGAGAGCAAAACATCACTAACTGCATGCTGCCCTGAATTCCTGACTCCTAAGTATACATTCTCAAAGGGCTCTTTTAAGAAAATATTTACTTTTTGGTTGCTATGGTGATCATCTTTGCACAGCAGTTTATAAAAATAGGAATGGCTAAAAATAAAAAGCCAAAGGAAGCTAAGGCACTAAAAAAGGAATATGGCATGCAGATTTGCCTGCTTCAGAATAAATCTGCATTCAGTGTCCTGCAGCAGCACGTTTTACAAAGGGAATTTAAGCCATGAAATTAACATTTTAATGAAGTAGAGAGACCATTGACGTCAGGACTACTCACTGATTGCTGCTTCCAGGTGGCCTAATGAGATGAAAATGAAGTTTATATCTTCAGCTTGTCTAAGCCAGGCTTGTTTTGTGACTGTGATTGAATTTAAATGAGAAGATATTGCTGTGTGCAAACATGTCTAGGCTGGTAAGTAGCCTTATCAAATCCAGGCATAATTAATGCTTCATTTTAAATATTTTATATTAAGAAAAGGGATTTCAGTCTTTGTTTCACAATTCAACACAAATGCAAAGCCAAATTTGTATCATTAACTGTACAGCACACTACAGCTTTTGGATTCAGTGCTCCAGGAATTCTCATATAAAATTTTTACTGCAAGATATGCTCATTCTTCTACCAAGACACAGGAAACGCTCTGGATTACAAAGGTGGAGGAGGAAACCATACATCCAACGCAGCCTGAGAAAATCCCACAATGCAATGTTCTGGCATCAGAGGCACGTCAGATGTTAAGGTCTAACTATGGAAGCGTGGGACCACCACGCTGGGAACTACAATGAAAACAACTAACAAGGAATCACAGCACATCAGAACTTCCCTGTTCCTAAAATGCCACTGAGAGAAGCATTTCATTCTTTGCTACACCTAGTAAATAAACATGTACAAATACTCTTCATTATTTCTTGTTAGGGGAATGAATCAATGTTGGTTTTGCTTTAAATACCCCATTTCTGCCTAGTGAAGGAGGCAACCCTCGTGCTGGGGACACAGCCTCAGAACTCTGCAAACTCTTTTGAATAAACTATTACTGTTTCACTCTCTACCCCATGTTAAAAAATAAAAAAGCCAACCTGAAGCCAGGCTCAGTTCCTAATGCCCTACATATCCTTAAGGCCAATTCTCACTTCATCCCTGGGTTCACATGCCTGTGATCAGTCCACAACACTCCTCATTTCTCACTTTGTAAGATGTCCTGACATGCAATTTGCTGCTGCTGTTAACATTGATCAGCACTAGAGATGCGAGCAGGGCTCAAGAAATACAGAAAACAAACTGAATGACACCCCCCCCCGGTCTACTTTTCCACGTCTGGCATCCAAAAAACAGCAATGAGGGTGTTTGTTTGGCTTGGTCCCTGACGGGATATTCTCTATTTTGTACATTAGAACATACACAGTTTCAGATTCATCACAAGAGCAAGAGCAGCACATCGACAGCTCTTGGCTCCTTTTAAAATGGGAAAATTCTCCAGAAGTCTACTGCTAAGGAAAAGCCCTCGTTTCTCTGTGGGATGGTGCTTCCAATGATTACTGCTTTCAGCAAACACCTTCTGAACCTTTTATAGAAATCAGCTTTCCAGGCAAGATGCATCTCTGGATACAATACCTCTGTTTACATGCCCTTATTCTTTTTTTCTTTTTACGTGTGTCCCTGTTTTCCCTCAGAACAAGGGCTGTTGCACATGGATTATATATGAGGACTCAGTAAATGGGTTTAAAAATGTGGCTGCTGGCAATGTGATGGTAATGCCACGCCTGAAGCCATCACTTGCCCCTCCCCAACACAGCCAAGCGATCCACCTGGCAAGTTGAGGTGCAGATTTCCAGAAATATTTTTCTGTTTGAGATTTTGCTAGGTAGGAGGCACAAAGAGATTGCTCGGAAGTATTTCATGAAATGCAGAGGGAACACAGAGGCTAGGGAGGTGACAGCTCACAGCAGAGGAACAGCTGGCAGACCCATATCTGAGATGCTCCTGTACCACCTGCAGAACAGCTCATGTTCCCACAGGCACGGGAACATCCCTGAGCTGAGAGCCGCTCTCCAGACCCTGGGACAGAACGTGGAACCTCCTGATCCAGTGCTGGCACTGCCTGAATTGAGGCAGCTACCCTAGAAAGAGGGTGAGATATAAACGCAACTGTTCCACACACAACCACAACACACATGTTGGCTGCTCAGCGCAACAGCGAACACCTATCCCTACAAAAGGAGGTTTTAAGCCACTTCTAGGATGCAGGTGATACAGCTAAACCAACTCAATACAAACCCACCACTGAAAGGAGCTATTTTGCTGCCTCCTGCCCTCCGCTGGGTGCTCCTATTGCTCCCTCAGGTCCTACCTACAAAGAGCTGGCATGAGCTAACCCTGCTAAAGAGCCACGTTGGGACTAGGGGTGGTGGGGAATCTGAACCCCTGACTACTGATGGGAGTGGGACATGGACATTCCCACCGCTAGCACGCAAAGTCAGGAGAGATACCTCAGGCTGGACTGGATGCCATATGCACAGGCTGTTCTCACGTTAGAAACATCTTCCTTCACCCACTAAATGGGATAAGCGCTCCCTGCCTCCCTCGCCCATCCAAGACGTGGGTGCAGGCTTGTCTCCTCGTGGCAGACAACCCAACTTGCAGCTCACATCTGTTGTGGTGGTGAGATGCAAAGCAAGATTACACAGAACACAGTGTCCTCCCGTAATGTGTAGGAATTCTGGGCCAAGGGGTGGAACATTTTTCCTTCATTATTCTGCCACCGCCTAGTGTAGCATTTTCCTCTATCAGCTGCTAATGCCTAGAACAGCATCTGGAACAAGTTAGGTAACCAGAAGAGAATAGCAAACTTGAGCTCAGTGTGTTCCCAAAACCTGATTTTCAGAGATACAACACACCTGCAACTTTCAGCAGATGCATTACAGAGTTAAAGCACTCAAAGCTGTCTGAAAAAGCCAAGCCCACGCTGATGAAACCCCCTCAGGATGTGTGCCACCACCTTCTGCACACCAGCTAAATGCTCTAGAGGCTCATGAACATTTGCTCCAAGTGTGGATTGCAGAATTTCAGTCTGGGAGGTGACAAAGACATGAATAACTTCAGCAAGATCCACATCCGAGAAGGATGTTCACAAATTCCTGGCTAGCAGCAGATGGAAAAAACAAAGGCATGGATCCACAGCTGTTCCTTTTCTGAAATGGTGAAGGACCCATGAGGGCCTCAAGTGAGCGGCACACCCTCCACCTCCTCCAGAGGCGCAGGCACCACCTCATTCCTGCAGATAAGTGCCCTCTGCCATTCCGACTCAAATGCCTTCATCACTAATGAAACACAAAATGTACCTGCATTGCAAGCTTTATCATAAACATCTCCAAAGCAGCTGAGAAGGAAACCGCAATGCTGGACCCACAGTGTGCTAAAACTCTATGTTCCAGCTCTTTCTAATCCCTCCTTCAGTATCTTTATGAGATCATTTATCCAGGGCAGCAACAACTTCAGCAGATTCCTAAAATCAAAACCTTCCAGGGAGGAAGGAAAACCACACTCCATGCCACCTTCTGCCACCAGCCAGTATCTAGCTCCAGCATCCGTGCACCCAAAGCCCTTCCTGCTGTCAGCAGGAGATCATAGAATCACCAGGTTGGAAAAGACCCACCGGATCATCGGGTCACTCAAGATACTCAAGTCACTTATCAAGATACTCAAGGAGTGGTGCAGTGCCTTGGAGGGAGAAGAGTGACAACCAGACTACACATCCGCCCCCAAGTGTGGACAGCCCTGAACCCCTGGATATCTGCACTTGAACTCTGCAGAGCCTATCGTTAAGAAAAGACAGAGCAAGTGGATTAGTTCCTTAGGTTTTTCACTTCTCTCAACTAGCAGAAAAATTGCCGCAGCCTACTTCAATTTATAATTTGGGGCTTGGGGTGTTCTGTGCTTCTTTTCCCCAAGCTGAGGTTCTGTGTTTCAGAACAGCAATTTCTGTGTGGCTTTTCCTGCCTCCCAACAATCCCCTCGCTCCTTCATGGTGATCTTCACTGATGGGACCTTACAAAACACAGAACTTCTTTGTAACAGTGTAAGATGTTTAAAGCTACTTTTCATTAAGCCGATATTATCTCTAGTGAACAGCACATTTCAGGCTGCCAGTGCTTTCCAAAACCAGGAATTTCAGTGCATGCTTAATACGAACACTGGTAAACTGACAGATCAAACTGAACTAATGCTTGGACCAAGGCGATTACTCCTGTTACAGAAAGCACTGTCAAAAACAAGTAAACACACTTTTGAAAAACATGAAAACAAACCCCCATTAGATACAACAATACACCTGAGACAAACCCTGCTTGGTCCCTTGGCCCTCTTTTCCTCACTCCGTACTGCATTAAACGGCAAAGCACTTGACCAAATAATTCACTGCAGACAGAAACTGTGATGTTGGATCCCACCCAGGGCAGTTCACAGAATCACAGAATCACAGAATGACCAGGTTGGAAGAGACCCACCGGATCGTCGAGTCCAACCATTCCCACCATTCCCTAAATCACGCTCCTAAGCACCTCATCTACCGTAACCTTAAACACCTCCAGGGACGGTGACTCAACCACCTCCCTGGGAAAACCGTTCCAATGCCTAACCACCCTCTCTGTGAAGAATTTCTTCCTAATCTCGAGCCTAAATCTCCCCTGGCGGAGCTTGAGGCCATTCCCTCTCGTCCTGTCCCCTGTCACTTGGGAGAAGAGCCCAGCTCCCTCCTCTCCACAACCTCCCTTCAGGTAGTTGTAGAGAGCAATGAGGTCTCCCCTCAGCCTCCTCTTCTCCAGGCTGAACACCCCCAGCTCTCTCATCCGCTCCTCGTAAGATTTGTTCTCCAGCCCCTTCACCAGCTTTGTTGCTCTTCTCTGGACTCGCTCCAGAGCCTCAGCATCCTTCTTGTGGTGAGAGGCCCAGAACTGAACACAGTACTCGAGGTGCGGTCTCACCAGTGCCGAGTACAGGGGGAGAATAACCTCCCTGGACCTGCTGGTCACGCCGTTCCTGATACAAGCCAGGATGCCATTGGCCTTTTTGGCCACCTGGGCCACTGCTGGCTCATGTTCAGTCGGTTGTCAACCAGCACCCCCAGGTCCTTCTCCTCCTGGCAGCTTTCCAGCCAGGCTTCTCCTAGTCTGTACCTCTGCTTAGAGTTGTTGTGCCCCAAGTGCAGGACCCGGCATTTGGCCTTGTTAAACCTCATGCCGTTGGTCTCAGCCCAGCAATCCAACCTGTTCAGATCCCTTTGGAGCCTCCCGACCCTCCAGCAGATCCACACTTCCACCCAGCTTGGTGTCATCTGCAAACTTGCTAAGGGAGCACTCGATGCCTTCATCCAGGTCGTTGATAAAGACATTAAACAGGACTGGACCCAGCACTGAGCCCTGGGGAACCCCACTTGTAACTGGCCTCCAGCTGGATTTAACTCCATTTCCCACCACCCTCTGGGCCCGGTCATTCAACCAGTTTTCCACCCAGGAGAGTGTGCGCCCATCCAGGCCAGAGGCCGACAGTTTCCGAAGCAGAATGCTATGAGAAACTGTATCAAAGGCTTTACTGAAGTCCAGGAAAACCACATCCACAGCCTTTCCCTCGTCCAAGAGTTTAGTCACTTGGTCATAGAAGGTGATCAGATTAGTCTGGCAAGACCTGCCTTTCATGAACCCGTGTTGACTGGGCCTGATCACCCGGTTCTCTTGCAAGTGCTTCATGATCGCACTCAAGATCACCCGCTCCATGACTTTCCCCGGTACCGAGGTCAGGCTGACAGGCCTGTAGTTCCCTGGATCCTCCCTGCGCCCCTTCTTATAGATGGACACGACATCAGCCAGCCTCCAGTCCAGTGGAACCTCCCCAGTCATCCAGGACTGCTGGAAGATGATGGAAAGGGGTTTGGCCAGCACATCCGCCAGTTCCCTCAAAACTCTTGGGTGGACTCCATCTGGCCCCATAGACTTGTGGGCATCTAGCTGGGCAAGCAAGTCTCTAACCACCTCCTCTTGGACCTTGGGAATCTCATACTTCTCTTCCAACCCTTGGGGTTGTGCACAGAGGGAACAATTTTCCTTACTGTTAAAGACTGAGGCAAAGTAGGCATTGAGCACTTCAGCCTTGTCTTCGTCCCCTGTTACTGTTGTTCCCTCTGCATCTACTAGGGACTGGGGATGCTCCCTAGCCCTCCTTTTGCTGTTGACATATTTGTAGAAAGACTTTTTGTTGTCTTTCACAGTCTTGGCCAATCGCATTTCTAGTTGGGCCTTAGCCCTCCTGATTTTTTCCCTGCACTTTCTCACTTTCTCCCTATAGTCCACCCAGAATGCCTGCCCCTTCCTCCAGAGGTCATAGGCCCTCCTCTTCCTATTGATGTCTCTTAGGACCTCCCTACTCAACCACGCTGGTTTCTTACCCCTCCAGCTACTTTTCCGGAACTTGGGGACGGCTTTCTCCTGAGCTGCTAGGAGTTCCTTCTTGAAGAGCGCCCAGCCCTCATGGACACCTTTGCCTTCAAGGAGCGCCTCCCACGGGACTTTTCCGACCAGCCTTCTGAACAGCCCAAAGTCTGCTCTCTGAAAGTTGAGGGCAACTGTTCTGCTAACCTCCTTCTTCATTTTACCCCGCACTGAGAACTCTATCATCTCATGATCGCTTTGCCCTAAGCGTCCTCCAACCCTCACATCCCCCACCAGTCCTTCTCTGTTCACAAACAGCAGGTCCAGGAGGGCACCGTCCCTTGTCGGTTCGCTCACCAGCTGTGTGAGGAAGTTGTCTTCCACACACTCCAGGAACCTCCGGGACTGCTTCCTTTCTGCTGTATTATACTCCCAGCCTATATCTGGGAAACTGAAGTCTCCCACAAGGACTAGAGGTAGCGATTTTGAGACTACACTCAGTTGTTTGTAGAAGAGCTCATCAGCTGCTTCTTCTTGGCTGGGCAGTCTATAGCAGACTCCCATCACAATCCCTTCCTGCCCATGGACTCCTCTGATTTTCACCCACAGGCACTAAGAAACCATGCGAGTAGGCACCTATTGATAATAAAACTGAGCAAACACCCCTGCAAAGAACCTAGTTCAGCCAGAGAGAGAGTGAGAGATTTGAGATCAAAGGGGAATGAAAACGACAGTCCTGGACCAGGCACAGGCACTCTTGCCTATGACTGTAGATACAGCTACAAAAAACTATTTATAAATGATGGTTAATGCATTTTCTCAGAATGGGGTTGGAGTTTGTACGCTTAATATTTGGACTTGACAGTTTTTTTAGGAGATGGGAGGATTATTTTCTCTGTACACAATGTGTACAAAACCCACGCATGTTAAAACCTGTCTAATTATCTTCTCTGCCTTTATGAAACGCATCTAGAATTTCCATCCTCAATGACACATAGGATTCTTTATTACAAGCGCTGTGAGTCACCCATGCAAATGGAATCTGCCAAGAGCTTCTCACTAGAGTCAGCTGCATGGGCGGCGCATCGCTGGCTCCGCTGCAGGTGAGCTACCTCAGCCCCTCCTCTCCCACCCACCACCCTGATCTCTAGAGTGTTAAAGCTCAAGGATGTTCCATGCTGCATTTTGCGAACACTCCCATCACCTGCGAAATGAGCATGTATGAAAAGATTCTCCTGTTAGGAAGGATTCCTATCTCTTTGCCTGGTTTTGCAGTGTTTGGCAGATATGACTCACACTGGTCTTGGTTGGGACCTGCAGAGGGTTTTTATCATGCAATTCATTACAGCAGCTTTCAGCTTTATGGATGAGTCTCAAAACAACTTGGTGGGTTCCAGGGAGGCTCCTAACTAGGACAGATTTACCATGAGGAATATCCAGGCCAGCTGCTGGTTCAGATTTTAAATCATTTTTGTGGTGTTTCCCTGCTTGCTTCTGAAAATTGGCTTGTAAGTGTAGCAGACCTACTCTTTTCTGTTCCCTAATTAAAGTAATCAATAGTTTAAGGATGCCTCAAACAGAACTTGAGATTATATGCCTCCATTTCTTAAGTGGAAACACGATCACACAACTAGATGGTTTGTTCTCTGCTTCTTTCATGCATAAGATTGCAAGTAAATGTTAACCTCATGCATTTAGAGAGGGAACCAACCAAGGTTTCACAGGAGCTATTTTTATATTCCATTCCAGAACAGAAAAGAAAGGGTTTACCAGGGAAAAAAAATGCAGCCACGCTGCACTGAAAGTAACTGAGGTGTACTTGGTTGGGTCCAAATCTGCCTTCCTTAATTACATTATAGTGCTGGGTATCCTGTGAAAAAGACCTCAACCCAGACACCACAGGAAAAGGTGGATGGCTCTGTTTTAGAGAAAAAAAGCTCTGACTAATACAACCTATCATGGCATTTTGGAAATAGTTTTTCTATAGATCAAAAACCTACTAAATAAGAGCCTGAAAAAGAATGGAACTTGAGTTTTTAAAGTTTACTAGTAAAAATATCAACTCTTGATCTAAAAAAACTACATACATAAGTAGCTATATCTGTGTACCTACCTGTCTTTAAAAAGCAAATTGAAGCTTTTTATTCCTGTAGCTGTAAGGTAAAAAATGATTCAAACTGCACAGAAAGTGACTACTGACAGCATTCTATTGAATGTGCAAAATACATTTGGAGGAAAACCACAATAAACCAAAAACCAAGCATTTTTTTGCAGTTGACAGGGTAACTAAATAAAGGTATTGTGTTTCAACATGTGTGAAAGAAATGATGTCCACAGAAGATGAATTACATGAAGAATGCCATCTGAGTTTCACATGAATTGCTTAATTGTTATTTTCAGACAGCTAATGTACTCAGAGCCCTAAAATTAGCTGTGCAGAGCTTGTCCTGTGCAGCCCCTTTACTACAACTAACATTATGAGGTTAGGGTCTAAAATTCTATGTACAGAACCTCCCCCGCCTTACGCTCTCCTACCCATTTATTCACACGCACAGTCACCAGAGCCTCAAATAGTTTACAGCCCCTCTATGTGGGCTCATTCATTTTCCCTGTGCCAGCTACACCTCTCATTTCTCCTTGTTTCCCACAACCTACAAACCATATTCTGTGCAAACAGAGGAAGCCGGGAAGCAGCCAGATGCGATTGCTGAGGCGGTAAGTGAAGAAGAGAAACACAGCGTTACACCGCAGGGCATTCTAGTAACACTACATTCTCTCCTCACGTGTAGTACGTGATTGTCTTAGGCACACGATGAGGGATACAGATCTGATGCCGCTTTTTTCTTGCATATATAGTCACTGGAAAGGACGTGGATCAGGTGAGTGCACACACAACGCCGGTTTGGAAACCACATCCTCCAACCTGCAGAGTTGCTGTAACCCCACCCATCACCAGTGCTACAGTTTTTAAACCCAGCACTAAAGGTTATTTTGATAGATTTGGCTTAGTCGTGATTAAAGGTATTACCTCTAACATTTACCAACAAAGACTCTTAAATCTTTGTTGTTAAAAACCCGCCAGCAATGCCAGGAAAGCCTGAGCTTCTTACAAATCTGAAATGGAAAGGTTTAAAAAACAATAAGACTTTTTAGCAGACTCTCAGTCCTCACCACAAAGTGTTTGTATGACATTTCCAACGTATCCCATATTGATATACAGACCCTGAATTTTATTAATAGAATTTAGTGTGATCAAAATCCCAGCAGGGCACTGCTGACATCGCTCTCCCTCCAGCTGGTCTTCTCCATCTGAAACCTTCTCCAGTCCATAAAGAGGGAAAACAACTACAAAGCCGACTGCATCCTATGCTGCAGACACAAGCATCCCTGCAAATGTGCGATTTACAACATCAACAGCTGGATTGGGAAAAAACCCAAACAAACAAAGGAACATTTCACAACAAGATTTCAAATAAACCCTTAACAATTAAAACCATTTTTAGTGGAGGAGCTGGAGCTTCTTACAAATATCCACACATAGAAGCATCAGATCATCCAGATGCAGAAACAAAGATACAGCAGACAGACAGACATCACTCTGAAGATGGTGCTGTATGCAAAATGTCTATTTTTACATCTACTAAAACCTAACAGAGAGTGTGCAGGATGTGGAATCTCCTGCCAAAGGGAGAGAGGAGAAAAAGAATTTCAATATGGGATGTGTCAAGAGACAGAGGTCAGAGAGAAGAGAAAGGAGAAAAGGTCACATGCAAGCTTTTAATAGGCAATAACATTTTCTGGAGGATATAATTCCAAAACTATTTGGCAAAACTTCAGAACATCCATCAGCACAAGCAAAATGAGGGTCAGTTGGCTATTCTGTGAAATATCGAGCATTTTATGAGTCATAAATTGAATAAAATCTGAATGTGCTAAATTTACTACACTCCCCAGTCCCACCCTTTTTTGGTAACCTCTGTCCACAATGTTCTTCAGTGCATCAATAATGGGAACCCTCCAAAAAGCTAAACTCAAAGGAATTAAGACTGAATACAAGCAGACAATACATGAATTCTTAAGTCCCATTTAAGGTAACAAAGGAATCGAGTAAAAACGCCGACATACAAAAAGGAGATCTGTCATTTGTGCTGCAGGGTTGTAATTAGTGAGGGGAGAACCACATTTCAGGCTCCATGCTTCAGGACCAGAATCTCCTTAACAGTCTTGCTGGCCTCTGACAGATGTTTTGCAGATATTTTACTGAAAATATCAGTTATTAAACTGCACTATTTCCCCATGGACTGAGGACGTAAGACTGTGGGGCTGCATCCCCCCAGCCCATCTGTCCACGGCCCCACTGCCACCACCCATGACAGCAAACTCTGCCCAACACAGGTTTGTAACATGTACAGGACTGTGCCTCAATTCGTAGCAAACCAGCATCAATCCGGGTAGCACATGAGAGCAGACCTCAAGTATCCAGTGCTTTAGATCATTCCTCGTTGGGTTGCTTGCGCTACAACTTCTTCATTTCTCGCACCTCTCCCAAGCTCCAGCCAAGTACAAAAATCAAAAAGTGGCTCTTTATTTTTGGTAATCTAGAGGAAAGGAAAGGTTATCACTGTTTTACAAGGATGTTAGCCTGTCTTTTATTGTCTTTCAAAAACACTTTTTTTTTTTTTATATTCACTTAACTGTAACCGCCTGCATATTTCCTCGGGATTTCCAGTTTATCAGATGTTCTTTGAGAAGCTGGAGTGGTCAGCACAAAAGGAACCAAACCCTTAAACTTCCAGAACAGCCACTCCCAGTTGAAAAACCTTTGTGCTACAGTTACAAATAATTACTCCTCAAATCTTAAAAACAACCTTCTGAGAACACTTTTGCCCAGCTAAATTCAAGAAGGGCTCTCATTCCTGCAACCATGCCTGCAGACAGGTGAGCGGCCAGGGTTTCTCTGAAGTTGGCTGCTCGCAGAGCTTCAGCTTCCACAGCTTCTTTAACGTGTCTGTGTGTTAAGTTGCCACTGCACAATCTCTGGCAGATAGGAATGGTTGGACTCGATGATCCGGTGGGTCTCTTCCAACCTGGTTATTCTATGATTCTATGATCACTGAAACTCAAGTGCTGCTGGCAGGGCTACCAAACATCTCATTAACGTACAAAAAGTCACTCTGTCTCAGGGTTTTGCTTGTTTGTCTGAGGCGAGGAGAGCATCTATCACTCTGGAATGGTCCTGTCTGGCACGACAAACAGCAGGACATAAACCACGTCACAGCTTTATCAAACAATTTCTTTCTTATGGTCATTACAACACAGAAGCCACTGCTGGCTTATTAATGCCAAGTTAAGTCGTTTTAAACACAGCAGAGCAGCCACGTTCAATGGAACCATTTGGTTTCTTTTGTTCTGACTCTTGTTGTTAAAAAGCAAAATAGGAATTCAATCATGCAATATCTGTAACATTTGTATATGAAAGAGCATGCATAAAGCAAAAACAAGTGATGATGTTCTACAAAAGCTGGTAAATATCTTTTCTATTTTAGCATTACCGACATATTCATTTGCAGAGAGAGATTAATCTGGAAAAGGAGATTACCAGTATTTCACTGAATTTATTTTATACCAAGCATACTGCATTTGTTAAGCCTTATCCACCTTCCCCCCAACCCTAAAAGATATTTTACAGAAGAAAACTGTTTAACTGATCCTTGTTAAATATTTATAATTAATTGTATCAACAAGACACAAACAATTTAAAAATAGCAATGCCTGACACCTAATATTGAAGCTGACTCCTAATGAATTCATGTTTTCCCCTTGATCAATACAAACAAACCATTAAATTCTCAGCAGCCTAGGCCCAGAGACAGGAGGAGACAGCAAACGCCACATTTCAGATTTTGGACGCTGCAGAAAGGATGAACAGTGTCCCAAAACACAGCCAATGTGCCAGAGTCACCAATTCACTTTGCAACCTGAGGAATACATGAGCGGGAGGAGGCTTTGCAGAGACCTGGACTCATCAGATGCCCACCTCACACAGAAGCCAAACAGTTCAATACCCTGTGGTCTTTTCAGGTACATCAAGTAGGTCGGGTCTGTAAGGATCAATTCTTTTCTTTTCCTACTCAATCTCACTGCCCTGCTGCTCTGGGTTCAGCTGCAGCACTTGAGCCAGCATTGTCCATCGCCATGAACATAAAACATCTTCATCCACCTCCCTGCTCACTCCTTCCCCCTATAGCCCAGAGTATGAATGATAGAAGGAAAACTCACATTGAAAACCAGTCCTTTCCCTCTTTCCCCAGTGGCAGTTGCCGCTCCACAAGCACATAAAACGACACAGCTGGTACAACACTTCTGGGTGGACCAGTAATCCCTCCATCTCCTCCACCCCAGCTGCGCAGCTTGTTGAGAAGCAAAGCAACTCAAGAGCTGCTTCCCAGTAGATTTGTACTAAAGTTCAGCCAGGAAATAAAATCCTGAACTTTCAAGTGTGAACCCAAATCTTCTAGTGAGGAGAAGCACAACTATTTGAGTGGATGCACAGTGGCAAAGCCGTATGGATTTTGACGGAGCTAAACTAACACACCCAGCTGAGGATCCAGCCTTGGACCACCAGGCAAGACAGAGGAAGCAGTAGATCCTCACAGAAGTTGGGGAGAGCTGCATTCATCTTGGAAGGGAGCAGAGCAACTTTACCCATAAAGGGTGAGATGTTATTAGTAACAACATTCTTTGCATTCTTTTCAGGAAAAGACATTTCACAATGCAAGACGATATCCTAACGAACGAACCATAGATGGCTTTATTGGGTCTGCACAGGGCAATACCAATGTATCACACGTCTTCCTGATCCAGCAAAATCAAAGCAGGACAAGTTGTCCAGTCCACTTTGGGTTATTTGGTCTAAAAATAAAGTTTCTGAACGCCAAATTTACAGTAGTATGAAATAACTCAGATGACAGCAGCCAATTTCTTCTATTATAAAGCAGGCTTAGTACCTCTACATTATGGTTTCCCAGCTCTTTCATTACAAGACCCTACTGCAATTGCTATGCACGTCAAGTTTAAACCACTTGGAGTGAAGTGGTTTAAATTTCCAGACTCTTGCAGCCTCAGATTCATTTATTTTTGAAGGCAAGAAGGGGCACCACAATCTCAGCTAAACCAACTCAGCTATAGCAAGGGCTGAGGATATGGAAAAAATGTTTTTGTTACTTAAAAAGTCACAAAAAAATCTTTCAGACAGTTTCTTCTTTGGAAAGGACTAACATCCCCCAGCCTTGGAACTGGGACTTGGAGTTTGGCAGGAGCTGGTATTTATGTTAGTAACATGCCTTTTGCCAGCTTCCAAGAAAACATCCCAAATTTGGCCAACAACTATGAGCCTTTGAAGAATCTTAATTTTGCACACACTCAGCATACGTTGTATAGAGTTTATAGCTGAAATTTAGTGAGAATGTGTCCTCACTGAATATTCTCACTTCCCAGCCTCTTGCTCATGTACCATTTCCTGAGTCTAGAAGACCATGTCACATTCCCAAGAGACAGGTGATGAGGGAATGGCCTCAAACAGCTCCAGGGGAGCATCACATTGGACATTAGGAAAAAATTCATCACCAAAAGGGTTATCGGGCACTGGAACAGGCTGTCCAGGTAGGTGGTTGAGTCACCATCACTGGAGGTGTTTAAAAGACAGGTAGATGAAGTGCGTACAGATATGATTTAGTAATGGACAGGTACGGTTGGGCTTGATGATCTCAAAGGTCTTTTCCAACCTACTGATGTCAATGATTCTATGGTTCTACGATTCCCTGATCCCCTCACCACCCCTGCTCATGACCACCCATGCAGCATGGGGAAGGAAGCTACTTGATTCACATGCAAAGGGGACAAGCGCTCAGCAGCTCTGCAAAGGAATCTGGCAACCAAAGCAGAAAGACAGCCTGGTGAGGGATTATCTGTTGTGTGATCAGCTGCTGATTTAGTGTTTAAAAACATTATGAGTAACATAACATACACCAGCAGTAAAGACTATGAGGTTGTAAAGTTCAATACTCAGATGTAGGAAATGCCAGATCTGAGGCTCTCTTGCCTTGACAGTGGATATTATCTACAGTTTGGTGGTAATACACTGCTCTGCCCCAGGACCTGAACCTGCAGTGGATCAGGTGTGAGTGGAGGAGCTTTGCTTCATTTGCTGCAGGACCAGAGGAGTCTGCAAAGAACAACACAGGGCAAGGGGACAGCAAACGGGACAAGTTCCATTTCAGACAGCTGAGCCTCAAAGCAATCCTCATGCTGAACAAACCCCAGGAGGACTGGATGCTATTGCTGCCTATTTCATAAACAAGCTCTACTTTCTCCACTTGTGTTTTGGCTGATGGGAAGTTTCTAGGGTCAGTCCTGCAGTGCTGCTGAGCATTCCTAGCTGCAAGGAAAGCACCGTGGCTGAAAAAACAAACCTATAGGTGTTTGAAACCTGGCAGCAACCCTCACCTTGGTCTCGCTACTCTTCAGTTTCCTATCTGCACAAGATAAATACAGACATAGTGAAAATTAATTCCTTCGGAATCAGTGAGCACCCTAGTACCAGCGCAGTGAGCAGCAGAGATGCTGACATGGAAATGGTGTTTCAGAAAAGAGCTTGCACAGTGCAGCACATAAGCCTAGGGGCCACATACTGAAGATGAGAAGAAAACAAAATATTTAAAAGCTGCTCCTTCAGTAAGCAGTCAATGAGGTGGAAGATGAGTGTGTGGGGAGAACAGCAGGCCATCATTTAGCTACACACCAGAGAATCTCATGTATATGTGTAGGAAAGCCAAATGAACACTCCATGAACAGCTTTGTGATGTGCGCTGACGTCTGAGTGCCAAATTTTCCAAGCGTCATGTTTTTTTCTCACTCTCTTTTTAATTTTGCTTTTGTTGTTGCTGCCATTCAAATAAAACTACCAGTCCCCACCAAATGATATAAACCTGTCCTTAAAGATTTAATGATACTGGATGTTGAAAGGTGATAAAGTAATCTGTCCTAGCCCTTGAAGAACATATTAGGCCTTCAAACTCTCAGTTTGGCATCACCTTTTAAATTCAAAGCCCAAAGCTGATCTGTGAGAGAAACTCAAATTTCTAATGCCTGTGACCCAGTCTTAGAGCCTTCCCTTCACAAAAGCAGTGCTCATTACCAACTATAAAGCCAACTCACTCTGACTTTGCTGATTCTGTTTCTCAGACATCTATAAAACAAAATTATTAAATCATTTTAGACTTGAACTCCATGTGGAAGTTGTAGATTTGGAAACAGGATAAGGACAATATCAAGATTTTGTCATTTTGACTGGCAGCTCAAGTGTTAAAGTCTCTGTCTCACAGGAACTAGCATGGTGGCTCAACTGATCACATCCCACAGCAGATGAGAAAGGAAGGCTGCATTTGTACCTCTACCACGACACAAACAATTTGATGTACACTCATCTAAATGCTTTGGGATTTGTATTTCAGAATCGAATGGCCAACACATGCCAAAGGCAGCTGCTCCTTAGCAGTTTCTAGAGTCTGTTTACTGGTGCTATCAGCACTTCTTTTGATGCAGCCCAGGATATGCAGCCCAGAAGGCCAACCAAGTCCTGGGCTGCCAAAAAAGGAGTGTGGCCAGCAGGTTGAGGGAGGTAATTTTGCTGCTCTGTTCCTCTCTTGTGAGACCTCACCTGGAGTATCGTGTCCTGTTCTGGAATCCTCAACATAAGAAGGATGTGAAACTGTTGGAATGGGTCCAGAGGAGGCTACAAAAATGATCAGAGTGCTGGAGCACTTCCTATATGAGGACAGCCTGAGAGAGTTGGGGTTGTTCAGCCTGGAGAAGAGAGGGCTCCAGGAAGACCTTATAGTGACCTTCCAGTACTGAAAGTGGCTACAGGAAAGCTGGGGAGGGATTTCTTACAAAGGCCCGTAGTGACAGGACAAGGGGGAATGGCTATAAATTGGAGAGGGGCAGGTTTAGACTAGACCTAGGGAGGTACCTCTCTCTGCCAGGCCAATCCACTCCTGACAGTCTTCTCCTGGTAGGGAGCACCCCTTTCCAGCACTTCCATGAATTTCTGGGGATGAGCTAGCCTTTACACAATCTTGGCATGAATTGCTTATCACGCTGATTCAGCACAAGGACTTTTAAACATTAAAAGCAACATGGTAGACACGACACCCACCAGCTTTGAAAAGGTGACTTGTCTGCTTATTTCTCGACAAGACAATTTCAACGGTGATCACATTTTTACTGTGAATAAAGCAAACTTTAAAGCATCTACCCAGGAAAGGACAATCTAAGAAGAAAGGCTCTATTTCAAGTATGAATTGGCAGCTTTGTTCTATTCAAACATAAAACAGTGTTGTTGCTTATTATATCACCACTTTCAGCGTTGCTTAATTTACATAAAAATTAGCCAGACTCTTCTTTTGCACTGATCAAGTATTCATGGTTAGCTATCTATGTATATTTCATATGTTTCCATGTCATCATCCACTGCCAGATAATTAGTTCCTGGAGCTCGTACTGTGTTTCAAAGGGTGAAACATAAGATGATCTTATTTAACATCAAGTTTCCACTCAGCAGACAAGCAACAGTTTCCCCACTCGTTTTTACCTCTTGTGTGCTTTGATACTTTCTGCTGAGGTTTTACGCTTAAGGGGGGTGTGCACTGCAGGCACTCAACGCAGACAGCTGAACACTGATGTTCTCTCACCTCCCTCACACCGACTCTTCTCAAAGCCAAACTACTTATCCCCACTTACTGGCATACAGGATAGTTGCTTAGAGGAAGCCTTGCTGAGATTTACCATAAACACATCAATATCTATTTGAAACACTGGGATTTTAAAATATACACGTTAAACAACTTGTTATCTCGTGCACCAATGCATCCAACCACCTTTTCCAGTATGGTCAGTATCAGATTTTCTATCAACTTCAACAAGTGAGGGATTCTGTCAGAGATCTGATGGCCAAAACAAACACCTAGAGATACCTTAACCCAACCTTGCACCAAAAGCCACTGAAATGCCAGCAAAGGAACTTCTGTCGTGTGATGGAATAAGACAGAGGTGTTACATTAAACTCCCACAAACCTGCCAGGTGTTTCTAAGACTGAGCAGTACTCTAGGACCAAGCAGTACTGAGGCACTGCAAGAGCCAGGGCACAGGTTTGATGGCCATTTCCCTCTTTATTAAGGTATTTTACTTAAAGCAGCTTGCAGTTCTGAAATTGAGTTCTGTCCACATCTGTTGCTCTCGGGCTAGACTATATGGACCAAATTTCACCCTTGATCAGCAAGACAACTACCTGCTGTCTGTTTGCTCATGGAGGCTTACTCATTACTTCTTTCCAGACGTGGTGTTACAGTCGTTTATTTTCAAGACCAGACAAAACCTGCCAGAAGAGCTACAGCCGGGTTACCTTACCCCAGGTCTCTGTGCTTTGCCCAGCATGCCATCCGAGGCTCTGGGACAGACGTTCCTGCCCTCACCGAGCTGTACTCGCACATCCTCTGGCAGCCTCACTCAGTGAGGATCTGCCTCCACATCTGATAGATATGATCACTCAGTACATAACCCCCCGAAGCAAATTCCTTGGAGAGCCAGCAGCTGGCCGGCTGTTATCCAGAATGCAAGTCTGGCAGGGGGAACCTTATTATTTACATTGTTTATAAAGCAAAGCACAGCAACCCAAAACTGTCTCTGCTGTCTAACCACAGCCAGCCCCTGTTGGTAAACAAAGAAAAACTACTGAACCCAAACAGCCTTACTGGCATTCCTGCTAACTGAATTTCACTCCCAATGTCATATATGGGAGACCAACATTTCCACTGGGCAATGACAGGGTAAGAAAAGGAATCAAATGTATCTGATACGATAGTAAACTGCTGTGGAGAGCAGCTAGACAAAGCACCTCTTAGTAACATTGAGAAGCTGCTGATACGGAGGGACTTTGCCAAAGGAAGGTGGCAAACATTGGTGGTTGAGAGAAGGACCTATCTGAGCTTTGGCTTCTTTCAAAAGAACAAGCTAAACATAACACGCAGAGATGATGAGTGAAGTCCGTGCTGGAGCAAGGCAGGTGGAGACTGCACATAAAGCAGAAGAACTGTCCCAAAGACAAAATCAGCATGGCTCGAGTTTTCTTAATTCTCTTGAACTTCCAAGCTGACAGTTTCCTCCCTCTGCTCTCAGATGAAGACAAAACCAAGGATGTAGTGGCATAAGACAGAAGGAAAATTCAAGAATTAACTGTCTTATGCATAACTGGTGAGGTCACTTATGGTACTCTTTCAGGCCTTTCTGAGGCATCAGGACATGTAGAGGAGAGAATCACGACAATGCAGTGATTGATGACATGAACATGTATTTGGAGCATGCACTGAAGGAAGGAGATCCTTCAAAGAAATCCTGGCAGTGTTCTAGCCAAATCTATGGAAAAGACTAAGAATTTGGATGTCCTTGAGCCACTGTGCAACAGTACGCACAGTGATTCACCTGAAAGATAGTACTGGCTGATAAAGATGCAGCTGGGCATCAGGCTGAAATCTGAGCATACAGTTCAGAATGGGGTACACCAGCAAAGGCAGCGAATTCCAGAATTACTGCAGGCTGCCAGATAGTCATTTCCATTCTGGCAGGCCTGTGTGGTCTGTTTTGAAGGCTGGACTGATATGCCTGCTCTGACAAACACAAGTGTCCTGTGGTGACAAGCAGGCACACCGCTTCCGCGTCTGGCTGCTCATGGACATCAACAAAGGCATTTGATGGCTCCCAGTTTATCTCTCTCAGCTCCAAGGTTCCGGCAATAAGATCAGCTCCTCCAGACTGCCTTGCTTCCATCTTATTTTACCTTGGCTGATAAATCAGAAAGTTTGTGATCTTCATCTGCCCACAAATAGACAAACACATTGGTTACTGCTCTTTGGGTTCGACCAAAGGAGCCTATTATGGAAAAACAACAGAAAGAACAATTTATCACTTCTATGTCAGCATTTGTTTCTCTTGTAATTTTAAGTAACTCCTTTGGTTTATTCCTATTTAACCAGGCTCCCCAGTGTATTTATCCAGTTCTGAACATTCTTTTGTATAATAAACACTGCTGAAAATAACATCTTATGAATTGCAGTAACAGCCTGAGAAAGATACTTTATCCCTATGCTACACTAAAAACAGATTTTGATAGCAGCCATATTTAGATCCTCTCCAAAATTCACATTTTCAAACGTGCAACTTGCTTCTTAACCTTTTTTTCCGATGAGTAAGAATACCTAGTTCTGACTTCTCTGTAAAGCTAATGCAGACCTTTTTTCATACCGACTTAGCTGAAGGATATCCTGTCCTGCTGCTGCATTATTAATACCGCCAAACCACTGGAAAATGGAGTGCAAATGCCAATTCACTGAGTGCTACCATTCAGCTCTGCAGAATTTTCCATTTCAGCTACAGTGTGTGCTAAGCAGCAAGAAAAATGTCTTTTACAGACAGTTCTCAATAGTCTCAGTTTATTGGATTACCAATGCCTGACCAGGTGTTGCTGTGTTCTCATTTGTTTGTTACTGGTTTCTTAGTTTGTTCATTTTTTTTTAGAGAAAGATTTCTGTGTGGTGTCACGCTTCTGGGATTAAAACCATGCTGGTGTTCCTCTTCAGGACAACGGCTCTTGATCTGTGTCCACACCAGGTATCTGTACCAAATTCCACTGAGGAAAAGGCAACATGACATTTCTGCTCTGTAAAGTACAATATAGCCATGGAAGACAGCAAGGAAACACACCACTTGTAAATCAGAACAGCTTTTGTGGCTGAGTTAGTTTGTTTGAAGACAGTGAACCCTGAGCACCAGAAGATGCTTGTTCTGTAACCACGCTCACCTATCCCGTTGGATTCACCACCATCTCCTGAAGAGCACTCCAGATTACTCATACATGTAAACCACATTATTGCATTTGTGTGCTTTGGATTGGAGAGTCTGCTGCCAGGCTATGCATCTTCAAACCTCTGATGCTTCCTTCAGCTACTTCCACTACTGCCATTCTTTTGTATTTCTCTTCTAATCTTCTACTAAAATAAAGAAAATATTTTAGGAATGTGTTCTGGATGGCAAAATATCATGAGCAAACAATGTTGAGATAACAGGTGTAAAAGAGTTACTAGAGAATTTTTGAAAATGAAAGCACCATTTCCAGAATTATAAGCGGATATTTTTGAATTCCAGCTTCCTCATAGGCAGAAACTCATCTCCTCAGGTTCTCCCCTCTCTGACTCTTCCAGAGAACATCACACGTTATGGAATTTGATTTGTTTCTTCACAGCTCCTCAGCCTCACAGCCTTGTCGTAGAAACTCACCATTCTGGTTTATTCCTTTCTTTGAATTGAAAGGAAAAAGGGTAAAATATATTGTTAAAGGTTTGTCATTCTAAGGGAAGAAGGAGGAGAGTGGCAAAGCTCATTTGCTCCCTTGCTCCAAAGTAAATGCCACAAGAGGGCTGTTCTCAATCTCACCTTTGGAAATTACCATTTTTCGGTATTTAGTTATGCATTTGAAATGTTCAGCACTTGTCTTTGGTTTTACTTTGAAAGATGCAGAGCCTTCTGAGGTTATTTGAGCTGTCAGTCATGGCAGAGCATCCCATAGTGGGTCCTGGAATGTTTTCAGCGATGTGTACCTCCTCAATTGTGTTCCTCCTCTTGACCAGCTCAGAGGTGGCAATGGAGCTCTACCAAGAAGCCAGAAAAATTCATTCTGAGCTGCGCTGGCTTTGGGATGCCCTGAAATATTTTGCAGGCTAAGCAAGCTCACTTTGCTCCCAGCCATGACAAGCTGGAGCCCATGTTGACCTCATTACTGCAACGTCTTCAGTTTGGATGTAAAGCCGCCCTTGTCTGGCCATGGTGCTTTAGTCAACTCACAGGCAGTAGCAGAGTAAAACTGGTTTGCTTGTAAAAAATCATGGGGGATACATCCTTCCTGCACAAACTCTCAAAGGCTGAGTGAGATTCGTTTTCTCTAACTATATTAACAAGATTTTAGAACACGATGCTCCTCCTAGAAAGTTTGCCAAGTAACAGAGTCAGTCATCAGCCACCAAATCCCGCTATGTATACGCAGCTTTGTATGTACACAATATACTGCACCTTACAGGAAAAACCCACCGCGTGAGTCACAGGCTCATTATATTCCACCAGCATTCAGTTATTTGGTTTTAATGAATTCTGGGCAGCCCGCTGCTATCCAAACGAGAAGATGCGAACAAGAATATGCTGCTGGTTGATTACAGTGTGTGCCAGAATACAGAAAGTCACAAGACTGAAAGTCAAGAGGACTTATCCCTTCAAGGAGAATAATCCTTTGAAAATGTTCTCTCCTGAAGTACGATGCTGCTGTTAGGAATCAGAAATCGTGTATGTATTTTGAAATTGAGTGCATGCTTACGTGCGTGGCTCAGTGTGCAACGGCAACCGAATTCGTTAGCACCACAGGTAGCGTAAATCCTGATGAATCTCCACAGCCTCTCAGTGTGGTTTGGAATGCATTATTAACAGGTTTATTAAATATTTGCAATGCTCTGGACATGCAGAGGGCACTGTTTGACACAGCTGCAGTGTAACTGCTACCTGCTTCAGCAATGCTCATCTACCAGTGAGGTGACTGTTTCAGAGCACAAAATCAAAATACCTGCCTCAACCAGACGCAGTCACAGCAGACAGTATGGGAAGAACAGGGAGGGAAAGAGAAGCCACATAGCTGCTAAGCATATGCTTCATTTCATAGAATTATAGAACCATAGAACGGTTTCAATCAGAAGGGACCTTAAAGCCCCTTCCAACACCCCTGCCATGGGCAGGGACACCTCCCACTGGATCAGGTTGCTCCAAGCCCCATCCAGCCTGGCCTTGAACACCTCCAGGGATGAGGCAGCCACAATTTCTCTGGGCACCTCACCACCCTCACATCAAAGCATTTCTCCCTAATGCCTGATCTAAATCTCTCTTCTTTCAGCTTAAAACTGTCCCTCTTCATCCTATTCTTGCACTCCCTGGTAAAGAACCCCTCCCCAGCTTTCCTGTAGCCCCTTTCACCCTGGAAGGTGTCCTTGGAGCCTCCTCTTGTCCAGGTTGAACAAACCCAACCCTTACAGTCTGTCCTCGTAGGGGAGGTGCTCCAGCCCTCGGATCATCTTCGTGGCCTCCTCTGGACTCACTCCAATAGATCCATGCCCTTTCTGTGCTGAGGCCTCCAGAACTGGGCACAGGGCTCCAGATGAGGTCTCATGAGAGCAGGGTAGAGGGGGAGAATACCTTCCCTCCCTTCCCTCACCCTGCTGGTCCCACTGCTTTGGATGCAGCTTGCTGATCCATACTACAAGTGCAGCAAAGCAAAGGGTTGGTAGAGGAAGCCAGGGAGCTCTCAGGTCTTTGGAAGAAACACTTTCTTTGGGTAAGTGAAGGCAGAAGTAGGACCAGTTAAATCACAGTGGTGCTGCTGGCAGGATGGACCTGGAGAGCACTTAAGCAAAGAATCCTTTTGAGGGGTGATTTTCAAAAGCATCCAGGCAGATTTAAAGAACACTGATTCCAATAGGACTTTAAATGGGACTCATGTCCCTAAGGTCTGCCCTCCGTGTGTTTGGCCTGTCAACATCAGTACCCATAGCAACTTTCCAGCAACGCAGCGTTGCCATTGCTCACAAATTCCAAAGGCTCTGAAGTGTCTTTGATAATGCCTCTCCCTTTTACTTACTGTGCATGTTATGCTTTTCTCCTAATAGATGTCCTTGTTGTCTGCACGATGCCAGAAACCACCAAGGTGGCCTGGCTCATTCAGAGAAGCGCAGCGAAGGACCAGGGATGGGAACAAACAGCAGGGTGCTCAGATCCCTGCCTCTGGAACTGTTTTATCATCACCAAGAACATCTGCTTCTACTGTTCTGCTGCAAGGTCACCAATGGCTACCAATGCCAACAAAATTACACCTTTATATCTGTCTAGATACAGATGACAGCGATTCCAGAGATACTCATTTTAAAATACCAGCATTAGCTTTTAACAGTGCAAAATGAGTTTGGGGAGAGACTGACATAGCAAATGCATGTTGAACACAGCTCTTCAATACTTAAGTAGTAGCCATTCCACAGGAAAAGAAAATTATGGAAAAACATATTCAAACCTAACATCTGTCATCTCTAATACGCTTCATTTTAATGTTTAATTCACAATGTACAACACCACAAATAACTGGCATGGCACACAGGCAGTGAAGGGAAACCCCTCCTCTCTCTGCCAATGTTCAGTGAGAACACTGAGAGCAAAGACTTTATTCCCTGCCCTCCAGAATACTGCAGTTCAGTGGAAGGTTGACAAATAAGTCCCAAAGGCAGCAGTATTTCAGGTTACATATAAGGTGATGAATGAGGTGAAGAGTTGAATTTATGCTGAAATTTATGTTTCGATAAAAATCTATTTTAAAAGGCATTTCTGCTCTACTACCATTTTCTCAAGCTTCTCTGCCCTCTCATGTTTGTCAGTTTTCAGTACCAGCACCATAGCAACACGAAAGACTCATGAAGGTGGCACTGCTCTCAGCATCTCCAGAGCAGAGCCTTGCAAACAACTGCCAAACACAAAGATCTGAGTCAGCCTGGAAACGCACGGTGCTGGGCTCATTTCTGCACATCCTGGAGTAAGGGGGCCAAGGGGAAGGGGAGCTGAGGCTGCAATGGCAAAAAGTGATGAAAGAAACAGCTTAAGGTTAATGATACATATGCAGCAAACCTCGCAAGTAGAGGAGATTGAAAGTTGTGTTACTCTCATGAAGATTTGGGGCTCTATTTGAACAGCTTGAGGGCTCCAACATTTCCAGTACCAGAAATAATACATCATCGACCTTCTCCCCTGCCAGCAGTTACTTGTACAGAAAAGGGATAGCAGGAATACACAAAATACATTTGCAGCAACTGTAACACAGCTGGCAACTAAACCAGCCAGCATATGGTGGGGATGAAGAAGAGTGGGGAATCCATCAAACATGAATTTCCTCTATAGTGGGGCTTTGATTTGGGAGCAGTCTGCTCAGCCTGTAGATGCTGCTGTTCTTCTAGTAAAACGCATCAGAAAAACCTCTTAACTGAAACTGAAGCCGCATTTTGTCCTGGAAAAATTGTGTTCAGGCTCCTCTCTGCTCACAACTGCTTGAAACAATGATCTGCCTTACTAATAAAGATTGCTGAGAGATGGGTGCACTGTGTAGAGCACCTGGTAATGCCATGTGAAATAAACAGGTATCAATTACTATTACTCTGCTTATAGGAGATAAATTCAATTTCAGCAATAATTAAACATGCTATCAACCCAACCAACATCACACAAAAATCATAGATCACTGATGGCTGATAAGAATGAGCAATAATTAACAAATCTGAATGTTACCCAGGCTCATCTGTTGTCTGTCCTGTGGCCGTTATGTCTAAAACCAAGCACAAAGGTCTGTACCCCAATACAGACAGCCAAACCCCTGACAATCCTTACAACACTCAGAACATTGTAAGCATCGAGCCCATCACAAGGATACAGTGAACAAGCCCCACATGGTCTGTTCGATGATGCCCGAGGCTCAGGTGAGCTCAAGGGTGACACGAGGCCCCGTGCTGAGCTTGCTGCGCTGCTGTGACACTACAGGAGAAATCAAACCGAACAGTTGCACGGCTGACCATCCCAAAGCAAATCCAACGAGATGCTGACCACGTCCAGACCAGCACACACACCTCGAGGCACGCTTTCTTGCCTCACTGCCAAGCCAAAGCCCATGCACAACCAGAACAACCTTTCTTAAAGTATCTGGAAGAGGAAATTAAAATAAATAAAGCAGGAACATCATTTCAATTCTGCAGAAAACACTTCCAGTTTTTACTCGGCCATCATTTTTCCTGAACTCATCTGTGGTGAAGCTTCCCTTCTACGTGCGCCATCTGATGAGCTAACATCATTCCAGGCCTCCAGTTGAAGCAATTAAGACAGTCCACATTTGCCAACCATTACCACATCGTTACCACAGATACTGTGTATTCGAGTGAAGGGAAAACAGAGGAAAACTCTAACACTACTGTGGGGTAACTGCTGGCAAATAACAACCTTTTCATGTGGTTACCACAGCGACTTGGGGGTGCTGATTGATGAGAAGCTCAACATGAGTCAGTAATGTGCACTCGCAGCCCAGAAAGCCAACCGCATCCTGAGCTGCATCCAAAGAAGCGTGGCCAGCAGGACAAGGGAGGGGATTCTCCCCCTCTACTCCCCTCTCCTGAGATACCACCTGGAGTATTGTGTCCAGTTATGGAATCTCCGGCATAAGGATATGGAATTGTTGGAACAGGTCCTGAGGAAGCACAAAGATGATCCAAAGCCTGGAGCACCTCTGCTATGAGGACAGGCTGAGAAAGCTGGGGTTGTTCAGTCTGGAGAAGAGAAGGTTCCAAGGAGACCATATAGTGACCTTCCAGTACTGAAAGGGGCTACAAGAAAGCTGGGGAGGGCCTCTTATGTAAGGGCTTGCGGTGATAGGATGAGGGGAATGCCTTTAAATTGGGAAGGGGAAGGTTTACACTAGCCGTAAGGAAGAAATTCTTCATGCTGAGGATCATGAAGCACTGCAACAGGTTGCCCAGGGAAGTCATGGATAGCCTATCCCTGGAACTGTTCAAGCTTAGGCTGGATGGAACCTTGAGGAGCCAAGTCTAGTGGGAGGTGTCCTTGCCTATGGCAGGGGGACTGGAACTGGATGAGCTTTAAGGCTCCTTCCAATGCAAACCATTCTATGATTCTATGACTATTAATAACCCACAAGGAGGTAAGCAGAAAGCAACCCACGGCACAGTGTATCCATCCATCACAAGCCGTGACTCACACCTAAGAGTAAGGAGGTTATTCCAGCAGATGGATCTTGATAGGCTTAGGAGCATAGAACCTCAAGTATTTTCAGTAACCACCATCATTGAGGGGGGGACCCAAACAACAGGTCAATGTGCAACCACCACCAGTGGACCCTCCCGTGAAAGTCTGCACTCCCTTCTCAAAGGCACAGAGATAAAGGATGGGGTCTGAGAGAAGAGTGTGATGTAGAGTAACCCAAATGCTTCCTCAGATGACTGAAATGATGGACCCTATGGTGGGCGCGTAGTGCAGAACAGCGCTCCCATAAGACAGGGAAGAAGAGACAGCAGCAGACACTTCAATGCACACCAAAGACCTGAAGACGTCTACCAGAAAGCTAAGTGCTCATTCTGAAACGCATGTCAAAGTCAGCACATGCACATGTTTGCAAGAGACGGTAATCACTGATGGTTAACTAAGTCAGGCTGCCCTTTTCCATGTTCCAGCTACAGACACAACTGTCAGCCTTCATAATAAAGCATCACAGCCTGTAACCAGTGTTCTGCATCACTGAATTTCACATGCCTAGTGATAAAAGTGTGGTTTTGAAAAAGGTCTTTGTTTTTTCAAATGGACTAATTTGCTATGAGTTTTCTACCAACACACAAAGGCATAAAAGGGATGCAAGCTCCAATTCACAACCCAATATTACTCTAGCAAAGGCTGGTCTATTTAATGCACAGGACCCAATTCTCATAAAAGCACAAGTTCAATTATAACAGCAACCAGTGAAACTCTAATACTGCATTTTCAGTGAAAAAACAAACTGCTCAAAGCTCTTTCACAACAGCTCTGTAATTTCTGAGTATCCATCTACTGAGGAATAGGACTTGGTGGCACATATGCACAGAAACTAAAAAAACAACCAGAAAAAAATGGGGAAGAAGGAACATCCTTGCATTGAAGAACAATGGTTTACAGTCGATGCTTAATCTCTGCAAATCCAGTGGACATACAGGTGAAATCAGCTGGTTGAGGACCTAAAGCTCATGTGGCCACTTTCATTTTCCTGCTTCCAGAACAGACAGGTTTGGGCTTACATGCACACCAAGCAACTAGCATGGACAGGTACAAGTTGCTCTGAGGGACAGTAGTGCCAGCCAGTGTGTGAGTCTGGGCCCTGCCAAAACCCAGTGGAATTTTGGGAGTGGCCTAGCGCAGCATTCTGGGAGTCACAGATCTCTTCAGTCACCAGAAGGGAGGCCAGCTTTTGTTACAGCAACAGATCTAACCATCACTGTCACTCCATGTGATGCCTTCCTACGTCCTGTTCCTCTGTTACCCATCAGACACGAACCTAAGGGCAGCTGAGATCCTGCGCACATAGCTTGGTCGGAGCACGTAAAACCACTGGAGTGAACTCAGCGGATGCTTCCTGTGATGGAGACCCGCACACCTCACCCAATACTGATGTGAAGAGGAAAGAAACTATTTGTATCAAACCAGAACGTGGTAAATTCAATCCATCTATCCACAGGTGCTTCAGACATAAATGTGCAGAGCAGAAGTGTCACCCACAACTGAAGAAAAGCCTTTGGTAGTATCATGGCAGCACTCAGTAGCAACATTTCATCTGCTCACAAAAGCAGCCTCCTACCTCTCTGACCTCCCTCTTTCAAAGCCACAGTAAGAAAATAGCTCCGGGAGCTGATATACTCCATCTACTTCAAGCTAGAGAGTCTTATTAATGAATTACTGAATTGAGAGCCTCAACTTTAAACACCATTTACATAAACACATCAGATCTTTGCAACTTGGCTCACATGACAATTGCAGGCTTCAAGGTAGAATCATCTCCTAAAGATAGTCCCACAGCTATTCAAGGTGCTATATGGGAGCAGGTCACATTCTCTGTGCACAGAAGAGCCAGACACCACTCACGAGGACCTGCTGCACAATTGCGCAGTTATGCCTCAGCAAGGTTGAACCAAACTGCCAACTTTCAATACCTGGTGCTGATCATCACCTCCCAGTAATCATCTCAGACAGATTTTGATCTGTCTCCCTAGGTTATTTGCCCTAAAGTGTCACATATGCATGCTGAACCATAATCCGAATAACTAGCATAAAGAGTTAAGTACATAAAAACACATATGGATGCTGCAGCAAAGCACACAGAATCTGTGTAACAGTTAATAACAGTTACAGGATTAAAATATTGACAGATATAAACCTATCCCGGGTTAAACACCTAAACACAACCTTCCTGTCCCAGCAATTAAACAGACACTTGCATCCATTTACTGGGATGCCATACAACTGTACAACTCGGGTATCAACAGCAGAAGATATACACTGGTTACTGACTGTGTCTAAATAAATACTTATTTTGGGGCAAACCTCTCAAGTTTGAATGAACCATGGAAAAAAGATGAGAATCCCAGTTCCTGTTCATCAGCAAGGATGCAAAAATGAAGGGAAGCATGCTAAACCCATATCTTTTTATTTGGGGATGCTGCATTGGGCAGCTTGTTTCTGCAGTATTGTTTCTCAATTGGCTAGCGGTGAACCAGAAATAGATCTGAAGCTGAAATACTACAGTAAAGTAAATAAGACCTCACAAATGACACTTCATCATATTCACAGAATCATAGAATAGTTAGGGTTGGAAGGGATCTTAAAGATCATCCAGTTCCAACCCCCCTGCCATGGGCAGGGACACCTCCCACTGGATCAGGCTGCCCATGGCCCATCCAACCTGGCCTTGAACACCTCCAGGGATGGAGCAGCCACAGCTTCCCTTGGCAACCCCTTCCAGTGTCTCACCACTCTAATGTTGAAGAAATTCCTCCCGTCTAGTCTAAATCTGCCCCTCTCCAGTTTATACCCATTCCCCTTCATCCTATCACCACAAGCCTTTATAAATTGCCCCTCTCCAGTTTTTTGTAGCCCCTTTCAGGTACTGGAAGGTCACTATAAGGTCTCCTCTGAGCCTTCTCTTCTCCAGGCTGAACAAGCCCAACTCTCTCAGTCTGTCCTCATATGGAAGGTGCAGCTTGTATTGTAAAACTGGTAATATGTAAGCCCTGTAACAGGAACATCCAGTGCAATTTATCCAGATATTAAAGACTGCTGACAGATATGGAGGAAACATCAAAAAGAGGTCAGTTAAAATTTAATGTTGGCAGAAATGACTGGCTGCGAAAGTATGAACAATATTTTAACGATGCTTTAGAGCCTCAGCTCTGTCCTAATCCTCACTGTTTATTTAGTCCAAAAAATACTTACAAGCCATGAAGCAATTTTAAGACAACATTTGTAAACAACTGTTTTCTTTTGATAGACGATTTGGCTATGATTATAGACATTATGCCAAAATAATATATGCAGTTCACTAAATCCAGACAACATTGAATCCCATCAGCTGGTATCATTTCTCCTCTCTTTGAAACTGAACACTCAAGCCAGCTGAACTGTCAATGTCGTTGGGACTTCAGAAAACACTTGATGAAACACAACCAAGGCTGAGAAGCTATCATTAATTTCTAAGGAACCTCCTGACTTCTCATAGAAGGACCTCACAACTCAGATCTTCAAGAGCATTATATAAACCAGAAATGGTTTTAATTAACTTTGCTAAAGACACGCATATATAAAAGTATTTATTTAAATTCCTGCCCATTTCTGTCATTTTCCAAGTCCAACATTTTGCAAAAGGAGATGATTTGCCTTCACCCCACTTCTGCCAGATGACTCCATACGTAACATCTGTCCAAAGGTTCAGACTTTAAAAAGTATTAGATATGATTTGAGATGTTTAAAGAGAGGCATATAACGATGAACTATATATTAAAGAAAAAATCATGATCAGTCTTAATTTTGATGTTCACTTTCTGCTGTTCATTTGCATGTGCTGATTCTCTTTCCAAAAAAAGCTCACCTTTGACAAATTATATAATTGATCAAGTGAACAGAATAAGAAAGAAGAAAATCAACTGTGTTACTTCCCTTTGCTTCCTATCAACAGCCAACTAAACTGACACAATAGTGTGCTGAATAAAGTACATGGCATTCCAGTGGTCACTTTAGTCAACAAAGGTTTGGTTTTCCACAGGGCAGCTCATCAAAGCGATCAAATGTACTTCTGCACTGAGAAAATGTGCAATTAATGGAGTTCATACACTTTCGACATGCACTATTTTGATTGACCGGGGCTAGAGTGTTTGCAGAAGCACACTTTGAAGCACGCGAGGGAAAAGACCAGGGCTATTGAGTGACACGCATCAGTAAAGATTAATGAAGAACCTCGCAAACCCGCTTTGTCTGTGCAGAGCCGGTCACAATAGACTAGAAATTCAATAATCGCTCCTAAGAAGGATGATGATCTTGCGGGGGTGAAAAATGCATCCTAGTCTGTTAATCTACAGTTAGCTTAAGAATATTTAATACTTTTCCATCTTCATTAGTCCTTACTGAAAGTTTTGTTCCACTCTTACTTACTCAGCATCTCCAGGCAACAGTCAGCTGCCTCTATACTGCTTCCACACGGCCTTTCCCTCTGTATTCCCATCTCTATCCTGTATTTTCTCTTATATGTCCAGTGACATTGTATTAAACCCTCCTACTTAAAACAATTATTGAGCCAAAGGAACACACTTCTCCAAAAATCAATGTTAAATCAAATTTATGTCTTTCTCTTGCTCAGAAACCAGCAAGAGCTGCAGTCCTTTTTCTCCTGAGTGCATTATTAATTGTACAGCTCTGGCATGTTTCCAGTCTGTGTTTGTTTGTGGGTGATTACGAGGCTTATACGAACGAGGAAACAGTAAAGTGATCGTTTACTAGTGCAATAATATTAATAAGGGAAAACAAACAGTCTATTACCTGGGTATCTGCTCAGAGGAATCAGTGTAGGGGGAATGAGCTACCACTCATCAAGAGCTAGAACGTAGGAAGAAAGGCGGGAGACTCAAATGCCAAGGAGATGGACTGCAAATTATTAGACCTTTTTTGCTGGAGGATATAGAAATATAACTATCTCAGCAATGACTTAGAAATCAATACAGCAGCATCTATGGGCAAAAGGGACCAACAGCCAAAATAACGATCAGCTAAGAGTGAGAAGGCAGTCAGAGGAATCCGAGTGTTGGTCATCCCGGGCAAAAATCCATTCCCATTGCTCAGATATGTCCTCCACCTCTGGAAAGCCAAAGACTGGTAACTGCTGGAATTATGACAGGGCTTCTACTAGGAAGAAACACTCCTGCAGAGACACAAGCAGCATCTCACTGAAGGTTATTTCTTCCCGATCCTTCATTTCCTATTCAGAAGGGTCGCTAGTTTATTTTTATGTAATAATGGCTAATTCTTTCATGCTGCAGCTTGTGATGCATATTAATCAGGGTTCTTGCCAAATTAAATTAGTTTTTTTCAACGCTCGAAAAGCAGTTAAACTTCTAATGACATTTCCTCCCTCTCTTCATCAACCTATTTTTGGAGCAAAATAATGTACTCAGGCCTGAAGTGAAGACACTTGAGCCTGGGGAATGGAAAACAGCCACGAGCCAGAACGTATTCACAGGAGAGCTGCAGGGCAATGAGGTTGTCATCTGTGCACAGAAAAACTGCCAAAGACGTAAACATGATGTTAGTAACTCCACTGCTCCTCCAGCATGTTAAAGTCACAGACACTGCTCTGTGCATGCAGGCAGGAGCGGGGGAAAAGGAAACAAGTCTGGTTTTGTGATTCTTGCTGCCATTGTAGAGTTAGGACAACCCAGAAACAGGGACACAGTGTGAACACCACATCCCTAACAACCCTGGATTTCTCTGTCACTGCTGGCATCAGAAATCAGAGCTGCAAAACAGGCTTCCTAATATATAAATGAGAGGTCAAACCAGAGCTGCACAAAAACGTTAGGTACCATCTGTGCCACTGGTATATGAAAATCTACCTGGACATCTATATTTTACAGATCAAGATATGTACATTCATGCAGGCACATAATACACTGAAGTGTCTTGAAGTCAAACAACAGCTAGGTTATCCATAAAATAAACAATTTCAGTGCAAACAGTCTGTATTTGGCACACTTGCAAACAACTGAAACCCAACTTTTAAAATATTAAGAAAACTTTGTATTTGAAAACACCTGTTGAACCACCTTCTCACACATAACAGCATGCGGGCATAAGATATACAGCTTATAACATGTACCAATGCACCAAATACCTCGTAAACTCAATGCTAAAGGGAAATGAATATCTCATAAAGTATTTGCCTGCCTCAAATAAAAGCAGGACTTAAAAGCATTTGAAAGACTGGATATAAAAATCATCTAGGAATGCTTTTGGTTTTTCCCCAGCTTTGTTCTGCATAAGATCAGCCTCAATTTTTTTCCTTTTTTATAACCCAACAGTATGATTTGCATATATGTCTCATACAAGAGAAAAGCATTTTTATAGAATTAGAAAATGACTGTGTAACCACAAAGCTTGTTTCTGCAGCAAATACAGAATTATTATTAGGTGGATAATATTTCAAGTTGAAGACGTTCCTTTAACTGAAAATTTATTCCAGGCTAGAAATATCATTATGTGCTAGGTTAACTCAGTGCTGAAAATTTTTAAGCAAAACAAGCTTTTTTGAAATTGTGTACGTGGCAAGCTTTTTAACTACAGCAAACTGAATGCTAAACATTCAGGACAGATGCAAATCTAAGGTGGCCACCACTGATTGTCTAATAAAACCAGAGTCCAACAGGGACACGGTCCAGCCAGGACTATCCAGCTGGGAAAAATATCAAAGGCTTTACAGTGATTTTGGGGATATCTGCTTGGTAGGAATCAGGCAAAACATAAGCCATCCCTGCTCCTAAAATCATAATATCACTGAATGGCATGGGTTGGAAGGGACCTCAAAGATCATCCAGTTCCAATCTTTGCCATGGGATCCAAGCAAGGACTCCAGCAAGGGAAGAAGTCTACCAGTAAGCCCTTATTCTTTTGACTTATCTCAAACATCCTCCTTTGGCAGTCAGAATAACCTGCATGTGCTACAGATTTAGAGCTGCTTTTCTCTAGTCTATAAAAAAGTCACTTCAGACCCATTATACCTGTTTATTTTCTTCATCCGTACATTCACAGACACTTGAAGCATCCACTCCTCGTTACTCTAATTGCTGCCACATTAGTATTGTTTAATGCCGACACCAAGGTGGCCTCAAACCTCACTGAAACGTCTGCTCCCACAACAACGCCCAGACACCTCCATCTAACAGACAGCCACGTCTTTACGCTCTGGTAACAGGGAATTGGTGTCTCCCCCAGGTTCACACAGGGATGGCAGATCATGTCCAGATATAGAGCCGGAATCACGTGCTCTCTCACACATCACAACTTCTGTTTCATGCAGCTTCTCCAAGTCACCATCACTTGGAAAAATAAGCAGCACTGGGCAGCCAACGGGCCGCGTCGATGCACTGCCGTGCACTCCCCCTGTCCACTGAACATCACAACTTCTTGCCTTGGCTCCCAGACTCAAATCCCCAAAGCTTTTCAGAGTGGGCAGCATTACATGTGTCTGTGCACAGCGTCAACCACCCAGCGAGGCTCAGGGCAACAACCTTGAATTTTCTAGGGATCTTTCCGCTCTTTTCTGAGAAAGATTGCCAAGCAAGCTACAACATTAAAAAAAGTGAGATTTTTTTCCTCAACTGCACTTCTTATGATGATATTGGTGTCTGTTAATCAGCTCTCTCAGATCTCTCCATGTTACAAGAATTTAAAGCAGGGCTGCAAACACGGGCTATAGCCACAAAATTTTTCTGGAACTACTTCAAGCCCTTTGTGTGAACATTGGCTTCTACAGCCTGGGTGAGATTTGTTACTTTAAAGGAAAGAAAGTACACATCAGCCCCAAGCAGGATTACCTTCCCTCAGTCGCTCCACCACAAAAGTGAATCCAGTGGTACGCGGATGTAAGACATACTTGTATTTCTGAAGTCCATTCTTTTCAGCGAATTCATGACTGCGGGCTTTGGTATTTGCTGGAGGAGAGAAGAAAAAGCACCACTTTCTATTAGTGTGCACGTAGATCAAGAATTAAATATCATTATTATGTGACACGAACAGTACAAGAGCAGCTCAGAGAGCACGGAGGTGTCACAGTTTCTCAGACGGAGGCAGATCGCAAACATGTGGCTGGTGGGCTACAGGATGGCACGGGGAGGAGCAATGTGGATTGCAAGAAAAGCCTTTTTACCCTCTCATTCTAGAAAATAAACAGCACATCCTTCATAGTTATGAAATGCAATCTGAAATCTACAAATTAAAGTCTGTTAACAGTTCTCTGTAATGCAGATTTTATATTATGCAGAGAAACACCTTGGGGTCAGTGTTTACCTGTGTTAAGCTTGTTATGGAAAGAAAACATTAAATGGAGGAAAGCAGTTAATCTAATACATTAAAACAGCAATTTACATCTCCATTCTGAACTTGACATATTTCATTCACCCACTTGCGCTGCGTATTTTCTGACCCACCGCCTCCAAGCCGCAGCGCACACTTGTTACCACACATGCAGTACATGAGAGGCAGCTGGAGAGCAGTGCAGTGAAACCTCCCGAGAAACACATTTCAAACCTCAGCAAAAAGAAGTTTCTCGCAAGTAAAACAAACAAGGGCGTTTCAGAGCCGGCTGTAACAGAGCCCATCAAGTAAGGGAGGTGCAGGCACTAAAGTGAGAACTTCTGAAACCAAGCAGGAGGAAGTAGTTTGTTCTTCGGTGATGTGCAGGAGCTTCTTCCAAGCATCTCACAGTTAGTGGCCAAACAGACTTTGCTGGCCACGCTTCCCTCCTTTGCTGTGGGCTCCACTGTACTTGTCCGGGCCCAAGAGGCAACGGACACATGCAATGTTCCCTTGGCAAGATGGAAGAAAAAATCAATTCAATCAACTAACTTTTTAAAGAACTAGTTTTTAGATGGTCTTACAGGTGTTTCAGAAGACAAAATCCAGCTACAGATCTATGGAACAAAATAATCATTGGCTAAGCAACAGAGAACCATTTTCAAACAGAAACGTCTCTTCTTTAAAATGTTCACAGTTAAGTCATACAACAATGAGATATCCAGCAACGAAGAACGATGCTGCTTGATAATTCAACAGAATTGATACTTACAGGTAAATCCTTTCCCTTACAATCATCATATTTTTTCCTGTAAAGCAACTACAGCACAACGGACAAACACTTGGGCAAGATTGAGATGTCCTCAGTGCAATGATACGATTTATACGATTTTCTTGCCCCTTTTTTCCTAAATTACATGAGTTTTGTTTATCAAGAAATGTGGGTGTCTCCCCTGAAGGACCATCTACCTATTCATAAATGCTGTAGCAATGAGTATTTTCCCCTGCGACCTATTGTTTGCACACATAAGGATACGGCTTTTCAGACACAGCCCCTTTGGACTTAGTGCAGATTTCCTGAATATGTGATCTGTAGAAATGGAAAACTGTTGCACAGTAGCCAAGCAAGTGATTCAGCAAATAGAATCTAGAGATTTAATTCTTGCCAAATTGCCAAAACATACAAATACTTGAAAATATGACATCTCCAAAGAGCAATGCTAAAATTACAGAATACGTGAAATACAAAAATTACACTTGGCTATGTAACTTGAATTTGTCCTTCCCTGGACATATGCATAACGTCTTTAACCACATGATTGTAGTATCTATTTTTGTGTGCTTGACTGCTGCTCTATTCAATGTTGAACCAGGACTCTTCTGAAGCAGCAAAAGGAACTTACCTGTAGGACCCCAACCTTTGCAACAGCAAAGCTTGCAAAGTGAGTCATGAGCAAGACTTGGAGAGGCAGAAATGTGCAAGAGCAATCTGGTCATTATTAAATGCTTCACTGCAAAGCCAGGTTCTACCTCTTAAACATAATTGTATCACACTCCTAGCTCAGCAACTTAAAACCTCTTTTTTTTCTAAGAGACAACATTGATCAACATGAGCATTCCTATAAAAACTGCACAACTCAAGAGATCCTTTCCAGACCCTGTGGCGACTGAAGTAAAACGCTTTAAACTACTTCATCACAAAGTTTTCAGCTGATGTATTGTTTCTTCCAAAGGACAGAGGAGGGGTTGTCTTCATTTTCTGCATATCCAGATTTGAGGTTTGTACTGGAACATTTGCAATCTGCAAATCACGTTAATCAAAGCTTTGAGACACAAGTGTTGTAAGTGGCTATACAGAGGTAAGTAGCCTCAACAAAATCAATAAATCAAAGTCTCAAGCATCTTGAATTGCATGGAGCCCTTGGAAAATCCTCTCCATCTCCCTGCTTGCTGGCTTTTTGTTTCAGAGGTAGCACAAAAACGAGTTCCTTGGTATTTGCAAAACACTTCTACCCACACCAGAAGAAAACTCAGAAGTAAGTGGGCAGGGTTTTTTGCTGAGCAAGACCTAACTGATGCTGCGAAAAGGGTCTGGAACCTCCACTGCCCATTGCCTTGATGGGATCACCTTCAAAGCTCCTCTCAGTGCACCTCCCTATGCTTGGAAGGAACTTGCTGAGAACAGCTGTAAAACGGCTTCCAAATTCCCTTTGCTACAAAGCTTTTCTGAAATGAGGGAGCAGCTGGACACAGGCACACTGACCAGCAGCACTCAGCTATTTCCCGATATCTGTATCCCTGTCTCACCTCTGGACATATATAACAGAGATTGCTCCCTTCCCCTTTTGCACAACCCCAGTGTAATGGGATTTCAGAACTAGAATAATGCTTCCAGCTAACATCATGATCGTTTTCATCTGGAAAAATCATCTCCTCTTCCCCTCCTAACAATTATCAAGCCACAGGTCTCTGTGCAATGAACAATATCTATTATAGCCAGCCAGGGAGGTCAGAGGGCTCTGAAATCAAGGGCAGGGTATGCTTTCGCTCTGCCAAAGAGTAAGGATAATGCCCTTCCTCCCTCTCCTGGTGCTCTCAGTTTTTCATTCTGCTCTTACTATGAACAAATGCCCTGACTGCCGCCTTATCAGACAGGATTACCTTGTTACCTTGATGTTTGCTGCTGTTTGGGATCCCAGTGCGGACACCCCTGCCTCACCCCCCTCAGGGAAATGCAGAGCACTTCTCCTGCTCAGCACCGAATTCAACAAGGATCTGAGGCTGGGCTGAGACCAACGGCAGGAGGTTTAACAAGGCCAAATGCCGGGTCCTGCACTTGGGGCATAACAACCCTAAGCAGAGGTACAGACTAGGAGAAACCTGGCTGGAAAGCTGCCAGGAGGAGAAGGACCTGGGGGTGTTGGTTGACAGCCGACTGAACATGAGCCAGCACTGGCCCAGGTGGCCAAGAAGGCCAATGGCATCTTGGCTTGGATCAGACACGGCATGACCAGCAGGTCCAGGGAGGTTATTGTCCCTCTGTACTCAGCACTGGTGAGACCGCTCCTCGAATCCTGTGTTCAGTTCTGGGCCCCTCACCACAAGAAGGATGTTGAGGCTCTGGAGCGAGTCCAGAGAAGAGCAACAAAGCTGGTGAAGGGGCTGGAGAACAGGCCTTATGAGGAACGGCTGAGAGAGCTGGGGGTGTTTAGCCTGGAGAAGAGGAGGCTGAGGGGAGACCTCATTGCTCTCTACAACTACCTGAAGGGAGGTTGTAGAGAGGAGGGTGCTGGGCTCTTCTCCCAAGTGACAGGGGACAGGACGAGAGGGAATGGCCTCAAGCTCCGCCAGGGGAGATTTAGGCTTGAGAAAAGGAAAAAATTCTTCATGGAAAGGGTTGTTAGGCATTGGAACAGTCTGCCCAGGGAGGTGGTTGCGTCACCATCCCTGGAGGTGTTTAAGGTGAGGGTGGATGAGGTACTTAGGGACATGATTTAGGGATTGGTGGGAATGGTTGGACTCGACGATTCGGTGGGTCTCTTCCAAGCTGGTTATTCTGTGATTCTGTGAAGGAGCAGAAAATGCCGTGTTCCTCATTATATCAACCCTAGAGGTTAGAAAACTGATTCAGGAAAACGAGAAAGTCATTTTTATATTGCCTCCAGCCTACAGGAATTCACACAACAAACATCTCTGCAAAATCCCCTAAGCAACTTTCCTGACTCAGAACTGCTTCACACTCTGTCTCCTCTGCTCTCCCCCTGACTTGCCTTTCCTCTCTCCTTCATTTGACGTGTGCTGCGTTTCTGAGGGCATGTTCTTTGAGTGGGGACAAGTACAAGAACTCCAATTTACTTGAGTCTTTAGATGTTACTGTAGAGCATTTGTCAAAATATACAAAACGAGAATTTAAGGGCTCTGGCCATAACCTTGTACATTTATTCTGAACCCGTGCTGCTTTTGGCAGATCATCTGATCATGTTTTTTCCCATTTATCTCAAAATTATGTGGGCAAATCCCATTTATCGCATTTTTAAATTACTGGAAAAGCTCAGAAAGTCAGCGCTTTCTGGAAGCACCATACTTCAGAATTTCATTTAAAGTAACTGGAGGAAGAAATTATGCTAACACACTTTCTTGAACTTCGAGTTACAGATTTTTAGGAAGCTGAATGGCTTTTTCCCCTGAAAATCAGAGGATTAAGTGAACAATTTTTTAAGTCAAATTGTATTTTTAATTTGTGATCTTGTTACGAATTCAAACAAATATCTCTAGAGTCTGACTTTGCTGAAAGCCAGGATGCAGTAACAAGGTGCACTGGTGTGAGCCTGAAGAGTATTTGCAACTAAAGCTCCAAACCCTGTACCCAATGAAGAGCCAGGTCTGTGCGCTCAGGAAATACCTGTGCAGTGCTAGCAACTCACAAACAAACAGGCTCACGTGCTTTTATGGATTCAACATTGTCCAGGCTGACGTGTTTTGATGGATGTCAGCCTAAAGAATCATAAACTCTCCCATCATCCTCCTGGAAGGCAGATTCTGACATCTTTAATGCAACTATTTCTGATCAACTCTCAACTACTTGTTTCTTTGCAGTACTGGTGCATCGAAACGTGAATATTAAGCACTATCTTTCCCTTTAATATGACATACGATAAAAGCACGCAAGTGCTTCTGTGGCTTCAAGTGCTCTCCAACAACACTAAAGGTCAGACACTGTACTCCAGACTAGTACTCAAAAATCTTTCTATTAAAGAAAAGGAGAAATCTTCATTTATCTACTAGAGCTTTGGATAGAAACCACAACATCTATATTGGCTCACAATTGATATTTCAAGAATATGTTACGCAGTGCTCTTATTTGTGCTACTCTCAAATCATCAGATGTTAAACCAACCTTGATCAGTGCTTTGGACAGTACATTTTACACTACCAAACACATTACCTAGAAAAGAGAAAAACTCAACAGTAGTTCACCATTAGCTTCCAGCCAGAGCATTGTATGTGACCCACATCGCAACATGCCTGCTAAAAACTGAGCTCTAGCAAGCTTTCCTTCTTGTTTCTGAGCTGTTCCTCAAGGAAAAAGGTCTATGCAATCCCATTGTACACCTGCTCCCTGTCACCTTTGAAGCCACTGCCACTTGCAAACAAAGGTTGGCAGAGACAAGAGATTCAAGATGATTAAACCTCATGGGAGTTCCAAAAGAACCAACAGCTAGGTAAAAGGCAGCCTCCAGGAGCACAGATCTCAGTAACAGAGAGGCCAGGGCAGGCTCTGCAGGCATCAAGTCTGTCCAGGGTTTCACATGGCAAGCAGGAGCCTGTTGGGTGACACCGGTGTGGGGAGGATGAGCCACAGCCACAGCGCACAAGGGTTCTTGCTGATAGAGGAGCAAGAGTTTCATGGAGGCAATGCCACATGAAGGGAATACATATAAAAAAAAAAAGAGAAGCTGGAGTAAAGACCATGTACAGGGATGTGGACACAAACCTACAGGCAATGAGGCTTTAATAAGCTCAGAGCAAAACATTGCTTTCTGAAGAATTGCTACAGAGCCATGTACAGACACTAGGAAAAACAAATGAACAAACACAACACTGGGTTGTGTTCCAGCTTTCCAGAAGCACCAGGCTTATGGCTGCTTTGTTTTCTCAGAGCTTCAGAAAGTCTGGCTGTACAGTTATCTGCAGAGGGCTTCTTTCGAGCAGTCACAACAGAATACCTGTGGTGCACTTAGCTTTGACTGTGAAGTACTCCAGGGTGAAAGGATGACCAACCTACCAGAAATAAGGATGTAGTTATTACCTCAGACCCTGTACAACCAGTCTGCAAAGACAGCGCTCTGAGGTCATGGCATCGCTATTTTAAAATGTATTTACATAGCATCCTCCATTGCTAAGGATGTCACCAACTTGAAGTCAGCACTGGCCCATGTGTACATGCAGTCATACTTACATTTATTTGAAAGGTTTCCTTCTCAAATACCTGAAAATATTACACAATTCCTTATACAGAGGAGTAAATCTCTCTCTGTCATGCGTACACTGAGAGGATAAAAATGTGACAGTAGCATGGAGCTGCCCAGCAATCCTGCTCTTCAATGTAGCACAGGTAGAACGGTATTTTCCATTTTAATCACCAGGAGAATTTTGTTTGCAGAAGTAATTTGCAGGTTTTTAATCTGGTTAGGAAACAAAAGCCATTGCCTCTGTTTTTGCAAAAACAAACCTGTGGTTTATTTCTCGCTCTAAAAGATGGAACATGAAGTTGTAATAGGTTAACACAAACCTAAGAGTTTCCTGAAAATCATTCCTTCAAAATGTTACACAAAATGCATCATTATATTCTGTCTTTTTCACACGGCATGAATGTATCGCTTGGTCAGGATTCACTTGTCCAGCGAGCTTGTCCTGGCCCCTGTAGTATTTTAACATGCATGAGATGATGTTTCCTTTGCAGACAATGGGATCAGGAGAGCCAAGTTACTGTTACAGAGCCCTGGGGCTTCGCTGGTCTCTACAGATCTTATTATGCACAAATACAATATTGAGGTGGCATTCGTTACAGATGGCAAGATAGGCTGCTGAACACAAGAGAGCCTTACACGCCCACAGCCCAAGGAAGCTGTCCCCTGCTGTCAGTCTGTCTTTCCCACTGCGCTGCTCCCTCCCTGGGTCAGCTCCACAAACCAGGAGAGTGATGGCAGCATCCACAGTGCAGCCAGTGCAGACACCGCTGGACACTGCTGGTTAAAGAGAACCTGCCACACCCACGCCGGGAGGGAAAACCAGGAGAACAGAAATGCCTTAGAAAAATCTGGCAGAAATCCACATTCAGAAATCCAGTTACAGAAGTTTTTAGTATCAGGTGAAGAATCTTGCCTAAATGAATTTCTCAGTTGACTGTATCAACAGCATACGCTTAAATTTAGTCTAAGGCATGTGTATCAGTTACAACAGCAGAGAGAAAACCCTGCATTTCCTTAAGGAACTCCATTCTTTAGGTGGGAACATCCTCATCACTGAGACTGGGCAGCAGAAGGGTGAACAAGCTCGGCTGTCTCCTTCCTCAGCTTCAAACTCTGTAAAAATGCAGCATGGAATTCCCTCAGTTCATTAAAATCTGTTGTCTTTGAGGAATATCGGGAGAGATCAGAAGGCGTACATAATTTATGGAATAAGTTACAAACAATCCCATTCTTTCAGTCATCCTGATATAGAAACGTGGGTTCAGAAAGAGAGTGAGTGACCCGAGAAGCCTGCTGACTTTCTCTCCAATGAGAGAAAGGTTCCACCTCAGGGTTAAGCACCAGGAGGGGACAGCTGTTCATCATTCCATGAAATAATAATTTAAAGTGAGGTAATCCTTCTTTCTAATTTTAGATAGAAAATAACTAATTCCACAAGAGGTATCATATGAAGCAATCCAAGAATGAAAAATGAATTTATCTGCTTTCAGGAAGGCAGATCAAGTGATGATGATTGAATATCATACATATCTGTTTTTAAGGATTTGGGGAATATGGAAGAAAAATTAGCACTATATGTTACTTCTTTTTACACTGTGTCTAGGACTTAGCAATCTGACGTTGCAATAAAGTATGACTGGAGAGGTTCTGCAGTGGGAAGTACCTTATCTTTTAAATAAGCTAAAGGCTAGAAGTTTAATTGTAATTGATTTTCTACTTAAAGATGATGCTTATCAAATCACGCTGCAGGCATAAGAACCACAGAACATTCACATAGTGTTTTCTTTTATTAGCAATTGAGTTGTCTGTAGCACCAGTTAGCAGCTTGCTGCTGAAGCCAGATAACTGTATTAGGGTAGATATTTTATTAACAATTAACACTACAGGATCTAACTCCATAAATCTACTCTTATGATAACATCAACATTTGTTTTAGGGAGATTTTCTCCTATAGAGAGAGATAGAAACTGCTCACCTGGCCTAGGCAACACGCATCTCTATTTTTCTCCTCTTAAAACACTACACAAGCAATCTAACAGAATCATTAGCCCTCCTCTTCACTCTTCCATGTATCTGGAATGATTTTGCACTGTTAGCCCCAGGAATGTGGAAAAGGGGAACATGCAAGTGATTTATTCCAGGTCTTGAAACCTGATTCTGCTGACGCAACACACATCCAGAACCAACCTAAAGCTATTGTAACCATCAGATGCTTTGAAACACAACGGTTATTTTGGGAAGATGGGCAAAGCCTCTCTGTGGAACTACGCTTGTGCCTCTCAAATGCATCAACATATGTGATCTATCATCAGCTATGGTTTCTACTGTCCATAGGAACCCAGTCTTGCTCCTGTCTTGAGCTTTTTTTAACCATTCCCACACACAACAAAGAATTTCCATGCTGAAGATTCCACAAGAAGATGGCAAATACAGCCTACCTGTGAGATCGGTTCCCTCTGGAAAGATGAGGAGCTGCAGTGGTTCCCGAATGTCACAGAAATAATCCAGCATTTGTTCAAAGTGGCTCTTGTCATCTTCCCACCTTCTCTGAATGAAAACAAAGGCAGCAACCTGCATCGCCCAGCCTGAAGTTTAAAAAGCACACCTTTAGTACCACTTTACTCTGATTCTTCCACAGTGTCTGTTATCCCAAAATACTGTATAAATTGTGTCAGACAACATTTTATTTAGTGCCTACCTGTCCTCACCTCCAAGTAACATCACCCAGTTACCTTGTAGAAGCAGTTTTGGATGGGAAGCAAAAGAATGCATAATAAATAAATAAACCTGAATAAATCTGGAATGGCTGCAGTTTCTCACAACTCAAGTTACCAAAGTCACAAAAGCTCTCCAGAAAGCAAGAGAAGAGAGTCAGTGCTGTCATGAAGTGAAGTATTTAAAACCATGCCTTCACTATAATGCCCTTCATCGCTGCAGCACTGGGATTGCTTAAGGGAAGGCACTGTCCCTACACACAAGCACCCCAGCAATGCACTGCAGGATAAAAGCAAGCTGGTTACACAGAGAATTGCAGCCAGTAGTGCACATTAACCATGTGCATCGTGCAGAAAATACCTACTGTTTTGAGGGCTTTATCACATATATCTTCTTGAAATTTCCATTACTAACAAAAGAAAATACAAAGTTATTCTTTACATTTGATGACAGAAAAATGTGGTGTATATCCATTTATGCAGAAGACAACTGTGTATGTTATGTATATCCATTAATGCTCAAGACAGCTGTGAAGATTCACAGCCTGACATCCAAGTGACAATGTAATGCAGTTAAATAAAGGAAACTACAGCTCAGGGGTCACACGCCATTATCCTCAATAACATTCCTGGCTTTTCTGGCACAATTTCCCATATAATAAATCACATAACATAACTCAAAAATAAAGCAAATTAAAGCAAATGCTTAAACCACTAGGATGGCTGGGAAGCGGCCTTTCTAATGCATTTTAAAAATGCATCAACACAGAGAAACATTGCATGAAAGCCTAAATCTTGACAAAGATGTGTCTGGCCCAATACGCATCTGGAGAAGAGCCCCCCTCGTGGCACAGTTTCCTAAGACAGAAAGGAAATAGCCTTTGGCTGGTAGATAGTGGGAAGAAAGAAGAGGTCCTTCCCAGCAGTGGAAGTCACTCCAATGGATGTGTCACCTTGACTGCATATCAGGAATGCAAAAGATTTTACAGTTCAACAGCTCTTCCATAGGCCGGCAGCCTCTTCAGATGCTCCATCTCCTCAGCGAAGGACTCTGGAAGCTGCTCAGCTTGATGAGTCCATCCACACAGATGCTGCATAGCCCACTGGCAATGGCAAAGGGATGTAAGCAGGGAAAACATCCCACATGCTGTTGTGTGTTCTGTGAGATGGGACGAAATAACCCCTCTTTTCATCATTAACAGAATGGGGAGGATGGGAATGGCCAGCATCTGGTCTCACTCTGTTAATGTGCCCTTTGGAAAGACAAAGGGGCTGGAAAGAAAACGGAGTCTGTGTTGTATGGGAAAGGTAAGGACACTTTTAACAGAAGACAGGCTGGTATTTTTCCACCTGACAGAGTTGGGAGAATTTCTGTAGTATGCTTCTGAAAATATTCCTATTATGCCTTTCCTGGAAGAGCTAAGGTGGGAAATTGGCACCTAGGTCTCTTTATCCTCACAAAAAAAAGTGCATGTAGAATTCAGCCAAACCAAGCTGCACTTCTGCTTCACAGTAATAATCCTTCCATCACACTTCAGACTGCTCCAGGAGAGCCTTTGCCACAAACAACTGGCAGAATAACAACTACGCTTCCCATTAGAGAGCACACTTTTCCACTTCTACTTTAGAAATCACGTAGGATAACAGCTTTAAGGTCATTAAGTCTGGTAGCTCATAATTGCATTGCTAGCAGACAAAATGTCACAGCCCCTCAAACTCTCATTTCAGCTTATTTTAACACAGCAAAGACACTTGAGACACAAACTGTACTAGAAAGTTCAGCAGGGCACACTCTTAATTCTTTAAACCAATATTCCCTATGGATAAGAACTGGAATGCAAATCCAGCTGTCACGTAAGCAAAGATGCTTTATGCCAAAGCATTTACGTCCCCACCTGTGGAAGCAGTGGTGGCAACACAGAATCGTCCCTGGCAGTATTACTGCATGTGGATTCCCACAGCGTGTTGCTTTAACCACATTCCAGCTGAGTTAGGTGCTAACGTTTTCCAGGCTTAGTGACACCAGTATTTTCCCTCACGGTGGCTGATCCATCAAAGCTGCTGATGCATGTGCTCTCGGCCCGTGGCACAGACAGGAGAAGTGGAGTTGTTCTGCCCTGCTTCACTGAAAGCCGAGATGATTCAAATTACTTTGAATTTGCTTCAGGGGAAGCTTGCACACACAGGCAGTGATAATGGAGCCAATGATGTACAGGAAAAGACTGGTGGGGTGGGGCTAAGGCCAGTGATGAAATAGAGACCAAAGTGTTTTTTTCCCCTGGCTCTGAACACAAAAATGGTCAAATCCACATTGTGCCTTTGAGAGCTGCAACATGAGTGACCCAATGAGTGAAAAACAACTAAAAATCCGTACATCTCGCAGTCTCTTTGCAAGCAATGTCAGCAAGAATCACTCACATATGGAAAGGAAGATCTGGACAAGAGTTAACTGTTACTTCTCCTACAGGTTTGCCAGCTTCACTTATTCTCCTCTTTTTCCATCATTTCATCCTTTCCTTACCTGTTACTGGCCCAATCTGCTCCAGCCGTAATTCTCTTCTTTAGAGTCTCAGCGGGCTTTTCAGAAATCATAACTCTTTAAGACACACGTCCAGCAACAGTGCCTGAGGCACCCATGTACTTTCCATTTGTACACTGAATTACGCCATTATCCCTTCCATCAGCATTAAGCAAAACCAGGGTTAATATCATCTCACACAGCAGTCAGGCTCTGACATGAACCCCTTTGGCTACTTTCTCTCATTTCTCCGTCGATCCATCTGAGAGTGCTCCAATTAAACTCAAATTTTAATTTACTTTTCACCCCAAATATTTTCACAAGGCCACCCAGAAATGGAAAACTGTCCATCATTAAAACACAACCATACTGCCCATTAAGCCTTACTGGTCCATATCACAAGACTTTTACAAATTAAGAAAAAAAAAAAGGATGTAACTAACTTCCAGTCTTTATCTGGTCACCTGGCACTCCTGTGGTACCTGCTTGACCATACATATTCCACAGCACATGCTGAACACAACTGTATCATCATCTGCATCACTTCCAATGCTATTTCTTATTAATTAAGAAGAGGCAAGAATAGAAATGGTGAGTATCTATTACAAGTAGTGTGGAGAAGTCCCATCCTGTTAGACCATGCAGGAAACCATCACTGCCATCAAAAGTTCTCCTTGAGAACTGTTATGGCAGAGCAGAGCATGTCAGCAGCTACTGATGATGCTGAGGAACAGCAGCTACAGCTCCAAGCGGAGCAGCGCTCCCTCGAGACACCAGCCTTGGCGAGTTGTACTGCAATGCTGCAAGAATCTTTCTGAAATTGAGATTGCTGAAACATAATACCTCTTTCTGAAAACTTTACTGAACAACATTTATCAAGGCAAAGCTGCAGTTCCAGGAAGAACGGACCATCTGTTTTCCTTGGGGCTTATTTTTTAAGGCTCACCTTTAATCAATTTGAAGCTTTTTCATACACTGGAATACAAAGAATTAATAACTTGGGAATTAGATAAATGACTCAATGCGTCTCCTTGAAATACTGACTTCTCTGATTTCAATTATAATTAAGTAGAAAATAACTGCCTACTTGTAAAACAGACTCACTAAATCTGATACCTTTACACTTTCAACCTCCAAGGGGTACAACAAAGACTCTAGATTCATCTCCATTCCAAGTTCTGCCCTTCACCTAGCACACAGACCTCTTGGATGAGAATAATAGCTCACAGACCTTTTTTTTACACCCTAAATGGTTAAATAGTTATGACAACAAAGGTGCTATGCTTCATACTCACAAGGTTTTCAGAAACATGGAAATGAAAGGGTTGCCCTATAAACTTTACCTTGCACACAGTTTTAAATTAAATATTTGTTAAAACAAGCCTTTGAAAGATCAGGGAAAAAAATTGCAATACAGTATATTCATTCAAACACCGCAGCAATTCAAAGCGAGGTTACCATTAGGTGAAGATTTATTAGAAGTTACATCTAGGCATATATCAATACTTCCATAGACTCACAGAATCATGGAATGATTTGGGTTGGAAGGGCCCTTAAAGAACATCCAGTTCCAGTCCCCCTGCCCATGGACCAGGCTGCTCAAGGCCCCCTTCAGCCTGACCTTGAACACCTCCAAGGATAGGGCATCCACACCTTCCCTGGGCAACCTGTGCCAGTGCCTCACGACCCTCATTGTGAAGAATTTCTTCCTAATGTCTAGTCTAAAACTTCCCCCTCCAATTTATAGCCATTTCCCTTCTCCTGTCACTAAATGCCTTTGTAAAAAGTCCCTCCCCAGCTTTCTTGTAGCCACTTTCAGTACTGGAAAGTCACTATAAGTTCTTTCTTGGAACCTTCTCTTCTTCAGACTGAGCAACCCCAACTCTCTCAGCCTGTCCTTATAGCAGAGGTGCTCCAATCCTTGGATCATCTTTGTAGCCCTCCTCTGGACCCGTTCCAACAGTTCCATATCCCTCTTATGCTGAGAATTCCACAACTTGACATAATACTACAGGCAGGGTCTCAAGAGAGAGGAGAAGAGGGGCAGAATCCCCTCCCTTGCCCTGCTAGCCACACTTCTTTTGATACAGCCCAGGATACGGTTGGCCTTCTGGGCTGCAAGCACACATTGCTGGCTCTAGTCAAGCTTCTCATCAATGAGCATCCTCAAGTCCTTCTCCACAGCGCTGCTCTCAATCACGACATTCTCCTGTATTGAAACCATGGATTGTCCCGACCCAGGTGTAGGACCTTACACTTTGCCTTGTTGAGGTTCTCACAGGCTCACTTCTCCAGCTTGTTCAGGTCCCTTTGGATTACATCCCATCCTTCTGTTGTGACAACTGCACCACTGAAGGCCCTATTTACAACCCAAAATCTGACCAACACATACAAAAGGTCTATCGTATAGCACAGCAGGTCCATTAAAGAGAAGGAGGAGAAATTCCACTCTTACTGATGAGATACAAGGTTCTCCCCTTCAGAAACCATTCTTGGCTACATACTTCCCAACAATCTTCATATTATCCAAGAATCTCACTTTCCAACTGTGCCCTAATCACATGGCTATAGAGAAGACTATTTTTGCAAGAAAATCCATGTGCCACTCAAAGCACAGCCTGAATGAATACGGAGCCACATGTTCTATTTCTAAGGCCTCTTTTTAGGCACCCCATGACAGCACAGAAAGCTGATCATTCCTAATTTAAGACCTCCAAATTCTGGCTTGAGTGAAGGATGTAGTTTAGCTGGATTCCTTTTCTGTGACTGATATCACAACATCAGCAGCTTACTAAAAATAAGCTGTAATTCACAACATTGCAGGCCAAGTACCTAAAGCCAATACACTGTGGTGGGTACTTAGGGATCTGGGGTACAAATAGTGTATCTATGCCACTATAGATCCAATCTACTGCCAGAAACTGCCCTGCTGTAACACCAGCTAGAGGAGAGAATGTCTGTTGGCACCACCCCTACCAGCACAGCCCACAAAGCAGACCATAAGCCCTGATTTTCATTACTGGCTCCAGCTATCATGCTAGACTATGGCCAAAGATGGCATCACGACTGCTAACATTGACCAGTCATGCTCCATCTGCCCCGGCCTGCTCAGCAAACCTAGACGATGTGCTGAGTATACACACAGAACTGAGAATGAAGGGGGAAAATCCATGTCTAACCAACTCCTAACATCCTTTCAGGAACCAAATTTTGCCTAGCGTAACATAGCATCCAAGCTCCTAGAGCTGACATTCCAAATCTCTTAAAGGCATGAACAAGCATGCATGCAAAATGTCTTGTTACAAACAAAATACATGTTGCTTTGAAGTGATAAACCTGTGAATCTTGCAGGCTAAAACAAAGAGACATTTTACTTCAGATAACTCTGCCTACTTTTTCAGAAACCACAACTGTGACAACTTCTGAAATGATTTCTCTGAGTATGCACAACTCAGATCTGCTTCCAGCCTACATTCCTATAGACACCGATTATTTCATATCCTGTATGGCATATTTTGCATAACTACCCTCACATTAAAACTACAGTTATTAAAACTAACTGTCAACTTTGCAATTGCTTATAGGGTACTTCTATTTCTATTAATTCTTCTCAGTAGTGTAAATGGAACAATGAAGAAAGAAGCTTGATGTGAGCATTTGCAATGTGGGGTGAAACACCACCAAAACCAAAATGTGGAAAGAGACTTCAGAAAACATCTATTTTCATAATTTTGAGAAATGATTTCAGTACATAAAGCAGAAATACATTTACTTTTACACAACAGCAGCACATGTAGTATCTTTTAAAAGAAATGCTTAAGGATGTGGTCCAGGCACCCTTCAAGGCTTTACGGTTTAATCACTGAATCTGCCACACGTTTTACAGATTTTTTTTAAAAAGTACTGAAACAGAATCTAAACCATGGACATTTGTTGGAGTATGAACATTGTGGGCAAAATTTAAGCACAAATTCCTTTCAAATTAAAGGGTTTAGCGACCTACCAAATCCCGGAATGCTTTTGAGACTGGATTTGAGACAGATTTTCTCAAGTCTGAGGTAGCTGTATCGCAACAGGCAGTTCCACAAGAACATCCAGTCCATTCGGGTACGATGGTTCATGATGATGACACTCCTTTCTCCAGGAACAAATCCATCACCGGTAACAACCACCTTGGCACCAAACACCATTTCCAGCAAGGCCTAAAAGGAATATCTCAGGATTATGGCTTTACTCCCAGCAGAAAAGCATCTACCCATTATCAATAACAAGTAATTTTAATTATATCAGTTCACTCCTTTGCTCCCATTATTACCAGTAAACAAAATCCTGACTGTTTCCTAATGGAGCAGCCAGCTTTTCCACAGTAACAATCTCCTGTTTAATGGAAGCAGAAGCAACAGTTGAATATCTCTTAAGGAGCACTCTTTTACAATGTCCAACATTAAGCTTACTTTCCCTGTTTTTCCCAGTATAGAATCATGTAGGAAGAAAAGCAAGGGAATCAGTATGGATTATAATTTGATAGGCAATCTAAAAGAGATTGGTTGCACAAACAACCCATTGGTCAATATTGCCAGGCCTGGAAGGCATCAGAAGCTGCCTCACTTTCTGTTGTATCTCAATGGTCAACTTCCCCCTGGAAAACTGGGGGAAGTCTAACAGCAGAAGGAGCAGCTGAGAGAAAGCAATCCCAAACGAGCTGGAGCACAGCACAGCGGTGCAGACCCAGTTCCATGCAGCATTTTTCCTGAAGAGCCCATGACACTGGAAGTTCACATATGAACCGTGCTGCATCTGCTCCAACGTGGCTCTGAGGGGTCAAGTTATAAACCACGGGCTGTGGGGTTATTGGAAGGGAAAAGCAGGCAGGAGTTTAAGAGGGCCTTGTTTCATCCCAGAAAGGGTCATTGGGCACTGGAACAGGCTACCCAGGGAGGTGGTTGATTCACCTTCCCTGGAGGTGTTTAAGGCATGGGTGGACGAGGCGCTGAGGGACAAGGTTTAATGTTTGATAGGAATGGTTGGACTCGATGATCCGGTGGGTCTCTTCCAACCTGGTGATTCTATGATTCTATGATCACCTGGACAGCTGGACCATGAGGTACAGCTAGAGGAGTTGTATAGAACATCAGAGACCTCGGCACGCTCTGGTTCACACCACATCCAAACTGCCTATGGAAAACGGTCTGTGGCCATTCCCAAGTTATTCAGGGATGTGTATGGAGGAGTGCTGGTTGGTGAAAAAGCCAAAGACCAGGACCAGGCAAATAATTAAAAAAAAATATGGATGACTGAATGCTAGTGCCTTGCAATCTTTTAACACCTAGTGGGAACCCAGCAGAAAGGCAACAAATCCTAAGAAACAGAGGCTGACAACAGGAATTACCTGCAGGTGTGATATGAAAACCTAAGGCCAGGACACTATCCAACTCAGCCAGCACAGAGCAAGAAACCACCAAAATATGACTGGGCCTCCAGGGGAATCAATATTTGGCCTTATTAAAAAAACAAATGGAAGCACTTAAAATCCCCCCTTACCTTCTCTTATCCATTCCTCCTCCAGAAACATACATTAAAGGAGCAGTTTGGGAATTCAAATAGAGATCTAGGAAGTAAACCAATTTTCTGTGCTGTTCCTATTTCTGCCACCTGTGACACACAATCTCAACAAATTCCGCAGTTCAAGTCATCTGTACAATGGGACTGACATTCTCCTAATTGCACTTGGCTGGAGATCTCAGAATAAAGCTTTACACGTGCCAAACACTGTTAATAACTCAGCTCACTGTAACTCTAACAAAGGCGTTGCTGTCAAGAGCAACTGTGGACCAGTGCAAAAGCAGAACAGGTCACACAGCTCAACATGGTAAGCAGTTATCTTGTTTCCAGAAAAGGGAGAAGTAGCTTTTTTTTGGCAGTATAATAAGCCTCTTACGACATATTTAGCATCTAGTTAAGACAATGATGAACAGATGTCCCATTCTGCATGCCCTAATGCCAGTATGAGCCAAACTAAACCAGAACAAGACCCACTTCCCTGTCCAATCCTGCTGACTCCCCTGGAAAGGAAACAATGTGCAGCAGAGGAGTGAGGAAGGTGGAAGCTCCTTGCACCACAGAGGTCAGGTTCAGAGCCTCCCTTCTGGGTTCCAACATTAGACATGATCTGGAGACAGAAACCCAATTGCCTGATTCTCCAGACTATGAATGGAATAAGCATAAGGACACAAAACTCATGTAGACAAGGACCTCAAAAAGGTTGGGTGCAAGATCTTTTTGAGACCTCTTTCCTGAACCTAAATCCCCGAGATTCTTACCAGGCAGAATCTTCCTCACAAAAATATTCAGATTTTGGTTTAGGTCCAGCGTGGGCTGAAATAAAATGTCAAGACTGCAAAAACTATCACAAACAGTCCAGACAATCCAAACTATAAAGCCTAGGCAAGTAACCACAGAAAAGACTGGTATTTGATTTGAGGGAGTTTGTGATTGTAGAAAAATGGGGGGAAAGAGAAAAGGTTAATTTTGTGACACTACCAGTACTCAGATAATTTCATCATGACAAGAAGTAACTACCCCACCATTTCCTTTACTGGTAAGTTTTCCTTCCCTCCTAATTTTATCACATTTAGTAATGGCTGAAAGGACAAAAGTTTGAGGACATGAAACAACTCACATCCCTTTAAAACACATGAGACAAAAAGAGAGAAAGCAGAAACTATTTGATATATAACAGAGATACACCTTCCTTTGTGCCACCACACACATCTCTCTACGCCAACACTGCAATTTACTTCAGAAGAAGTTAAACAAATCTTTACAGGCCTAGAGGACAAAGCCGTATGGTTCTCAGGGAACAGATGAAGATACAGATCCCATTCACACCAGCTTTCCTTGGGAACAATTCAGGGAAGAGCTCCAGTTATTGATTTCCAGGCTCCAATAGCTGTAAAGTCAATGCATTGTAAGTGAGGCAGATTTCATTTCAAAGGGAAGTTCTTCTTTCTCACCTGAAATCATTTATCTCTAATTCAATTACAGGGACTAAATTCTAAGAGGACTAAGTAAGAGAACAATGAAGGTTAACAGCATTGTACCAGGCAGGGAATAATTTTCCTAATGACATAGTTGGAGTACAGTCAAAAGGAAGAATATACAAGATGCCTCATTTAGGAAATCCGTAACTTAAATCCTTCTCCCTAGCACTGCTTCCCCTGCTCTTCCCTGACAAGCGCTGACCTGACACTGGGTGGAGCTGCCAGGAAAAGGCTTTTTCAAGAGCACGATTAAGACATGACATTGGCATAGACATAAATGAAGTTGAGGAAGAGGCACACAGCATGCAGCATGGAGCACAGAAAGACCGTTAAGGCCTGTTCCAACAAAAGCAGTAAAAACTTCAAAAGTTAAAATATAATCCAAAGTGTTTAGCGAGCAAACTAAACATGGGATTATGGACCATACTCCAGAGCTTGGCTCAAATTGCAACTTACCACTGGGAGCGTGAGCCACGTGGCCACAACGCGGTCGGTGATCCAGCGATACCAGGCTGGCGAGATGAACATCAAAGGTAGTAAGGGCCCGAGCATGAATATGCTTCCAAAAAAACTTCCCAAGAACAGTGCAAGTACAAAGTATATCCCTTTCCATGACACCATGGCTCTGGAAAAGAGAGATGGCATTATGTTAGAGAGAAACTGAGAGTGATGACACAACTCTTCAAGTCCGTAAGCGCAGTTTGAGGCAGTAATCCTTCCTTTTTCCCCCATGCCTAACAAAACGTGATGACAGTAAACACAACCAAAATGTTCCACCTCACAGGCAGCAAGAAGAGAGTGACTTTATAAACACAGTGATTTGTAAGGAGCAGTGGGATATTAAAGAGCATCAGGTACATCATCATTTCCTCCACCTACTATAGCATGTAGTTCCACTCTCAAGCCCTCAGCAAGCCACTTCTATTACCCAAAGGTACAGAAGAGTGATACAAGAGAACACGTAGGTTATTAAACATTTCGAACATTATCTCTGTCACTAGCAAAGCACTAGCGTTGGCATCTTCTGAAGACAAGGAACTTGCCTCTTCTGTTTCTCTGTGTTGTCTCTCCTTGCTGAACACTCTGCTGAAAAAACTCATCCACCCCATCCAACAAGGGTCCGCATGCAACCTACTCCAGAAAACATTGACCCTTGCATGACTGTTCAGCTGTTTCAAACACCATCTCAGCAGGGCAGGTAAGCAGCAGCTGAAGCCTCCTGGCTTAAAAATATGCGACTTTACACAGCGTGCTGTACTTCAGCAGCCCTTATCAGTTACTTTCCAAGTTACTCCACCAAAAAGCCAACAGCCCGTGAATTTTAAGACACTAGTCTAGACTTGGAGCACAATGCCCTGTGCTATCAGCTCGATTCTCTCGTTACCAATGGAAATACACAGTGCATGGAGCTGCTCAGTGCATCACGGCTGAGTACTCAGCAATCCGCCAAGCATTTGAAATAGATACGAGCTTTCACGTTTCAGCGACTACCACCAGCCATGACAAAGCAAATGTGGAAATATCAATTCTCTAAATTAATGCCTAAAAATAGTCCGAGTTTGTCAATTTGGGACCCGGCCAATTGTTTAAAAAAGCAAAGGTTAAGTAGAAGTCACTTTTTGGTCACTTTACCAAATTCCTTTTTTGACAGGCTATTTTAGAAATGACAAGAGCTCGGGCAGACAGGGCTTCGGAATGAGAAAAACAGGAAGCGGGTGTTTTTAATTTCAAAATGGGCAATGGAAAACTAATCCATTAAGCCTTGTGTATTGTAAGCGTACATGATTTATCTCAATTACGTTTTGTGCAACATCCATAGCAATAATGTTTGCACAGCAAAGCATCCAAAAGTCAAGAAATGGCAAAGCTAGTGCTGCTAGCACAGAAATTTGCTTCAGTTTCTTCATGTTGACAAGTAACAAGAAAGAAGCTCTATTTCAGGATACTTTTAGGTCTAAACTATTTCCTAAACTGTACGTATTGGAGGCAGGCCAAGAGAAGAGCCCATAGGAATCTGTTAGTGTAAGGAGGACATAGGAAGCTGTGTTTAGCCTGAGTAACTCTAAATACAAATGTTTGCTGATAGCTGTATCAGAAGGATTTTAACACAGTGAAATTTACACCCTGGGGTAAATTGCACCCACGGAGTAGGGTCAGTTTGGACATACCAAGGGATCCTGGAGGAGCAAGGCACTGAGGAAACAACACCCCAACTACCTTCTCATACTTGTTAATGCACACCTGTGTGGGGCAAGCTTGAAATAAAGGTGGCAGAGAACAGAAAGAAAAACCCAGTCAAGGCCAGAAGCAACAGAGAGGACAAAAAAAGAACACTGATGGCAGCAGGACTAGAGGAGAAGGCCTTTTCCTGATACATCAAGATCCAAGACCTACAGCAAAAGGCAGTAGAGAGGATTAAAATTCCATGTGCTTGATCCAATCATGCATTTTTTGAGGAGCAAGCACAGCAAAACAACCAGAAACATCTAGGGCCAGCTCTCATGGACAGAAAGCCCACTACCAGCCACGGAACAGGAGCTTGTTTAGCTCCAGCCAGCCATGCTGGTCCTCTCAAAGGCTGCTCAGCATCCTTGGTCACTCAGCCTGCCACTGGGATGTCCACCAGCAGAGCCCCAGACCCAGAGGCGCTGCCGCTGGCTGCAGAGCTGCATCATCCTGTTCCACGTATTGACTGCAGCCACAGAGCACATGAGAGGAGGCACCATTCTGCTGCCCTCCCAGGCTCCTGGGAAAGCAAGATCGGCCACAGATCTACAGGCTGAGCTTTTCACAGTTCACACTCAACTTACAGCACAGAGGTTATTTAAGAAAAAACAAATTCTTCTGTATTTTATGTGAAAGACTTGTAAACATTCTGGTTTAGGGTTTTTTTTTCAGATGAGGTACCTAAGCTATGGAAGATCTGAAGTTTCTCTTTCTCAGCCTGCACCCCAGCAGCATTTTCTTTAACACTGAAGGATATACACATATTGATTACCTTGCATTCCACTGGGTTAAACACCACGAGGTTTATTACTAGATACAAGAGTTACCATATGTGTTTGTAATCATCATTTATCTCACACTTTTTGAAGTGTGATACATACTGGACTTTGCATATTGCTTATATGTAACACATTACAATTATCTACACACAAACGCACACATTTATCTAGAATAAGGGACAGATTCTGAATTACCTCCACTCTGATATAGCACATACCCCGCAAAACAGAAAAGCAACTCCCTCTTCATAGACTTGAGCAAGACTGCAGTGAGAAGAAATAACAGCAGAGAGGGTAACAAGGCAGCCGGTCCTCTGAAAGAGCGTTCTGCAAGCTCATGTTAGCACCAGATGAAAATGTTAACACGCTCAACCCACTTGTTTTCATTTGTGGGTTCACGTAGTGGAGTTACAGGTTACAGGATTTAAAATGCCTCTGCCTACGCACATTTACGCTTAATCTCATTTCAGCCAGCAGCCAAGGATGCCTGTACTCATGCTGCGGGCTGCTCTGCTCTGCCAGTGTTCAGAGGTGGGAGGGCAGAGAAGGCTGCAGCCCTGGGCTGGATGTGACCTACTCGCCAGACCTGGGGCATCTGTGTGCCCCCTCTAATACATGCAGAGCCACAGGGAACCAGCTTCAGCACCTCCTCAGCTGGCAGTACAGCACACAAGTCTCTAAATCTTATGGATCCAGCTCTGGTCAGATAGAGCAGTCACAAATCTGTGTCCTACTAAAGCTCCAGTAGAGTTTGGGGGCTGCCTCATCTCTAAGGCAGCACAGTCATGATCACACAGTGCCACAACGTGCCTAACAAAGCCTCTCTTGCTAGTCTTTGCTCAGCTCTGTATCTTCACCTTTTGCCTTTCCCAACCTCTCACTCAGCCCCACATGCCCCATCTCCCACCCTGACCCAGCAAACCCCCTTTCCTACACACCCCACAACCCCCTTCCAGTACCAGCTTGCCTGGGTTGGAGAAAAGCAGCAGCTCCAAGTGTTCACACGCCCTGACAGAAAGGAAAAGCTGCAATGGCGAGGACGGCGTCGCTGGGACATGGGCTCAGCTTCCCAGTCTTGCCACACCAGATTCCACACACGTGCGTGTGGGCACTGCCCTACCCAGTTCACCACTGTGTCAGTCACCTGAGGAATTCTCAGATGCCTCTTACAGCAGAGAGCGGACTCCGCTATCATCCACTGCATCTCTCAGCCCCTAGACAGCTTAGAAACAGAGAATGTTCATAAATGCATCTCAGCCATCCCAAATCTGACACACACATTCAGCAAGAGATGTAACAGTCACAAATCAAGGCAAAACACTCTTGCAACTTCAAACTGGATTACAACCAACCAAATAATTTTAAAGGGAAAGGAAGATTTGATGAAGACTTGTGAAATCATAGAATCATAGAATCACCAGATTGGAAAAGACCCATCGGATCATCGAGTCCAACCATTCCTATCAAACACTAAACCATGTCCCTCAGCGCCTCGTCCACCCGTCCCTTAAACCCCTCCAGGGAAGGTGACTCAACCCCCTCGCTGGGCAGCCTCTGCCAGTGCCCAATGACCCTTTCCGTGAAAAATTTTTTCCTAATCTCAAGCCTGAACTTCCCCTGGTGGACTTGAGGTCGTTCCCTCTCGTCCTGTCCCCTGTCACTTGGGAGAAGAGCCCAGCTCCCTCCTCTCCACAACCTCCCCTCAGGTAGTTGTAGAGAGCAATGAGGTCTCCCCTCCAATGATCCAAATGATCCAAAATAAGTGTGAAAAGTCTCAAAACAAAGAAAATCAGAGCTGATTCAGGTCAGAGTGGAAGAAAGCAATTAAACGATATGACAAGAAGCCTGAATAACAGAACCCAAGCATTTCCAAAGCACAGCAGATTCCTTTTACTGCTGACAGCTCTCTCTTCCCAACGCAGCAATCGCTCTCAATGCTGGATTTACTGCATATCATGGCCTGGATGCAACTTAAAGCCGCTTCCCATGTGCTGTGCGGGTCAGGGTTGCGGGGAGACAGGAAAACTATTTCACGACTGAGGCTGAAAGCTGGAACCAGTGAGGAAGCCAGCACCCTCATACCACCTGGTAGCTCTTCATCTGCTTGGTGGCAGAACTCCAAGTTACTGGGGTTCAGCACTTCACATCTGCTCGTTGCCATAGCAGAAGGAAAACACGTGCTGTCTCCAGGTAACGGGAAACAGCCATTCTTAAAATACAATTTTTGTTTTATATTTCAGTCAATTCTAAAAATTCCTGGCTACAACAGGAATTTTTCATATAGTACATAAACACAGAGTTTGCACACAACACAAAGCAGAGGCATCTTAGTGATGGGATTTTGGCTTGTTCTGCTTATCACCTACACACTTTTATTCAGGTACAGCTGGAACAACAATCAATCCACACCTTGTTACTATGATGATCTCAAATAGTTTTAAACAACTCGTTCTCTAGAACAAAACCTGTTTGTCTTCACAGCTGCTCCTATGGCTTCTAAGTGGGCACAGGTTGCAAAAGAAGATTGTTTGGTAAGAAACAAAAACCTTTTCAAACTAAAGATCTAGAAGTTTCACAGCAGCCAAGACTCACCACGTGCTTCACATTTCCTTAACAGTTCCTGGCCAACTCAAAGTCCTTGTACAAACAAGTTAACTCATACCCCTAGTTCAGTGTAAAACCAGATTTACCTACAGTCTGGCATTAAGCAATGCTACCTGGCACACAGAGCCAGTGACCAGGTAACTAGAAAAATATAGATAACTAGAAAACTATACATAATTAGAAAACAATAGATAACAAGATAACTTGTGAAACACTAAATCCTACGCAGTCAGCAAATCGGTACTGAGCAAATCAGTACACTGCTGAGAACATCAAGAAATGCTCTTCAGTGCTGGTAAAATGATGCTGTTTCATTATCCTTCCACATGCTTCGATTCAGCCAGCATGGAATATAAAAGTTTTCATGGCCCTTGAGGACCTGAATGGAGAACACCAGGCACTAGGTTTGATTTTCATTTCAGTCAATCACTAGCGGAAAAGTTAACCACTACCTTCAATTAAACTCGAGCAGAGAGGAGACAGCCCGTGATGCTTTTTCTCAAGCAGCTCACCAGAACAGAACACCAGCAGGGCACTGCAACCGGACTTCACGTTAGCTCTGTGTTTACCCCAAGCACAGCAAATTGAAGTAGTGAGCTGGAAATTTCCACTCCTGTATTCAGCTTTGCATCCTGAAACATAATTCCCAAGTCAGAAGACAATTTTCACAACAGTTTTTCAAACTTTTGACCTGGGCGAAGTGAATTTGACTTGAAGGAGGTGAGCAGAAGAGGAACAGAGCTGCTCCCCTGGTGTCCGTTAAACAAGCAACCAAACGCATGATCCAGACTTTCCCTTGTTCACCAGTTTGTAAGGTTACTAATTAGATCCTCCAGGCAGGAGAGCAGGAAGCTGGACAACGCTTCCCAGCTCGCAGGGCAAATCCTGCAAGGCTCTCAACCACCACCAAACAGGTGGCCATGCACGTTTCAGTGGAAATGACACATTCCAGTAGAACGTTTCAAGCCCAACGAAAGACCAGGCTTTTCTGCTTAAGCATCTTAAGGTTTATTTTCCATAACATTTCAAAGGGAATTCTTACCAGTGCTAGCACTCAGAGGTAGAAGCCAGTGTCTGTGTAGCACTGCATTTTAAAAAGAAAATTGCTCACAGCAAGCTTTTGTAGACTGACTTAGTTGTATTTCCAGATCTACAACTTCCCCCATCCCTTTGACCACATAACTTCTCACTTGTGTCTCAGTTAAAAGAGGTGCAGAATCAGCAGAGGTTACGTGGGCAAAAATGGCAAGGAGAAGCAGTTATTAATTGCACAGATATCCACTCTAATCCGCAGCTCACACCACATAGGCAAGAAACTCCATTCGTTTCCACAGACCACTCTACAAACTGCTTCTTATTCCAGATCTTTCTCCTGGGCACATCAGTATTTTAAGGAACATGTGAATAGAGCAGAGATCACTAGCACAGAAAAAAAGTGAAGAAACAGGTGCTTAACTATCAGAATCCCTATCCCTCCGATTCTTGTTTTAAAAACTTTTAAGATATTTAACACGTGTACTGTAAAACAATATAGGATCAGGCAATGAAAGATCATTGACATTCTCTCTAACAGTATAGCAGGTATCAGCTTACATATGCACAAAATAAAAAGTACAGCACTTAATGAGTAATTTCCTTAAGTATTACAAATAAAAAACAATTACTGCTGCATCTTATAATTTATCATCTCTTGTATTTGTCAAGACTTAATCTATTATACCCCTATAATAAATGCCACTGAATATTTAATTTGCTCTTCCAAGTAATTGTGTCTTTCCAGATGCAGAAAACCTGGCCTTTAGATACTGTAAGCAGATAACTCAGTCCAGGTATCAACATCAGGTCAGTCTGTTGCTGCTTCACTCTCATAGCTCGTACTCGTCTACAGCTGCTCCAAACAACCAACGGAGTCTGAATGAGAGCAGGAGCTCAGGGGTATAAAATTATTTGTAAGACAGTATTGAGGAACAGCTACCGCTGTTTCCTGAAAAAAAAGATATATGGAAAAGTAGCTTTTTTGACCAAAGGTTACTTCGTTTTTTATTATGCATGTATCGCACAGACACCAATAATTGCAAACAAGTCTTTCATAGCTTTCCATGCACATAGTTGCTCCCCATACTGTCCCCCAAGTTACTGCAGCCCCAAAAGCCATAGTAAACACTACTCGGGCTGAAAAGTCCTCAAAACCAGGTTCAGCAGATGGAGAACAGCTGTCCCTCCAGCCCCTTCATCCCCTGTCTTTACATAAGACCACAACCTTGACCCAAACATGGAGCAGTGCTCAGTTCTGGAGCTCTACGGAGTGAGACTTGCAGTTCAGCTCCAGGCCTTTTCTGCTTCACAAACAAAGCTGCAAATCCAAGTGGTCTGGTATTAAAAGCCTGTAACAGCCAAAGAAGCTGACCAGCTTCGACAGCTCAGAAATCCAAGGGAAAATTACAAAAAACGGATAAAATGTCTCACTTGTAAGCGGAGACTTTACAAACAAACTAATAAATCGACTTTTCCCCTTGCATAAAGCATCCCAGACCATCACAGCTATCCTGGAGACAGTGTGGCATTTATAATTTCAGAACTACCCGTTCCACAGTAAAATTCTCAGCTGGGGAAGGGAAACCAAAGACTCTCTGGTGGAAAACAATTACTCAAAGGCAAAATCAGCACAGTGGTCAGTGGAGTATCCTAAAATCCCTGCCACTGGCACTGAACCAGAATCCCTCCCTGAGCATGGTGGAAGCTCTCCGGGTTGTTGACACACAACAGATCCTGAAGGCACAATTTAAAAGTGTTGGATTACCAAGGTTCTAAACTTTGCTGTGTTCCCCATTTCCAAGACAAACTTCTGAATCTGCTTACAGAGCGGTAAGTCCCAACTCCCTTCTGTGCAAGGACACATCCATGTATCTCCTATGGCTTTTCCACCCTCAACGGAACAGGATTTTCGCATGGGAAAAACAACAAAAAGAAACACAGGAGAGATGTGTGAGCAAAATTCAAATTGCCTGTTCAACAAGCTGCAGAAACCACCAACCATTGCTAAAACAGGAACAGCAGGACAGAAAACCCACACTAACTCGTATCATTCTGAAGAGCACAATGATGAAAATATAAATGAGGGATGCAAAAGCAGAAATTTGGAGGCCTTAAGCATGGTAACCAGTGTGGAGAATGGTTCAGCTAGAGCTCTACAGAAACCTCTCTTGGTTTTAGAATGGAACATGCTAACCCAAATCCTCCTTTTTCACTATAATGTGGGCTACAAATGTGAGTGCGACAACTGAGTTTGGTTCTGGATAGGTAATGTTACAGCCTGGGGTTTTCCAGGTTTTCCAACACCTGTTGTACTGTGACAGCCAATACCTGTGAAACAACAGCAATCCCCAAACTCCTTCATTCCTCCCTCAGCAGCACATCACACACTAGAAAGCCTCAGCAGGCCCCACGCTAAAAATCCCAGCAGCAAACTTACTGAGTCAGTGAAGCTCCATCCAGAATCAACTGCAAGATCAGATCAGGCATTTTATCAACTCTAGGAATTGTTAAAGGGCTGAAAAGGAAAATTAGAGACTTGTTTTCATTTCCCTACCGCGTAAGTCATTCCAGCTAAACCATGCTTACACGAGAGACAGAAAGCAGTGCCTGCAGGCAAATTACTGTCACTATTTTAATTGTTTTAATAAAGATAAGTTGCTATTATCAATTGCAACTCTGCTTAGCCTGAGTCTGTGCAACTGCCTCAGGCTTTTAAAAATATATTTCCAAGACAAATATCAAAGAAAAAAACATTTGCAAATAACGTTAAAAATGTTCTAGCCACTGAATTGGAAAATTCCGAACTTCAGAAAGCTTCAGATTTGCAGGAACACACAACGCTGTGAAGCATACCTACACATCAGCAAACATCACATGTTTGTAACAACTCTAAAAGCCTCATAAATTGTAGTTTCTAGTGAGCTATGCCTACATGCTGGCTGCTCTCCAAGCAGGCAGAGCAGAATGACAGAGTGGTTACCTGACAGGCTTTGGAGTAAAGGAAAAACAATGAAGGATGAACCATGCTTCATCCCCACTAGAAGCAGCGGAAACAGTTTATTTGCATTTGTTCCATTTCTGGGCATGAAATCCTGTGCTCAATCTGTTCTCTCTTGGTGAAGATTCAACACTGAAGCGATGTAGACCAAATCTACCTACCGCCAAACTACTGTCCCACTGCTGCTGAATAACCTCTGCTTCAGGATGTCACAGTGAGAGCTGAAGTTCTGCTTGGCTCCTCGGACTTAGCCTTCCAGGGACTAGCCCTCAAGCCTTGTTTGCACAGCTCTCCAGCAGGATCAGTCAACACATCCCTGGGTATTTCTACAACTGCATCGCAAACCAATGTTAAGAACTGTAGCTTCAACCCTGTCTTCAGCTCTGTGGTTTTTCCTTTCCACAATCTACAAAGGGAAGCTTCTCTTCCGACAGACTCCAAAGGGATGTCCTGCAAGGCTTCAAGTCGATTCAGGTCTTCAAAGCTATTTCTAACAGAGAACTGCATTGCACTGTCTAAACATTTCCTCGGCACTCGCCTGGTGCTGTGCACAGATGTCGGCTTCGCCTGGGCAGATGCAGCCGAGCTGGATGATTCACAGTCCAGGCTCTTGTGTCCCAGCAGGGACTCCCACACTGCGCATCACGGCAGGCTCAGGCAGATACTCCGCTCTGGGTCCGAGTCTGTTTCTGTACAACACATCACATTTTTTAAGTGTTCTCAAAGCCAGAAAATATTCTACCAGTACAGTACAATGACGCAATTCATGTTTCTTGTTAGAACTGAATGGCTTTGGTCCCTCAACATAAGGGAAAACAACCTCACCTGTAAAGTGTTTTGCATTTAGATGCAAAGGATCCAGCACTAGTGACAAATGGATAATAAAATGTTTTGCATGAACATTTAGTAAGGTCGTTTTATCCCATAACAAAGTAACAATATGAGCAGCTAAATAAAGTAATTCCAGGCTGCAGCCACTGTGGAGCTGTCTGTCAGCGCTTATGCAATTTTTCACTGACCTGCCAGGAGACAAATGGACAAAAGCAACACCTAAGAATACAATTTTTACATTTTTAGCTTTGTATTATGTAAAAGAATATCTAAATTTGAACCAGAACCTCTGTTTCTAATGAAGTTTGCCACAATTGAAAGGAGCTTATAAAAAAGCATTGAACACAGTTTGATAGGTGTTGCATTTCCCATCATGAGCAGCAAGTCAATGTTACAGTGAGTTTCAAGTCAGGTACAAACACCTTTGGCAGTTGCAGATTCGTTAGACAGACATGCTGTTGCTGACAAAGATGCCAGTATCCATGAAATAACTACAGGACAGCAAGTGACCAAGCCAGGGAAAGAAGGATATCCCCAAAAGAACCACAAAGAACCCCCCACCACACATTCACAGCGCTGTTATAGCCCCGCTGACAGCTTCCAGGCTCTGACTTGGTACCTCTGCTGCTGTCAAAGTGCCTTAAAAGCTGCAAAGTAACAGGAGAAAGGAACAGAAAGACAGAAGGACTTTTAAAAGACTGTCATCATTTTTTGAATAGTTAAGGAAGCTGCGCTGATCATAGCTTGGGATAAAGAACACCCTGACCTGCAACAAACTACCATGTGGAAGATGAAGGGGAGAAATGACAGACACAGTCTAGAGAAGGTTATTTCTTGGCATCCCTTCTCCCCCTTGGAAGAAATAATAATAATAAAGGAATCTAAAGGAAATGCAGTGACTCAGTCTTTGCAGTAGATAAATTCTATCCAAAAAAGGAAGATATTATCCAGATTTGGCTGTTCAATATCATGCTACCAGAAATATCTGAACCAGGAATCTTCTCCCAGCAGTTTCGGTAGTCACAGAATATGTTTAATATCAGCTGTATCTAGACTTTTCTTTAGGGTCAGACAGATTTAAGGCTCATGATCTTCCAATTTGTTTTAAGTGGTTTTTTACCCTATCTCAATGCCAAGAATTTCGCTTTCAAGATCTAGCGTTCTCTCAGCTATCTCCAAGCGAGAATACACCCTGGCATATGTTTTCCTGTTTACTGAGTGCCCTGACCTTTCAGGAAAAAAGGTAACACTCAACTACAGAATTTCTGGAAAGGCTGTGTTATTCCTCATCACACACTAATATCACAGAGACAGAAGCTGGAGGAGCTGGCTTCAAGCTGTAAATATGCTCAGTAAGTGAAGTACCTGGGTAGCCGGCTAAGGCGAGATCTGAGAAAGCGCATCAATCTTCCCAGCTGCATTTTCAGAAGAATTCCCAGCTCTTGAAATGTCTTTCACGAGTTCATTGCAACGGGCATTGTGGAGGTGATGTTTTTACTGGGGAAATTATCAATCATGGACTTATCATTGGACTTGATGATCTGGTGGGTCTCTCCAAGCTGGTGATTCTATGATTCTATCAAAAATAGATCCTTATGACCTTACATTTTCCCCTCGCTCTCATCTGTCTCATCTGCTGTGGTACCTTTAAATGTGCTGTGAGACAAGCCCCTGGCTGTCAGAGTACCAGTTATACCTGGATCAACACAGATAACTCCGGCTAAGCCCATAACGTCTCAAGGCTAAAACATCCCATTTTTAGTCTTGCATGAAGTCGCTTACCAGTCCAAACACTCTTCTCACACAACTCCTCCTCACCTGCTGCTGCCGCAGGTTAACAGCCAGGGAAAGAGGGCAGACAGAACCCAAACGACGCAGCAGCGGGAATGCAGGCAGATATCATGTCAATGGGAAAGCCTGGAGCTATTGGAAAGCCCTGGACCTCAGCAAGTGAGCCAATCAACACGCCTTCTAGCGAAGGCAATTTGAAGGCAATTACAACCCAGAAGATTAACGGACTGACTCAGGCGTATATGAGCCTGGATTTTCCACCTCCCCTCTTTCCCACAACCCGTCTCACTTACTACAGAGGGCAAGGCTGGGTGAAGGCAAGTTTTCAGAAGTGCAGCATGGGGAAAATTTGAAAACAACTTGAGGAAACACGGATTCCTGCTGAGTGCAGGGTTTTCAACAACATCTAAGATTTATTATATGGAAATTTTTTTTCCATCCTAGATACAAGCTACAACGACGCGCGTTTCCGTTCCCATTCCGCCAAAGCTGAACAGCTTGTTGAACCATTAGAGCAAGAAAAGAAGCCTCCACAAAATACAACCTCTTCTTTCTTCTATTATTAAAGCAATGCTGGTAACAGGAATCAATCAATTGGCGAAATGTCAAGGTTTGCTGAGCAATTAAATCTGATGACTAATTTTGATGTATTGAGGAGAGCATCAAAACAGAGTACTCAGAAAAATATAAAGACAAATAGTCATGCTTTTTAAGCCTTCCTCTCCCTCTGCCCTGTTTGGAACATATCAGGAAATGTAAACATCTTTCTATATCAACAGTTAGAAAGGTCTTCTTAGTAATGCCTACACTAACTCAAGTTTTTAACAAAGAAATCTGTTCAAAGAGTACCCTGGAATTCTGATTGGAGCCGGCTGGCTGGTACAACAGCAGAGTGGTAGCCCTGCACTTGCCCCAGCATGCCCTGATCTCTGATATAGTCCCCCTAGGCAAAGGATGTGGAGGTGAAGCTGCAGTTCGTGCTTTGACAGGAAGACCCTTAGGGGGTAAAACCAAAAAATTCGGCGCATCAAAGTTTTATTATGGAACAAACCATTTTCTAAACAGGTTTCTAACAACATCAAATGAACCTACCCCCATCGATTTCCTTACAAAAAGCAAAACACTGCTCTAAAGGTACTGCAGTATTTAAAAATAAGCTTTATTATTGACATCAGCCACTGTTAAAGCCTCTCCTCAGAAGTTGCATCTGATTCCAGTATTTGGGTTTATTTCATCCCTTTTTTAAAATTAAACTTTGCTCCATAGAAACATGAGCAATTACGCCTGGGCAAATGAGGTAAGCATTTCCCACATGCAGCACTCTCACCGACAGGCAGAAACGAAAGGGTTTGTTAAATATGCATTTTCTCACCTTAGCAGTACTTCGGTGGAACAGCCTGAGTGCAGGAAGACAAAGCGATGGTTGCCTGGCAGTACAGATCAGCTGCCATCGTTGTGATGAAACATCAAACCACAAGCAGCTTCTGGAGCAACATGCGCCAATGTAAAGGAACATATTTCTTCACATTTAGATTAAACAGACACTGAAGTCAAAGGAATTGAAGTTAATTGAAGAATTGCCCTCTCAGTCAGCCCTCATCTCTTCTGTATGTATATTACAACATCACTGTACTTCTGGAGGAAGGGTCTGAGTGTTTTTTTTTTTTCAAATCTTTGCGAGAAAAGATTAAACTGAAAAAAAATATGGCTAGAGTATGCTGCCTATCAGCAAAGCAGGACAGAATTTGTAAAAACCTGGATCAAAACTACCATATGTAAGTTTGAATTTGCCAAGCCTAGTACCAATCCGTCAAGGAAAGATTTCCTGCGTTTCATTCTGGGCATTTACAGAAATACCTTAAGCTAAGCCACTGGATTGATCCCCTCACTCCCCATCCCATCTCACTCCATTTAGTAGACTGATCCAATCCAATCCATTCCATTCAATTCCATTCCATTCCATTCCAATCCAATCCAATCCAATCCAATCCAATCCAACCCAACCCAACCCAACCCAACCCAATCCAATCCAATCCAATCCAATCCAATCCAATCCAACCCAACCCAATCCAATCCAACCCAATCCAATGTCATAAAACTCCGCCTTTTCTTCCTATGAAGCAGAACTATACCCACAGCTCACTTTCATAAGCATTTATCTACAAGGCATTAATATTTTAGAACTTCAGTGTAAAATTTGAAGTCACAGGTGGAAAAGCTAAACCAACGCTTAACCTCAGGGATGCTCCCTCTCCTTACATCCCTGTGGCACAAGAACCCCCCAAATGTAAACGACACTGCAGGCAATCAATCCTTTTTCACACTCTTCTGGGAAACGGGAAGAAACAAGGTTCAGGATGCCCTGAAAGAGTCTCCTATTGTGAATAAAGCCTCTCCTATGAGAACATGCACCCCCGCAACTTGGGGCTTGGAGCAGAGGTTCAGCACTCAATGCAGTTCAGCATGTCCAACCTGGTTTAAGGACCCATTCAAGGCCTTTGTTACCAGACTTGCTACAGTTTGCGTACGGAAAGGGTAAGATAAGACAATGAAAATCACCATTTTTCTCTTTACATACAAGAAGTTACTAAACATGTGCAGTCATAACACACTTTAGTGATGAAAGAACCATTCGCAAACGAAGTGCTCTGCAAAACAGCTCCCTCTTCAGCTTTTCTTCAGGTTGCTCCCACTGACTTAAACACACCAGAGAAAGTTCTGCCATCAATGACACCAGAAGACATTTGGAAAACCTGTGTGAGATTCAGACGGTCTTTCAGCTGTCACGTGCTTTTCTTCCTCAGAGTTCAAAGCCAGAAGATACCACTGGATCATTTAATTAGAAGTTTGCGTCAGGCTATTCCATTAAGCTCACTGAGCCAGCAGTCTGTCTTGAACAGCCTTCCACAGACTGTCCTGTTTGAAAATGCTGGCACATGGATAGCTGACACCTCCCATGGTTATCCTGTTGCCCCATAGAGCAATTTTGTTTCCATAATGATAATTGCAAGCTGGACATGAACCTGCAGTCTTCATTTCAGTAGACTGGACAAACGTCATAACAGATCATAGACAGCTAAACAGAACATTACTGCTGAATTTGATCAGCCAAACTTACTTCCCATATAATCCCATGTAATCAAAAACCATCCCAGACCAGACACACACTGGGTAAGCACCGACAGGACCACCAGAATTCTCCCTTAACCAGTTCTGCTTTCAAAAGAAACCAATAAATTGAAGAGAGTAACCTACAGATAAGAAAAGCACCAGAGATAGAGCAATACCTTGCTCCCCATGCTGTGAGGTTAACCCACTGCCCTCCAAGAGTCCCAAGGACGCGATCCATTACCGATGCCATCCATACCTCACCTTCCTGCCTTGTACATACTCTTCATCTAGCTAACATATCAGGAACAGGCTACCAGTCCTTAATAAGGGACTATTTTGTACAGTTGTTAAAGTGGTAACATTTTAAGTGTCCCTTCGATTCCAAAATGCATCTTCCTTTTCTCATGACAGTCACATTCACTGTATAATTTTTCCCAACTCCTGGACAGCCATATTTGTCTCCACTCAGGCTACTTTGAGCACACATGGAATTCACAAGAACCTGGCCTTACAGCTATGGGTGCAGTCAGAGACACAAACACAAACCAGCGCTGTAAAAGCAAACACAGCAGTGAGTTTTTGCTCAAGGTTCCTACCTGGCTGAACAACACTTACTAGCACAAATGGGTACTTAGATGAACTTTAATGCAAGGTATAAATTCACTCACACTGTTTACATGGAAATGCATAAATAAACCTAAATCGAAAGTGAGCTGCAATACATTTCACAATTCCAGGATAGAAAACTCTCTTAATTTTAGAAAGGGGAACCAAGTCAGCATTGCTGCAGTCGAGGAACAGCTGCTTTCTCTCAGTACGTGCAAGCTCCTGTGCCATAAAAGCCCTAAGGAAAGGCAGGGAAGATCTCTCTGGTTATACCATGGTGGGAAGGGGTATGGGGGTACGAGTTTCTTTTGTATTATTTTACTTTAAGATTATCTTGGATTTCAGTTTCCAGTTTGTTCTTACAACTTCTTTTCAAGTACGCCAAAGCAGCTTCAGAGGTAGCTATTTTCCCAGCTAGGAGATATCACACTATTAGTGACATGGAGAGAGCTTACAGAATAAGTCAGCTTAATCTCTTTATAAAATAAGCATCTGTTTTCTCTGGAAATGCATTCCTTGCTTCCCGTCTTTACCCACGGGCTAAAAAAGAAGTTAGAGGAAAGAGGGCATCTGTCCCTGTGGAGAAGGGACTGCAATGTCCAGGCACTTGGAAGACAGAGAACAACAAATACACACCTTTGGAAAATCAATGTCACGCTGGGCAGGAAAAAGCTACCTACTTGTCTTAAAAAAAAAAAAAGAAAAGAAAAAAAAAAGCCCAAACTCTGGATGTAAAAAGGAATCAAGAAGGAAATGAGTCATGGGGAAATTTTTAGGGAAATTTCACATGAAGAGGAAACCCACGAGCAATTTAATAAAATTTTCCATGCTCTGTCATCCCCTCCGCCTGTTCTTTCTTTCCTGGAGGCTTGATGGGAGAGAATAGGCCTCAAAATACTTCTATTTATCCTGCTATTAGAGGGAGAACAAAACAGAGAACAGACCACAGCACACCCCAACACCCTGAAGCTTTGTCTGCTGTGTCTACTTATTCATAGATTAAAAAAATGCATTGCATCAAGAACTGGCACCTACCAACATTGAAAATCTATGAATCAGAATGCCAAACCCCCCCAAACATATTAAATAACCATTCCACTTCCAGTTTTCAGATATGCTGTCAGGAAAGGAATGGTTTCTTTCTTCCTTCTTGTCCTACATAGGCAGGTGAAAAATTCCCAAACATGTTCTTCTCATGGCTATGTTCTTAATAAGTTGGAAAGCAAATGTGTCCCAGTAAGATCATTTGGATTAATAACTTCAGTTCCTCCCTAATACACTAAGCCAGCCTTCTGACTTTGCTCCTGCACTGTAGAAACCAAAACTTGGGACTGCTCAGATGCAGAAGGGGGAAAAAAAAATCCCTATAGATGAGGAGAGGTACTCAACAATCCTACTATCAGTCACTTTACTTAACCAAATTATCCTTCTTCCTCTGTAAAGATCTGAAGTCATCACTTAAAGAAAGAAAACAAGGTACTTTGTTGTTCCAGGACAACACACGGTATTATGGAGAGCACAACTGTTTGGGAGAACAGACAGAAACACCAGCTGAAAGCTCTCAACGACATTGATCTTCCCAGCTTCTCAGAAGGCTGAAGCACAGTGCTCTGCTCAATACATTTACCTGTGCGTGCAGTTAAAACCTCTGCAGCTTCTAACCAGCAGTCACATTCCATCTGGATTCTGAACAAGGCTCAAGAAAGGGTTTCTGCAAGAAAATTTCACCACAAAGAGTATGTAGGATAAATTGTTCGAATTAATTCGGAACAAGAAAAAATGAGGCCTCATGCAAAACATTTGTTTCCAAGAGGCTCATAAAGGGATTCTGCTACTGAAATGACATTGTGTTTGCCTCTAGAAGTGGTATGGGTTTCCAGGAGTCTTCCAATGAGACACAGCCTGGACTCGATGAATCAACATTTCTCACTTCTGCACTCTCCAAAATAAACAGAAACTGTATTAGCAATCAAAACAGAAGCAGAAGCACAGGAACCGAGAAGCTCTTTTCATACACAGACACAGTCCTTGGATTCCAGACTGTCTCAGTTTGGGTGGCTGGTCCCTCTGGTTTGGCAATTCCAGTCTGACAGTCATTGATATGGAAATACTTCATAGACACTTGCCCTGTGGAGAACGATCATGGTTAGGATCCTCAAAAAAACACCTTAGGAAGGTCAAAAGCCCATCTGTTAGCTTTTTGAATGTCTGCTGGCACAGTTCATGCACAGCCACTGCATGACACCAGTCAGTTGTGTGGATCTGACAGATCAAGGCAGCAACCTCTCAGCCTGAATGCATCGACTCGAGACAGAAGCAGCAGCCAGTCACCAGTGTTCAATGAGCTGAAGAACTGATGCTATGAACCCTGTTAATGCCTGCCACACGCATCTGGTATAGAGGAAACCTTAACAGCTATTCCATAGCTCCAGATACCATCCTGATACCATGATTGCTCCAAAAACCTGCTACTCGCCCCTCTTACCGGCATTCAGTCTTAGTTTCTGATCCTGCTTCTCAGCAGTGGTCTCTGGCCCTTCAGACTCATCTTGCCAGAGCAGCTTTGGTTTCTCATCCAACCACTATCTGCTTTTACTGATCGCTGGATCTCTCAGCCTACCGTGACCCCTCACCCCACCTCCTGCTTCTAATTGTGTCTCTGAAGCTGGAGGAGGAACAAGTAGGCTGGGATCACTCTTTCTGGAGCCTGAATCTCCTGGATATCCAGTTCTTCATGACAGTATTTCACTCTAGTCTGTCCTAAGCTACAGAATCCATACTCTTATACCTCTGTTAAGATTCCTCACCATCAAGTTAAACAAGAGCAGCTAGCATTGACCCAGTAGATACCCTAGGAACAAGAATAACAGCTGGAGGTCGACAAGGATCATCAGTTGTTCCAGAATTCCTTGCAACCCTAACAGATGAGGAATAGTCAGGTAGAAAATGTACCCTTTCCAGCACTTGTTCAATAGCATTACTATTACCCATCTACTCTGAATTAGATCAGAGGCTGAGCGAGTCTGGCTTATTTTGTGGACTCTTTGGGAAGTTTTGTTATTATTCTGGGAGAGGGAAGGAGAGGAACATCTACAAAAACCTGGCAAGAAGTGGCAACACCCACTTTTCCTTTGTTATTTTGGCCCTTGTTGCTGATAGTTTTGGATTTTCATTTTGGAAAAAGGAGAAGGATGAGGAATTTGTCTGAAGGAGCGTTTGCTGGGCTGCTTGCCCTCAGAAAACTGGGATAATGCCCAGGCTGAAGAAAGAAAGGATCTGATTTGTGTTCCACAGAACAACATTTATGGAGAATGAATGCTTACAGCGTCTTGACCTAGGAGACTTTGTTATCCTGTAGGATGTTGAGGAAAGAAAAGGCCAGTGGGAAAAGCAAACAAATTGCCACATGGAGTCAAGAGTAGCCTACCCAGCCATCCTGGCTGACAGCATCTTGAACAGTGTACTTCATCACAAGGAGCAGGAAGAAGTCTGCAGCCGGCAGTGATGGCAAATTTATTCTCTGTTAACATTTATCTGAAGCCGTAATGTGCATACGCTTACATCGTTCCCCACATCACTCGCACATTATCAGTCTGATCTTGTCTCTTGTATAAACAGACTTAACCACTTTGTTCTATCAGCACTCTTTAAAGCCTTCGTTCACCGTTGCTGTGCACCCAAGCCCACAAAGGAAAAGGATGACAGCAGCCAGACAACTTGCTCATTGGAGCAGCAAGTGTACAAATCCCACTCCAGTTCCCCTCAGCTGTCCAGAGCAGGCAGCCCATCAGAAATGAGGTAATGAAAAGCCTGTCACGTTCTTAATAGCAAGTGACCAGTGATTCCCATCACCATCCTCCTGGTATCTTTAAAGCAAAATTAATATGTCAAAACTCTGCACCTTGTTTTAAAGAAAAGTTCCTATTTCAAGGAATAAGTTAACAGAAAGTATTGTCAGCTTTGAACAGCATCTCAGATCCTGTAAGACAACTTAAAGGCTTTAGGAAACACAGTACTAAAGAGGAAGAAAGCAGCAAGGAGAAAATTAGATCTTGCGTATGGGGTTAGTTTAGGCAGTAACAGAGCAAGGGATGCTCCTGAGAAGCCATCCCTCCAAGCCAGGAAGACCTTGCTGAGCCAGCCAATCAGCCAAAGTTGCCTGCTTCTAAGACTTCATCAGCCTTTTACTGCTGGAGGAAGTTCCCGTGCTGCTGCAGGAACAGCAGGACAAGCGCTGGGAAAAGAAGGGCACAGCCATATTAACAGGCACTGCTGGAGCTGCCGGTGTAGCGAGCAGAACAAGCACAAACAGTCCTGTAAAAGGATCAACTCTCCAGTGACTCCTTGTACAAAATGATCTGTACTCCAACTGACACCACAGGGGTGTCAAGAAAAGAAAGACAGGAGCCAACTGGAGGGGTCTAGTCTAATAACAACAATGCGTTCCCATTGTCTGCATTATTTGTAGTGTAATTTATTCATCGCCACACCAGACTATGAAATGTCTGCGCAACTTCCAGAGCACAGAGGCTTTCTTCCCCTCCAAAATATGAAGAGTGTAAGAACCACAACCAACAATCACTATTTCATACAATAACAATGCAGCGCTATGATTCACTTGCATTAACTCTGACTAAATATGTCATTACCTTCAAATAGAAAATGCAGCTAATAACTTCAAAACCAAAAATAGAGATGTGCAATGTGAGTCCTACATGACTTACTCCTAATTTTAATACATTATGCTGTCTTTCAAATGTTTGTGTATGTGCTTATCAGATTAGCTGTTTGTTTTCTTTTTCACTCGTTTGCTTTATTTTTCCTTCACTTACCAAGATAACGCCTACTCACAGAAAAGCATTTCTAGGATGTTATATAAAGAGGGCTGCATCACCACACTGCTACAGTAACCCTGCTGAGATGAGATGTGGACACTCTTGTAGCTAAGGAAAATCAAACTGCAGAGGAGGTGACAATGAAACATGGTGGAGCAAATATGCAAATAAACTCTTCTTAATGAAAGTAAAGAGGGCTAAAAGTCTTCTAAAAATGCCAGTCATGGGAACTCAATAAAGGTCAGTACACTCCAAAAAAAAAAAGAGAAGTTAAACAAAGTTTTTTCTGTATTTACAGTATTTTGTTTCACAATTCGGTCTGAGGTACTCCAGGTCACTTTAAAGAAGTGACCTTTCTCACCAACATTCCTGTTTATTATCCCACTTTGTGTGAAGAGGCCAAGCAAAGCTGTTGATGTGCAAATTGTCCAAATCTACACCTTTCAGGACAGAGCCGTGTCAGCCTGCAAACTTACAACTCTGGCACTAGAACTTCACCACCACAATCATTTGTCAGTGCTTTTCCATAATCCCAGATAAACACAACGTGGGGGACAACCCCAGAACTCTCTTCACAGACATTAAACAGCCTTTAATGTTACTGTTCCCACCACTGCCACATGAAAATAGGCGAGGCAAATATTTTTGTGCCAATAAAAATGTTTCATCTAACAACAAAGCACACATCAAGAAGGTCAATTAAAATGCATAGGTACATTTTGGAGGCACTGAATTGAAAGCCACTCCAAACTTGTGAAAATAAACAAGCATTTCAAGAATCACAGAATTACCAGGTTGGAAAAGACCCCAGGGATCATCTAGTCCAACCACTCCTTTCAGTCACTAAACCATGTCCCTCAGCACCTCATCCACCCGTCTTTTAAACACCTCCAGGGAAGGTGACTCAACCACCTCCCTGGGCCGCCTTTCCGTGAAAAGTTTTTTCACAAAGAAGGTAGCATTTCATGAAGAAGGGAGCATTTTCACGAAGAAGGGAGCATTTTCACAAAGAAGGGAGCATTTTCACAAAGAAGGGAGCATTTTCACAAAGAAGGGAGCATTTTCACAAAGAAGGGAGCATTTTCACGAAGAAGGGGGCATTTTCATTACAAGCATGACAAGCATGTTTCCGTCACCTAAAGGAACGTCACTAATTAATTGTTTTCTTTATATCTATCACTCTCAAAATGAAAGGAAAATCAAGAGTGTGAGAAACTGTTTCTGATACTACATAGGCTCTTGAAACCTCTTATTTTTCTGCAGCTTAACAACCACATTTTCCTGTGTTTAAAGTGCTTCTCTCCCTTGTTGTCAAGCAGGACCATTATACAAGAAGGGCCTAAAGTACAGCACACAGCGAGTGTTTCTCTCCTACCTCCTGCGGGAAAGAACACCATTTTCCTGTGGTGGTTCAGTTACAACGTGCATTTAAATTGCTCTAACAGCAACTAGAACTACCGCTTCAGTTCTCAATTCACATGTTTCCAACGACTTAAATCAGGAAAGGAAGCTTGTTTCCCAAATAACTCCCCTTATTCTACAACTCCCATTAAGTGAAGCATTCGCCTCTTCTGAACCTGATGAGAGCTTTAGAAGAATAAATAAGTATCTGTTATTTAAAGGAGACTCATCTGCCCCTGAAAATCACCTATGGCTGATTCCTAACCAATAAAGACTGTGTGACATTTGCAAACTAGAACTACAGGCATGGCTGAGGTTGGAAGGGATCTCCAGAGGCCATCTGCTCCAACTCTCCTGCTCAAGCGGGACCATAGAATCATAGAATCACCAGGTTGGAAGAGACCTACCAGATCATCGAGTCCAACCATTCCTATCAAACACCAAACCATGCCCCTCAGCACCTTGTCCACCCGTCCCTTAAACACCTCCAGGGAAGGTGACTCAACCACCTCTCTGGGCAGCCTGTTCCAGTGCCCAATGACCCTTTCCATGAAAAATTTTTCCTAATGTTCAGCCTAAACCTCCCCCATGTACAGCCAGTTCCCAGAACCATACCTAGGCAGCTTGTAAGCACCTCCAAGGAAGACTCCATATCCTTCTTGGGCAACCTGTGCCAGGGCTCAATGATCCTCCCAGTAAAACAGGAGGTTCTGATGGGTTTCAGTTTGTGCCCATGGCCTTTGGTCCTGGTCCCTGGACATGAGCCTGATGCTGTCCTCTCTGCACCCTCCCTTCGCGTATTGATATACACTGATGAGATCCCTTTCTCTGCCTTCTCCAGGCTGAACAGTCACAACTCCCTCAGCCTTTCCTCATGTCTGATGCTCTAGTCCCTTGATTGTCCTTCTGGCCCTTCACTGGACTCTCTCCATAATGTCCAGTACATATTTCTGCAGGGTCTCAACCTTAAATATTTCTGGAAGCATCCAGAGTGTCCTTATTAGCTGGAAGGTTAAATCCCCAAGATCCCTTTACCTGCTGCAAAGGGGTTCTACAAGGAGAAGGTGAGCTTGTGGTCCTCCAAGGTCAGCATGAGATGTTCCAGCTTTAACTGCCAGTGTAATTCCTTCAGTTCTGGTCCCAGCTCAAACAAGAATAATTAGGGTTGACTTTTAGGAAACTCTGAATCATGCAAACACTTCCGAAAACACCTCCCTGCCAGCTGCAAAATGAAGAGATGATAAAGTCACTTCAAAATTCACTACTCCACGACTCAGCACCATTTCAGGTAGTTTAAACTTCATGAAGCAAATAATTACGCTTATAGTGTTGCTTGGCAAAGCCGAGAGGAAGAACTAATGAGGGATTAAAAGATAAAACGTGAAGATCAAGAAAATAAAGATGGTATTTTCATACCAACCACTGCCAAAAATAAATGGCAGTGGGGAAGGGTGAAACTGTTTCCAATTTTAAATCTTTTTATAACGTGCATAAGGTCTCAGTAGATCTGTGATAGCACGGCATAACACAATAGTTCAAACCAATTTAGGAAAAGTGATTCTAAAAGATAATAAAGTCCAAACCAAACCAATTCACTGATCTCCCAATGTTTCTCTCACTCTCTCCCCATATTTTGGTAGGAGGACACAATTACAAACATCAAGGCAGACCAGAAGAACTGAAGGGTTCTTTTCACTTACTTACACTAAGCTATTACTCTCTCATAGTGCTTTCTAGAGCAATCTGCAGTACGTCAAATACAATAGCCAAACAGAAGGAGAAGTTATTTGATAAGGCTTTTGTAGGAGATCAGAATGTTTAATAAGTAACATTGTGACAAAGAAGAACAGGATTAATGGTGACAGAGCAAGAAATAAAGTAGAGGAAGCTCTAGAAAACTCAGTGTAAGTGTCCTGGCATTGCTTCAGCCTTCAGTTTGGCAGCTGCCACAGCCAGGCTGCACCTTGAAAACACACAACACAAAGACAGTCAGATCAACCACTGTCTGCATCTGAAAACAGTAAGAAACTGGAAACTTTGCTAGGGTTTGGAACTGGAAAAGCATTAACAGAACTGTAACAAAGAGAACAAAGGAAAATGTGCAAAACTATCTTTACACAAGGTTGCTCTTACTGGATTCTCTACCAAACACGCACAACGAAGACACAGAGATAACGAGCTTATGACTTCTGCTGGTGGGATATTCAGTATTTTTCAGGAAATCAGAAATTTAAAGTGAACCAAAACCTCTAACAGCATAACCCTAAGCCTTTTTTACTGGTAACAGATTCCTGCATCAGCCACTATGGAAAAATGTAATAATTTCCTGATACTTCACTGGAATTTTTAGACTGAGCTACAACAAAAATAAATAATAATCTCTTTAAGAAGGAATATCAGAAAAGGATTCTCTTCCAGTTTTCAGGAACACTAGGGATTCAAAACGTTCCAGAATGGCTGGCTGCTGTTCAATACCACGTGGCTAATGGAACTCAACTATCTGTTGTCCCTAAACACTTAATGTAGGCAAATCATTTCTCTTTAGAGCTTTTTATCTCCAGCTTCCATAGTCAGAGAAAGAAATCAAGCAGATAGATGGAACATTGTATCCAGATAAATCATAACTGACCCTTTTAAACTGAAGGTAGGTTTTCCTGTGCATTAAGAACCAGCTCAACTCAGCTGCAAGATGCCAAATCAAAGAACATCCACAACCTTTTGGTAAAGCTGTCATATATTTTGATAACACAATTTATTCATTTCCATTATGCAATACAGATAACAGAAACACACTTTGTAGTGATAAATCTTCCTCCCCCTGAAGTTCTTACTTTAAAAGTGCATAAAGTATTATTTCTCACTGTCAGGGAACTAAGGACATTAATTGTAATATGTAATTCAGTATATCCGTAAAGACAACTACTGTGTCCTCAATCAACAGCTGAAGAACATATTTAACTAAGGTAAACTAGGATAAAACAAACTCCCAGCTTCACACTTCGTTTAAAATGCATCTCTCCAAGTTATCCACTTGTAAGGATGTCTACCAGTCCTAGATGGTCAATACCATTGTCACAAGAATTGACAGAAGGAAATCTCAAAATCTGAGCCGACAGGTGAGAAGAGACTGTTTTCCTTTTCCTTCTCCTCAGAACAGTAACCACATGCTCAATTGTACACAGTAAATACACAACAACTATGTCACTGTACAAAAGCAGGTTTTAAGTGAGAGGCACAAAATAGGATCTGTATAATCCAAACTGCAGAATCGTGTATGATTGTTAACTGCTTAATAGAAATAACCTGGAATACTGGTGGATAATTTTCTAGCCCTGACACAGTTAGTGCTCCTATACTGTATTCAGGAACCCAGACTGGTTACAGCTCCCCAGAGGCAGCACAGGTCTTGGGTATCTCTCATTTTGCATAGGATAAACCAGATTACCAGTAAAGCACAGTCTCATATAAAGTGATTCTGTGGAAGCCTAACACACCTTTTCCCATTCCAGCCCAAAAAGCAGCTAGGTTAGATACAGCACTTAAAACTTACTGGAGGAAGAGCACACCCTTCACACAGTGCCAACCACAGCACAAGGACAGTTTGCTGCATTCACAGGTGCTCAGCACCGCCCAGCACACCACCAGCGAGTGGTTATCTTCACACTAAGTTCAGACACACGGGGTACTGAAGCTGCAAATAAACTACAGAACACCAGGATCAAGGCTGCTCCTCCCTGCTGGATTGGCTTGCGTTTTCAAATGGGAGCACACAAGGCACATGCTCTGACAGGGTTAATTGTGAGAAATCACTTTGGGTTTCTTTTACCCCTTCTCATAGTGCAGTGATAAATTAGCCCAAATTAAAATCAAAGGACAAACCCCCCTTTTTATTTTTCCTTTTCTCTTTGTACTACGCTCATTATACTACCACCCGAAAGTGTTGTATGTCAGTAATTTATTTTCATAACAGATTCTATTTACATTTTTATAACTCAAAATCCACAGCTCAAAGTACATGAGTTGCATCTGCCTCACCTGGAAGGTTTCCAGGCTCGTTTCTTTCAGAGCATTTGTCACCGTGCAGTACACCACAAGCACAGGTCACTGATGCCATCAGCTTCAGTTGCAGCTGTGAAAGCTTTGCATTCCTGATTTTTTAAGTGTTCGGCTTGAAACTGTGCTGTTCAATACAAGAACCACAATGTTATTGTTAATAACAACGTTGCACATCTTGCTTATCAATTAAAAAGCAAAATCCAAGTCTTGAGAGTGGCACTGAACGGACAAACCACTCAGATGATCACCGTCAATCCTTTGTTCAGTTCAGAATACAACGTCAAGCAAGCAAAATGCGTTCTATAGAGCACATTCCTTAAATCTTTAAGGCATTCCTAAAATACAGATCTCCCAGAACAGTGATTTTTTCATGAGGAAAAAAGGTAATGTGGTAATGGAATTACAGACTGTCAATCCAAATGTGGAGATGTGGGTGACTTGAAAAAAAACCTGTACCACGTGGTACCTTTGTTTCTGTTTGTATTTTAATGCAGTCTGAGATCACAAGCTGAATGTAGAGAGAGTTTTGGGGGACGGCTGCAATCACATACCTTTAGAGAGGCAACACTGATTTTCATGTATTTCCAGAAAATAATTGTAATGAAAAGTAGGACATCTGAAGCAGAGGAAGATCCAACATTCCTATATATGATATTTATGTTTTTCTGAAATCCAAACCTCAACATTTAAGAAGGTCACATAACCATAACATCTCAGCATCCCCTTCAGCCTCTGTACCCAAAGAAAGAACTAGTGGGAGTGTTGCCTAGAAAGGAAAGAGACATAACTGTCCTGTATGTGCTACGTGGTAGATCCAACAGCATCAACCAGATTAATGGGAAAAGAGCAAAGTGGTAATTAAACCCCAAGCTTGTATTACAAATTGTCACAGTAAATCTGCACGTTCAGTGTGCAACTCCTTACATCCAGCAGGCTGGACTGGATTAAAGAAAGAGCAAATCCTACCATATTCAACGTTCCACATGCCTGATCCATGTACCTTTTTATATGCACTTCACTATTTTCCTCTACAGAAGCAGAATAATGCCTCCTAGGGCTATTAATTGCTCATAAAAAGAACTGATTTTCAGCTGAAAACATTAAGCTGAAAATCCATTTTCTTTTTTAAACAAATTCTGTCCCCAAAGAAGAATCAATGAAAGCGAGCTTTTAGAATCTGAAGTCAATAAAGTATAATGACTCCCAGTCTTTCTTTCTTGTGTTTTTTAGTTACGTTGTGGTCAGAAAACTTCTTTATTCCACATTAAGGAACAACTTCCTTAAGTCAGCTACCTCCTGAAAAAAATAAATTGGTAGCTTTTATCAATGTTTGCCTTTAGAAGAAGCTTATATAGAACTGCCCTAGCCTTTTTCCAGCGCAAAAATAGTTAAAAAGTTTTATTTAATCCACTCTTCCTTGACAAATATTTCTTTTACAATGTTTTTAATATAACTCAACATTGGCTGCATCTTTCTTGACAACTGGTATTTCCTTAACAGCGTATGTCTCAAATGGCTTATGTATAACGTTCTTTCTAAAATTCATTTCCTTTCTGTGTAAGAAGTTAATACACCAGGAAAAAAAAGCAGAAAATATTTCATGCCATGTGGGATATAACAGTTCTAGAGTTTTGCTTTAAATTATCCCAATAATGGTTTTGTAGAAATATTAACATGGCTGGAGGTTAACATTTGGAAAAAGGAAAAATACTTGCCCACAGCTTTGCTTCTCTCCAGATCTCATTCCAACATGAACTGTGTTTTGCTGCCTCACTTCTCAGCACATGCCTGGTGGAAATCTGACCACTCTTAAGGTTCAGCTTAAGGGAGAGAAGGTAGGAAGACAACAATCACCTGACTGAGAACAAGAGATTGATGATTCCTTCTCAAACAGATCCCAAAGCAGAAATAAGGATTCTGCATAACTGCACTCTGAACATTAACATCACTTGAGGCACTGACACCGACAGAAAAGCATCTTGTGATCTTTACCGAAGAAGGGCAGGTGCTGGCATCACACAGAAGATGCAGCTCCTGAGGGTGGACCACTCCTCCACCAAATCCCAAGTCCTTAAGAGCTGGCAGGCTTGGACCAGTTTCATGCAGAAGAACCAAGGCACCACATGCACAAAGCCTGGGAACGTGTCGCTTTACAGGATACCGAAGCCAATCAGAGGCATTTGCTCTGCTGGCTGTACCGCACAATCCCTGTCAAGGCTGTAAACCCTTTACTAAATGGCTGGTGAGCTGTGGCAGTGACAGCAGTTTTCAAGTGATGAAGAAACACCTGCTGTTGATTCCTCTTCCCACTTGCCATGGCATATGCATTCATTAAAGCATTATTCTTCTGCCAAATTTGATTATTTCAGCACTACTGAAAATTGTCATCCTAAGATACCCTGCAGCCTGTGCATCTCCAGGTACAACAAGATTTTGCAGCTACTGTTTTCCATTTCTGCATTTCTCCCGGCCACGACGTCATTTCATGATGCTCACAGCAAACTTTATCACGTGTTACTAGTGCACATGAGAGAATAAGTCCCACTGAAATCCACAGCTACCAGAGGATTTCCCTGTGTTTTAAGGTTTTCTTTTTTCACATTTATGAATAAACACCTTGTTTCCAAACTTCAGCAAAAGAGTGACCTAAACACACCTTTTTCAGGTAACTTGGTACTTCAACACACAGTGAGCAATGATGGAGATGGGAATATGATCCCTCCTCCTTCCTAACGTGCAAACTCCTGTTAGCTGTCTGCTCACAGCACTGACACCTCTGACTGGATGTGAGCTTCAATCTGCACTCCCAGCACTCATGGAACAAAGCTACAGACAAGCAGTCTTTATAAAAATGACTGGTTTAGGTACATTTTGCTTTACATTTACTTGTCAAATAATGGAGTATCCCTTTCGTAACGAATCAGACCTGTGCAAGCACTGGAAATAGTAGATAACTGTCATGATTTTATTTAAAACTTGGTATTCAAGGGAAAATTTAAACCCAGTGATTCTAAGAAAAGAACAAACTTCTCTCAGCAAAGCCATAATGTCGATACATAGCCTCTATTACTGTCAATGACAGGAATGGATGAGTGCAAACACTTGTAAATCAGAGAGACACACAAGTACTTATCTAAGGAAACTCCAGTGCAACATCAGTCCATCTCATAGAGACACCACAAAATGTAAAAAGACTGGTCCTTCCCTAAAATGGTCTATCCTGAAAGTTGAGAAGGATCAAATTCACCCAGGACATCATGTTCCATCTTCCTAGATGGCTTTCAATTATTTAAGAGAGATTAAACCAAACCAAACACCTCCTTTTCAAACACAAAACACACACCAATTCCCAGAGCATTAATTGTTTCCACTATCTGATAAATGAATCATATGCAATTAGGTCACTGGCAGTACATCATTTGTACTTGTCCCAAGAATAAATCAGCTGCCCTGGGCAAGAGACCTTGAAAGGAATGGCTAAAAGAGTTCTAAGGGAATTCACTAGTCGAGTTCACAGATTGCACGATGCTTTCGTACTGAAGAAGGAAGACCTGACGAGAGTGACTGCCTGTGCAGGAGGCTGGAGGAAATGATCAGCCTTACCTTACCAGGCTCTGCAACAGATCAGCTCAACAACTCACACTTTCTGAGATGCTGCATGCAAGAGAAAGAGGCTTTCCGTGGGCCACACAAAATCTGGGTAAGAATTAGTGCTGTTTATGAGAATGTTTGCAAGAAATTAAAAAGTGTTCCACTTGAGTTTCTTAGAAGTAACAGCACAAGCTGCAGAAAGTGGAGAAACGAAGTCTTCCCAGTCACTGGCACATTTGCTGTTGCTTATCCTCAATCTGCCTCATCCCTGGAAGTGTTCAAGGACAGTTTGGATGGGACTTTGAGCAGCCTGATATAGTGGGATGTCCTTGCCCATGGCAGGGGGCTTGGAACTACATGTTCTTTAAGGTCCCTTCCAACTCAAACTATTCTATGATTCTATGAAAGAAATTGTTAAACACTTCAGAAGCATTTATCAGCTTAAAAGCATTATCTTCTTCATACATTTTTCTACACAAGTTAAATCCCATTAGGAGACCATACTGTTTTAAAATATGGCTTATGCTAATTTTAAACATGGTTGGAAAAGTTTGGCTTACGCTGATTAAAATCTATATTTAAATGAAAGGAAAATTTAACCACAAAAACTGCGCTCATTTTAGAGCAACAAGCGTATCACTGCCAAAGTGCTGTCCTAACTTTAGATTGCTGTCTGACTACACAGTGTAATTATGAGAAACTAAAATGGATTTCTAAGTGTTTCAAGATGAAACATTTGGGTAATTTGCAAGATATACAATTATCTTCCGAATTTGAACACATAATGCTGATACTTGATTCAAGAAAATGCAGGCTGCATGTGTGAAGACTGGGGAATCAATGTCACAAATCGATACCCACACTAGGTAAAAGTAACCATAATGAAACCTAGGAGCAAAACTACCAAGTGATGTGCAATTCATCACAGAGACATAAAGAATCTTCTTTGAGGGAAAAATGGTTTGAATCTTTTATCTGATGCCTCTGTTTCCCCAGGAGGTGACCAAGCTGCACAGCAGATTCTCAGCGCTTTCACCACTGTCCAAACTTTCACACGGGCTGTCACACACTGCAAGACAGAAACAGCTTTACCTTCAAAGAGCAGGGAGGGGCTTCCTAATGCCTGTGATGGGTCACCAGCATGGTTGTTGTTACTCTGCAACTAACATTTGTACTTGGGTGGAGTCATTGTGATACTGACAAAGGTTAAAAGGAAAGAAATATAACTACCCTCTACCCCTAGACCTGCAGGTTCATTTCAGTATAACCACTATGCATTCCAGTTACTCTGAACAGTAAGTTAGATCTCGATCTGCGACAACTATCACCAGTGTGATGTCACAAATGGGATTTCAGGAAATCAAAGCAACTCCATTACTGTTTAAATCACGATTGTGGGCACTTTTCTGTTTCTGTGCTGCCTGCTACTCTTTGTCTTGGAGGCCCTATCCCTGGAAAGACTCAGTGCCAGGCTGGATGGAGGTCTGAGCAACCCAGTCCAGTGGAAGATGTCCCTGCTCCTAGAGGAGGGTGTAACTGGATGACCTTCATGGTCCTTTCCAATCCAAATCATTCTATCATTCTATGATTTACCAAGGAAATGAGCACCTTGTTTGTGTTTTAGTTCTTATTCTATGATAAAGGCTTTGGTCTTTGCTCGTCTTTTGACTCTTCTGATGACCACCAGCTCCGTCTTTTCACAGTCTCTCATTCATATATCAAAGCACCCAGGAACTGTCAGCCTGGGGACACAGAAGTTCACAGGAACACTTCCATTATTCAGTTTTTCATTCAGTTTTTATAAAAGATTACAGCATTTTTAAGAAAAAATAACTCTCTTTCTACAAGCAGTGTGTGGCGATCCACAAAACCAGTTCACAGAGGCTCACAAGGCAGTCTCTTCTATTCAACTTCACCGCACCTCTCCAGCTGCTGTCAAAGGAGAAGAGTAATAGGTGCAGATTTCTTTCAACCACAATATACACTCAATGCCATAAAAACAGCAAACCCATCACAAGCTCAATGAGAAAGCATGTGAGATTAAGCAATATCTTTCAGAATCACTTGAATGAAAGTAATACCAGCTCCCTTGATACCTAAAATCACATGAATAGCAGGTATTATCCAAAATGATGCCCCCCAAACCCTCAGGAGTCATGGGAGTTTAACAGATGCAAAAGCTTCGAAAGCATGTCTAAAAGCAGCAAGCTGAAAAGGTTTTGTTTCAAGCAATCCTTGGCGAGGGAAAAAAACACAACAACAAAAAACAAACCAAACCAAACTAAGCCTGCTGTCAGATTGAAGTCTACATCTCAAGAAGTCTGCTAACATGGTGCTCACATTTCAGTGTGCAATGCAGAACTGTCTTTCAGGAGCAATTTACTTTTTGGTAAGGCCACCAAGTTATCATGTAAAACCAAACACACTCAGAGAGGACCTTTTTTTAAAAGTCAGCTCTCTAAAGGTTCCATTTCTCCTTCTCTCACTGTAATTGCTGACCAAATACTGCACACACTCAAACAGGCCACTACTCCTCAGTCCACAGGTAATGAAACATTAAACCCGATCATGGAACTCAATACTAGATACAGAACATGAGGAATCTCATCTGCGTGTTCTCAGCATCACAATCTGAAAAAACAAAGGAACAAGGAAAGGACAACCTTGAGCAGGATTGTAAGTGGAACAGGGGAATGGAATCAGGAAAGAAAGAATGGAGAAGAACAGAAAATTGTTTGTAAATGATGAGCAGGTAGGAGGAAGTCATGAACTGAAACACAGACTCTGCGTGTCTCAAAAAGCTGAAAGAAGCAGTCAACAAGAGGAAAAGGTGTGTTTTGGCAAAGCAGAAGAAGTCAGGGGCAGGAGCAGATCAAAGGATAGGACAGATAGGAAGGAAGAGAGAGAAGAGACAAAGTCTTCAGGGAAAAATCATGGACAGAGTCAAATGGAAAGCCAGCAGAAAGGCAAGAGGATTTGTATATAAGACAGCTCAGGTGATTAAAACTCTAGCCTGGCATTATTAAAAATAGCTGCTGAAGAAGTAGCAACCCACAGGAACAGATGAAAGACACAGTAGCCGGCCACCTGAACAACTGGAGGATCCACTGGATCATGGAACCCTAAGGCTGCTAAAACCCCAGGCAGGTATGATGATGATGATGCCTCCTTACACTTTCGATTTTCTTTTCAGATTGCTTTTGTGAGGAGGGCAGGGAACTCCATGATAGCAAAACCCATCACAACTGAGGAGCTGGAAGATACAAGAATCCAAGTTTCCCTGCACAATTTCAGTTTGTCTTTCACAGTAGGATACAACACTCTTCTTCCTTGATATTCCTGCCTCACTGAGTGTACACAGTGGACCAGCCCCAGACGTCTAAATAAAGCTTTGGAAGAGGCTTCCTTTTTTTCAGCTCTTTGGCATGAAGTGAATGGAGAAAAGGTTGGAAGGATAGGAAAGTTCCTTAACAGACTGAAAACCCCTTCACTCTTGCCACATATTCCCTACACATGGCTGACGTTTTTTAAATCCAAACTCTCCAGAAGTTTTAAGTTCAGTCCTTATTTTCTGAATGACCAATTTGAGATTTGGTTTCTCGAGGTCATTTCACATTACACTTAACCCACAGCATTGATGCAGGGGGAGAAACAGCTTCCACTCACATCGGATCAAACGCTCATTTGAACAGCTTCCAACTGACAGCAAGCGACTCCCACAAATCTGTTAGATCAACGGTCCCTGCAAACCTCCAACCACTCAGTCCACTACAGAGACAAGAGCAGCAGCCCACAGACAGGGGTGAGGAAGGGGTAAGACCAAGCTCTCCAGCCACAGCCTATTCATTGACCAACTGTGTCTTCACACTGCTGAACGGCACCTCGGTTTGCTGACCAGATGGAGGGTGCATCTGCTAGGAATGGCTCACAGGCAGACTTTTATCTGACTGCAAAGCCAGCATTTCAGATTTCTGTGTTCAATTCAAGACATACTTTGGCTTCGATCCTTTTTTTTTATCCTAACTGCCCCATTTGTAAAGTAAGAAGAAGGTAAAAAAGCCCACCTGTTGATCTCTCTATACGAGAGCAGAACAATTTGCACCCAAAGAACATTAAAATATCGCTGTGTAACTGCTCTGCTCCTGGTAAGCTCAGGGGTCCATAGGTGGCAAGCGGGCAGCGTCTTCAAAACAAGAGGCAACCAGTGTGAATTAAATCAGACAGAGCAACACTCAGCAATTGATTATGCAAAACACACTGCCTGTTATTGGGCACAAACCACTCTGCACATGGTGTAAGTGGGGATTTAAAGAGTGGTGACTCCCAGGGACCACGTGGTGGTGAGCACATACAAGGACAAATGCGAAGCTGCTTAACTCTGGTATTTGTCATTGGGATGATACACGAGGGAACGGCATGGAAGTGTGCCAGCAGAGGGTTAGGCTGGATATTAGGGAAAGGTTCTTCCCCCAGAGAGTGGTGGAGCACTGCAATACGCTCCTCAGGGAGGCAGTCATGGTGCCAAGCCTAACAATAATTCAAAAATCATTTAGCCAGCACCCTCAGACACACAGTGTGGATGCTGGGGTTGTCCTGTGCAGGAACAGGAGTTAGACTCGATGATCAGTGCGGGTCCCTTTCAGCTCAGGTGCCGCACCTGCACTCAGGCCAGGCTGGCGGTTGAACAACGCACCTGGCTCCAACATGCGTCCTGCATTCCTCACACAAGACACCGACCGCTCTGGTCAAAGGGCAGCTCTGCCAGAGAACAAACCCCTCTGGGACAGCAGCGCTGCTGGTACCGGTGGGAGAGGTGATGGCACAGAGCACACTCAGAACCCTCTGACTCTGTGTGTGCAGGGGATGGTGAGGGACACAGACATCCCCACAGACAGACGCAAATAGAGACACCCACAGACACACAGACACGCACAGACACACATGCAGACACACACGAAGCCAGACACGTGCAGATACAGACACACGGACAGCCACACAGCCACAGACAGACACGCAGACACATGCAAACGCACAGACACACATGCACAGATAGACATGCAGAGACACACGGACACATGCGCACAGATACACAGACACACAGGCATGAACACACACAGGCAGACAGACTGACAGCCAGAGACATGTGCACAGATACACGGGACGTATAGACAAGACACAGGCAGGCATACACACACGGAGACAGAAGCACACACAGAGACACGCACAGACAGAACACACACAGACACACAGAGGCAGACGCACGCATACATGCGGACAGACAGACAGGCACACAGACAGACACGTACAGACAGACGCACAAGCATACGCACAGATGGACAGATATGCATGGCCACACACACAGGCAGACATGCACAGACAAGACACACAGACGCAGACACACAGAGACACAGACAGACAGAGACACACACAGACGACACACGCACAGACACACGCAGACAGACAGACACACAGAGAGACACAGGCACACGCACAGACACACAGACAGACACACATACAGACACTCACAGACAGACACACACAGACAAGACAGACACAGACAGATGCGCGCACAGACATGCACAGACAGACAGACACACACACAGACACAGATAGACAGACGCACGCATACATGCGGACAGACAGACAGGCACACAGACACACACAGACAGACAGACACGTTCAGACAGACACACAAACATACGCACAGATGGACAGATATGCACAGACATATGCACGGCCACACACACATAGGCAGACATGCAGACAAGACACACAGAGACACAGACAGACGCGCACACAGACATGCACAGACAGACACACAGAGACACAGACAGACAGACACACGCAGACAGACAGACACACAGAGAGACACAGGCACACGCACAGACAGACGCACATACAGACACTCACAGACAGACACGCACAGACAAGACACACACAGACAAGACACACACAGACACAGACAGATGCACACACAGACATGCACAGATAGACAAACACACACAGAGACATAGACAGACGCACATACAGACACTCAGACACATGCACAGACGACACACGCAGACAGACACACACAGAGACACAGACAGACAGACACATGCACAGACAGACACACGCAGACACAGACAGATGTGCACACAGACATGCACAGACACACACACACAGACGCAGACACATGTGCAGACAGATGCACAGACAGACACTCACAGACACATGCACAGACAGACACATGCACAGACAGACAGATGCACAGACAGACAGATGCACAGACAGACAGATGCACAGACAGGCACACGCACAGAACTGACACAGGCACAGAAACAGACACACGCACAGACAGACAGACAGACACACAGAAAGACGGTCACGCACAGGCACAGACGGCACAGGCACAGGCACAGGCACAGGCACAGGCACAGGCACAGGCACAGGCACAGGCACAGGCACAGAGACGGCTGGGCAGGAAGCTCCGGCCCCGGGTGGGTCCCGGCCGCCCCGCGCTGTACCCGCCGCGGTGCCCGGGGAGCAGCGGGGCGCACGGGCCCCTCCCGCCGCCGCTCGGCCCCGCGCCCGCCCGCGCTCACCTGGGCCGGGGCGGCGGGCGAGGAGGAGGAGGAGGAGGAGGAGGAGGAGGAGGAGGAGGAAGAGGAAGGAGGAGGACGCGGTCCCGCCCCGCTCAGCGAGCCGCGGCCCCGTCCCGCAGCCGCAGGGCCGCCGCCATCGCCCCGACCGGCCCGCGGCCCGCAGCGCTTCCGGCTCCGCGGGGCGGGGCTTAAAGGGAACGGCAGCGGGGGGCGGACACACGGACACGGACACACGGACAGAGACAGGGGCACAGAGTGAGAGAGACAGAGAGGCAGACACACAGGGACAGACACACAGACAGAGACAGAGTGAGAGAGGCAGAGGGGCAGACACACGGACAAGGGGACAGACACACGGACAGAGGCACAGACACACGGACACAGACACACAGACAGAGACAGAGGCACAGAGTGAGAGAGACAGAGGTGCAGACACACAGAGGGACAGACACACAGACAGTGACAGAGTGAGAGAGACAGAGGGGCAGACACACAGACAGAGGGACAGACACACAGACAGAGACACAGAGACAGAGGCACAGAGTGAGAGAGACGGGGGGCGGACACACAGACAGAGGGACAGACACACGGACAGAGGGACAGAGACAGAGGCACAGAGTGAGAGAGACAGAGGGACAGACACACGGACAGAGGGACAGACACACGGACAGAGACACAGTGAGAGAGACAGGGGCAGACACACAGACAGAGGGACAGACACGAAGACAGAGGGAGAGACACACGGACACAGACAGACAGAGACAGAGGCACAGAGTGAGAGAGACAGAGGGACAGACACGCAGACAGAGGGACAGACACACGGACACAGACAGAGGGACAGAGACAGATAGAGACAGAGAAACAGACAGAGACACAGAGACAGAGGAGAGAGACGCAGAGACAGACAGAGACACAGAGAGACAGACACACAGACAGAGACAGATAGAGAAGCAGAAATAGAGGAGAGAGACACACAGACAGACAGACACACAGACACAGAGGGACAGAGAGACAGACGCATAGACAGACACACAGACACACACAGAGGCATAGACAGATGCATAGATGCACAGACACAGACATAGACAGACACATGAACACAGACAGACACACAGGCAGACACAGACACACAGACAGACACAGGCAGACAGACACAGGCAGACACAGACACACAGACAGACACAGACAGACACAGACACACAGACAGACACAGACACACAGGCAGACACACACACAGGCAGACGCAGACACACACACAGACAGACACACACACAGACACAGACACACAGACAGACACAGACACACAGACAGACACAGGCAGACACACAGATAGGCACAGATGGACACACAGACACAGATAGAGACACAGGGACGCACAGACACACTCAGACACAAAACCACAGAAACACAGGCAGACACACACACTCACTCACCCTCTTTACACACCCACACACTCACACACATCCCCTACTTAAACAGACATCCCTCTCCCATGCACCCCCACACCCACCCTCTCTCCTTACACACCCGTACACCCACACCCTTACTCACGCTCCCTCCTCACATCCACACCCTCTCCTAACACACCCCCTCTCCTAACACCCCCCCTCACACACACACTCACCCACAGCCCCCTTACACATGGTCCCGCTGCCCTTGGCTCCTCTCCTCCAAAACCTGGGGTCCCCTGTGTGTCCCAGCTGGGAGCTCATACCCTGGCTTGCCCCAAACGAAGATTTCATCCAGGATTTTTGGTTCCCGTGCTCCTGCAGGACTGTGTTGCTCACACAGGGCAGCAGAGGAGAGAGCGGCTGTGGGCACATGGAAAATTGCTCCACTTAGTCTAGTTGGGATTCCTCATCCCAACAGTGCTGTACGAAGGGGAAAACCCTGCTGCTGTTAGCCGTGGATTTCTTCACACGACAGCCCGTCGAGTGCAAGAGAAGTGGAAAAAGGCCATGGCACCATTTCCACAGCCCTGAGGAGATGTTTTCTCCTGATGTTCTCCGAAACTGGCTACATTTTCAGCTTTTATTGCTCTGCACTGTACTGCCGAGGCAGTTAACCTTTTCATACTCTTCCAACTTCTATGTTTTTATAAAGCAAACAAACCTAGTGAAACCCCTAATACAAGAAGGAAAACTCCAAGAGGTTTTTAAGTAAAGTTTTATGCTTGTGTAAAACGAAACAGAGCCCATGCCTGGCTGACTGGAGCTGTTGGATTAGGACCAAAGCAGCCTGGGCTTTTTATGACCCCCACAACAATTTCACATGCACAGGTTAATGTGAGCCTTTGCAAAACTCCTGCAAAGCACAAATACCAGGATAAAACCCACTCTCAAGCCTGTTTTAGGGATACGCTGTCCCACAGCCACTCCCCTGGTGGTATCTCTCTTTCATGCTACAGTTAGTTTGGAAGGCAACATCAGATCTTTCTGAAGTGCCTACAATTAATCAATGAGCATTCAACACCTCACTAAGTCCCTTTGCAGAGCTAAAACTAATTTGTCAGTTCAGTCAATACTTGAAATAAAAAAACAAGCAAATGAGGATTCTGGGCATCCCATCTTAAAAGTCATAAAAAATGTTGGAAATTCTGTTGTCATCCCTTTCATCTGTAAAGTCCTACTTTTTACTTGGTACAATTCTCAGTGAAACATCAGAGTAATCTAAATTTAGATGGAAAGGCTTCTCTTTCAAACCACCTACAATTATAGATGATTCCCACCCTGCTTTAATCTTCTCCCCAACTGCATTGGGCCCCTACTGCTAGAGAAACTTTCACTAACCAGTTTTCCAGCCTCTTAGATGACTAGGATGGTCTTTTGACTGAATAGTCACCACCTTGTCCTTCTCCAAACCCTTCCTCAAAGCCACTTGCATGTCAGACATCGGCAAGGTACCAAACCTCCTGGAATACCCTGTTCAGTTTGCGGCTCCTTGGTGGAAGGCAATCGTTGATGTGCAGAGCGTATCCAGCAGAAACCGCTGGTGGCCAAGGAGCTGAGGCTCATACAAAGAAAACAGAGACAACAGGAAGGCAAACTGCAGAACTTTAAGCAGCAGGGTGGAAACCTCGGAGTGAAAGAAATAGCACAGATAGAATGGCTCAGAGTGGAAAATGCATCTTGGGTCGTTGACTTGTGGTCAAGCTCCCAGGCACCCTCAAAAACTGGAGCAGGCACAGGCCATCTGCAGGGATGGAAACTGCAGTAGTCCTCTTGGGGCAAGCCTGGAAGGGTAAATGAGAAGTTGTCCCCAAATTATTGTACTGCTGTTGTACAGGAAGGTGAGAGAGGCGAGACTGTGATCATATCTGCAGGTGGCTTCTGATACTTGTAATACAGGGAAGTCACAGCTCTTTTCATCAGTTTTGTTAACTGATAACGGGAAAGAATGCACGTGGCAAAATGTCTCCCAGGTTGACTCTCTCTCTATGAAAGAAATCCATGTGAAAATGGGTTAATAAAACCTTCAAGATTATTTTGTGGCTAAGTGAGGAGCTTTCACACTCTAGTGTGTAACTCTGAGCACCAAAATGCAGGGTAGAAACTTCCCGCAGACCACTCTGCCACTTCAAGGGTGAGCCTGGTCAAATCACTTCATTGTCCTGTCTGTGTAGTAGCAATAATGACAGTTTCTCCTTGCTGAGATAGTAATCAAAGTGTGAAATCTAATTAGAAAACATGAAACACTACAGCTCTCCTTCTTATGATGCCACCACCCGGCTGTACAAACTTGCAGTTAAGATATTTTAGTTACAACTGTGGAGAAAATGATTAGCTAAGATAGACTGTAACAAGTAATTGTGTTCCTGTTTTCCTTAAGGACTTCAGAGCAATTTTGTGCTCTTTGTAGACAGATCATTTTCTCTACCATCTTGACATGCAGCCGACTGAAGAAGAACATGACATCTTTTCCAGCCACTCAGCACAGCACTCTATCAGAAAACACAAAGGAGAGTTTAATTTTCAGTTGCAGCTGCACAAGTGAAGCCGATCAGCCCCTCGTGCTTTACAGTCGTGTATTGAACGCTGGCCTGGCGTGAGCTAGCATAACCGTTTTGTTAGAAAGCAAAAGGTCTGCTCAAGAAAAATACAGGCATTCACAATGCCCTTACAGTACTTTTGAAAGTGGAAAGTACAATTCCTACAGCCAAAGACAACAGTGAGGGGAAGAAAAGAATGTTCAGTATTCAGCAAAAAGGAAGAATCCGGCTGACTGGAAATGTAAGTTCGTTTCAGAAGGCTTTGTTAAAATATTATTAAGGTACTGGCTTTACCTCCGCAGAAATAAAGCTATTGGAGGCTGAAGTCAAACTTTCGACATGTTTGAAATAAAATAATGTAGGTTTAATTTAGCCACAAAGCCATTCCTGTGGGGAGAGCTGGAAGCAGCCAGGCCTGGTTACCAACAAACATGCTCCCTGTATCCCACCTCCATCCTCGCTGCATTGATTTCATCTTCTCCTTCCACCTCGCAGACCACAAGCCCACAGTGCAAGAAGTGGTCGGTGTGAGCTGGCCAGTGGCTATCAGCTGCCAAGGGAAACAATAATGTTTGCTCAGTGAGGGCACGAGTCTGATTCTCTCTCCTCTGGTTTGCTGTCTGTGTTAGCAGACCTTGTGGGAATGCAATTGTTTCTGAGACTACTGCCCTGCCATCAAAAGTGACTGCAATTCATCCAAAAGGCTCAAAAGCTGTTGAAGGGGCAGCCAGACTGAAAGCCAGTGTGTGCACATAAGCAATATTCATGTGGGAAAACAGGCTGAAAAAATAGTTAACTTGGGGTGTAGGGAGGAGTTGGGGAGAATGTCAATGAAAGCTTTTTGGAAGGGGTGGAATTAACAATGATTCAGGCTTTCTGGTTGTGCTAGCACCTAAAAAAGAGAAAGCAAAACCAGCAAATAAGAGGAGCTACCAACCATCCACTTACGGGACTTGGAAATGGATGGAATGAAGAATTTAAGGCGTTGATAGTAGCACAGGAATATTTTTTGGCTGCAGCTGGGGTAGTCATTGCAAAACATTTTTAGTGATACAATTTGCAGTGGGACCCTTCTACCCATTCTGTGTTGGAACAATTTACCTGGATCACTAATGGCCATCATGAAGTTCATAAGAAGCCGCTGAGAGGAGAGGAAGCATTTGAACCCTGGTGTCTCTAACAACAGCAGGATGCCCAAAATGCTTTGGGTTTCAGTCCCTACTGCTTAGATCTGTGTTTTACTCATAGGCTAGGTCCTCTTGGGTCTATAGCTGAACTGGGGAAAACAACAGACATGTGATGCTCAAGAGGAAAGAGGAGATAAGCAATATGGAAGAAATCATTAAGCAGGCGTGCACACCTCCCTGGAACTGCCAAAAACCAGTGAAGGAAAACTCCTGCTCTCCTGTTCCTTGCAAAATCCTCAGTCACCTGAATGAGAAGACTCTGTAGGAGCTCTTGGTACTAAATGGCCTGGGCTGTGCTTGCGTCAAAAGGTTTTCATATTGTGACCTCCAGGCTACTTCTGGGTCTGTCAAGATCCTGCTGTTCACACGGCTGTTCACCTTCTAAATCGAAACAGAACATGCTAATTGCCTTCCTAATGCTGCTATGCCATGTCAGCAATTGGAGAATCAGCCCCAGAGATGTTATAAAAGGGTGAATCGAAGGACTGTGAAGAAGAGGAAGAGGAAAGGATTCTGTGGCAGAAAGGGAAACATGGGAAATTCTCATAAATGCAAGAGGAGGGAGATGACAAGATGCTCTCCCCAGACCCCTGCCCAGGGAGAAGGGCCTCTCCTATCTTCTCTGCCCCAACACTCTTCACGCAGCTCATTTGCCAAAACTGCAGCATTTCGTATTCACCTGAATTTTTCCTCTCTCATGGGTTTTCTAAGCAGATTTCAGTGCCTGTGAGAAGAGCTCAGTTACTCCATGTCTGGATCACTCACCTTCTCACTTTCACTTTCCTGGAGGGTTTGAGATAAGGATATGACAAGCCCACAAAAGGTTTTTCACCTCTCCATCTGCTTGCAAAGGAAACATAACATCTGAGCCCACATACCCCTTAGGTGTGGGAATCTCCTAACTGTTCAGAACATACCTGAGCTGCACTTGTTCAGGTTTCTTTTTTTTTTCCAGGGACAGCAGAAGAGGAGAAGGGGCTGTGAATCACAGTATCAGCACAGCAGCGAGCAGAGATTGCCATCGCCAAATCAAAGCCGAGGCGGCAGTGACAGCTTGGAAAGCCTGCACTGATTTAAGCTAGTGTAATATTTCTGGTGCCAGTGAGGTTGGTGTATATCTCTGGAGACAGACTAAGCTCCTTCTTGTGCACAACCCCATGAACAGCAAACAATAAAGGCCTCTGTTTACTGCCCTGCAAACAGAGTCACTGGCACAGGTGATAGAATGGATTTAGTTGATCTGGGAAACAGTATGAGTTTAAATGTTTTTGCTATCACATTCAAAAGGCATCTGCAAGTAGAGCCATGAAAGGCAATTCAATAAATTACTGTGTTTTTTAAAGTCCCCAAAGCTAAAGAGAAGATGGATTTAATTCAGAAATGTTTATTTGATTTAGTTGCTGTTTGGTTCACAGGAGACTCCTCACAGGGGCAATAAAAACCAAGGCAGCCTTTTTTTATAGTGCAAGCATTTTACACTGCAATCCTCTCCAGTCTTTTTAAACGTGCCCCTCTCCTGTTTCAAATACTAAGAAATTCCATTCATCATGACTCAGAAATCTCAGCGATGGAAATTATCTATTAAGTCCTGCAATCCCTCTCCTGAGCAGTGCAGAATTGCTCCCCACAGTGCATTCTTATTTTTACTATTTTGTCCATTGAGTTTATAGGGTCACAGTACTGAAGTGTTTTAAATCACAGTTCATGTTTGTGTAAACAAATAGGTGGTTGTTGCATTTCAGTGTGCTCACCCTTATGGATCTGCCAGGGAAAGAAGGGAAGCAGGAGCCAGGATAAACAGGAGGTGCCAATATCGGGCATTAGGGGGTGTTAAACGTGATCAGTGCGGTGCACAGTGGGCTCTCAACCGTTCCCTGGTGGAGAATGGTCATTCTAATGTCAGTCATTAGCAATTTGCTGTTGGTCAGTTGGGAACAGCATGTTTCCAACAAATTGCTTCTATTAGTCACCAGTTGTCATCTAAATAATTAGCCAGGAGAGAGCAAGTGCCGATGTGAAGCAGGAGTTAACAGGATGGCAGAATGTATGGATACATTTTTATAAGTCACATACTTACCATTTTTTGAATGCCAAAAAATAGTGGGATGGGCTCAGATCCCTTATGCTGGGGTCAGGCTAGAGCTGTACTGCCGAAGTCCAGTGGAGCTGTTTGGGAAGCCAAGGTGAATGCACATGAGATCTGTCCCTGGCAGCAGCACAGCAGCACGTTTGCTGGTCTCCAGAATGCAATCACCTCTAGTCTGAAACCTGGCAGCTCTTTCACAGAAAACAGCAAGGATGTGGACCAGTTTTCTTCAGGAAAGGAGGAGGAGAAAGAAGAGGAAGAGCATGGGTGAATCTCACCTTTCAATTCCTGTTGCCAACCCGTTTAACTGAAAGCTCCTACGTGGTGGTGTTAGTTCAGGTACCTGTTGTTTTGACAGCCTTTGATCTCACTGAAAGTAGGTGTTTTGGTGTGACAGAAAACAAAAGGAACAAAAAATTTACTTACCTACTAAAAAGAAAAGTGCCGTTCAGACAAAGAAGGTGACAGTCAGTAGCACGTCAGCATTCAGCCGTGTCATTCTCATCAGGAGTTTCAGTCTTCCCACCACACCATTGGAATACTCTCTGCTTTGGGTCTCTGCTTCACTGCTCTCATGGTCCTACTATGCTTGGCTTGTGAAAGCTGGCCTGAGAGAATGTGGAGGCAAAAGGTTACAAATGTCCTCCTGATAAAACTGTATCCTAGTTGTAAGGAAATATCCAGCTTTGTTGTTGATCAGGTACTTTAGAGGTGGCAGGACAAGGGGCTGGAGAACAGGCCTTATGAGGAGCGGCTGAGAGAGCTGGGGGTGTTTAGCCTGGAGAAGAGGAGGCTGAGGGGAGACCTCACTGCTCTCTACAACTACCTGAGGGGAGGTTGTGGAGAGGAGGGAGCTGGGCTCTTCTCCCAAGTGACAGGGGACAGGACAAGAGGGAATGGCCTCAAGCTCCGCCAGGGGAGGTTTAGGTGAACATTAGGAAAAAAATTTTCACAGAAAAGGTTATTGGGCACTGGAACAGTTGCTCAGGGAGGGGGTTGAGTCACTTTCCCTGGAGGTGTTTAAGTCACAGGTGGACGAGATGCTGAGGGACATGGTTTAGTGATTGATAGGAATGGTTGGACTTGATGATCCTGGGGGTCTCTTCCAACCTGGTTATGCTATGACTCTATGATTCTATGAATCCAAAGCTGCCCATCTCTGAACCAATGTAGAAGGAACTGGACGGTTATTCCCCAAGATCTGGGTAGGAGCCTGAGGAGGATACTGGAAAACTGCAGCTTAATTATTGCTGTTGTGGGAGAAGGCAGTAGTATTGGGACAATGGATGAAGGTCAGAGAGGGGACAGAGGAGCCTGCCTTATGTAAGCCATTTCTCAAAGTTACACAACAGAGAACAGCAATAACCTTAATGCACTTCTATAATGCATTCCTACGGAGATTTAAAATGCTTTGAAAAAGTAAGTAAACATTATATCATAAGATGGCAGAGGGAGAACCTGGAGCAATGAGGAAATAAATGACTTCCTTCTAACTGTAGGGAGTCAGGCATGCGGCAGTGAGCAGGAGTAAGGTCCGCAGAGCCCTCTGAGCCCTTGGTCACAGCCTCTCAAATGCCCAGGTCTGCTGGACAGGAGGAAATCTGGCAGGTGAGGAAGAAATCTTCCCTAAAACAAGAAACAAATCGGAACACGCAAGCACATTTTTCAAGAGGGGAAAGATGTTTGGTGAAAACAGCGGGGATGCATTTTGGGTTGCCAGGATTTTATTACCTTTTTTAGTGTGAGCCAAAGGATCCTATCCAAGTTTCCAGAGTTTATTCCTCACAGAAAAGGAAAAAGGACATCGCAATTGTATGGTAAAAACAACAATAATAAATAGATGTCTTTTGTTTACACACCTGGACAGACTCAGTGTGAGGCAAATAAAAGGTGGGATAGCAAGCTCTAAGAGATGGAGCAAGCCCCAAGACATCTACAGGGCTTGTTAGGCCAAGGCAGAAACACTAGACAGAGTGAGGTACTAGTGAGGAGTGAGGAAAGGCAGCAATTCCAGCAGCGCACACCTGCCTACGACCTTCGTGGTCAGGCTGCTGTTTGTCATCAGCACCAGTCGTCTTCAGGAGTTTTCTGTCCTCTCCAAAACCTCTTCAAACCATGTGTGTGTTTTCCAGCAATAACAAACTCACCACTTTCTCCTTACTATCTCCCTGGTCTGGACTAGTCCCTTTGAGGTTACCATGGGGGGAGCATCCCAACCTCAGGAACAACCACTTAATGCAGAGGGACCTCCGTGCTGTGGAGGGTACGTCCTGTGCCTTCAAGCACATCTGCCCCTTGTAATCTCCCCTGGGTCGGGGAATGGCACAACAGTCACATCTTCAGATCCCTCTCCCTGGCTCGCTCCTCAGACAGGCTTATACATGGGTTTGGAGGGCAGCAAGTCAGAAAAGTGCCAGCCACCTCTGCCACCAGGAAGAATTGGCCGCAATTACATGAAATCCAGTGCTCTTTGGTCAGTTTCAAGCTGATGCTCATCTTTGCTCTGGCTCATCATGGACAGGATCTGGTGTTCTGGGGGAAAGCAAATGCGGCAGCAGCTGAGGCTGGCACCGGGGGGACCAAGCCAGCTTCAGAAAAGCATGTGGCTTTCCAAACATCTTGCAATCCAAAGCAAAACCAGCAGTTCTGACATGCTGTGAGCAATAAACAATGAGCTTTGTCAGCATGTCTGGAGGAAATGATAATTCCCAGAGTGTGAATGATGAAATGTTAACCAGGATGGAAGTTTTGGATAGCATTGTGGTTGGGAAAGCATATGTGCATCGCTGTGGAAGAGCTGACACCAAGGCAAAGAGCCCTCACTAAAGAATTAACATCTTCCAGGTCTCTCAATTTACTCTTCAGTAGTTGTTTCGCCTGTTCCCTGTATAAAGTGTTCCTTATGCCAAAAGGGAGGTTTGCACTCTTACAACAAGCACCTGAATCCTCCCCTCTCCCTGCACAGCTCTCCATCACCTACTGCTCCACTCTTGCTGTGGGTCAGTTTACTGTGCATTATGAGATAGGCTATCCCTCTTCTCCATTCCTTGTTGCAACAGGCAGCTCTGATTGTTCCAGTCTTTTCAGGCTAATGAAATCAGTGGGATTGTTTTTATAGATCATAGTGACCTTGACAGAGACCCATGCTTAAATATTTTAGAAATCTGTGGCATACCTTCAATGCCAAAGGGAGTCAAGTTGGATTTTCCCCTTTGCTTGGAGGACATTGAAACTACCCACTACAAACAGCATGAAATGTTCCAGGTCCCTCCTGCAATGAACAGCATTGACATGTAGATGTTAGCAGAAAAGAGGAATAACTAGAAGCAGAGAAATTGACACAATTATTCATAGTAATAATATTAATTTCCTAACATCATCACTGTAGGGATCCGTTGCAATAAATAACCTTAAGAGTTACCATAGTGTGTGTAACAGAGGACTTGTGTGCAGATGAGATTTGATTACACCAAAAGTTTTTCCCGATGTGAAACATGGAACCTTGAGCTCACGCTCCAGCCACCCCTACTGGGCTCGCTTTAAGAAAAATGGCATTCAGTCCCAGAGATAAAAAAGGCTCAGTATTCTGCTATGGCGAGTGTTCCCCTTAGGCATTTCTGGCATGTTTCCGTTGTAAATTCATTTTATATGTGGTCAGGAAGTACAACATCTTGTTGCATCATGTAAGAAAATACCATATTTCGTCCCTGTTGTTCATTTCCAATCTGCAGAAGCAGCTGGTGGGAGCATGTCAGAAAATTTGTCATTAAATGGAAAAGTTTCAGCCTACAATGCAGCTTCACGCCTGAGTCTCATCTTGAAAGAACAAGGTCAAATCGTATTTTACTTTTCCCTCTTTTTAACTGTGACTTTCTATTGTGCTCCTCTCTTTCAAGCGTGACAATGATTTTCTTTTCTACCAAAACCTGGTTTTGTCAGTGTGACTTCTAGGCAATTTGGGTCTTGATGGAGATAAAAATTAACGCAGCTCCTTTCCAGGAAAAAATGAATACCATAAGTTTCCACTGACGCCTGGCCTACTTCTTAATATGCCCAGGTTTAGAGGCACCCTTAGCAAAAAAAAAAAAAAAATACAAAAAACTACACAAGGAAAAGTAATAAAAGGCCAAACACTCCAGTTTTGACAAGTAGTATTGCAGGGCTTGAGATGATGACAGGTTGCATTTCTGAGCAGTCAGCCCGGTTCCTCTGATTCGAGCCTCACACTTTCAATAGAAGCAGGAATATCTGAGAAAATGCATCTGATATAATTAATGTAAACTTTGTGCCAGGTGGTTAACAGCAGAGAAAATGTCTGGTTTTAATAGACCCATGGCCCCTCTTGATAAAGGACTAAATTCCAGTCTCCATTTAGAAATCTGAGAAAACCAAACATACTCTCCCTGTGAGATCTTTAAGAGATGGATTTCCACCACTCACTCACATTCCCAGATCTTTATTAGGCAGGAGGGAGCACAGCCATAAAGCCAGGTGAAATCTGCAACGGCAATATACATCCAGATAATGAGCAAAAGACCCCTATTTTCAGATCTGCTGGCATGGCTCCACCTCCCTCCCTTCCCTCTCTCCGGTGAAAAGGTCCCCAGGGAAAGCCCCATGGCTCCAGCACGTCAGCGGGGTCAGCATCAGTGCGTGCTCCTACCCAAGGCAGCAAAGAGGAGGCCAACGATCCTGCCAGTGCTGTGGATGGAAGAGCTCCTACCTGCCTTCACAGCTACCCAAAGACCTGGTGACCACACGTACCGATGTTCCACACCAATCCTGGGATGAAGCAGGCCGTGTGGCACAGCGCTGTGAGGCTGGATTGCAGGTGCCACCAACCCACCTCCAGTGATCAACGAGCTGGTGCTTACCAAACTCTTACCTCCTTGCAGAGCCTGTGGGCAGAGGTGGAGGGAGAAGAGCCATTCCAGCCTGCGCTATGGCATGTTCTTAAAGCTCTCCAGGCACACAAAGGGTGGATCTGCTGGAGGGTCGGGAGGCTCTGCAAAGGGATCTGAACAGGCTGGACTGCTGGGCAGAGTCCAACGGCATGAGGTTTAACACGGCCAAATGCCGGGTCCTGTACTTGGGGCACAACAACCCTAAGCAGAGCTACAGACTAGGAGAAGCCTGGCTGGAAAGCTGCCTGGAGGAGAGGGACCTGGGGGTGTTGGTTGACAGCGACTGAACATGAGCCAGCAGTGGCCCAGGTGGCCAAGAAGGCCAATGGCATCCTGGCTTGTATCAGAAACGGTGTGACCAGCAGGTCCAGGGAGGTTATTGTCCCTCTGTACTCGGCACTGGTGAGACCGCTCCTCGAATCCCGTGTTCAGTTCTGGGCCCCTCACCACAAGAAGGATGTTGAGGCTCTGGAGCGAGTCCAGAGAAGAGCAACAAAACTGGTGAAGGGGCTGGAGAACAAATCTTATGAGGAGCAGCTGAGAGAGCTGAGGCTGTTTAGCCTGGAGAAGAGGAGGCTGAGGGGAGACCTCATTGCTCTCTACAACTACCTGAAGGGAGATTGTGGAGAGGAGGGAGCTGGGCTCTTCTCCCAAGTGACAGGGGACAGGACGAGAGGGAATGGCCTCAAGCTCCATCAGGGGAGATTTAGGCTGGACATTAGAAAAAAAATTTCCTAGAAAGGGTCATTGGGCACTGGCAGAGGCTGCCCAGGGAGGTGGTTGATTCACCTTCCCTGGAGGGGTTTAAGGCACAGGTGGATGAGGTGCTAAGGGACGTGGTTTAGTGTTTGATAGGAATGGTTGGACTCGATGATCCGATGGGTCTCTTCCAACCTGGTGATTGTATGATTCTATGATTAGGGATCACCCCTCTGCAGCTGTGTACCTGCTTCCTCCACTGTCATAGAAATACAGCGTCTACATCAGTATGTCCTGAGCGCAAGGGTCCTTGAGGTTTCAGGCTCTCAGGTGGGTGGAAAGGAACAACTGTACTTTCTGAAACTGTTTTATCATTTCTGTCATTTGGGAGATTGCACCATCCCTGTCAAGGGGTGGGAACCTCCCCTCTCCTCTCTCCTGGGTTGCTGTAGCCTGCTCTGCCCAGCACTATAATTTCAAACAGTTGGGAGGCTGCTCCTTCATGCTGAATAGGTTGTGCCCAAGGCAGTATTTACCATAAGGAGGATCTCCATGTGCAAGCCACCATTTGCAGCTGCTTGTAGATGAACTGGGGCTGAAGATGTAAATGTTGATCTTCAGTCTGAAAGGCCTAGATGATTTGACTTATTTAGTCAACTTTAAGAGACTTACAGCTTTTAAACTGCAAAATCTCTTGCTCTTCCCTTCCATTCTGTATGATCTATTTGGAGTTTGCTGAGAAACCCAAGGGCTGGGTATTAATTCCATTGGTTCTAGTCTGGATTCCTCACCACATTTAGCTAAGTTCAAAACTAAGCATTGCTTTTTGAGATGAAGCTATGGAGTTAGAAGTTATTCGGAAGGTGTATGTGGAAAATACTAAACGTGAAGTATTTGAATGTTTTCCAGGTTTTACAGCCTTTTTCCTGCCCATCCCAAGCACAGAAACATATTCGGAAAATCCAGGAGAATCCTTCCAAGACCTTTTAAACCTACCTTCTCTATGGGAAAAGGGAGGAACTTTCTCCTTTCCTAAAAACACCCATTAAAATGATACATAGGCTTGACTCCAGAGCAAGAAGTAGTAGGATGGGAGTCAGGACTGGAGAAGGAGACTACATGGAAAAGACAGAGGGAGTCCAAAGAACAGCCAAGAGGCAACACAAGTTGTCCATGGGCATTTATCCAGGCAGATTTGCTCATCCCTCCCTCCACCACATGTGGCTGGTGATGACGGAAGCTGTGACTGTTCAGTGTGACAGCAGAGTGGTGTAAAGCTTCATTCAGTGTTTGGATAACACATCCAGCCAATCTCCTGGCTGTCCAAACACGCCTCGTGATGGGGGCAGAGGTAAGAAAGTCTGTCTGGGCAGTTTCAGTGAGGAACAGGACTCATCTTTCCCGCTCATATTCAAGCTTTTCTTTCTAGTTCTATTCTTTTCTGTCTTTTTTTCCCCTTTCCCCTTTCTCTCTGGAAGGCACCCATCCAAGTGGCCCTGTAAGCTCCTATGCCACATAGCTGTTCCCTGCAGCAGGCAGGGAGCTTAGCAGCAGTGTCCCTTGTGCTGTAGGGTTTGCACAATGCCCTGGGAGCTCCTGCAACAGACAGGAATAATGCACACAGGAGATATCTCTGGAGTCATTACACATGGCAGGAAGAGCCTGGATTGCAGTGGACCTCTAAGTTTCTTTCATTCATCTCTGCTGAAGTCAACAGTTGAAAGCGATGTTAAGCCCTTGGATTGTACAGAATGTATAAATACCTGTGTTTTGGCTGGCGGTAACAATTCAGTGGTAAGTATGGCTCCCTGGTGAGCAAACAGGATATCGCAGGCTTATTTTAGCTTCCAAATGGGTCAGAGTTGAAGCTTTTTCTGGATTTCCACATTCATTTTCTCTTTATAGGTTAGGTTTTTCCTTGGAGAAGGCATTGTTATAGTTCTCAGATTCATGGTCACAACCCAGTCTCCTCCAGATCTTCTTAAGATATTTAAAACAATTTCTTTGCAAACTGCAATTTGTTTCCACTTTCTAACGAACGCCTTTGCTTTTATATATGAATGTAGTTCAGGCTTGTATCCCATATACATAGATGCAGTCTCCTGGTATCAATATGTATGCCTTCAAGACTACGTTAGAGTAATTAACATTTATAGGTGCTACTGGCCTCTCCTGTGGTATCCCTGTTTCTGTACCTTGTCTGAAGTAACAAATTTCTACCCCTTGTTTCAGCTGTGCTGTTTTCAATGTCAATATGGCCTTCATTGGAGATGATAACAGAATGTCTGTAATATCTTACAAGAGCAATTTTGCACTTTTAAAATGGTGCAATTCTTGCATTTCTAAAAATTTCAACAGCCATTTACGAATGCTGAGAGTTCAAACTGACAGCTGCATGAAGAATGTGGAAAATACTGAAGCGAGATTAAGAGTCACATCATTTTTGTGAGTGTGAGCGGCAGCGGGATGAAACAAACTCTGGGCTTGGCACTGGACTCACAGGCAGAGTGTAACGTGTGTTTCCAGTGTATTTTGGCCCTTGTGCTCAAGGTACAAGGAATATATACACACACACTGATGCTTCCCACTTTTCTTCACCTGTATGTTCATTTGAATGGTATCTGGTTTTTATGTACACAGTCTTAAACCCAGCTCTGAACATACACACACAATAGATGCATAATTGTGCTTATATCACGCTGGATGCCATGCTGAAGGCTTTCAGTCAAAGTTCTCTAAATATTTTAAAGTCATTTAAGAACCAAATAACCCATGGATGCAGTCATGAGCTGCTGGGATACCTCATCCCCTGTTCACTGATTTCGCGGTCCATGTATATGCCAAGCTGTATCCTCACCAGATCAAAATGAACCCTCTCATCACTATTGCAAACTGGGTATTTTTCCTGGTTTCCTGGTGAGGCAAGATGTTTCCCCAAGTCCTTGCAACTGGAGCGTTACCAGCCTGAGCCAAGTGCTCATCATCAGAGCAGGTGACTTCTCCAATGGCTCATTTTGTCACATGCTGCTCCTTTTGTTTTTCTTATCCTGCTCATTATCCTGAAGGAAAAACACCTGAGGCACCTGCAGCTCCCAGACGGGTTGTTCAGAATCTCCCAGGATTTAGGTCAGTTTTGTCAGGGGTGACAGAAGTGCAGAGATCGCTGGCTGGGTGAATCCCAAGGTTGGACTGAGGGATTTCTGTTAGACACTTTGATGAGCCAAGCGCAAAGCTACCCACATCCCAGGTCTGCTCTGAACACCACGGAAAAGAAAACAAAGTTTTGAATTAGAAAAAGAGATCCTATCAAGATTAATCTTTCATAAGCCGTGGTCCATCTGGATGTCTCCTTCCTCGGTATTAATTACGAAGACTTGCCCTATAATCCATAAACAAAATATGATTGAGATGCAAGCTTGCTGCAGTTGTATTTAATATTTTGCTTGCTAACAGGGCATCTAATCCACTGTAAGCAGGAATTCATCAAGCCTCAGGGGCTACCTAAAGCACACAATCCCTGTAAATGAGCAGTAATCTCTGCCAGCGAATCTGCAATCCCATGAACTAATCAGTGATGCTAAAAGCTCATTTGCTTTGGGAGCTCCTCGTGGTGGAGAGTTTGACACCCTATCCAGCTCCCAGTAGAGCAGTGAACACAGCCCTGCAATGAGTGCAGGCCAGAAGATGGATTCCTGGAATTTTTAGTTTTGCAGGAAAGAGCACTTCTTATTCCTAGCCATGCCAAAAATTATGAGCTGCACCAATACTGATCTCAAGCAGCGAGGTCAATAATAACGTCCACAAAAATAACGTCTGCTCTTTTACATAACGCCTCCCTCCCCGCTGCTGGTGGGATAAACCATGGGACACAAGGGTGACATTCTGCAGATGCTGGGCGCGTGGGCCGTTCTGGCAGTGGCAGCGGAGGAGGCGGCAGCAGCGTCAGGGAGAGGCGCGGGCGGCTGAAATTCATTACTTGGAGAGGTCGTAGGGGTCAGCGACAGTGGCGTTGAATGGATTTTTCCAGCTCTTTCAGGCTGAGATTTGCACTCTGTAATCTGAATGCTTTTATCTATTTCTGAAAATAGACAGGAATTTTTTCCACAGCCTGCTCCAATCTGGCCAGGGAGATGCAAGGACGGATTACAGGGATAAATTCAGGTTTTGTTAAGCAAGCGTTGCTTTTCCAAACCAAACAGAGAGAGCATTCTGGCAGCATGAACACATGTACAATAATTCTCTGTGAGATGGACACAATTCCTTGTGCAAGAGATGAAAGTGGGAGGTGCCTTACACATCTCTGGGGCCTTTCACTCCAGTTCTGTCACTGTTTGACTCTCCAGGCTGGCTGTGTGAGCCAGCGACGGTGCTCCAGAGCTGCAGGGGACGAGCTAGGGTTCTTTCCGCTGCTGAATGAACAAGCACTGGTTCTCTCAGTGATTATTTTCTTTCACTCACACTTTGCTGCCATTGAGCTTCCTGCCTTGCTTAGTCATGTCCTCTCCTGGCAGAGGGTTCTCTGAAAAGAGAGCGATTCTAGAAATCAGCTTGGGCAGAAGCTGTTAGGTGGGTGTTTTCCAGCGCTTTCAGGGACAAGGAATTGTTTAGAAGCCAGCTGTATTTACTAAGTTTTTTCTATCTGGAGCAGAAAATACAGTGCTGGGTCCTGGTTTTGGTGTCACCAAAGTGTTTTGAGCTCGAAACAAAAGGGTTTGCTTGCATATGCATTATGCCAATGTCTTGGGGTAAAATACCATGGGACAGCAGGATCTACAGTTCCACAGGATTAGCTGTGCTCACAAGGATTTATCATGTTCCTGGCATCCCTCTATCCCACAGCCCTGTCTCCTGGCAGCTCAGCCACACACCTCTGAGCTGTACGGCTGCTTTCCTGCTCTGCTCCTTCCAAGCATTGTCCAGGAACAGCCACAATTCCCTCTTACCTGTGTATTAGCATCCTCGCTTTACATACAGATCAGTTATTGCAAAGATATAGAGATATAACTGCTTCAGTTGGAAGGAACTGGGCACTGAGGTGTAGTCCTGCTCTCAGCCTGCAGGCTGGGCACATGTCAGTGACATTGGGCAAGTGTTTGTGCAGAGGCAAGTGCTGGGCCAGCAGACCAGGAGCCTCGCTTGCCATCCTGCCAGGAGGTGGCTCTGCCTTGCCGTGCCCAGGTGGCAACAGAGCTGCAAATAAATGCTCAAGAGCAATAAGTCCAGAGGAAAGTGAAGGAAAAAAAAAGGGAATTTGATTCATAAAGCCTTGGCGGGGGGAGGGATGAATCCACATGGAAAGCAGCGTACATGACCAGGGCCACAGCAGGACAAACAAGAGTTGGGAAAACATGCCATACTCTGAGCTGCTGAAGCATCCTGGCAGCTTTGAAAGATGTTGATGGGGAGTGACTGTCCCCTGGGAGTCTCCTCAGCTGAAGATTTAGAGGGGAGGAAAGGTCCCATAGGAGGCAGCCAGATCCACTGAGCTCCAACTGTTTGACAGGTTTAGCTCAGCCCTTCTCAATGCAACACAACAGATCCATTAAATCAAAAATCACCAGGTGTGTGAGTGCAAAAACCCATTGGCACCCACTCGTGCCCTTAGCGTTTACCAGCAGTCTCTCACACCCCTCCTCGCTGTGCATCCTGCATTTTACCTCAGCACAGCATTATTCCAAGCCTACAGCAAGAACTGGGGGTGTAGGGGGGGAAATGACTTCAGATGCAGCCATTCGCTGGCACCAAAAAAGAGACATCCACCATTTCCCCTCAGCCAGTCAATTCTGACAGTAAAATTAGTAGAATCCATAATTCGGAAATTAAGCTTCTATAATTTACCCAACCAGTCAGTCTGGAGCTTTAAACATCACCCTCACTCCAGACAACGGAAGAGACTCAAAACAAACCCTAAAGAAGCGTTCAAAGGAATTTGCTCGTGGGGCAGGATGAATGTGCAGATGGCAGCCCCATGCCGAGGACTCAAGACAGCGCTGGGGCTCAGCTGACTCTCCACTCCAGCTCCTAATGCTCCCTCCAGGAGTTCCCTAGGCACCAGCCTTCCCACCCCAGTGGCAGATGGACCGTCAACAGCTCTTCTGCCCCTCTCCCTGCCTTCCCCAGCTAAAAAATCATAGCAGACTTCTGCTTAACCTTGCCTATTTTGGGATCTCTAGCCACCCTCCTGATAATCACTGTTATAAATGTTTACACTGATATGAGACTGGCCCATATTGTACAGAGATAATCACGGTACAATTTGATATTCATGAGGTGCTGATGATCTCTAAATATAGAAACAGAGTAATTATTGCTGGCATTACAGGCTGGGTTTCGAAAAGCAGATAAATGGAGAAATGGATATGCTACTATTTGCAGCTTCACCAGCACCAACAGGAGAGCTGTCTCCCTTGATTAGGCAAAGCCCAGACTGTGAAAGGCAGAGCTCACGGCAGAGGGGCAAAGGGTTGTGCTACTGCTCTGATGGGAGCTGTGGGAAGAGAATCGGAAAACGCACCTAGTGCCAAGCCCACCCCAATGCGTGTGGCTGTGCAGGATGGTGATGGAGCAGGCTGACTGTGCCAGAAAAACTTATTGTGACTGGAAAAAACATTGCACACCTTTTTACCAAAACCCCTTAAGAAAAGATGAAGCCTTTGGCTGCTGCAGCCAGTGCACGTTTGCAGCTGGAGCGGGCTGCCTGGGTGCAGTGAGACACCAAGCATTTGCATCCACAGACAGGGAGTGAGCTTCAGCCTCTCTCCAGCTGCACAAGTGACAGAGTCACTTCAGGCTTGTGCACTGGCCCATGGGATAATCATCCCTGCACACCAGCCACTGAATGGGCACGTTTCATCATTCCTCTTGATAAACTTCCTTTGATTCATTTTATGAACGTTCACCTGTTACTGAAGTAAAAAAATAAGAGGTACTCAGGGCTGCGATGAACAGGCTGCTTGTTGACCAAGTCCTTGAGTGCAGGTTGAGGCCACAAGAACTTTCTGGCACCATTTCTCTGTTGAATGCTGTGTGTGTTAGGGTATGTGTGCCTGTGACCACGTCCTTCTCCCAGTCTCTAATGGGTGCTGGTTTGATCCCTAATCATAGAATCATAGAATAACCAGGTTGGAAGAGGAGCCACTGGATCATTGAGTCCAACCATTCCTATCAATCACTAAACCATGTCCCTTAGCACCTCGTCCACCTGTGCCTTAAACCCCTCCAGGGAAGGTGAATCAACCACCTCCCTGGTCAGCCTGTTCCAGTGCCCAATGACCCTTTCTGTGAAATATTTTTTTCTAATGTCCAGCCTAAACCTCCCCTGGCAGAGCTTGAGGCCATTCCCTCTTGTCCAGTCCCCTGTCACTTGGGAGAAGAGGCCAGCTCCCTTCTCTCCACAACCTCCCTTCAGGCAGTTGTAGAGAGCAATGAGGTCTCCCCTCAGCCTCCTCTTCTCCAGGCTGAACAAACCCAGCTCTCTCAGCTGCTCCTCATAAGGCCTGTTCTCCAGTCCCTTCACCAGCTTTGTTGCTCTTCTCTGGACTCGCTCCAGAGCCTCAACATCCTTCTTGTGGTGAGGGGCCCAGAACTGAACACAGGATTCAAGGTTTGGTCTCACCAGTGCCGAGTACAGGGGGAGAAGAACCTCCCTGGACCTGCTGGTCACACCGTTTCTGATCCAAGTCAGGATGCCATTGGCCTTCTTGGCCACCTGGGCCACTGCTGGCTCATGTTCAGTCGCTGTCAACCAACACCCCCAGGTCCTTCTCCTCCAGCCACTGCTGGCTCATGTCCCTCTCCTCCAGGCAGCTTTCCAGCCAGGCTTCTCCTAGTCTGTAGCTGCACAGGGTTGTTGTGCCCCAAGTGCAGGACCCGGCATTTGGCCTTGTTAAACCTCATGCCGTTGGTCTCAGCCCAGCAGTCCAGCCTGTTCAGATCCCTTTGCAGAGCCTCCCGACCCTCCAGCAGATCAACACTTCCACCCAGCTTAGTGTTGCCTGCAAACTTGCTAAGGGAGCACTCGAAGACGTGTATGTGACTGGAAGATGCCTATCTGTCTGGAAGTGTGGGGTTTGTAGCTCCCACGTGGCAGTGGTACCCACAGAGCTAAACACTGCTCTGGCTGGAGCCACACAGGATCTCACGCTGCTTTGTGCAGATATTCCCTCCCATCCTATGAGGATCCTCACCCTTGCCCGGTGCTTGCAGAGGAGACAAAGCCATGTTTGATTCAACTGTGACCTTCACCATCATTGTGCTGAACAAAGCTCTCACCAGTTTCTGTCACTGTAGAAAAAAACCACGTGGACTGCAGCCAGGCTGTTGTCCCGGAGAGATCAAAAGAAGCGGAGCCTTCAACCAGAACAGGGCAGGAGCTGTGGGTTCAGCTGGGTTTGGTTGTTGATGTGACTTCTGACAATGATTTCCTGAAGTGAGAGGAGGAAGGGATGAATGTTACCCATCACTTTCAGACTTCAAGATGAAAGTTAGCTGGAAAGAGGATGTTTTCCATGAGCAGCAACTCCTGAATCAGGGGACCCTGCAGTCTTGAGAGTCAGGCAGCAACCTGACTCTACATTTCTTCAGAGTTTAGGAAACTAGCGCTTGCATGTGAACTTCACATGGATCGCGCCAGTACATGAAAAGCTAAAATTATTCATGTGCTCTGCTGCTGTTCTTCTGCCCTTCCTGTATCTTCTCCATGCATGCTGAAAGGGAAGAGGAGGGGAGAAGAAAAGACAGAAGGAGAGAAAAACCTGAAAGATTTGCATGCAAGAAAAAAATGGAGGTAACCCTCTGTAGGGTGTTAACATACAGTGTTAACACATTTCTGCAGGTACACAAACACTGACTAAACCCATGAAATAAAGAATAGTTAGCAGAAGGGGGTTATTCCATGTTGTTGGAGCAGAGGCAGTCACAGTTCCCCAGACTTTTACAGCCTTTTTTTCAGACAGCACCTTGATACTTTTACATAAATTTTACAGCTTTGGGGGAAACAAGGCACTGAGAAGTTACATCACTTGGCCAAGGACCCGCTGCAAGGCACTGGTGGGATTTCCATGGGAGCTCAGCCTTGTTATCAGTCAACAGCACCCTCAGATCAGAAGGGTCTTGGTTAAGCTGCACAGTCAAGGGGTTTCAAACTAGTTGTCCCCACAAGCTTGGGTAAACTCTCCTGTCTGTGCTTGGCTGTGTAAGTGTGGTGGAGAGACATGAGCAGCTGTGATCGAGCCGGAGTCACTGCCTCGAGGTCACAGGGACTTGGCAAATGGACCCCAACGTCTCAGACAAGCTCCAGGCTTGTCTGCACCCAGTCAGCGCCCACACTGAATGATACACTGGGCGTTTCACTTAAGTAACTTGACAGGGGATGTTTTAGTTGTTCAACATGTGTTTCAGTTGGATAGAAGCCACTCGGCCTGTGGGGTATCTGTGCTGTGGCGAAGGAAGATCAGAACGGTATTTTTTTAATTAAAAAAAAAAAAAAAAGACATTTCTCTCATAGCTTGTGCCCTGCCTGGGGAGGAGCTCTCTGCCCTGGGGAGTTTTCAGGATGCTGAGCTATGACAGCAGCTCTTGCTTCCCTACTTGCTGCTCTTAAGCCATGTATGGCTCGCCTGGGCAGATGATGATGGAGCCAGAGCACCATCCTCTCCAATGTAACCCAAACCTCCTTGTGGTCTGCTAGAGTTTTAACCTCAAACTCAGATGATGCTTCAGAGTAGGAGGACAGAGTTGTTCACCCTGCTGCTTGCAGGTCCCCAAGGGGCTTGGAAGAGCTCCTGGAAACCCAGCTCAGGATCTAAAAGAAGTGGATGTGCTGGTAGGAGGTTTGGATTCACCATGAGAGGAGTACTGCTTTTAAAGCCGTAGACTCTACAAATCAAACTGTTTAAAAAATGCAGCTCTGAGGTCTGTGCTGTAAGTGTTGTGAAGTAAAGACAAATCACCAGTCTCTAGAGACAATACTAAATTTTGTATAAGGAAAAAAATGCGACATTCATTCATAACTTCAGCTTTTTCCAGTTCCCATTTGGTCACAGTTCAAGGTTCTGCTTCCCAATTATGGGTCTTCACTGTTGGGGTTTTTCACCCTCACAAAATATGAATTTTACACTGATGAGGTCAATGGTTGGAATTTTCTATTTGAGAAGCTTTTCTTATCAGTCGCAGATGGCTGTAGGCAGAGCAACTATGTAAGTCTGAAGGTCACCAGCACCCCATGGTGACAGCCAGAGCTTCTCACCCAAACCAGTTCCCTGCACCTCAGACCCGGTCCACCTCTGCATCAGTCCAGTTGTGTGAAACCAAAGGATAAAATGGAAGTGAAACAGGAATGGCACAGGAACTACTCTGGCAGAGTTTTATTTGGTGCATGTTCTCTGCCATGGTTGCTCTTGTTTGTTACAGCTGTGGTGAAGAGGTTGGGACTTGTGGAGCTTGGAATGTGATTCTGTGATTCTGTGAATAACTCATCATTTTTAAACAGCTCCTTTGAAGCATGAGGTGTCAAGGTGCACACTGGAGAGCTAAGAGAACAGGGCAAGAAAAATATGGGAACTCCAAATCTTCCCTTCCCACCCAACTTGCCCCATGTGCATTACAGAGAAGTGTGTTAACACCTCTCTTCTCACTCAACCACAGCTCAGTTTGCTGTTTGGGACAAAGAGGGTGGGAAGTGGAAATAATCATTGTTTTTAGCTCAGATGAACATGTCCAAACCAAACCTTCACAGCTATCTTTCCTCATAACTTTTTCCACATCCACTACCTGCAACTCTTCTTTTGGAATGAGCGGTGGAAACAGTCCTTGTGGGTCATGAGAAAGGATCAGACCTCTAAACATGTTGCTATTCCTGTTTTTCAGCTCTCAGTGCTCACAAAACCAGATGATTAAACAGAGCAGGTAGCAGTCAACTGATTCAGCTCTCCCTGCAGGTGCAGGGAACTCTCTGCAGAGGACAAAACTGCTGGAGCAGACATTTTCGCTATTGCAAAGCCGCTTGTTATCCTTTACAGCAATGCAGATGCTGCAAAAAGGCACCACCTTACCAGAACTTCTTTTCCTGCATTTTTTACAGACTCATTACTAGATATCTTGTTCGCATCACCCTCCCTGTAAGAAACTTAGGAGCAACTTAGTGCCTCTCCTACTTTAACCAGAGAGTTTGGGATTTGTTTTTCTCATGTAATTATATAGGAGATAAGAGAACAGGTTTTGACTTTGATCTGGGTTTCCTGTCATGAATAATAAAATAAATAATAAACATCCATAACACATAGACACACCCCTTATCTGGTTCAGACAACTTTGAATTTATGAGAACTTACCCCTCAGAGGAACAGAACTGAAAATAAGAATGAAGTTTGTGTCTTTCCTCCCACAGCCCACTGAGCTCTGAGCTCTACTGGATGCAGACACCAAAGTTAATTTGTTGCTCAAATCAACTAAAGGTGTACTGTTAATCACCCCTTGCAATGAGCTGACTAGTATTTCACTTTTCCTCGAGCATTTAGAGCCACCGTGGCAGTGTTATTTTCAAAACGCACAGGTATTTTCTGGAAAATCACATGAAACTTATGACACACTGATCGGAAGCTATGGGAAGTTTTAACCTTCTGCTTAGTTTCCATTCCCTGTTCATGCTCCAAGGAGAGACCTGCGTGGTGTGGAGTGAAACATGCACCCGGTCTGGATGGAGAAGGGGAAATACAGCAGCGAATTATTACAGAAGGGACACTTTTCTGTCCAGCAGGGAGAGTCAAACAGGCAGAGCCAAGAAAGTTTCAAAGTAAAACAATATTCAACTTAAGAAGTGCATAAGATCTCCTGAAGTGAAACTCCACAAGAGACTTAGTCACTGGGTCTAGGCCAGGAGAGGGCTCAGCAGAGGGTACACTGCTGCCAGGCAGCAGCAGAAACCCAGGACAAGCACTCTGGCCATAGCCCTCAATGACATGGGGAAACACCAGCCCCCAGAGACAGAGCCTGAAGGAGGGACTGCGGCTTTCCAAGCAGAAGTGGTACAATCCATCGTGCCTCTGTGATGACGCCTCCACTTCTGCCCCCATCTCTGCTACCCCACTGAGGAACAAACCACCCCTGGCACCTTTGAGCGTTGGTCCCCAGTGCAGCAGCTTTACGGTTACCAGACCGACTGGTCCAGACAAGGAGACCCTGCTCAGACCCCCATGCATTGGCGGTTCAATATAGCCAATTCTTTGCACTACATGAGGAGAAAATCAAGCTCTGCCAGCCCTGGGAGATAAATGATCAGGGTCAGTCTGCAGTCTGTAGGCAGCCCAGCAGATACCACAGATGGGTTAGGCACCTCCAGCAGCCCTGGGAACAGCCAGGAGAACAGAAAGCTGCTTGAAAACTAGCAGCAGCAGCATTGCTCACGTATGTGTGCATGTTGGAATCATCCTGCTATAAAGGGAGACTAGAACCAGCCAGTTATTTTCCCTTTTCTCTTTTTTTTGCCATGACGTGATGCAAAGAGCAACTTTATACAGATGGTCAACAACAGAGCTGTGTAACAAAAGAGAAAAGTGGTTGGCCCAAAACATCTGATGGGGATCCATTACAATTAACGAAGGGACAGAAATAAAAGTGACCCCCAGAGCACTGGTATGGAGAGCTGGGAGCCAATTCCCCAGTGTGTCTTATGGACCATATCAAAAGCCTACCTGAAAATCTTCCTCTGGAGTCAGCCAAATTATTCAGGGACCTCAGCCAACTCAAGTGTCTTCTGCTTTATGAGCCTTGAGGACCCTGAGGCATGTGGGCTGCTCCTATTCGCTGCAGTGGATTCAGACTGGCTCTCCTATCTATATTTATCACCATCCCCTCAGGAAGTGCTTTGGCAGGATTTTGTAATGCAAACCCTGCCCAGAGCACTCTTCGGCATGCAGCGAGCAGCCTTAAAATAGCACAGTGACATAGTGCAGTAATTACTCATATTAACACTCTTCATTGTGCTGTGTGACGCTTTGTCCCAGTCGACTGGCTCATCCTCACTCCCCATCCCATGGTGGGATGGCAGGGAAGAGCGGCCCTTCCCCAAAAGGCAAAGTTGAGTGCCAGGCCTGGAACTAAGCTTCTGAAATCCACGCAGATGCACCTGCAGTCTCATCCATCACAGAGAACCAGCATCAATGCCCCAATTTGCTCCCAGATCCAAAGTTCCCAGATCCAAAGTTCCCAGATGTTCAGACAGGATATTTTGACTCCTCTCTAAGCCATCCATGTTGTTCAAGGAGAATGTTACCAACAGCAAGCATAGAAATTCAACCAGAGGACAACTTTGAGCCCACACTGTAGCAACAGGCTGCTCACTTGCCAGTTCTGTACTGGCTTCCATCCTACCCCACAGGTTTTTAGACCCTTTGGACTAAATCTTCCTGCACTGTGCTAACAGTACATCTCATTCTACCTTAAATAGTAAGAACAAAAGTAGTTTTCGGTGAGAAGAGAGATAGGGAAGTGGGTACAACTCTGCTTGAAGTTGCTAGAACCCTCAAAGTTTCAGTACTTGGGAGCAAAAGTTTTAGTCTGTTCAAAAGGAAGAAAATGCTTGAATTTCTTGAATTGTGCACCTTGAGCACCTGCAATGCACTTTTTCTGCTGGCAAAATTAAATTTAGAAGAACTACCTGCCACTCCTGCCTATTTACCTGAAGTTACTGGATGTCAAGAACTCAATCTAAACCCCATTCAATTCAGCACAGAGAGTCCTGAAGACCTCAGTGGGCTTCAATTGAAACCTCAGGTCCGTTAGGGTTGCTCAGGTTTCTCCACAGGCATGGTCCATACGTTTCAAGAAGAAACAGTCCTGTAATTAGAGAGGCCAGGATCTCTGAACAGATATTGATGTGACTATTCATTACGGCTTCACAAGGAGAGATGATACTGCACCCCTTCAGTATGCTCCAATACAGAAAAAGGGCAGTTATGGCATAAAGTTTTCTTTCAGTCTGTATTTCCAGGGAGTGCACAGTCACTCTGGGGGGAAATCAGCACCTGATTATACACATCGCTTCATTTGCTAGTACATGATGTGATCATTTCAGAAAAACCCTCTGCGTAAGGTATTTGCGTATGCCAGCCCTTCACACTCCCCTAGTGCTGTCCAAGGAGCTCCAAGCCCTTCCTGAAGCTTCACCGGACCCATGGCAGGAAGGTGTGACCACCCTAACATCCCTCCTCTGCCCCCTTTCCTTAGACTTAATGAATTCAAAGATGTGGAGAGTAATCACAAACTGTGACTGAAGGAACAGCAGTAAACTGAACCAACACCTATGGCTATTTTTTTTTTCATTAAGGAAACTCATTCAGGATACACGAGCGAGTGGATGTGCTCATAACGGCTTCTGTGACTATGATGCCATGGAAAAATGCTATTCCAAGAAAGCATCTGGCTGAGTACAACAGAATCCCATTCAGCAATTGTACACTTTTGTCAGACTGCAGAACATCTTCCAGAATACACCAAAGAATTCTTTTCAAAGCTGCCTTTCTCTGGCGTGTCATCAAATCTGCCCTGAAAGCACAGCTCAGCAGTCAACTCGGTATCTGGGTTTGTAATGGGGTAGGTATCTGCTACATGATTGTCACCAGCAAACAATGTATGAGATATATGGATATTTTTTTCTGTGCACCAACCCTTATTAAAGCTTTCTCAATTAATTCTGTGGTCTCTGGGACCCTCTGCCAAGGTCACCACTCATAGCTGAAAGGGCAGCTTAGTGAGTAATGAACACCAGCTTCTCTGGAGACTCTCTTGCAAGGCGCAGTCAAACACAATATTCTGTTAATTGCTCAGACATACTTGATGCATTAACAAGAGAAGCCTTAAATACATATATTTAACCAAATTCAACTGAGGGAGGCAAAGCTTCACTATCAGCACCATACGAGGATTCTGTGGCCAACTTCTCTGTCAAAGCCTGAACTGATTAGTAACATGGGGGAAATGTTTTATTTGGAATAAAGCCTTTGCTTCAGAGAACTGTCTCAAATGCAGTGCTGGATGATTACTCCTGTTCTAGCATAAATTCTTGCCTGTGATGAGGTCAATAATAGGCTTTTGACCTAATTATTGCTCTAGTCTAACTGTTTGCTGAAAATGCACTCCTAAACATCTGACTTTGAACAAGAGCAAGTTGGTTAGTCACTAAGACTTCTCCTTTAATGTGCAACTCTCTAGGGCACAGCCTGCGTTGCCGCATTCAAAAGAGTCTAAGTAAGCACCATCAGGAGCAAGCAAGTTTTCACCAAATCAAAGAAACCCACTCATAGAGTATCCCATTCACTCATAACATTGGGTTACTCAAAGCTGTGGAAACGCTGCAACTTAAAATCAGTCAACTTGGCAGTTATCAGGTATGGCTCTCAGCCCTCTTTCACTGTGTCCTCTGGCTGAACAGAACGTGGTAGCACAGCTGACCATCCTGTCACAGAGCTAAGCCACAAGTGAGCTGCCCTCCCAAAGCCTTCCTCAGCTTGGCTTGTGATCCAGAGGAACCAATAACCTCTGCTGAAGTGCACGCGGAGCGGGAGGTATTGCTGACAGCTCCAGGCATTAGCAGAGCTCAGCAGCAACCCAGGAGGGGTCAGGGGAACATATCTTGTCCTCTTAAATGCCAGATTACACGGGGGAGTCTAAGCAACCTTGAGACTTCTGCTGCTGCTATCAATCCTCTTCAAGGCACTCCGTTTACTCATAGAACAAGAGCTTCTGAGGACAACATATTTTTGGTATGCAAGTATCTCAAGTGAGACAACAGACCTCCTTTCCTACACCAAGTAGAGAAGACCAGGTGTCTTTCAACATCTTAGAATGTTGCCTCTTATGAAGGATGCAGAGGGGCAACCTCTAGTCTCCAGGAGGAAAACCAGAGGTTGCAAAGATGGAGAATGAACAGAGCCAACAGAGACTTGCATGTTTTCCTCTTTTTTACTTTTTTCCCTTTAAGACACCAGTGCACAAGTGCTTTAGACTCCTGGGATGTTCAGAAAGTAATATCAATGGGTACTACAGCTTTGAAAGTGGATCGAATCAAAGTCCTGGAGAAGAATAAAAGAAATCGCTAGGTCTCCTCTTCTTTATGCTTTATTGGTCTTTCTGTAGGTTAAGTTAACAGGTTTTTCTAGGTATGCCACAATCCATATTACATTATTTTTCCACTGCTAGTTTCAAATTGTACTGCTTCTCCCTCCAAGCTCATAAAGTTCTTTTTAAATGCTCATAAAATTTCACCTGTGTACATTTATGGCTCTCAGGATATGAACTGAACTCAATAGATTGCACTATATTTACCACTGTTGAACTCCACGCTGTATTTCACTGCACTACCTTTTCAGCAAGAGTAAGTCACTTCCTCCTCCTTTCTTCTTGCTGAATTCTTCTAGTCTGGCCGCTGAATCCAGAAGGCTAATCAAATTTTTACCTTGTTTGTTGGAAGCTGGTCAATATAATTCTGGCTTAAAATGTAAATAATCCCATCTACACTGACTGACAGCTTAGTTTCCACCTCATCCATACCACGTACTCACAGAATCACAGTATGATTTGGGTTGAAAAGGAACTTTAAAGGTCCCATCCAGTCCAACCCCCTGCAGGAGGAGGGACATCTTCAACTCTATCAAATTGCTCAGAGACCCATCCAGCCTGACCGGGAATATTTTCAGGGATGGGGCATCTCCCACCTCTCTGGGCAGCTTGTTCCTAGTTCACTCAAAGCGCTTCCTTCCAGAAGGAAAATTGAGCATGGATGATGGGACTGTTACCCCACATTTCCTGTGATGCAGGCAATGCAGGGGTAGAAGGCTCCAGTTTTGGTCCCTTCTCCTGGAAAGGTTCCTCAGTGCTCTTCTCAGACCTTCCACATTAGCCTCATATGAATATTTGCACAGGATAACCCCAAGCGTAATACAAATGTCGTTAGCGTTCCATTATGAAAGCACCAGCCTCTCTGATTACACCACCACCACCCCACACACACAGCCACACAAATTTCATGCCTTTTGGGAAGGAAACAGGAAAAAAACCCAAAACATAAAGCAGAAACCCAAAGAAAGATAGTAGCAATGCACCAAGGCCATAACTTTCAGCCCAGGGAACACCTAAACTACACGCTGTGCAGCATGAGTGCAACCAGGCTGCTCCATCATTCCCACTGAGGGGTGGCTGTCCTCAAGAACAAACACAGCCAATGACAGCATTTAAATGTCAAACCAAGCACCAAAAAGCACCCAGATCCACAGCAGCACATTGCAGTCTTCAGCTCTGAAGACCCCAAGAGGCTTCCCTGGTCTGGTAAACCCAGGTCTGGTCTCTCTTGGTCTTGTCAAGGTCCAACAAGGAGCCCTTAGCCAGAAGATGACCAACAGCAACTCTGCCTCTAATTCCAGCAGAAGTCAACATCTGTAAAGTAACATGGTACCCAGGCAGAAACCCAAACTAGAGGCAAAGTTTGTCCAAACACATTTGAATTGCCAAGATTTCTTTTCCCGTTTTAGACAAGACTTTGAAAAACAATTTTGATCTCTAACCTTGTGTTTCCTTCATGGCTGGAACACAAAGTGAATCAACATTTCAGGACTTCCAAAATATTTTTTTATTTGCTTTTGGTGTTTGCTTATAATAATGACTGGATTTTGTCAGAAGGCATGGAAGAGCTGGGTTATTTTTTGCTGCTTGGAGAAGGAATAAATTAGCAAGGGGTACAACAGGAACTGGCTTCAGCCTTTCCAACTTTTTGGTTCATTCTCTTCCTTGGTTTCCTAGTAAATTGTTGCACTGGGCTGGAACAACCCCGTATTGCTTGATTCCTTACAGCTTTATGACTTTGAAGGAAGTGTTAGCCTCGTACCTTGGCAGTGGTCACCTCGGCGCAGCCCAGACAGCCACAGAAGGATCACAATCCCTCTCCCAAGTGTATCTTGTAGGACACACAGTAGTGGCAGCGGCCAGACAATGGCATCCTGAAGGATGAATGGAGACCACCAGGCACTGTTCCTGAGAGGAGGACACCAAGGCCTGTTTGCCTTATCTGGCTTGAGTTACATGTGTTACACAGAACACAGTCTGACAGTCACCCCAATGTGGCAGTTTCTTCTTTTTCTTCTTCTAAGAGACAAAAAAATTATGTGCTTGTCCTGTCCAGAGAGATCTGAAACAAGAACTAGGCTGAAGTCAAGTTCTCAGATACAAACAACCCTGAAGCCTGGGCCATCGTAGAAACCTCTCTATAACGGCCAAACTGAAGTCCTAGATTCCAAGTAGAAATTTGGGTATATTACATCCAGATACAAGTCTTAATTTAGCAGGTTTTGGCTGTGGGAAACTACTGATGCAGGACATCAGACCTCAAAACTCACTAGTTTTCTTCAGTATCATATACACTGAGACACCTCAATATGAAGGCTCTCACCCAGGACATTTTAAAGTGAGAAGAAATAGAGTCAGATGCAAAAATGTCATCTTGCTTGTCTTTATCCAGCAGACACTGTGCGAAAAGTAGCACACTGCTCCTATTAACAGTCTCACACTTATCATCATGCCTCCTGGAGGCAGGTGGTTCTCTGCTCTCTCTTCTGCTCAGTTTATATAGTTATCTTAAAGGTCCTGTCATTTTCTTTAGGGAAGAAATTGACCTTGATAAGTGGACCAACAGCTCTTTCATAAGAGTTCGCATCGGCATTTGTACCCAGGAGAACCAGGTCAACCATGCTCATCAGGTCTCGGTAAGGTGTAACCACTAGCACCGTGGGCGCAGGAGGAAAACATTACCTACTGCTCTCCAGTCTTCCCTTGAGGACCAAGGGACTGGAGGTGCTGTCTGTACTGCAATGCTGAGATGACAGGAGTCAGGCTGGTCCAAGCTGCAGGCTTGTACAGTCAAAGAGCAGCCAGTCCACATCTGACTGCTCTTTATAGCCTCCCCACTGGAGGTTATCACTGCCTCAGATCTGCTCTCTGAGCTGCTCAGGGGAACGCTGCCTAAGCCATTCCTCTCAAAAGACATCCCGCTCGCAAAGCCCCAAGAATCTGCAGTTCAAATTGCTTGGGATCCTTTGCAGACAGTCATACCGTGCGCGCAGCTAAAGGCATCGAAATCTTTAGGATAGGTCAGTGATGGGCAACAAGATGCAGGAATTTCTTCAGCAAGCAGAGGTGCAGCTGGAAATGTGTGCGTGCACAGGCCTCAGCTCTGTTCTCCAAGTCCTCCTTTTACAGACAACATCCTGCTTTAAGCCAACACCGGTGTCCTGAGTCACTGCTACGACAGCATCACATGCAGACTGCACTCGGCTGCATCATCTGCTGGAGATGTGGCCATCTCGAGCAGGGTGGGCAGCATCATCTTACCTTAGCAAGACTGTGAAATTAACCCCTACATTTCTATCAAAACAACTCCCAGAGCTGGATGCGTTTTCCTTGAAGAACAATAGGTCCCATATCACATCTCTGTGCCACCAAAAGGCAGCAAGGCTTTACCTACAGGTCCTTGCTGACAGTTACATGTGTGTTCTTTCATTATGCTAAGCCAGCTGGACAGGAACCAAGCTAACTGTGGTGACGTGGCTTTCAGTCTGAGTTGGCTCAAGTCAACTCAGCTCAGGGCGCAGGCAACGCAAATGCATCCGCCTGCAGGAGAGCATGGAGGCAGAGAGAACAAGAGGCAAACAGAGCACAGTGGTCTTGGTCTCTTAGAAAGCCTCTAACAATCCTTGGAATGAGAGATACTGTGAAAAGTTAGGCTTTCTTCACTCTGTCCTCCCTGACGGCACAAACTGCCCTTCTTTACTGCCAGCTGTTTTCAAGCTGGAGGCAGGTGAACAAATAAGTACGTGGTATCTTTGCTTTGATAAGCAATGTTGCTTACACAAAAAATAAATTATAAATTGTTTGTCGCTCAATTTTTGAATCAGCTCAAATTTAAAGAAGTCTCCTTTCTGTGGAAATTTCTCTGACATATTTAGGTTAACAAATCCATTTGATAGATGATCTATCACTCACATTCCTATTTCCTAATCACTTCCTTGTCCCACAGCCACCCTGGCTGAAGATGGATGAGAGCTGCATTTAATAGCTGCTCCTGCCAGCAATGGGCACGGCACTGAGCTTTGCGGTGGCTGGTGCTGGGGCTCTGTGTGCTCTCTCCATGGGGCAGCTGTAGCTTCAAACCCAGCTGGAAATAGAACTCACTCCTGGGTCCTGAACAGTGGACATCTTCACCCTAGTGACAACCTCGGACTTTCAGAGTGGTGGAGGATAGTCTGCAGCAAGGCTTTGGAAGTTACAGCAGTTTTAGGGCAGCACCTCCTATGAGGCACATCTCCATGGATTGGGTGGAGGGCAGCCTGAGGCAAGGAGGAGAGCACACAGGACATCCTCTGATGCTCTGCCTTGGTTGAGGAGAGTGGGTGGTCACAGAGCCTCTGCAGGGAGAGCTCTAGAAGGCCATGACCCAGCTGGCATCCACCAGTAGCTCCATAAGCAGCCAGAGCTGTACCCGGTAAATACTCGCGGCTGCTGTAATGGATAATCCCTGCGAAGCCAGGGTGCCTGGAGACTTCTGCAGGCACTCCTCCTACTCCATCACCTTTCTCACAGGGTGCTAGGGCAACACAGCTTTCTGCCTGCCCTGCCTGAGGCCCTGGGCATGATTTCACACACGGTTCCTATCTCAGCACGCCACTGTTATCATAGAATCATGGAATGGTTTGGGTCAGAAGGGACCTCAAAGCCCAACTGGTTCCAACCCCCCTGCCATGGGGCACAGATACCTCCCACTGGATCTGGTTGCTCAAAGCCTCATCCACTTGGTCTTGCACTCTGTTATCAAAGGGAAGATGCTGGTATCATGGACAGAAATCTGGATTTTGTGGGAACTGAGCTCTGCTTTTTTCGAGGCTATCCTGTAGTGGAAAACACGAGTGAGAAAGTGCAGACGGGTGCCACGCTGCTTCTTCAGAGAACTGTCAGCTCTAAGCCAAGTTCTGGTCACACAAATAGAATCCTAGAATAGTTAGGGTTGGAAGGGACCTTAAAGATCATCTAGTTCTAAATACACAGGAAAAAGTTCAAACCCAGACCAAGCTGTTCCTCTGACCGTGAGCCAATGGATACCAGCATTTCCCAGGACAAAATGAGTGTGATCTGCTCCAGCTGAGGGGAACTTCTCCTCCACAAGCGTTTCTCTAGAGGCCTGTGTGCATAAACACTCTCAAGCAGCAGCATAAGAGACAGAGCTGCTGAAGACCCATCTGAATCCTGCACTCGTCTGGTCCTTACAGCATGTTTTTTCTTGCAGTGCTCGTTACATCAGAGGCAGAGGCTTCTCATTTTGAGCAACTCATCGTTTAACATACCTAACAGATGTTTTCTGGCATCAGAAAGTGGGATGCCCAGTCCCATAAGCAATGCTGGTGACTGTACTTCATGACTCCGACTTGATTGCTTTTGTTACACTTCTTCTTACATCCTTACTGCACAGTCCCAGGCAGGGAAGCGGGATACGTGCCCAGGAGTGCACTCTGAGAAAGGGGAGGCAGCTCCCTTGGAGACAGGGCTGTCTCTGCAGCACATTTGTTTAGCTTTCCCGTAAAGAGGCTGGCAGGATAGAGGAGGGACCTTTCTTCAGCCTTACTGACAAATGGGCCTGCCCGAAAGGAAATTCAGCACACCCAAACTCATAAAATCTGAGAATTCGCACGTAAAACTCAAACTCCCATCTGGGTTATATTTTTTCCTGAATGATTTCTATCTCTTCACTCAACTGAACTGAGATCACCAGCCCCAAAAGTCACAGTTTCCAGCCCGCGACTGGGAGCCAGCTCTGGGGAGGAGGGCACCTCTCTGCACAAGAGGCAGCGCAGGGCTCAGCACAAGCAAGGGTGGAGGCAGAGACTTCTGCAAAACATGGCCATGCTTCTTCAGTTCCTCTCCTGTACCCAAACCCTTGGTCTGTGTGCCCTTTTCCATTTCAGTTTTCCTACACCACTTCCTTTCCTCAGATGAACCCAGTTGCTACTCGTGGCCATCTCAGTAGAAGCCCGTGTGCGTAAGTTGCTCTGAGCCAGGGTGAAGGTACCTTTGCAGAGCTGGTGACTCCAGTTATCTGGGTTTGGGCACCCATGTGGAGGTTTCAACAGGGCCTGAGGTGGCCTGGGCCACTTTAAACCAAGCCATGCAACGTATTCAGAGCTGAGATTGCTAAAAAACCCCTCAATCTCCTGGAAAAATCTCAAGCATCCTCTGAAAACTGACCATGTCACACACATCCCTCAGGTGAGAACAAATTTGAAAGCAAAGATGCACCCAGCAGCTTTTTGCAAGCAACTGTTGATTTTTTAAGGCCACTCAGCACAAGGAACAACATTAACCTCCTACACCTTGGCAGAAAAAGTATTTATGGAAGTGCCTGAATTGTTATCCTTGTTCAGTTCCCATCTCCGTCTCCCTGCAATTAAACAGGGAAGTTTTACCCATCAGCCCAAAGGGTCTGTGTGACAGCGTGACAAACTGCAGAACCGCGATGAGCTAAAAGAGCCATCGCTGAGGAGCTGTAGATGGGCCTCCATGCTCCTTGGCTGAAACAGCATTTAGAGCACTTCCAGTGAACTCCATCTCCTTGAGAAACTTGGATAGACTGGAGTCCTCCAACAAGAACCGGGTGTACCACACCTAACAGGCAGCGCATTGCTAGCCGAAAACTGAGCAAAACAGGAAAAACTCCTGAAAAAGAGAAGTACAGGCACTCTGGGTCATACAGCTCTGCACCAGAAGTACAGCATACCCACTCCTGGAATTTTTCCTATAACGCTATTACTGGTAATTCCTAGGTTATCACTATCTTTGCTACCGAAATGCAAATGCAGCAATGACGGTTTTGTTTATTTTAGTTCTCTCGTTACCAGCCTCTCTCTGTCAGCCAGGAACTGCGGCTGCAGCCTGGGAAGGGGGTCCTGCAGGTGGCTGGTGGGAACAAAGGGCTGCCTCGCTGCTGCCCACTTCTCCAAGGTCATCCCGCGTGCCAGTGGAGTGTCACCACCATCCTGCTGCTCACACTTTGAGAGCTGTTGCCATGGCACCAGGGGACAAATTGCTCCTTGACTCTGCTCTGCAAATCTCTCCCAGCAGAGCTGGACCTGGACCTGCAACCTTGGCTATTTTTAGCCATGTGGTGCATAATGCAGAAGTTGATGAGCATCTGCACATCTTCATTAGTCAGCCGTTTCCAGGTAAAAGGAGCAGGGAGCCAGAGACAGGAGAGAGGTTGGGATCAAATGCAGAGCACTTGCCATACCTTTTAGTGGAGAACTCTGTCTCACTTTCACCTCAAATCTAACATAATGGAGCTTGATAGAAAGGGACTTTTTGTCCACTGCCATCTGGAGGGGCGCAGTGCCACCAGCCGCCTCCTCCCAGGCACCATGTCTGGGTGGCGTCTTCTCCCTTGCCTCCTGCCATCCCATGACACGGTCCCCAAGCCCACCTTGCACTTGTAGCAATGGGTGGACCAGGGCAGGACATCCTGAGAGCTGGCTCAGGTTCTCGGATGAGACAATGAGAGGTGTTCCCAGACAACCCTGGAGCTTGCAGTGTGCTCAGCGCACATCCCACTGATCCCACCAGTGACCGGGTGACAGCACTAACTCCAAAGCTGCAGGGAGGGTGATAGTGCTCCAGATTCCATTGAAAAGGGGGAGATGTCCCTGCTCACGGCAGGGGGATTGGAACTAGATGATCTTTAAGTTTCCTCCTAATTCAAACTATTCTATGATTCTATGTGCTTGGGTTTTCTTTAGCATTATTGAGGGCAAAAGGCAAACCTACGAAATCCTGCACACTCCTGTCCAAACGCAAGAGGGGACACAGGGAACCACCCAGGCAGCCTGCATCCTAAATTCACTGGTGTAAACCAAGCTCAAGAGCAGCTTCTTCAGCTGCAGAGCCAGGGCTGGCAAACCCTGTGTGGTGTAACCCAACAGGAATCCATTGACCAAACTCTAGCTCCAGGCTGAGTTAACTGGTATACTCAGAGCTGAGAGGGTCTTTGAGTTATTGCACAGACTTCTCTACCCATCCCCACAAAAAATGACGACAGTGGCTTTATCTCCCCAGCTGGCAAAGCCACTGTCAGAGAAAACATCAAGTTCAGAGTTGCTGAGGCAGCCTAATTCCCTCCGGTGCCTCCCAGCCATCACCCAGCCAAAGAGCACAGTGGCACTGGGGTGTCCCTGAGATGATGTGCTGATCCTGTGCATCCTGTTCCTGCTCTGCTGACAGCAAGAGAAGCAAAGCAGTGGCTGGTCACAGTGCTTGCAGAATTAAACACTGCTGGCTGGGTTCTTGTGTGAGGTCCAAGACACAAGCAGGTTTTAGCAGAGCCTCTCACACGCAAGGGGCTGCAGCATTGCTGGTGCACAAGGGTGCAATGCTGCTGAAATTCAAGCAGGGTGGATTTACACCACCTGCAGATCTGGTTATTGAGAAGCAGTACACCCTCGCTCCATATTTTTCTTATTTCCTATGTCAGGGGAGTAAATCAAGGCCACGTGAGGCTCCTCACTCAATCACTCGCTGTGATTTAGGAAATATAATCACATGAGCTTGCATTTGTACACATGAGGAGCAGTGTTCTCTCTGAATGGAGCCAGCAGGTCTAAGATGATACCAGAAAACCCCGCTACCAAACCTGAAATGAACCAGCATGGATCAACCTGCTGCTAAAATGAGCTTCTCTCCAAGCAGAGATTTGTATCCTGCTGCCCACAAATTCATGCCCACCTACAATTCACTTTGGTCTGGTTTGGGTTTTTGGTTTAGCGAGTGTTGTGCTTCCTCCCCATGCCCAGATAGACCATTCTAAAGGTGACAGATTTAAAGTGTCAATCAGTGTGACGGCTGCATTAGGAGGTGGGAAGAAAGGGGTAGTTCAGCTTGGGCCAATCAGGAATACCCCCATCAGCACAGAAAATTGGAGCCAAAGAGCCAGACTGGGGTTAGTTAACGTAATTTCACATTAATATCTCAGAGGTTGCTAGCAGCACTGATGGAGGTGCAGGACCACCTCCAAATCTGTAGGACTTCTCAGCTGAAGCAGCTCCCAGGGTCATGCCACATGGTAAACCAGCATTGCAATGCATCATTTCCACAGTCCCTCTGACCCACGGCTGAATCAGTGACCTGGAGAGGAGAAGCATCATGGCCTGAGCACCCCAACACGCCCTGCATGCAGTATCCCAGCCCTGGGCTCAAAAGGGACATCCTCTGCCAACTTTCTCAGCCCTCCTGCTCAGAAATGGAGCTGGACAGGAGAGCCTGTTGGCAAAGGAGGATCTGGGAGTCAACCTCAGGCAGCTGAAAAAAAAAAAAAAAATCAGACTGCAGCCTTCACCATCACATGCTGTAATTATTTGTTTATCTTCCTGCTTCCTCTATAAAACAACTCATCCCAGCTGGGTCATCAGGAAAGGAACAATAGCCATATATTTTTAGGATCTGTCTGTGAATCACGGGTGACCAGTTTTTCCATTTTGTCACCCATACCATTTTATTTTAGCAGGAGACTCGGCAAGGCTGTGCAAGCCATGAGTGTGCAGGAAAGGCGTAATTCTGGCAGGCAGGGATCTCCCCAGGCACCAGACAGCCCCATCCCTGCGTGGTGGCATCATCCTTATGGTACCACCAAGAAGTGAAACGCCACAGGGACCTCAAGTGGATTACAGACATAGAAGTGGCCAAAGAGTTTGATTGTGTGGATGTTCTAACCATGATAAAGAAGTTTGGGGTTTTTCTTTTTTTTTTTTTAAACAAAGGACCCTCCCCTTCTCTTCTGGCACCAGACAGGTTTTAACCAGGTGTTTGTTTCCTCTCCCTGTCACAGCATCCATGAGCACACAACACAGGGACCCAGCTCATGAGAGGAGTGCGCTTGGCATCCCAAGAAAGCTGCCTGCTCATCAAGACCTGCAGGTTAACAATGCAAATCCGCAGCTTAAATATAGCGTGTGACAGAAAGCCCCAGTCCAAATACAGCAATACGGTCCCTCAGGGGACTGTCAGAGGCAGGAACAGCTCAGCCGCAATACACAAGCACATGATCAAAGGTATAGTGTGAGGAAACAGCATATTTTTTGGTCCCTACAGCTTGCATGCACCACCAGGTAACCTCAGCACTACCACGGGGTCTCCAGCAAGGCAGAAAGAAAGCAAAGATGTCACAAAAGCTAACCCTCCCACTTCTCCTCCATGACCTCAGCCAGTGGCAACATCAGGGAAGAAATTAGAGGTGGGTTTCAAAATCCCTTAAGAACACAAGTTCTGCTGACTACAAAAATTTATTAATTAGTGGGAATAATTTATCCTTAACAAAGGGAGAAAAAATATTGCTAAGTCACAGTTCCCCCCTCCCCAACTCTTCCCCTGTCTCCTCTGAAGCTGTAGCTCCCAGCATACTGCAGAATTAGCCCACAAAGCTCCTTTTTGGCAGTCATTTCTTTCCTCGTGTTCCTAGATGAGGCAGTGTAGGTGCAGAGAGGTGAAGAGATTTGTTTCGGCTTGCATGGAAAATCACAGGAAATTCTACCTCTTGTCCTTAATCGCCGCTCTATCAGAGATCACCCAGGCTTCTGACATGGTTTTCTTGTTAGCCTGGGGGACTCTCCTCCCTGTGGTTTTCCCAAGTCTATCTCACCTCCTGCTGTGGTCTCTAATAAAGGTGGTTTATCTTTTCCATGCTTGGGGCAGGTCTTGGGTGCTCGTCTTGCCCCAGCCCTCGCCTACTTTGCCCAGCACTGATTCATGTGAAACAAGGGCACATCCCATATTTCACATGAATCACTCCCTTCTCAGCTTTTGTTCCCAACGATAATGTGTTTGCAAAGAAGCTTCATTCTGTTAGCCCACAAAAAGCTCCATTACTCAAGCCTTTCCCAGATCATCCAACATGTTTCTCTAAGGAAGTTTTTTCCACAGTGCTGCCTTACAATAAATCCCTTTTCCTCTCTGAAATACAGGGGTGGGAGGATGTGGGGAAAATGAGTCTACCAGCAAATGGACTCAGGCTGCCGTTTCCAAACGGTGTACACTCAGCAATTAAAATTTCTGAGGACATACGTGGATAAAAGAGCAGATAAAGCCTATAAAAGCAAGTTCCTTTCTTCGTATACACATACTGGTGCAGTGCATGTACAAATACCCATCTGTCTGGCTCTGTATGTGTACGCACCTACACACACACAGCTCTGTCAGCCTCCCTGCTGCTCCCGAGCTCACCTATTCCCGTATTACTGTCATCTCCCAGAGTTTCCATCACAGCTCCAGGACTGGGGAAAACAAGGAGACTCATATTAGCTTGCACCTCCGCGAAGGGGTTCACCCCGTGGCAATGCTACAGGGAGGCAGGGGGAAGGGGCAGCCACCGTCTGCAGCTTTAACAGAGCCAAACACATACCCAAGCCCCGAAACACACTCAGAAATATTTATTCTTTTTAAGTTTTCCATTCTGGATCTCGGCCAGGAAGTCAATTTCTTGTTTTGGAAAAACTCAGCGAATTTCAGCAAGCGTAGGGGAAGTATTGCACTTTCCCCCTTTCCAAAGCACAAGTTGTGAAAGAGCCGCTCTTGCACATTTTTAAACCGATTTTGAGTTTAAAAAAAATAAAAAAGACAACACAAGACATAGGGTTGTGTCAGAAGGAGGTCCCTTAATGCCCCTTTAGGGGCAACATCCTTGCACAGCCTTAAAAAAGCTGTTGTGGAGAGAGGCAAGTGCCACTGCTACAGCTTTCAGGGCAGCTCTCCCCACTGTCAGCTCCTGGGAGCAGTTGCCTGCACAGCCCTGTGTCAGAGCAGAGGTTGTGAGCGCACAGAACAGCTCCCGGTAGCCGGTCAGGGCAGACCAGCAGCTCCAAGCTCCCAGTAGAACCAGTAGCAAAAGGTTAAATGAGCCCTTGATGTGTTGGTGATGCAGGTGGGACAGCAAGGGAGGTTTAGGCTGGACATTAGGAAAAAACTTTTCACGGAAAGGGTCATTGGGCACTGGCAGAGGCTGCCCAGGTAGGTGGTTGAATCACCTTCCCTGGAGGTGTTTAAGGGACAGGTGGACGAGGCGCTGAAGGACATGGTTTAGTGATTGATGGGAATGGTTGGACTAGATGAACCTGTGGGTCTTCTCCAACCTGGTGATTCTATGATTCTATCCAGTCCCTAGTGACTGTTCTGGGTACTGAGGTCTGGCCTTTGAAAAGGGCACTGAAAAGGTGGGAACAGCCCAGAAGCTGAGAAGGAAGGAAGGACCCCAAAGTGTGCAGGCAAAGCCAAGAGGTGGTTTGGTTGCAGCTTTCACAGAGACATGGATGGGGCTCTCCAGTCCAGCACAGAAACATGGAAGATGAAACACAGGAAAAAGAGTCATACTAGGCTAAAGTGAAAAGGATCAATCTGGTGTTCCTTGATGGCTTTAACATGCCCCAAAGGAGCCCTGGTTTTAGGTGGGTGGTGGAAACCTGTAGCATTGGTGCTCTAGCCCCCTTAGGCACTGAGGGGGCTTATGAGGAGCGAAGCCTGGTCCTTGCCAGCAGCACAGAAGTGGAAGGTGCTCAGAGGCTGCTGAACCAGGACACATAAAAACCTCTCATTAAATACAGCACAGACTTTGGGGTGGATGAAGGCAAAAGGGAAAAGAAGTAGTACATTAATTTAACACAATAACACCCCCTCCCTCAAATGGAAATTGACACTGCAAGAGGAAGAGCAGACACCAGATTTCATAGAATCACCAGACTGGAAAAGACCCACCAGATCATCGAGTCCAACCATTCCTATCAAACACCAAACCATGCCCCTCAGCACCTCATCCACCTGCCCTTTAAACGCCTCCAGGGAAGGTGAATCAACCACCTCCCTGGGCAGCCTCTGCCAGTGCCCAATGACCCTTTCTATGAAAAGCACTTCTAAACACTTGCTGTCTAGTGTATACACGCTGCCATTCCTAGTCCTTAGCGTCTTTAAGGAGGGAAGTCTCTGCCACTCACAGGTAGCAGAGAGCCTATCCCCATCGAGGAGAAAGCCTTCTGCTGGGCACCATGCTCCCTTTGACCTTCTGCACATGGAAAGGGTTCACAAACCAAGCTCAAGTTCCTGAATTCCTGCAGGAATGCCATCCACTGAGCTTTTCAAATATACCCCCCCTCCCTTCCACAACACATGTTCTCACAGCCCACAGACCCACGCCTCCTCCAAGTGAGCCGTTCCCTCTCCTAGCAGGGCAGTCAACCAACAGACACCCTGCGACCCCTCCTGGGATGAGGATTTTGCCAGCAGCTGAAGCAAAGCCCTCATCTCCCCCCACCTCTCCCTTTCATAGGATGCTCCTGCACCAAGAGCATCTCACTGCTAAGCCTTCCGATCCACCAGCATGGAGAAGAGCTGAGCACGAGATGTCCCCTCCAGAGCCAGCCCAACTCCTTCTAAGGGAACACTTGCCTTAGGAAACCTTGCTCCATGTTTTTGTTTGAGACTTGCTGGTGCCTTTTTTATACCTTTTTTTTTCCCCTCCCCCTCTCCAGACATTTGTTTTTATGAGCTTCTTGTTGAGATCATAAAATACTGGGCTGGAGGACTATGAATTCACAAGGAGGTATTCTTTGAAGGGAGCTTTTCTTCTTACAATTAAGTTAATGAAAAGAAAAGAGAAGAGAAAGGGAAAGGGAAAATAACTCCCCATCCCTCCCTCTCTTGCAAACACCCTCTTGTTTTGCAGCACAACAGCTAAACAGGGATCTGGGCATCACCTTGCCTCTCGGATCTAATTAGAGCAGGTTATGCAGCCTGAGAACCACAAGCAGAGGTGAGCTGTAGCCAGCCCTGGCGTCGGGGCTTGGGCCTGAGGACAACAATTTGGCTTGGAGTTTCCCAGGGAGAAGAGTTAGTTGCTGGTTTGTGCTGGGTCAACCATAACCATCCTACCACACTCATGTCAGGAGGCACAGGGCAGACAGCTAGAGCTGAGGAGGCCTCACTTCACCTTTTCATCAGAAAAGGTCTAAAACCACTTCACTGGGAGGTTGTTTGGGATGCTGAAATGCCCAGCACTTTAATCCCCATGCATGGTATAACACCCTGTGACCCCAACAACGCTCACTTGATTTAATCTCATGCTACAGCTACTGCATGGTCATCATAGGACCTTTCAGGAGCTTCATTGGTGCTGCAGGTGGGGAAACTGAGGCACAAAGCAACACCACAACTTACCTAGCGGCTGGCTGGGCTGGGCTGCTCCCCTCACTGCTCCAGACTCACTGATATTTGGGCAGCTCAGGGCTGCTGCCTTACTCCCTGGTAGGTTTGGTTCTATTAAATCATGCCCTGCCTGTGGTGCAGGGAGAGCTGGAGGTGCACAGCTGGCCCTCAGGATTAAGGAACACTACTGCGATTGGGGCACTAGCAGTGAAACTGTGCAGCCTTTATTCAAGCAGACCTTCAGCTGAGAGGCATTCCTAACGCAGCCCTAATTGGCTTATTGGAGATTAACGAAGCCAGCTGCTGGGTCAGCTGAGTCAGCAAGGGAGTGCAGGGGCTCTCCTCTCTTCTTCAAACAGGGAGCGAGTTCCATCTTCCTGAGGCCTTGCAAACTTCGGCTCCAAATTAACTCCAAACCCACCCACGACGCAGGAGTCATGGCTGATGGATTCTGAAGCTGCCACTGTAAAACACGTTGTTGCTGCTGTCAGATCTGGCTCCTCCACTCCAGCAGGAAAGTGGGACGTAAGGGGTGTCTGGCTTTGCTTCCCTGCCCTTGGACATCTTCCCCATCGAAAAGACTCCTCCCTGCCCATGGATCAAAGAAGGGCCTTCCAAAAGGCAGGGCTGAGGGCAAGACCTCTGCAAGGCAGATCTCCTGGTCCCCCATTATCTCTGCTGCTTTTAAAAGCAACAATTGTGTGCTAGGAGGAGGAGGTCACATGAAGGATGCCTGAAATTCTTTCCAAACCACAGCCATTTCTGACCCATCACAAATTTCCCTGCTTACTCTGGCCTATGAACTCTGGAAAATGCAATTAAAGGAGAAAAAGCAGAGGCTGAAACCTCTGATTCAGGCAGGCTCTCTGACATTCATTAATGAGGCCAGCCCTGTACGATGCTGATTCAATAGGAGCAAATACTTCCAGCCCTAGTTCATCAAAAGTTCATCAATTCTCCCTTCCGACAGAAACCCACCCGAAATATGTCCTGTCTTCCCAGAAGTTAATGGAGCAGCTTATTTAATGATTTCATGTGGCTGAAATTGCCATTTGCTGGACAGTTGTCAGTCTTTATACTTTTATATATGCACCTATATATATTTATATATAGTATAACTATATATAAACATAGTTTTATATATATACTTATATGTATAGTACAATTTCCATCCTGTAGCATTTTCTTTCTATAGGAGGACACACAGTGCACAGCCCAGAGCCTGGCTGCCCAGCAAGGGGTGACAGGCAGTGGCAGCTCCCGTGCTGGCAGGTGACAGCCTTTCAGGGAAGGGGCAGGACAAGCCACTGGTGTCACCAGAGCCAAGCTAGAAAATGCTGGGCACACCGTCCTTCTCTCCTCTGCTCACATGTCAGCAAGCAGACTTCGATACCACATCACTGATTCACTGTTTGCCCCCCACCAGATACACACCTAGACTCAAAGACATCTTTGAACCAGTTGTTTTTAATCATGGAGCTCATTTGCTGCAGTGGCAGCTGAGGTCAGAGGAGACGAAGGGAGATGAACAGCTTCAGCATGTTTGGAGGTGGTCCTGGGCTAATGATGGGTCTGGGCAAGAGGAGACCGAGGAGAATCATAGAATCACCAGGTTGGAAAAGACCCTCTGGATCATCGAGTCCAACCATCCCTATCAAATTAAACCATGCCCCTCAGCACCTTGTCCACCTGTGGAGGATGAGCGGCTTCCGCATGCTCAGAGATGGCCCTAAAACAGCAGCTAAAATATTGCAAAACCAAACTAAGCCTTTGGATTGAGACAGACGGGCGAGTAGTTCCCCTGTTCCCCTTCCAGGGCATTAGCCTCCTACCCCAGTAAACCTGCCTCCTACCTACTGGGTTCCTGTGATGTTCCAGGCCTCTCGTCCAGCAGGTCATGCTGGACAAAGCTCACCCCTCAGTACTCAGGTAACATTATCACCCTCTGTTTCACAGAATCATGGAATCACCAGGTTGGAAAAGACTCCCAGGATCATCGAGTCCAACCATTCCTATCAATCACTAACCCATGTCCCTCAGCACATCATCCACCCATCCCTTAAACCCCTCCAGGGAAGGCGACTCAACCCCCTCCCTGGGCAGCCTCTGCCAGTGCCCAATGACCCTTTCTGTGAAAAATCTTTCCTAATGTTCAGACTAAATCTCCCCTGGCAGACCTTGAGGCCATTCCCTCTCATCCTGTCCCCTGTCACTTGGGAGAAGAGCCCAGCTCCCTCCTCTCCACAACCTCCTTTCAGGTAGTTGTAGGGAGCAATGAGGTCTCCCCTCAGCCTCCTCTTCTCCAGGCTAAATGTATCCTTCCTGGTGAGAGGCATTTTACTGCTTCCAGTCAGGCATAACCAAGATGAGAAAGCACAGTATGACTGGGATGAGACCCTGCATCTAATGCTGATACTTGGTTTCCACAACAGAGAAATGCCAAAGCCTAACAGTTATGGCTGACAGCAATATCGATTCCTTCAAGATTTGGTCCTGCAAAGCTGAAATGTTGTGGGAAGAATTTATTTTTAAGTTTTTCACCATACCAAAATTATAGAGCTTTCAAAAACCACCCCTCTCAAAAAAAAAAAAAAAACCCAGCTGAACATTTCCATAGTTCTTTATATTTCAAAGGACAGAATTAGAGAAAACTGTTACAGATTTGAAATATAGATCCTCCCTCTGCTTGGAGCCCACTGGCTGGTTTCTACTCCAAGCTCTCAAAGTGGTTTTTAAAGGGTACTGAGCAACACACTCCATTTTACAGACCGGGAAACCAAACCATATTCTGGAAAAATATCTGAAAGCCAGTCAAGCAAAGTCAGCAGCAGTATTGGAAAAACTGTCCACATCTGTAGAGAAGTTCAGGTTTGCCATCCAGGGACTAAACAAGCAAAACAGACCTCAAAGTGGGCACCAGGGAATGCAGAAAGTGCAGATGAGATGCCAATTAGGCAGATACTACATTGTACCCACCACAATGCGCAGTTGAAGCAATTAATTCCCTCCACAGACAGAAAAAAAAAGAAATTCTGTGGCTTTGTTGGCAGATTCCTCCCCGTGACCTGCAAGCGAGAAAAGATAGCAGTAAGGACTTTCCCTGCCTGGCATGGTTGTCTGAGTAGCAGGAGGTGCTGGTGCTGGAGGAGGCTGGATGGGCTAAAACACTGCGCCAAGGGTAAGGCTGAGGTTGGGGGAAATTTGGATCTTAATTTGTCTGGGATGTTGGGGAAAATTTGGATCTTAATTTGCCTGGGATGTTGGGGAAAGTGCTGTGGTCAGATGCCAGTTGCAACTCTTCAGCTGTAAGACATTCTTTTCACTCATAACCCAGTGTATCGGATATTGGCTGTCAGGATGGGGAATGATAAAAACAGGGAGAGAAATTTCCTGTGGTTATTGGGGCCAGACATCCACCTGCAAGCAGGAGCCTCAGACTCACGTTGTGGCTTCCCCACCACACAGCACAGTTCAAGCGTCTTCAAAAAGGATCCCTTGCACTGCAAGGAAAACTAATGTGTATTTAGTAGTGATTTGTAACAATTCAGTGGTGGGTTTGTGGGCAGGGGTGGCAGAAAGGAAGGCTACAAGCTCCCTGTTGTCATCTCCAGGGGTTGAGGTTTAATTATTCGGGTCCACTGCAAGAGCAGTGACTTTCTAGAAACCCTTCACTCTTCAGACATTCAGCATCGGTCGTCTGTCCAGCCCTACAATGTGGATGCCTTAGGGAAGCCCAGTCCCAGGACTAGCCAACATCTGCTGCTGCAGGTGCACCAGAGCTTCATGGGGCAGCAGCACCACAGGGAAACATCACCTGACACACACACATATGCTACGAGGGGCAGGGCATGTAGTCAGTGTCTAGCCGAGACTGTGAAACACAAAGGAATAGCCCTAAAAATTCTAAAGCCCACATTTATAATTTCATTTACACCAGCCTCGCTCTTTTTTTCCCCCCTAGCACATTTCTGTCTCCAGCTGTAATTGGATTTACTGGCCCAACAGTGGAGCGCCAGTCATGTTTCCATGGAGAAAACGGTGGTCCAGCTCATTCTCATGGATACTCTTATCTCCCCCTCACTCAGAGGCGCTGCCGTTGCTGCTGCCTCAGGACACCCGCACGCCAAGGGCAGGAGGCCCAGGGAAATAATTTGGAATGCAGAGAAATAATTGGGAACATAGAGGCACAACATGTTCACAGCAGCCCAACAATCTTGCGCATGGGTTTGAGGCACTTCTATCACAAGCCCTGTGAGAAACAGCACAGAGCTCCAAAAAGCAGAGCATCTTGAGGAGACCAAGACTCTGTGGCTCTGCTCGAATCCCTCTTCAGCACCAAAAGGTACCTTTATGCAGTAGGAAACACAAACCAGAGGTTCCAGGGTTGACAGGAGCTGATGTCAGGGAGTTCACACTCCTTTCTCTTTGGTCTGGGCCCCTCACCTCTCCCTGGGATGGGAGCTAGTGGAAAATGGTCACTGCAGCACAAAGAATACATCTCTCCAAAATACTCTCAACATGTACTTCCATGTGCAGCATCATACAAGTGAAGTTGCCCTGCACCTTAGAGGTGGAGCTGCTGGAAAGCCAGGTGCCAGGTCCTGTCTGTCATGCCTTGTTGGTAAAGAAGCCGGGATTTGGGAATTACTGGCATCTGCAGCCCAGGTCTGCTCTGCACTGCCTGAGGAAGCTGCTTTTCATGGACCCGTAGCACCCCATGCTCCCAAGAGCAGCCAGTGGTGCTCAGGGATCCTGGCTGCCTGTCTGCATGCAGTGAGGTTGGCAAAGCCACCACAGTCTGTTTTGCACCGAGGGTGGCTCTGGTTACACACGGCCAGTGACATCCTTCTGTGTTAGACATATTCCACCACCCTGCTTCCTTGGGTTACCCTGGCAAAGCCTCTTCGGGTGCATCAATCCATAATCCACAGCCAGCTGAGCTTTCTATTGAGAGCTAAGAGAGACCCCGGGTTGCTTACAACCTCACTGCTCCCCACCCTCGCTGGACCCCAAAAGGCTCTTGCAGATAAGCTGCAGTGGCTGCAGACATGCCGACAGTCTGCAGGGCAGTTTGCCTGGGCTGGGGTCTTGTGGTCTCAGTCATCCTGACCCCCACAGCCTCTCCTCTCACTGCAGCCCCTGCCTCCCGAGCCGCTTTTGCAGCCTGGCTGTGCACCCGCTGCTGCAAACACCAGGCAAAGGGTGTAATCAATGGTAAGCAGGCTGCATTTTAATTACCCTTTATGTAATGCAAACGTGACTGTGTTAATAATCCTTGCAAGCCACGGAACCATCTTACACAACCTTTAATTACTCAAGGAGCTCAGCATTTTCCATTGTTGTACAGTTTACTTCACCTTTTATTATCTCCCCAGGCTGCCAGGCCATGCAACACAAAGAGAAATACTTTCTGCAACTTCACCCAACCCAGGCGTCTGAGAGCTTTGCACCCACTCCAAGACCATCATAGAATCATGGAACGGTTTTGGTTGGAAGGGACCTCAAAACTCATCCAGTTCTGACCCCCCCCCCCGCCCCCCCGCCATGGGCAGGGACACTTTCCACTGGATCAGGTTGCTCAAAGCCCCATCCAACCTGGCCTTGAACATCTCCAGGGACACCACTTCTCTGGGCAACCTGTGCCAGTGCCTCATCACCTTTATAGTGTAGGATTTCTTCCTTATATCTAGGCTATGTCTCCCAGTTTAAACCATTTTCCCCCGTCCTATCCCTGCACTCCCTGATAAAAAGCCCCTCCCCAGCTCTTCTGCAGCCCTCTTCAGTACGGGAGGCTGCTCTAAGGTCTCCCCAGAGTTTTCTCTTCTCCAGGCTGAACAACCCCAGCTGTCCCAGCCTGTCCTCAGATGGGAGGTGCTTCAGCTCTCAGATCATTTTCATGGCCTCCTCTACACCTTCTCCAACAGATCCCCATCCTCCCTGTGCTGGGGACTCCGGATTTGGATGCCGGGCTCCAGGTGAGCTCTCACAAAAGCAGAGTAGAGGGAGAGAATCCCCTCCCTCACCCTGCTGGTCTCACTGCTTTGGATACAGCCCAGGACACAGTTGGTTTCTGGGCTGTGAGCACACACTGCTGGCTCATGTTTAGCTTCTCAACCACCAGCACCCCAAGTCCTTCTCTGCACAGCTGCTCCCAGTCCATTCTCTGCCCAGCCTGTATTGGTGCTTGGGGTTGCCTCAGCCCAGGTTTAGGACATTGTGCTTGGCCTTGTTGGACTCGATGAGGTTTGCATGGGCCTCAGAATGGAAAGCCAGAGCAACACCCAAACACGTGTCATTATTCCTAACTGCCTGTGTGCTGCGTGGCTTCCTTTCCAAAACCCACACCTTTGTGTTCAAAGGGTTATTTCCAAGAGCTATCAGCATTACAGCAATAAAAGACAAGGCTAATGGGTGCTTGACACATTGCATGGGGCCAGACATGGGGCAAAGCACTTAAGAGAACAAATAAAGCTCTTAAGCACATTTTCCCATTGACTGGAGCTTACCTTCTATTAAGCACTGAACACAAGCATATGGGTGTTTGCAGAAAGGGGATTTAGGCTCTGACGTGGCATCCTGGATCAATCAGATTTTTCCAGTGGCTTCAGCAGCAGCAGGAAAAATACCTACTCATCAGCCTGGACTGGAATTTGTCCTCATTTCATGTTAACTGGCAAGCTAATAAGTCTCCATGGGACAAAAAGCAGAGCTCCACTGGCTTCTTGCACTTCATGCCATCCATAGCACTCAGATGCTCCTTAAGTTTCTTTGTCCTCTGGGTCCTGGAGAGTAAGACTTGCCCCATTTCGTTCACCACTTCCCATGGAAAGTCATAATAGGCAACTTTATGTGATCCTTTGTGAGTCCTGCCAGACTTCCACTGGGTCTGTCATGATGCTTGCAGGTCTGCTGAGATGCTGGATGGAGTTTGATGCAAAGGAAATAACACTGCATCCCATTTTCGCAAAATATTAAAGTGATCATCAACGCCCAATGGATCATAATTATTTTGGAAAAAAAGAAACAGGAAAAAATATAAATAACAAGAGGTTCCTTTCTTGCAAGGAGGTTCCCTGACAGACCTCCCTAGAGGTTTATCCAGACTTTAAAACCCACTAGCTGAGAGACTTTTTTGAGTTTCTCCTCCCTTAGAAGTGTCGTACATTTACCAATTACATTAAAATAAGGTACCAGCTGACAAAATGCTCATAGAAAATGTAAAACACTACTGATTCTGATACTGGTTCGCACTGATGCCATAGATTTCATCAATATAACTGCTGCTGTGCAACTGCAGAATTTCAGCCAGGGCCAACCCTAAAAATAAACAAATAAGATGGATACATAAATATATAAATAAAGCAAAATTCAGTATTTAAAGCATTCATAGATGCTTCCCAGCACCCCACCCCCCCAAGCTTTTATGTACAATTAGCTCTTCTAAGGTCCCCATTGAGGATTGTTTCGTTAAATAATAGCTCGATGCTGAGTTACAGAAATGAGTCTGTAAAATATTATAGGGCATGTTAAATGATGCGTGAATATAAACTAGGTCAGTTGGGGAATGGGGATTTCTGTTCTTTCCTAGGTCATATCTCTCTCTCCGAGGGACATGAGAGCAAGCACTGATATCCAGGAGCTTCCATGCTGGCTCAGGCTGGTGATCCTTTCCTTCTCTACCTTGACCTGGCCATCACCACTGCCAGATGTTTCACAGCACCAGCTCCCCTCAACAACCAACCTGAGGCAGAACTTCTCCTAAGACCCCACAAGTTAAGACTGCAACAGGGTTTTAGGACTTACAGCTCTCTGAAAGCTCTTTAAAAAGAACTGAAATATGGTTATTCCTGTAGGTGCCTTTGTTACCTGTGGATATTTTGCCCTACTTGGCCTCACTTTTATTTTATATCACTAAGTTTTGCATAGATAGGGAAAACAAACAAATACACAAGATTACTTAAAATATTTTTTAAATGATGCCTTTTCTGCTCCTTCCAGCATTCAAGAGTTCAGTGTGATCTAGGTAGGACAGGAAAGCAGAGAAGGAGGTACGGGGAGGCTGCAGATGAGCAGCCAGCAATGCTGCAGCAGGAGGTGTTAACAAGGGCCCCACATACACACTCCAAAGAGTTTTTAACCTGGAGCTAAAACACAGCATCCATGTCATGGTGCTCACAGTTGCAAAAAAGATATTGTAAAATTGAGAAGAAAGCTGAACAAGGCCACAAACACAGATTAAGAGATAGAGAAAATGCCTCTAAGGAAACAACTGGAAAGTGGTTTACCTTATTGAGATAGTGCACTTAATTACAGTGCACGAGCACATGGTTTCAGGCACTAGAAGGCTCTGTCAGAAAAAAGGAGAAGAAACCAAAAAAGATACAGACTGAAGCTGAGCAAACCAAGTCAGAAATACACGAGCAGCACTGGCTTGAGAGTCCGAGAGAAGCACCATAGCGAATAGAAGACTCTCCATCTTCTGAGATTGTTGAAGTCAGCTTGGGGAGCTGCCTGGAAGACAAGCTTTAGCCAACAAGCTAACGGACTTGGTGCATGAGGGATGAAGTGTGGTTGCGTAGCCTCAGACACGGGGAAGGAAGGACTGGCCGTATCTTCTCAACTTGTGCTCTGTGCACAGCATAGGGCAGACTGTGCTGGAGCCCATTCACAACAAATCACTTCCCAGAAGCACATCTTTTCCTAAAGACTGCAGTGCCGTAGAAGCCACCAACTCCAGCTGTCAAAGCAGGATTGATTCCATGGCTAAGAGCATAGAAAGGAAACTGAAACACTTCCAGGAATGGGTCATGGGATGAGGAGGGTTATCCCTGCCTCTTAGAGGGAGGCAAGAGGTGGGGATAGCCAAGTTAGAAGGCTACACCTCATTCCTTCATGCAGGAGAGGAAAGCAGAAGTTTTCCCAAAGGTATTTGTTTGCTACAAAGCTTCAGCAGAGTTGGTGGTTAGCGGTGGGTATGAAGGTCTGGACTGGGAGGACAGCCCTGGCCAGTAACACACAATCTGCCCCTTGGCACACTTACCTGCAGCTTCCTAACAGCACTCACCTGCCTCCCAAGATGCTGGGACACTTCATTACCTTCGCCACCATCTTCTGCTTTAGGAAGGGCTTGGCTAGATGGGAGCTCTACACACAGCAGCATCAATTAATGCCATTAGTTCCCAAATAGTGATTAATACATAACTATGATCAGAGCCTTGCACATAGTTATGCTTGTTGAAAAGGAAGGGAGCCCCATCCTCTCCTCAGAATGGTCTCACTCAGAAGAAGACTCTAGCAGGAATGCTGCAGTGGCTCCCCTTGGTCTCAGGTTGCTGTCGTGCTCCAGGTTAACTCTGTGCTGCTACCGGGGTGGCACGAGTGCTGCCTTAAGCTGCTGAGCTCAAACCCTGGTGAGCAGCACCACATGCCCCTCAGAAATGATACAGATGCAAAATGTCATTTTCATCAAGGATGCAGAGAAGAATGCAGCCCTCGCCCCATGCATGAGCAGGCAAGGCCAGCTCCAGCAAGCTCTCCCCTCTCTTTTAATTAGTTATAGGTAGGAAGATGGTTTCCTGCTTCCATCAGCTTTTCCTGATATAGCAATTAATGTGCCTTCCTGCTGAAGGAATACCGATTGAGAGGTAAAGCCATTGCCTGGAGAGAGCTAGGCTTCCAAGGAAGTGCTAATTAGTCTCTGTTTGAGAGATCTGGTTAAAGCAAACGAGCAGGTGTTGCTAGAAATTGGAAGTAATCTGTACAAACATGTTCTTTCCTCTGTGACAGCCGAGCTAATTACACTCCTTGGGTCACCACTCCATTTTACATAGTATCTCTCTGTCCAAAGCATATTGCCACCCAGCACCTCTGCCAGATGAAATGCTTCAGCAACTTGTGTCAGCAGCAAATTAACCGCTTCTCCCATCCCAGTGTGAGAGAAAGGATATTGCTGTCAACCTCATTTGCTCCAAGCACAGGCGGAACACCTCACATCTCCTTTCGGGCAGCGTACCTTGCCTTGTGCCCTGCTGTACCATCACTGGCAAGTTCTGCTCTTAGCTGGTGTCACCATTGGATGGATTTATGGATGGTTATGTGCCGCTTTGTGCATGGATCAAAGCTTTCCATCCTCCTGAAGACTGAAATGTCTCCTGGAGGAAGGCGGTGATTGACACACAAAGTGGAGATGATGCTGCAGCAGCAAGGGGAGTAATCACAAAGGTCATTATTTTCTGTATAGGAGGTTTTGGGTGCAGGCTCTTGCAGGTGCAATGGTCTCACTGCGCTGGCTCAGTGTAAGGTGTCCATGCACATCTGAAAAACTGGAAGCGAGAAAAATGGAAAGCAACCACTTGGCACGGCCAGCCCAGGAGGAAAGCACCCAGCTGCAGGTTTATTTGAACAGGAAGAATTTCCTAAGCAACCCCCAAAACTGAAGTATCCCTGCGCTGTTTAGCCAGTGTCATGCAATCTTAGCTCCTGGTTTGAAGCACATCTGTAGGAAGAGACAGGGGCCCAGAGCAGACAGTGTGGACAGAGACATCTGTAAGTCACTGTGTGACCTGAGAGACATGTGGGACCCCCTGGGCCTTGGTTTGCTATTGCAAAGGGCTGCACGGATGCGTTGGTAACGCCCAGGAAGCAAGAGCTGTTGGAGGAAGGGAACACTAACACCGTGACTGTGTTTGTGAGCAAAAGTCTGGTTCTAGGGTGCCTGGCAAGGCAATGCAGGGTGCTGTCCCTGCAGGCAGAGGACGTTGAAATGCACACAACAGACATTCTGCTATGTGTCTCTGGCCTTTTGTATCAGGATAAGGATACACCTGCAGCCCAGGACTTGCTCCTTCCACAGAGAGATGCCCCGGCCCTTCCACTTAGAATCATGGAATCATAGAATCATAGAATCACCAGGCTGGAAAAGACCTCTTGCATCATTGAGTCCAACCATTCCTATCTGCCCCTAGACCATGTCCCTGAGCACCACGTCTACCTATCTTTTAAATACCTCTTATTCTTTATAGGATAATAACTGAGGAGAGATGCAATACTGAGGCTGTGATAAATCAGCTGAGTGCAGTCAGAACATGCTCCTGACAGAAGCAGGGGTACGGCTGGCCATGGGACGTTTCAGTCCAGAGGTGAGACTCTAGCCCTGATAGTTCTGATAACCAACAGGACTGAAGAACAGATTCCCAATATATTGCAGGATAATGGAATCTTGCCTCCATTGCAGCTTCAGTCGTGGCGCAGGCCGAGCAGGTGAGAGGTTTCAGTAAAACACTCTGTATTTAGGCAGCACAGGGAGCTTTCACAGAAAGTCCTTTCTCTAAGGGCAAAACCTGTGCAGCTGTGAGCCACTTTTCCCTAGCTAATAGTGGGTGGCTCCAGTGAAGCCAAGCAGAAAGATTGTGCTCCTCAGCAGCACAGCTGCCTCTGCAGTTGCTCCTGGCTCTATTTATCCCAGCAGCTGAGCACGGTCAGGCTGGATACAGAGGGAGACAGACCTGCTTTGTAAAGCTGATTCCAGACATACTGCCTTACACACTCACCTTCCAAAGAGGGCGTGCGTGGGGCTCAGTCCATCAGAGCTGGGATCACACTAGGGATGAAGTGGTAGAAGCATAATGGGAGCGGGTATTTAAGACATTGGAGCGAATGTTTTCCCTAGAGAAATGCTTGGTTTGGATCCTATTTTCCTCCCCTGATCCCTCTTAACTGCTTCGGAGTCCAGGGGGAAGATGTGTTATAGCCTACAGAAGAAAACAGCTACAGCTGATCAGGGTAGTGTCCTTCTCCTCCCATGGGAGAGCCCATGTTCCTCCTCTGTTTGTCCTAAAGCTCCTTCTGACTCCTGACTCTGCATCCACTCCAGCTACCAACTTAAATACTAGAGGGACTAACTTGGCCCTGAAATCACAATGTCTGAGTACTTGGTCAGTTAACATGTATGAGGTACAGTGATGGTGATGTTCCCATTCCCGAGGTGAGGAGCAAAGATACAGAAGTGGTGAAGTATTCCCCCACTGAAGACTGATGGAGTAGGGGCAAATAATCCATTGCTGCTCCATCATCCTTTTTCTGTCACCATGTCCCCTTCTTTGATTCCCACAGAGTTGGGATGCAAGTGTCTTAGTATGACAGCAGGGACATGTCTGCCTCTCTTGGATGGCCTGTTGTGCCCTGGAGATGTGTCCTTCCCTCTGTTTTCTCTTCCTGCAGTCTCAGTAAGTCCAGCTGGTTTGATATTTTTGTGTAGACCACATTCCTAGTACGACGTTTCTTCATAATGTCATTACAATGCTAACTCATATCAAATTAAAGTTCAGGAATCACATGGGAGGCTTGGAAATGTCCTACCTGAGACATGGGGACTGGCTCATCTGGAGACAGCTGCAGTTCAGGCCTCTCCCAGCCACGACGCTGGCTTTAGAAGTGAATCTTGTGGTTTAAAATAAGAGTGTACCTTCAGGTTTCTGAGCCCTCGAGCTCAAAGCTGCAAGGCTGGATATGTGGTCATTGCGTTGAAGTGAAAGCTGAGATCCATCATTCAAATGATATCTGAAGCTGGGATTTTAAGCAAGTACATGCATTTTGTAAGGTTTCTAGTAAGCTTCCACCCACTGACAGGTACATTAAAGTCCAGTGGAAGGAGTGGTGTCTTGCTCCAGCCCCAAGTCTTTGCTTTATCTGTGGGTGACACAGGAGCTCCTGCCACCATGGAGAAACCCAACCAGGGCTCCACACTGCTCAGCGTGACTCCTGTCCCTGCAACATAGGGCAGGGATGGTGAATACACATCTGAATTAGCTTAGCTTATGAGATAAAAGACACAGTGTGGACTCAACAAAGCTGATGTAAAGAATGGTTTAGGCAAGCCCATGGCTCTAGATGCTGCCTTGTGCATAACGCTGTGGTGCTTTCTACTTAACAGGGAGAGGATCAAGGAGCAACCCCACCACCTGATATAACTGCAGAGGTAGATAAAATAAAAGCCCACTGACCCTTGCTCCAACAGCCACCATCCGGCTGCGGAGAAGTGTGCTGGTCTCTTACAAAACCTCTTTACTCTGCCACCTCCAATGCTGCTTCACTTTGCAAAGAAAGGCTGCCAATGTGCTTACCCGATGACAGAGCAGACTCGCAGGATGGTTTATAGCACCTACTGTCCTCGCGGCTCAGAGCTGTAAAACAATATCCACTGTAGCTACTGTGCAGGGCTCGGCCAGCACAGCCATATCCAGCAGGAAAAAAAAAAACTCGAAGCTATTAGAAACAGTCATACACAAGCCAGGAAACATCTTATTATAGATCTGGGTTTGAAGAAGGGAAAATCAAAAGCCCATACGCATACTCATCATATGCCCAGCTATATTTGTCCAATCCATTTATACTCTTAGCCAACACAGTTTCAATGTTGTACTAATTCAGACTTTCACACTAAAAAAAAAACTCAGCCCAGTGCACAAGATGCCATTGCTGATTTACAGCTGTGACCTATCCTGTTTCTCTGAACATTTGCTGATTTGCCATCAGCACAACAGCAAGGAAAGCAGCGGCTGGGGGTTGGGATCTGACTGGAAGCTACGGATCACAGTAAAACGGGCTTTTCTATATTTATAACATCACTCTGTTAGAAGGGCAGCAATTTGCTTGTGCACTGATCTTTAAAATTACAATGGAGAAGGCATCGCTTTGAATGGGCTCCTTCACTAAAGATGTACCTCGTGCATGCATTTCTCGGGCCTCAGGACTGAAAATAAAAGCTCTGGCAATGATACACCAGGCATACAAAGTTAAATACGCAATGGAAAACATTACAGCTTGGTTAGTTATTGCTCCCATAGTGCAAAGGCTGGAAAGCGATGCTGCAAGTACTTTATGAAGGAGAAGGAAGCTTGGCGCAGGATTAAAGAAGTGTGCATGTACATGGGTGAGCATGGAAGGAACTTGGCTCTGTTGTAGGCAGAGGTTTTCCAAAGCCAACTGCACATGTAGCCGTGCCGAAATCGCTGGTGAGCACGAGGGGCTCCGGTTTGCACCAGCTTCTCTTGCACAGAACAGATGCTGAAATGTCACAACTTCCCCACCAGCTGGAACTGCACTGTTGGCTGGAAGAGCCAAAATGGTTCGGGTAGCTGCCTCTACGTCCTTGATGCAGCAAGCTCGTACGGGGCTCTGCAACACTTGCTTTTATTAATAGCCTGGATGTCCTGAGCATTTTTCTTTTTTGGTTCTCACGAGTTATTTTCACTGTACAGCTTCCCATGATCACCCAGTTTGGGGAGCTGATTAGACCAGCTGGCGGGATAAATCTCCGCAAATGAACCCACACCCAGAGAATCAGGAGTGTTTCTATAAAAAGTCAGGAACGCATTTGTGGTATTGTGAGTACAAACAAGACTCAGCAAGTATATGCCTTTCTTCTGCTGATACAAGTTCATTCGGACATGTGGAGTTTTAAATAAAGGTGACACTGGCCACTTCTGACAGTACCTGGTCCTTGACTGCAAAGCACAAGCCCTCGCAGTGAGGGTAAGGGAGTTACATTTCCATGCCAGTGATGTTCTCCTGTTCAAAATGAAGTGCCAGGGATCAGATCTGTGACTTATTTTTGCATTAAAACCTACGCTCTTTTAGTACTTCAAGCATCCTGGGAAAGATCATTGTGCAGGGACAGAAAGTACTCTCTGATGCATGAGGGTAAATGGGTTCATTTCTTGCTACAGCCTGCCGAGGCAGAGATGCAGCGTTGCACAGCTACAGCAGTGATATTAAACACCTACAGACACATCGTGGTCCTGTAAAAATCGACAGCAAAACCTTCCTGCGTCCTGTACTCAATCTAGGCTGTGGAAATAGCAATTTGTGCAGAAAGAGCTACCATTAGACAAAAGCTAACAGGAGCCCATGTGCAACGAGAGCTTCCAAATGCCTTTGGGGCTGGTCCCCTCCAACAATGAGGTATCAGGGGAGCTTACAGAATGGATTTAAGCAGCTACAACAGGACTTGGACAAAACATGGGTCTTCACAAAGATCCAGCACAGACTTCTTGGGGGTACAGAAACAAGTACGCTGAGCTCTGTGGAGATACAGACCTACTACCAGCACTCACACACGCTCCTCTCACACATGTACTGGCAGGACCCGCTTATATAAATACACATACCTACGTTTGTACATGCAAACCAGTTTTGATATCCACTAAAATACAGGAGCCATCCTAAAGAGGATGTGTTGTACACGTCTCTGAGGGATGTGCGTGCCATGTTATTCATAGCAGCCCACAGTGAAAGACAATGTTTCCCTAAGCTATGCAGTGAAACACTCCAGAATGTGCTCCTCAGCTCCTGGTGTAGGTAGCATCACATAATCAACAGCTGCGTGACTGCAGACTGCTTCCTCCTCCCACATGCAGTTCCTATTCTGGATCACTATCATTGACTGAATAAGAACTCAGGATTTCGTTTCACACCCTTCAGTTTGTCTTTTTATTGTACTGTGCTCTGACTCTGCTCTGAAGAGAGATCTGTGAATACTCCCGGGGATTTGTGTTTGATCTTTTCCATGGTCTGGGTACCAACAGTGTGAATGCTGACAGCAGAGGCAGAAAGTCTTCCTGCCTCCCAGCTCAGGTGTTTGGAGACAGACCCACCAGTTGCCAAAGTCTTACTCAGTCCCTGGATTGGACTCGCTTACAGCACATAAAATCTGAGAATTTCTCTGTAAAATCCATACGAGCATATGCAAATCACTCCCTCTTCTCCCTCCCCACAAGTTTAACACAGCAAAACCTGGAGGCATTAGGCTGAAAAATAGACGAGACCCAACAAATGTCACAATCCCCAGCAGGTTGACTGTTAGAATTACTGTAGAAGTTCACCAGAATAATGACTGGGGAAAAAAAAAACCTCAAATTTTCACTACCTTTATTTTCTGAAACATCTGAATTTCTCTAAATAAGAAGTGTAGCTGGACTCGCTCCAGAGCCTCAACATCCTTCTTGTGGTGAGGGGCCAAGAACTGAACACAGGATTCGAGGAGCGGTCTCACCAGTGCCGAGTACAGAGGGAGAAGAACCTCCCTGGACCTGCTGGTCACACCGTTTCTGATACAAGCCAAGATGCCACTGGCATTCTTGGGCACCTGGGCTCCACACATGGAGTGTGGGTGTGCCTCTGAGAGAGAGACAGGAGAGGCCTGACCTACAGCAGCATCCAAAGCCGATGCCTTTGAAAAGACAGGGAACTGGTCACTTCACAGTCAATAACAATGTGGATGCTTTAGCACCACCCTCCACATAACTAAGGTAAAAATAATCTTTCTATAAATGCACCACTGTGTTCTGAGGTCGAAGAAGACTACCAACAAAACCACTCCAAGGCATTCAGAAAACCATTTATTTATCTTACAGAAGAAAACGAGTCCCTAGTTTTTCCTTGTCTCTTTTCACTAGTGCTCCGAAGCCCCTGGAGGATAACTATTTTGATAAATTGCACAACGAATTATGTTACAGGGCTGTACATCTCCATCGCAGAGCATGGAATCAACGCGGGGCTGCCTGTTTTCATGAGCTATTTTGAGACACAAAGGCCAGCCCTGGCTTTCTCTGAATCCATCAGCATGGCAATGAATGTTTTTTTCCCAAGTATGCACACGTACATCCACCACTGCATGACTCCCATTGACCTGATGGTTCCCACATATCTCCCCCAAACAGACACTTCCCTTCACACCCAAGGATGACCAAGAAGTTGTTCCACTTGAGAAGGTCTGATAGCAAAAGGAAAGAATTCAGTTCATTCCCTTAGTGTATTTCCAGCCTTGATCTTCTTGATAACCACTGCATCTGGTGACATCTGTGGTCAAAATTGCTTCCCAGGAAGAAATGCTTGGGCTTAGCATGGGGAGGTCAGTTATTTTTAACTGAAATCTATTCCAACTTGATGTCCCAGGAAAACAAGCCACCCATTCAGCAGAATCAGGCCTCTAGAGTCAATGTGTGCCATCCCTACCTAGTGTTATCTTTGGCAAACAAACCAGTATCACCTGCTTGCCCAGGCTGATCCATGTACAGCCTGCCTGCCAAGGGAAGACAGGAGGAAGAAAGGGTGACACATTACTAATCTCTAACCATGCACGTTCAAAGTACAAATGGAAAGAATCAACACTCCTGCCCCTACACTCTTCTATTTATTGCTGGAATAAATTAAGCCATGGCTGTGGCTGGGTAACTTTTCTCATAGCATGAATATCATAGAATCATAGAATTATAGAATCACTAGGTTGGAAAAGACCCATCGGATCATCGAGTCCAACCATTCCTATCAAATACAAAACCATGTCCCTCAGCACCTCATCCACCCATCCCTAAAACCCCTCCAGGGAAGGTGACTCAACCCCCTCCCTGGGCAGCCTGTTCCAGTGCCCAATGACCCTTTCTGTGAAAAATATGTCTCTGTCCTGGGCAGAGGGTCAAGGATATAGCTGCAACTCCAAACCTCTCCAGCTCCAGAGCTTCTTGGCCAGAACTGCTGATCACTGCAGCAGCAGAGGTGCAGGGACACTAAAACTGGGCTGAATTGGATGACCAACCACTTCCACTTCAAGGCAACAGAGAGCAAGAACTATTATCCAGACTGTGCCTACTACTCAAGGAGATAAAAACAAAGTAAAACCAAGCAACCCAGAGAATGAAAACCCTTCTGTCATCCTTTCCTCCCCCTGCCCAGTCATAAACAAGCAGGAAAAAAGTGGAAGCATTGCCTCGTTTGTATCATTTCTTGATACGGTGGAACAAGGATGCTGCTGTGTCCTTGTCGCCACGTGAAGCACCCTGTGTAAAGACTGCAAGTCTTGACTTTGCATGGTTGAGATGTGCATACGCACCTGAGTCATGGTTTTGATTTGATTGACAAGCCTCTGCTCCAGAAGCCTCCAGAGAGCTTAAGCAGTAGGAGCTTTGTAAGCAAGGATGTTATGCAAGGGGGTAGCTATTTTTGCTCAGAGTTTAGTTCTGTACTCCACGAGTCTAAAAATACAGGGACACAAAGCTAAAGAACACATTCCTAAAACTCATTAAATAGCTGTGCCCTTTCTCCCATGATCCTCTTCCTGGTGGTGGCAACTGTCAAAGGTTTTCTGTGCACTGCAGAAAGCAAGGCTGCTTCTTTATAACCAGCATTCTCCTCTGCCTTCACCACCCTCCAAGACCACAGGGTAGCACAGTCAGGACACCACAAACACTTCAGCCACAAAGAAATGTGGTAGCAATGCTGGAGCAGAGAAAAAGATTAATTTAAGGTGGCTGCAGGTGATTGCTGGAACTGTGAAACCAGCCCCTACCCACAGCTGCAAAGTGGTGGCATTGTGACCCCAGATGATGATGGACTCATAGAATGCCCTGAGTTGAAAGGGACCCACAAGGATCATCAAATCCAGCTTCTGTCTCTGCACAGAACACCCCAGCGTTCACACTATGTGCCTGAGGGCATTAGGCAAACGCTTCTGGCTTGATGCTGAAGAAGGATGCCCTGCCAGGGAGGAGAGCGCAGCACAAGGGACTGTTGGGCTGCTGGGAGAGGAAAGGCAGCTTCATGGCTAGCAGCTGTTTGATTTTAACAGAAGTTAGTGTTAGAAGGAAGCGAGTCCTCCACAGGTTCACACTCTGGGTCTCAGAGCAGCACATAGAGATGACCTGGCAATGCAGCATCAGCGCCTTAAGCACAGATCCATAGAAAGGAGATAGCCAGACATCAAAAGTCAGCGTGCCTTGGTTCCTCCCTCTGTAAAATTCAGAGGGTAGCATGTCCCTGCCTCCTCCAGTGTCACCATTACACATATCTCTTTGCTAGGAGGTGATCAAGGGGGTGAGGTAGCCAGAGTGCACGGCTTAGGCGCTATCTGAGCCTTTGCTTCTGTCCTGTGAAATAGTCTAGACTGGATAAATCTGGCCTGTTATCATGTAGATGCTTTGAAAAAAAAAAAAAATCCCTCTGAACTTCTAGAGGATCATCTACTGTCCATTAGAGACTTCAGACAGCCAAATGATCCTGGCTAATTCTGGAGCTCTGCTGGGCCAGACGTCTATCCCTGACAGCAGGCCTAATGAGGGCTCAGCTCAGCACACGGAATGGTTATTCACCATCAGATGTCCTTGCCCCTTATGTAAACGTTCTGCTTTAGCTCAGAAGAAAGGAAGAGGGAAAAAAAGTTATAAATAAAAAGGTTATTTTTGGAAAAGAATTTTCTTCCTGGTGTGCGTCTACATGCACGCATAAACAATTATCTTCTGCATTTCTGTCAGTTTATCTAATCTCTCCAGCAAATAGAGATGTTTGGGTTTTCTTTATGGCCTGTTTGACTCCACCAGTGTCTCTAAAGGACTCCTGCAGGGCTGTCCAAGAACCACAGTGTATCCCATTGTGCCTATTGCAGCGGTCAAGCTGTGGCTGATGCACAAAGCAAAGTCTGGCCCTTGGAGTCATTGCTTGACCCCATGTCCTGTAAAGACAGAACTCCCTTCATCAATCTACCTGAATGTTTCTACCTGCACATCGCACTTGCTTTAATTTCACTCATCGTGCTAAGGGGTACACAGAGGTGACTTTTGGCTGCAGGGAACTTCTCCCGGCACCATCAGCATCCTCTGAAACACACCCCCACTCCTTCCTCAGAGAAGGAATGGTTGGACTCGATGATCTGGTGGGTCTTTTCCAACCTGGTGATTCTATGATTCTTTCCAAAGCCATTAGGTGGGTAAGGACACTGACAGAGTGTCCCTACCACCACCTGGAATTGCCTGCCCTGAGCGGCAGGAGCGGGCAGGGCAAAGACAGAAGAGATTTCAAAGAAAATGAGCTGGCTGCAGTGACACGTGGATGAGCACCTTGAGGAGGGGAGCAGGAAGGATGCATATAAAATGAAAAGCTGCTTTAGGAGCAGAAACAAGCTGCTAATGGCAGTGGAAAAGCTCTCCACAAGAGACAGCAGTCTCATGGGCCCTGATAAGAGATAGGGTTAAGTGAGCAGAACATCACATGCCTGGACCATTCATGGCTTTCTTTCCTACGCAAGCAACAAGCTCTGGAGGTTTGATAACGCTGGAATGTCAATGCAGAGCTAAAAAACCACCCCTCCTGTGTGCTGCTTTAAATATTCCCAGGAACTCGAGGCTTGTTCTGAAAGCATCTGATTCAAAGCCTAGGGAAGGCTCTTCACTCAAGCTTGCGATAATGATGCTTACCATGCTGGAAGGCAGGCAGAGCAGAGGAGAGGCTTGAACCACTGAGCTGGCCTTGCTGCATGTCAAAGAGATAACTGAGGAAGGCACAGAGAGAATAGAATGACTCAAATGCTGCATTGGCTGAGGTGATAGCAAGCACATTGTGAAAAAAAAATAAGAAGTGATTGTTCTACATGTGCCTTGTCCTTCATGCACTTATCTCCAGCTTCTCACTGCTGCCTGGCGTCAGAGATGCCAGCTTGTACAGACCTTGGGTCCAACAACAGATGTCACTACTTATGAAGAATAAAATATATAGGAATTTAACTATTTAGCTGTTTCGTTACTGTGTTCAGCAGGACCAGTAATTAAGTGATTTGACTGTGGTCAAACTGCAAGTCTGTGGCAGAGGGAAAATTCAGTCCAACCTAGCATCCCAATCAAACTTGTTTCTCCATCAAAACCTGTAAGTTCATCCTTATTCCAGTACAACAAGTCTGTGTTTCCTTCATTCAGTTACCCAAAGATCAATGACTGCTGATGGGATTTTGACAGTGTGGAAGGTGTTTTAGACACTGGCAACCCAAGGGTCCAGAATCACTTATTCTTAAGAGTTTCACAAAGTCCTTCAAATACCTAGAAAACAAAGCAGAGAACAAGACTGTAACCAGCTGCCTTTCTTCCCACCTCTAGCGTTATGCTTCAAACTGCCATGGCAAACTTTCCACAGATCTAGAAGCTGTGGTGTCCAAGCTCCTACCCCAATACTTCTTGAAAGCAACAAATGCCTATGCTGCAAGTACTGTCCGAGAGGGGCTACATACGCTCAGTGTCTCTGAAAACACATCAGGCCAACAAAACCTCAGTTTATCTGTTATGAGCTATGATACCCAAAACCCATTTCCCTGATGCCTAAGTACAGTTACGTGTCTGAATTCAGCTTTCCTTACTCAAAACCATTGGCCACCCTGTGAAGTGCAAAAAGGACCACATCTTTGGAAGTACATGGTGGTAGAAAACCTTTCAGAGAGAGGCCAAAACCCCTTTACTCTTCAAGTTAACTCTTCATTCTCTGGGGCACAGGAAGAAGAAGATGCCCTGGAACAAGCAGGCAGGACAGCTACCTGGGGCATAGAAGGCTGGTGCCAAAGCACTGCATGACCCTCCATGATCAGCCACCTTCCAAAAGCTTCCAGTGCACTGCTTCTGGCTCGCTGGGCTCCTTTAGCACACTAGGCAGGTCACTCAGAGCCACTTTCAGCCAGAGCTGGCTTTGGAAATGAGCATCTGCACTCACCCTGCACCAGTATGTGCTGCAGGGACCAAGCTTTCCACACATCCACTTGGTGGGAAAGTAGATATCAGAAATCCAATAAAAAAGCCAACCAGGCTTTACTCTGGAGTCATTCCTCGGGTGGGCTAGCCTACGGCAGGGGTTCTGAAGTCCTGAACTCGTGCTCTCAGCTAGCATTTTGGTTTGTACTGTATGACGGAGCCTGGCTGAAACGCTGCCATTTACTGTGCTGGTGTGCAGATGCTTTTGCTAGAACAGAGCAAAGCCAAACAGAGCTGCATGAAAATCTGCAAAACCTGAAGGACCAAAACACCAAGGTTGCAGCCACTTCTTCTCCACCACTTTCCAGTGCAGAATTGTAAACATACACTCATCTGGGCTGGTCAAACCCAGAATCAAGGTGATTCCGCTACCACAGGCTTTAGGGCCAAAGGCTAAATTCAGCTCACACTGGAGTCAACGTGTGGTTGCGTGGGTGAAAGCTAGACTGAACTGCAGTCTGGTGGTTTGAGAAGGGAAAAACAACTTTACTCTGATTTTAAAAGTGAAGAGAAACAAAATAAAACTGTCATTCCCTTGCAGATCCCTAACTCTGCAGTGGAGTTGGCTTCTCTGGGTAACAGGGCACTGGAGATCATTTCTACCAGGCTTTGGAGCTGGCATGGGACATGAGTGCTCTCCATCCTGCTGGTGGACATTTCGAGTCAAGATATTCAGCTCTCTCTCACTACAAATCCCACAAAAGGCTTCTAAAATAACAAAAGCAAAATGTGATATCAAAGGCTTTTCTGTGCTCACTTATCTTACAACCATAGCTTACATCTTTGCTCTTAGTTCTACTGGATAGGGACTTTCTTTCCCTGTTTACTCTCCCTGAGAATCTCTCAGCCACCCACTTACTGTTACAGAACAAGCGTATCACATAACAGTTTTAACAGTGGTGGATTTCCCCTGCTGTTAAAAGCAAAACAAGTTCTGTCTCACCCCAGAAGAATTACTACACTGTGGAGAGCAAAACCAAGGGAGATGGAGGAAAAGCAAGGGAGAGCACCTCCAGCAAGGAAGCAAACAAGTGATCATCTAGCAAAGCACCAGACTCCTGCTTTCCTGGGCTGCCCCAGCACCCTCTGTGGCTTCAGCCAGGGCCATTGCCACCACGCTCTGCCACTAGCAGAGATGGTAGCTGGCCAAGATACATCACTCTGATATTCTCTCTTTTGTCAATTGTGTCACTTCTTTTCACTGCCTGCAGCTGTAGCAGCTTCTTGAGGGAGTACTGGGGAGGTCTGGCATTAGCAGACCCCAAACCCAGCATCTCATATCACTGCATTTATGTCACCACTGGCAGAAAATGCCAAGCCTCTGTTCATCCTAGTGCTTTCTCAGCTAACGTGCTCCCTTCTAATACTGGCTCTGCTCTCCTTGGCTCACACCCAGGCATGAGTCTTGCTGTACTGCCAGCACGGAGAGCATGGCACATCCATACGGCAGGCTAAAATGTGACACTTGGAAGAAGGGACAGGAGTCTTGGGTGAACTACAGGAGGGAATCATAGAATCATAGAATAACCAGGTTGGAAGAGACCCGCCGGATCATCAAATCCAACCATTCCTATTGATATTGATGGTTCATTTATATTGAATTTTATCTTTTAAAAAAGCACCAGTTAAATCAATGTCAATTACATTAAAACATGCAAGTTTCAAGACTAATCACTTTATTTCACCTTCCTTCATTTCCCAGATACTTCAGGGAAATCTTCATTGATTGCCTCCCCTCCTCAGCAGCAAACACCAAGGCCAGGAACGGTAGGGAAATGCCTCTGCCACGGCTGATCTGAAGACAACAGCAGTGAACCCCAGAGGGTCCCCATCACCTGCCAGTGCTTCCCAGTCCTAAGCCATTTGCCAGAACTGGGGGAGTATCTAATTTGGTCCCTCATCTTTCTTAACACATTCCAGTTCCTTCCTAAACCATGGCACTGGTGAGACCGCACCTCGAGTCCTGTGTTCAATTCTGGGCCCCTCACCACAAGAAGGATGTTGAGGCTCTGAGAAGAGCAACGAAGCTGGTGAAGGGGCTGGAGAACAAACCTTATGAGGAGCAGCTGAGAGAGCTGGGGGTGTTTAGTCTGGAGAAGAGGAGGCTGAGGGGAGACCTTATTACCCTCTACAACTACCTGAAGGGAGGTTGTGGAGAGGAGGGAGCTGGCCTCTTCTCCCAAGTGACAGGGGACAGGACGAGAGGGAATGGCCTCAAGATCCACCAGGGGAGATTTAGGCTTGAGATTAGGAAAAAATTCTTCACGGAGAGGGTGGTTAGGCATTGGAACGGTCTGCCAAGGGAGGTGGTTGAGTCACTGTCCCTGGAGGTGTTTAAGGTGAGGGTGAATGAGGTACTTAGGGGCATGATTTAGGGATTGGTGGGAATGGTTGGACTGGATGATCCGGTGGGTCTCTTCCAACCTGGTTATTCTGTGATTCTGTGATTCTGTAAATGACTGTATAAAATGCTGCACGGATAAGCTAGAAGGGCTTTGGAAAGTAAGATCATGTAGAGAAAAAATCAGGAGGGCTAAACATGGGAAACCTCGGCTGGTCCGAGGAGTTAGAGTGTATGAACTTAAACATTGGTCTTGAATAGATGCCCGTGTATCCTTGGAGAAGCTGGAAGGCGCCAAGAAGAGCCAAGTAAACAAGATTAGGAAGCTGCCAGGCCGCAGGTGGAATCACCCAATTATGAAGTTACGACTGAGAAGGAGTTGTCCAATTATGACCTGTTGGTCTTTAGCTAAACCAATCGTGCATGGACGCGCAGCTCGGGAAGGGGTATAAAAAATCTTGTAAAATCAATAAAGATGGTCTTTTGGCCCACAACTGCTACGTGTCGCAGATTGCCCCAACCGTGACAGCTAGAAATCAGATTGGCCAAGGCTGTGAAAGATAACAAAAAATCTTTCTGTAAGTATATTAACAATAAAAGGAGGACTAGGGAGACCATACAGTCCCTATTGGATGCTGACAGAACAATAGTGACAGGGGATGAGGAAAAGGGAGGATGCTTGAATTTTCCCCAACATCTTTTCAGACAGCAATGTCTTTACTGGAGCTGGATTAAATGAGAACATTTAGATCAGGGGGTGGAACAAGACCTAAGCCTCCATCACACAATTTCATATGACAAAGTAGCCTTCAAAGAATAACTGTTCACAGATGATTTGCATCTAGGCCAGAATGAAACCAGATGCCAATACCTTCAGATTCAATGATAGATAAATCCCTTTCCCATCTGGCCTCTTCTTCCAAGCCCTTCGGAGGAGGATTGAAATAACTTGATGGTTTTCTGAGGTTTCCTGGTTCTCCTGATACTGGCAGTAGCTCAGTGGCCTCTTCCACACTGCACAGCTGTATAAATACACCTAGAGCAATTCTCCCAAGTCACTTCAAGTAATGTACATTGGTCTTTGCATTTCCCTGTGCATCTTCAGTTGATCCGTGAATTAGCAACTAAAAACTAAGAAGAATTAAAAGGGATTTCTAGTACTTGGGGTGCCACTCACACCAGCTCAGGGGCACAACTGAGTGAGCTGACCAGTAGGTGAATTATTGCAGAATGCATTTCTGCATCAGCCATCTCGGTTTCATGCTGCGACAGCAACATTTCAAAAGGCGGAGGAGTCTGGCTTTGGCACACAAAGACCATCTCCACTCAGACGCCCTTCCAAGGACAATGAAAGGCTTGACCTGAAAACATCCTGTATAAACTTTAAGAGCAAGAGGAAAAATCACCTTCCCAATGTTATTTTTTTAGTAGACAAGTACAATACAGAAAAGCCAGGGCATATTCCAGTGAGACACTGGAGCCTCATTTCCTTTCAATCACATATTGTAAACTGCCTTCAGCACAAAGGGCTGAATACCCCCCAAAACTAAATGAAGAAAAGAACACCTCCAAGATTCTATATTTATTCTCCAGATTTTATACCTAGCACCACTCTCCCCTCGGAAAGAAGAGCTCTGCCACATTTTGCACAGCACAGCTTACCTTTGCACATGATTTAGATCAATGCACTTCACCTCCACCACAGCAGAATATTAGGCTGCAGGCATGCACAATTTTCTCTAGATGTGCCAACCTGACCCATGTTCCAAGGCAGGGTGTGCAGGAAAAGGTTAGAGCCAAAGCTGCCACAGGCACTACTGTGCCAAGCCTGAGGATAATCCCCACCTGCCACCTTGCTCTGCCCCATGGGATCCCTGATCAGCCTGATTCATGGCCAAAGATGCCCCTTCAACACCTCTCGTTACAGGTATTTCTGGACAGTGACTGTCTATTCAGGGAAACATTTCCAAGGAATTCTTTTATGGCCACTCCTTTTCCTCACTCAATTCCCTATTTTCCTTCCTTCTTATTTCAGATGCTAGCCCTGCTGCCAGGCTTCCATAAAGCCCTCAGGGTCACAAACATCAGGACATTTCCCTTCCCAGCCTCTCAGGAGCACTCAGAGGCAGAAAAATATGCTAAGTAACCTGCTTCTCCATCACATCAAAACCCTCTTCACCCAGCATCCCCAGCCCCGTAGCCATCCTGAATGAGCTGCCACTTCCCCTTCTGGAAGCCCAAGTGACCTTAGCAGTGAAGAAATGTTTTCCTGGTATTCAGTCTTTGTTTCCCCTGGCCCATTTTATGCCATTGTTTCTACTTAACCCTTCCTCAACTGCTCCATCACCCTGAGACCTCTGATAGTATGTAGCTGCCATACACATTTCTGAGATGCTTTAGGTGCAAGCAATTCAGATTAGCAACATATACTGCACCCCAACAGACATGGTATCTGTTCATATGCCCTTTATATGCCCATTAATTCAGGTCCTGAATTACCCAGTAACTTTCTGTTGAAAATTAGTGATAAGAAATGCACCATCAGTGGAACAAACCTACTTGCCACTTGCACACAAGGAATGAACCCTAAATCCCCTCTGAGCTTTCTGCAGGAGCTGTTTGGTTTGTTCACCCTATGCCTGCACCTTGTCAAACGTGGTATCCCAGCCTTGCTGATGCACATATAAGGAATCTAGACACAATTGTGGCTTCTGCTTCAGATACAGCAGCACCTCCAGAGCCAGTTGGGATATCTAAGGCACCAAAAGCACAGCTGTAACCCTTTTATATTAAATAATCCAGCTGAAGGGTATAAACAGAGGAGGCACAGGCATGTTGTGACTGTGACTGGCTATTGTTACCTGCAAAATCAAACCCCATTCTTAGGAAAATTCCTGGAAATCAGTTTCAAACTAGCTTTTTCATGTATTCCATGATTTTTTCCATTGCTTCCCCTATACAAACACAAAACATTTCTTTAGAATAAATGAGATGAGCAGTAATTTGGGAATATTGCAGAGTATTGTCTTCTGTGGGCACTGCTTAACACTGAGCATCATTTTGTAAAGCCCAGAACTCACTCTGCCTTTTGATCTTTAACCATTTGATACTTGTCACACTCTCTCTGGAGAGGACTTCATGTCCATACACTTCACGTGGACACATGAGACTCAGCAGCCTTATACTCCAGATCCCTCCAGCCTTCCAGATCCCTCCAGCCTTCCTTCCCAATGATTTGTCTCCTTTCAGTCACTCAAAGGTATGTCCCAGGAATGTTCTCCTTGGTCCCAGAACTTCTGTTTACAATTACAGAGAATGTCTTTGGCAATACAGGTTCCAAAGCTGGGCCTGGGCAAACTCTTCACTGGTTCCCTGCTGAAAGAGCCTGTTTTTTTGAAGACTCCTGGGTCAGATAAGGATGAGTTTCTCAGTTGGAACAAAATTCAAGGGTAAGAGAACTTCCAGTCTCCTTGAAAAAGCTTTGAACTCTTCTTCATCAAGCCTGTCCTTCGCAGTGAATACTCCTGTTAGGAATCACACCACTGCCTGGCAGGATGGGTAAGAAAGGGTAGAGTGGCAATGGATAACCCATCAAAGCCTTCAGGACTCTGTTTCCATTTTCCTATTACCCTTATACAAGCTTGTGGATGAACTAGCAAATTTTCAGGGCTCAAGGATGCTCCAAGCAGTGTTAAAGAGTTAGTGTGAAGACTGTTTTCAGAGTGCAAGAGAAGGCCTGGCTACAACTTGCCTTTGCTTCCCTCCTCCCTTCCCCACCTTCCCTCCTGCTGCTTCTTTTATGAATAGTTCTTTGCTGTGCCTCAAAAAACCAGATTGCCTCTCTGCTGGCCTCACTCCCCTCTGACTGCTCAGGGCCAGCACAGAGCCAGGCGTAGGGTGGCTTTTGTAAAAAGGAAAGCTTCTTCCAGGCAGAGGAAGACACTGCCTGGGGCTTCGATATTCACAGCCATTCTATTTCTGGCTCTCCCTTTTTGCAGGGCTTTGTTAACCAAACCCTGCTCTGCCCTCACAGGACGTGACTGAGCATCCTTACCTCAGAGGCAGAATAGGCTGGAAAAAACCCACAACCCTGACTGAGCCCATCCCACAGATGAGGGGCTCTGCATCTTACCTTTCTGCTTTGTCTGCCTTGGGGAGTTTGCTGAAAAGGACACTAATTAATAGGAATGCCTTAACAGCTTAAATCCATCTCTGAGGACTCTGATTTCATAGAATCACAGAATCACCAGGTTGGAAAAGACCATCAAGTCTAACCATTTGCCTCCAGTTGTTTGCTGGGAAGGTGAAAGTGATCCTGTTTTCAATGCAGACAGAGTAGACTGTGCTGATATTGAGCCCAAAGCAGTTTGAGAAAGGCTACCATAACAGAGCAACGCGTAGGCTCAGGAAGCTCTGTGTAGCTCAGGAGAGCTGGCATGGGACATCAAGGTGAGCAGAACAGCTCCAGCCCCTTCCCTGGTCTCCAACAGAAGGATTTTGACAACAGCTTAAAGCAGCTCTTTCCACCCTCGCATCAGAGATGCCACTGTCCCCTGTACCCGCACAAGAGTTTGGGCTTCTCACCCTTTCCCTCCTGGCTTACGCTGTGCAGTGCAGCCAAGTACCAGCACCACCAGCAGCAAACACACACTGAAGCCAGCAGCCAGCCATCTCCCTCCATCCTTCTGGGCATTTCCAGGCTCTTCAGCCTGGTCACAGCTTTGCCCTGTGCCCTGCTCAGCAGCCATCAACCCACTTTGGCCACAACTCTTATCTCTTAATCCACCCACTCCAATGGCCATCACCACTTCAATGTCCCTCACCATGGATGGTGCTGTAAATCCAGGCTGCAGCCACTCCTCACATATCCATGGGCTTAGTGCTTCGCCATCTCTCATTATCCCATTTCAGAGAGATCCGAATGCCAGGTTTTCTCCATGCCTGTCTCACGGATGTACAAGGATCCTGAACCAGGCACCAGTGGAGCAACTTCACACCACACCACAGTATGGAGACCTCTTCTAAAAGGAGGTGAGTTTAGCTACAGCAAGGTCACATGCCCAGCGTGACACCAGATTTTGAGGTGATGCTTCAAGTTCCATGTCACCACATTGCCAATGTGCCTAAAATACACTAAAGGTAAAGGGATGCACTGTACACTCAAGATCTGCAGAAGGATACATTTGCCAAGCTGGATTCCACCACTGTCTTTCCACCTGAGCTCTTCAGATCTAATGTGTCTTCTTCCTGAACCTCTTTCCTAAAAACTTCCATCAGTCTTCCCACAAAGATCTGTTTAGGCCAGTCTTATCAGCAAAGCACAGACTTAACTGCTCTGCTGTCCTCTGAGGGCTACAAAGCACCCTCCTGGGGATTTTCCATCAGAGGTTCTTCTGAATATTTCTTTCAGCTGCCTCTTGAAATAAGCTGGTGTTTGAGCGCAAGCCTGTCTGACACCTATCCTGAGACAAAGCCAATTATTTCCCTCCATGCCCACAGCTGCTGAGGCAGTCACACTCTGCACCAGCCTTTTAGTGTTTTCACCACCTCCAGCCGGCTGCAGCCTTACACCTTGTCTCTGTTGACACTTGCAAAGTCACCAAAAGCATATGTCACCTTCCCAGCGCTCTCCATAGCAGATGCCTATTATACTGCTCCCTTTCTGAACTTCAGTCCAGCTGGTCCTTCAGCTGTGGAGTTCTCTGTCTTAGGTGCAAATTTCCCCAGGATCTGGCACAGCAATGTTTTGATAACGTATGGTAACCAGAGTTCGTAGTGGTTTCTATCAACACATGAAGTCATCCTTTTCCCAAGAAGAGACCTTCAGGGATTTAGTTGTAACCTTGGATGATTCTCCAGGCTCTCGGCTCCGACTGTTAATCTGCCCACACGAATGCACTCCCACGCACTTCTCGTCTTGCTAGCCCATCCAGTCACTGCTTTTTGATATCTAGCCCATCTCTTCAGTTCTTTTGATTGGAGCACACACATTTCCTCATTTAGCACCAAAGGGATGAGAAAACATTAGCGTGCCCCAGTCACAAGTGCACACCAGTGTCAGCTGGTCTAATTGGAGCCATTTCTCCCAGCGATTTCCAACCGGGCAACAACAGTCTTGCCAAAACGCCGTTTTGGTTCCCTAAGTGCTGACTAGGAGCTGCAGCAGGAATGATGCTTTTCAGAGCCACAGCAAGTCCTTTTATTTCACAGAAACCCCTGCACAGCTCTGCCAAAGCACCAGTATTCCCTCCCTGCTGGCCAAACACTGCGAACCCAGAGGTGAAGGACTTTCACAGCCCATTACCCAGCCTCCTGAGCCATGCAGTTCACAGCTGCCACTACTCTTGACAGATCACTGTGCTCACACAGAAGCTTGGTCTCTGCTCTTTTTATCCAGCTCTTAGCTTGGAAGCAGAGTATGAAAACACATCTCCCTGTCTTCAAGTGCTTTTTCTTTCCTTCTCAGCAGATCTGCTCTTAGCCTGTCACCTCGAGGGTGCAGGGAAGACAATGCTTAGCACTTCAGGACATGTCATGTTTAACCTTGTGCATGAAGAAAGCTGGAAACATGCATTAGCAGCAGCAGCAATGTGGGCAAGAAGCTGAGAATAAGCTGTATATATAGAATCATAGAATCACCAGGTTGGAAAAGACCCAAAGGATCATCCAGTCCAACCCTTCCTATCAAGAACTAAACCATGTCCCTCAGCGCCTCGTCCACCTGTCCCTTAAACACCTCCAGGGAAGGTGACTCAACCACCTCCCTGGGCAGCCTCTGCCAGTGCCCAATGACCCTTTCCATGAAAATTTTTTTCCTAATGTTAAGCCTAAACCTCTGTGTTTTCCATACTGTAACTTGGAAACTTCAGGTGCGGCCATGGGAGGATGTGGTGATGTGGGGTTTTTTTTGCAGCCTAACTCCCAGAGGGCCACTCCCCTACAAACTGCTTGTTGAAAACTAGATACACCTTCAGTCTCACTCAAGTATCAAGGTCAACCATTCTTTAATGTAGGAAAGAAGGCGTTAAAAATGGCTATTGAAATATCAGGAAGCCTTGCTCCCATCTTGAAACTCCTCAAGCCTGGTGACCCGTAAGCACTATGTACACATGCAAGGAATCCTGGCTTCTTCAAATGCTGCACGCCTGCTCGCAGGAGCTGCCAATACATCAAATATGAAGGACAAGCAAAAGGAGCAAAGAGGTCACTCTGAATGTTCAAGGCAGCTTAAAGGAAGCAGCCATGAAAGTCTTGCTTTAGCAGAGGTCCTGTAATCCAGCTGACACATCCAAACCCTCCACCCAGGGTGTGTCCTCACTTGGATCAACACTTCCCTCCTTACAGAGTCCTTCCTAATGGTCTATCGATTTCCACAGATGTCCCAGTAAACCTGTTACCGAGGGGACAGCAACCCAGCAGCAATTGCAAATTCATGTGCTAACACCTCACTGTTGAGTGCAAAAGGAAAAATGAGTTTTGAGAAGGTAGGTTCTTGGAGGTCAATGTGATGTTTGTAATTCTGGCGATAAGCAGCCCACCTCAGAGCAGGGCTAACACCAGCAGACATAGCTCCTTGATCTGTCCTCAAAAACAGTGTCACCTCCTGGATCAGCTTCCCAAGCCTCCTGCCACCCTCCTAACGTGGCCCCACAATCCTATGAAACATCAATAGCCAGCCCCACCTAAGCCATGGCAGGGCACATCCCAAAAAACACCTGCCTGCCAGTCCCAGGTAGGAGATGACCTCCTCATCAGCATGGTCAGACAAAAGCACCTGGTGTGGGAAACACACAAGACACAGAGTGGCTTGACTGGGGTCGTTAAGCCTGGAGAAGAGGAGGCTGAGGGGAGACCTCATTGCTCTCTATAACTACCTGAAAGGAGGTTGTGGAGAGGAGGGAGCTGGGCTCTTCTCCCAAGTGACAGGGGACAGAGCGAGAGGGAATGGCCTCAAGGTCTGCCAGGGGAGGTTTAGGCTGAACATTAGGAAAGATTTTTCACAGAAAGAGTCATTGGGCACTGGCAGAGGCTGCCCAGGGGGGTGGTTGAGTCACCTTCCCTGGAGGTGTTTAAGGGATGGGTGGAGGAGGTGCTGAGGGGCATGGGTTAGTGATTGATAGGAATGGGTAGGCTCCATGATCCTTTGGGTCTTTTCCAACCTGGTGATTCTATGACTATGTGAGGAGGGGTCTGGCAGGCTTATTTGGGAGCAGCCTCTGCTGAGGAGTGGAAAAGAGAATTGAATCCTTTTCCTGGGGCTGTTTGTGCTTTCCTCTGGGTGCGACAGCCTAGAAGAGGAATTATTATTGTCAGGGCTCTGGTCACATAATCCAATTGTTCCCGTGCAGTCAGGAGGGTTCCAGGAGAGGAAAAGAGCAAAGCATCCCACCAGGCTGCCACAGCCACAGCTCCCTGCCAGCAGTGGCACTTTGCAGAGGGGCAAAGCAAAAGGCACAGAGAGTCCGTTCTCTCCCACATCCTACTATGGGAATAGCTCAGACGGAGCAGTCAGGTGGCTGTGAGCACAGTTTCTTCCTTTCAGGCATCTCTGACAGCAGAAAAGGCAAGAAGGACAGGGAAAAGGCTTTTTTTCCCTCTGGCAATCTAGAGGATGCAAATTCACTCCAAAGTCCTTGTAGATCCAATGACAGGAGCTCTAAGGGCTTTTGAAGGATGTTAGATTCTCAGCTGGTCCAAAGCAATTTGTTCTCCAGAGCCACTGTCTCTTGATGCACATAGATGGATGTCACACCACAAAGATGCTTGGAGCCTCCTGCAAAGGGGGGGCACGCCAGCAGCCCCCTCCAGCCACCCTACCAGGGCCACGCACAGCAAAGCAGAGGTCAGCAGAGAGAAGAAAACGGGAGTCTCATGGTGGGGAATGCAAGGCTGGAGGGTAAAGCAGACAAAGGGAAGCTGAGAGCAACTCCTGCGCACGCAGGAGCCCTCAGCAAGAAGCAGCACAGCACAAATAAATGCTGTGTTGGGGGTTACCTCAGGGTGTTTGTCCTCACTGTTGCACAGCATCTCTATTAAATACAGAAGATGTTTTGCTTTTGACAAGAAGGGCAGAGAAAGAAGGGAGGTGCACAAGGAAAATCTCTTGCATCAGCAGCGAGCCACAGCTGAAGATGAAGGCTATTCATAGGCAGGACATCCAGTCTAAGGGCTGTCAGTAACTCTCTTTGAATATATTCTTCACTTGTGCCAGCCGACACCTGCGTCTCCTAGGGCTGCACACAAATGAAGGCTCTACAGATGATGATGCACCAGGATGATAAAGTATAGTGGGCTGTGCACCTTCCCACATCAGTAGAACTCTCTGTTTCGACTCAGTCAGGGTCAGAAACCATCTTGCTGACCACTTTTTCCCAGATTTAGAAGCCTCTCAGATTTTGTGCTTGTGGGACCACCTTGACTTAGTGCTGCTTGCATCTCACGCACATTTGTCCGTGGCTTGAACTCCCATGAAAAGCGTGGAAGCTGACTAAGCATTTTAGGCAAAATATGGACACATGTGCACAGCTTGGTGTGTGAGAAAGACCCAGCCTTCAAGTTCTGACAATTAACCCCAGAGGACTCAGAATTTCACTTGCAGTTTTTGCTGACCTGTTGAGCAATCATGTAATGCTTCATAGACTGAGAATTTCTGCTTCTCTACACCTTTGGCATAGCTTTATACATGATGTTTTAATATTGTTTTGTTTCCTTCCCCATTTCATTTCCTCTTTAAATTCCAAGACTGCTGCCTGTGTACAAGGATAGCAGCTGTTTTATTCCTGGAATTAGCACTTGGTTACTGGACAGACAAACACTGGGCTTGCTGCAGGAAACTCAGCTTTCCTTCTTTCCTGATTTGTTGCTGTTTTCCTTAGGCTGATGTGAACATCAGCTTAGAGCCAGAGCAGGAGTTTGGGGCTTTGTTCATGGAAAAAAAGAGTTTGCTCCTTGTCAGCAGGGATCCTTTGAGAGACAGAAAAATTTTCATCCTTCAGTTTCAACAAGACATTTTGGCAGCGTTATGAATCCAAACCTTTGGCAGAAAGGTGCAGGCAGTACGACAGAGGGAGGCTTCACTGAAATAGGGAAGAGCAAAGGGGATCACACTCAGTGCTGCAGAAATGGTGTAGATGTCCTTCCTGCACAGCACACGGCGTCTGCAAAGCTGCTTACACAAAGGGAGTGCAGAAAAGGGCAGATCCTCACATTACAACTTTTCTCTATGTTGCCTGGAGAACTGCAATACTCGAAACTTCCACACGCAAAAAGAGAAATCCATTCTGAAAGTCTGGGATTTGTATTCTGGACCAACAGCAAAGCCATGGAGAGTGTACAGCACATGTACCTCCTCTATTACAACTGACAACTCACCAAGGAAAGATTAAAGCCATAAGATTCCATGCATGAGGAGGCTTCTTGGTTATCCAAAGGGCCATTTCCAAGGGCTGGAGGAGAGCAGCGTTGTGCTCATATTGCCACAAGCCTGTTGGAAGCAGAACAAATGCTGTGACAAAGCTTATTTTTTGCCTCCAAGAGACTCAGTTAAGACCAAACATGCTCAAAATAAGTGCTGAAATCTCTAGGTGCTGACCCAGCACTGAGAGAAACTTCGAAAACCATGAAATATTCCTGTTCTTGGCTATATTAATTTTCAGCCTTGCTCCAGTGACCATGCTGAGGAATGAGGGGACAGACTCACACTGCTTCTGAAAGGTGCCGCGGAGACTCAGAGCCTCTATAGAAAAAAGCTCAGTGCATATTCTGGATGGAAAAGTGCATTGTTTATAAAACAGATAGTCTCCTCACTGTCAGTGTGGGCTTCCCACCACACCTCGGGTCTATATAAGGACCCTGTTGGAAAAGCAGGCGACGTCCTTTGGTCAAGCCACATTCCTTTCCTCCCCTCACCCAGTTGCTTGTCTGCATCTCTGCTCCTTTGCCTCTCGTGGAGGCTTTGGCTGGCCTCAACCCTGTTCTCCTCTTGTAAACATGGCCCTGCAGCATTTACTCATCACTGGTACTTGCACCAGCCCGCTTGGGAAGGTCACTCGTACAATGAATTGTCCAGCTACACTGCAAGCTTATCCATACCTTTGCACTATCCTTCACTGCTTCAAGCCTTGTGGCTTGTTTTCACTATGACCCAGCTCCTTTTTCCCTTCTATTCCTGAACCTTCAGCATCCTTTACTTTCTTTATATTTTCCCTGGGAAAAAAAATAGGCTGGAAACATTCTTTTCATTTAAAAGGAAACTGAGACTCCTTGGCAATGGGATGGCTCCAGCAGCTGGGCTTTTAAGGACACTCTGGAAATGACGAGACTCCTGATAAAATCGCAAGAGTTGGCAGGGCTGTATTTCCCCATAACAATTACAATTTCTTTGCCTGTGGGTATCTCTGTGTTGAAATGCCTCTGAAGTTCCTGCTATGTCACTGTATTTGCATGTATTTCTTCTCTGTTCCTTCCTTCTCCAGCCCCTGCCAGAGAGCAGGCATTCCTGAAAATCAACTAACCACACTCCCATAAGTTTACAGCCTGAAGACCTTGAAGCAAATGAGCCTTGAAGACTAATTGTAGAATTACAGGCACCAAATGATGCCGAATTACGCAGTGCTTAGCGGCCATTGCTTAGTGAATTGGTTTGGGAAAAAAACATTGGATAACATGAGAAAAAAATCACTTCTCCAAAGATACAGCAGTAGTGGCTAAAACTGTCACTGTTTTCAACTCTGTTAGCCAAAAAAAATGGGACTTGTTCCTCAGCTGTGTGGTAGGGCTGGACTGAAGGAGTCTAATTTTAAAGTTAAACATGCGCTGAGAAAGGGCCTCTCCTTTTAGAGAATATTTCAATGCACCAAATTTATACATCTCCCTCTGGAGCATCTGCACTGCTGTAAGAGGTGCTGAGATTGGCTACACATCACATCCAAGCACCTCAGGTAGGATGAACCAGATCTTGGAGGCAGGAATGAGCTAACATTTCCATTTTGGTGGCTCAGCTGCTGTGGGATGCATGAACCATAACCCAGATGCATCTTCTTAGCGTGATAACTTAACTCCTACTGACTGCAAGACAGACTTCTTTTTAGTTAAAAGTTAAGTAGAAAACATCCCTGTAGTATTTTCACTAACCAAGCCAAAAGAAAACAGGCTGCCCAAGGAGGAGGTTAAGTCACCTTCCCTGGAGGTGTTTAAGGGACGGGTGGAGGAGGTGCTGAGGGACATGGGTTAGTGATTGATGGGAATGGTTGGACTCGATGATCCGGTGGGTCTCTTCCAACCCGATGATTCTATGATAAGCAACAGCAACAGGAATGATGAAGTAAGCACGATGGAGCCGTGTTCAGTGATGTCCAGCAATGTGTGCTCATTGCAGTGGGTTGGACTAGACGACCCTCAACTGCCCCTTCCAATCCAAACCATTCTCCGGTCATTAATCATTGAACAACATTGTGTGTTCACATGCAGGGTGTTCCTGCACAATCTATGAATGGGCCTCAGTATTATTATTATTTCCATTCTTCACCCACAGGAATCGAGCCAAAATTAATCGTTAATTAAGAGTTACTGTGGAGGATAAGCAGCTTGCGAAAGGATCATGCAGGAACTGGGTGAGGACTGAGGGATGGTGAGTAGGTGTCCCCTGACCAGACGATCACATGGCAGTGGCTTCCTACCAACACCTTAGCATTGCATGGCACCTGGAAAACACGAGGCTGCTGTAATGTTTGGAGGTCTTCTTCCCTAAAACTTCGATATCGTTCATGGATAAGAATTTAGGGTGTGGAGGAAAGTCTGTTTAGGCCCACACCTTGGATTCACGGGTACTGGTTAGCAGTGAGAGTGATGGACAGGGTGGGTGGAAGAGCAGGAGCTTGGATGGTTTGACCAAGAAGCAAGTGCTTCCCCAGACTGGGAGAAATGCACGTCAGAGTTCTCAGTACTTACACATTGTGCTGTGTCCTTCATCCTTCTTCCTGAGCTTCCCACACAGTCTGACTGGCTGAAAAATAGTGAGTACAACGGATTAGCACACGATGAAGCAAGAGTCTGAGGGAGGATGGGAGGAGGAGGGAGGGATAAGTAGGTGACAGTCTAATTAAGGAACGCATGATAACGCTTCATGCCACAGCCAGGCTGCAGGCACTTCCTGACTGCAGGAAGCTGCCAGATTTTCCACCTCTGCACTCGCCTTCACATGGTGTTTAGAGGCTGGCCACAGCCCTGCTGGACTGATGGAGGGGTGTCAAAGTCCAATGTCCCACTTGGATGCATGTGGGGAGGTGGAAGCAGAGGTTTTGAGTTACCTTTTGGCTTGCCACTGGGCGCTGGGCGCTCAAACACAGGTGTCTGCTGCTGTTGACACTGAGTGATAAGTGGAGACATTTTTTCCATTGGAAAGAATTTCAAGAATTTCCTCAGTCTCTTTTTATTCTTTTTTTTTTTCCTTTTACTTTGCAGTAAGAAGACTGTTACCATGAGTGCAGCACAAGGTAGATGGGGACAGTTCTTGTTTGAAAATTAGATCCCCCCTTCATTCCCTTCTTATAAGTGCAGCTGCTCCAGCCCTAAGTTTCAAATGCTTGTTTAAATTGAAGTAAGTCTTCCTCCTTTTAAACATCCCAGCTGTCTCTAATCTCTGGTTCTTAATCCTCTAGTCCCTGGCTTCCAAGCTGGCTCCCCAAAACAGCAGCCAGCAGCCACCTCCAGGGATTAATTATCCCTCCAGAAGCAGGAGGAGATGTGGCTCCCTTGGTGTCACCTGCATCGCTGAGGCTGAATTTGCACTGTTCCATCCAGGTTCACAATTCAAGCTCCCCCGGGACTCCTCAAAGAGAAGAGCAAAAGTCCCAGAGCTTGGGGTGGCAGCTGGAAGAAAAGTGGTCAGATGCAAAATATAGAAGGAATGTCTGCCCAAGGGAAAAAGGTAGGCACAGGCTGGAAAAGGGGCCCCTTTCCCTCCCTCCTTGCTCATCTCATGGCACTGACCTGCCACCATAAAACAACCCAGGCCCCTGGCTCCCTTTTTTTCACCAGAAAGCTGCTATTTTTATTTTTTATGCTTAACCATATCTCAGCTCTGTGTTTGAGGTCATTTTTTATGCCATTCAAGCTGCGTAGACTTTTTCGCCCAAGAGCAACCCTGGGGAGCAGGAGGAGGACTTGGTGTCCCCACACGGCCTCCCAGCACCACGTACCATGGGGCAAACCTTATCTCTCAAGGAGCTAGCTGAGTGGCTGCACGTGCACGTGGGAAGATGCAAGAAGCTGAGATGCTCCTAGACACATGGACACATCCCTGCACGTGCCAATTGCCCCTTGCTCTCCCAGGACTTGGTAGGAAAGCAGAAGAGCAGCTGAGGTGCCTCCAGCCCTGCTGCTGGTACCCGTGCCTGAGTGCATCTCATCCTCTTGGGGTGAGAGTGGCACCAATAAGCAGGCACCTTCCTCTCCATAGGCTGGAAAACATGAACACTCTAAAAAAAGCCCTGTGTGTGGTGGAAAGCTGAGCCCAGGGGGACTAAACCAAGCACCCTGGGACACATTCAAAGGGCCTTGACCACCACACAGGCGACTAATTGCCTATCTCTTCAGCTTCCCACAGCAATTAGCAGATCCCTTTGTCAGCTACCCTCTGACCCAGGAGCTGGGGAGGCGTAAGGTCCCCACTGCTCTGTCTTCTGTGAGCCTGGGCCAGCAGAAAGCCTGTCATAGAATCACAGAATCACCAGGTTGGAAAAGATCCACTGGATCATCGAGTCCAACCATTTCTATCAATCACTAAACCATGTCCCTCAGCACATCATCCACCCGTCCCTTAAACCCCTCCAGGGAAGGTGACTCAACCACCTCCCTGGGCAGCCTCTGCCAGTGCCCAATGACCCTTTCTGTGAAAATTTTTTTCCTAATGTTCAGCCTAAACCTCCCCTGGCAGACCTTGAGGCCATTCCCTCTCGCTCTGTCCCCTGTCACTTGGGAGAAGAGCCCAGCTCCCTCCTCTCCACAACCTCCTTTCAGGTAGTTATAGAGAGCAATGAGGTCTCCCCTCAGCCTCCTGTCTATCCAACAGTTGTTATTTTCATGGGAGGTTAGGTTAGAAAAAAAACCCAATTCTTGCTGCTACGCAATGTTTGCCTCTCTTGCTTGTGTTTGGGGGAGTTTGGTGGCAGTAAAGCAGGAGGGGTTGAGGTCCTTGCTGCAGACACTACCAGCTCTGTCATAGAGAATACAAACCTGGGGTCAAAAACTCATAAAGTGCTGTTTTTCTTCCCAGATGGATGCCTCATCCTTGCCCTTGCAGAGCCTAGGAACTTCCCTGCACATCTATCCCACCTCAAGAGATTTGGGGTATGGAGAATGCAAAGGAAAAGGCAGACAGGCATGTTTTGAACAAAAGTATAAAGAAGCAAAACCGCAGATGAAACATTACCAATTCAAGGGAAAAAAAATAGATAACGACATTAGTCACCACCCAGCAAACGACCTACAGCTTCCTCAGGCTGCGGAGGCTATGAGGAGCCTTCCTCTTCCTCCTCCTCCTGCCCCTACCTCTGCCTATGGTAGGGCTTATGACAAAACAACTTATTAAAGGAATTACGCAACTGACCTCCCAACCCTTTCCACACTGATTTTTCCAAAGCCTTACGCTTATTGGGTAATCGTACTGGAGACACCGGCTACCTGTCACAAGCCCTGTCGTGTGGCTGTTTTTTAATGAGGCCTCAGCTCCTTAATTGCTCGCATGCTTTGTTGGGAAAGCTCAGTCACAAGGGTGCGGAGGTAATCCAGGAAAAGCACTATCAGCATGCCCAATTACAGGGGCTGGCACTGCCTTTGGTACTGGACTCTGCTCGTGGCCTCGGGAGCAGCATCCAGGGAGGTCACTTGGCAAAAGGGTGTCTTTACACCTGTCCATGCAGACTGGAACTGTCTCTCCAGCTCCTGGTCCATGTGCCTTGTAGGAATCATAGAATCACAGAATCACGAGGTTGGAAAAGACCCTCAGGATCATGGAGTCCAACCATTCCTATCAATCACTAAAACCTGTCCCTCAGCACCTCATCCATGCATCCCTTAAACACCTCCAGGGAAAGTGAATCAAGAGATGCCTCCCTGGGCAGCCTCTGCCCGTGCCCAATGACCCTTTCCATGAAAATTTTTTTCCTAATGTTAAGCCTAAACCTCCCCTGACACAGCTTGAGGCGATTCCCTCTTGTCCTGTCCCCTGTCCCTTGGGAGAAGAGGCCAGCTCCCTCCTCTCCACAACCTCCTTTCAGGTAGTTGTAGAGAGCAATGAGGTCTCCCCTCAGCCTCCTCTTCTCCAGGCTAAACACCCCCAGCTCTCTCAGCTGCTCCTCATAAGGCCTGTTCTCCAGCCCCTTCACCAGCTTCGTTGCTCTTCTCTGGACTCGCTCCAGAGCCTCAACATCCTTCTTGTGGTGAGGGGCCCAGAACTGAACACAGGACTCGAGGTGCGGTCTCACCAGTGCTGAGTACAGAGGGACAATTACCTCCCTGGACCTGCTGGTCACACCATTTCTGATACAAGCCAAGATGCCATTGGCCTTCGTGGCCACCTGGGCCACTGCTGGCTCATGTTCAGTCGCTGTCAACCAACACCCCCAGGTCCTTCTCCTCCTGGCAGCTTTCCAGCCAGGCTTCTCCTAGTCTGTAGCTGCACAGGGTTGTTGTGCCCCAAGTGCAGGACCTGGCACCTGGCCTTGTTAAACCTCATGCCATTGGTCCCAGCCCATTTATCCAGCCTGTTCAGATCCCTTTGGAGCCTCCCTACCCTCCATTAGATCGACACTTCCACCCAGTTTAATGTTGTCTGCAAACTTGCTAAGGGTGGACTCGATGCCTTCATCCAGGTCATTGATAAAGACATTGAACAGGGCTGGACCCAGCACTGAGCCCTGGGGACACCAGGAGACTTGGCTCAGCAGAGCTCACATACTTGTTGCCCTGGGTTTGTAGACCTCCCCAGGTCAGATAGACCTCCCCAGGCCGGCTGCCCCTCACCAAAGCAGAGGGACAGGCTCACTGTCAGCAGGGAACAGCCATGTCCCAACTTGCCATATCACCTCAGTTCAGTCTAGGAAGTTTGGATGCTTGATATTCCAGCTCAACCCGAAGCAGTGGTTGGTTTCAATGTGACGCTTCCACTGCCAGTAAAGAGGCTGAGACACACACAGAGCAGAATTGTTCTCTGTGTCAGAGGAACTCCTCTGGGATTAAGCACCATGGCAGGTTTTGAGCCAGGAACCGTACAGACCCAGGACAGAAGTCGCATCGCATGTGAGCATCTGCTTGCACGAAGCACACATGCATGAAGCAGCTGGGTGGGTGAGCCTGGGGGCTGGAAGAAAATCATTACCTACCGTTTCAGTTTTCTTGTTTGAAGTTTTGTTCCAATTTCTGTAAAACAAATCAAATCAGCTAAAACAAAGCCTAAAACCTGGTAAAAAAAATACTACCCCCTCCCAAATGCAGCCCACTGCCTCACCTTGTTCAGCCTCGAATCTTCTGGTAAACAGCATGGATAATGGTAGCCACCGGGCTTCTCCAGCATCTCTACACGTTTGTAATGTGTAAGTCAGCGTCTGAAATCTGTATCTCTGTGTAATTAGGAGTGCTCAGAGCAGTGACTCAGACATTCCAGCACGCTCACTTCTTGTCGTCGGTGTGTGAAATATAACTTTACTCATTTTTTCCAATTACTTTGGACTTTAAAAACAGTAATTAGCAAAGTCAGCTCGTTATCAGCTCCTGTGAGTAACCTGTCCTCCTGCCAGTCCTCCGCTGTGTTTTGGTCACAGGCAAAGCTTTGGCGGTCATTCCTAAGGCTTTGCTTTTGTCTGAAGAACCAAGGCAGCCAAAGGAGGAAAATAGGTCCTAAACCTGTGGGCCTTTCCACACATGTTCATTTCAAGCACTTGAACATTGAAGTAGCTCCACACTGAGTCTTTATATAGCTTAGTAAATAGCAGGCAAACTGTGAAATAAAACTTTAGAGGCATCATTTTCTCACTTCTCTTTCTGGTGGTGGCCAGGCAGGCATTGACAGACCCAGAGTGAAAGCACCATCCTTGCTAATGATGCTTCTCCTGTTGTGCTTTTAGAGCAGCTCTCGTCTGCTCTGCTCACAGAGCGTTTCCCCACCCATGCATCGACACACACCACTGCATCTACAGCAAAATGAAGGGCAAAAGACAGTCTGCTACTTACCACCACTCACAGCCAAACATTTCCAAGGGGGTTACAGAGCCTGCGTTTCATGAGGGGATGATGCTGTTTCCTCTAGTGCGCTGGTAGTCCCTGTACTTTCTTCCTTGGTGGGACAGGCTTGTTGCAAGACCCCAGCAGAGGTGGTTGCAAGATCAGTATCTCCTTGAAATCCTTGGGAAGACTCTAGTCCAGCCTGCAGGGGTGAGCCACTGCTGATAGAACTTGGACTGGCACATGTGGGAACAGGAAAATGCTCAAGAGAAATACTCATGTCCACAGCACTACCCAGGGAAGTGGTTGATTCACCTTCCCTGGAGGGGTTTAAGGCACGGTTGGACGAGGTGCTGAGGAACATGGTTTAGTGTTTGATAGGAACGGTTGGACTCGATGATCTGGTGGGTCTCTTCCAACCTGGTTATTCTATGATATGAAAAAAAAAAAAAAGTGGAAAGAACAACTTTTCCTGGATAATTCAGGTGATTTCTGGTAGGCTGATTGTGCTCCTCTGCCTTTCATTGTGGTGAAGCTCCAATGCATGCAGAGAGACAGCGGTACTGTCCAAGACCCACCACCCACAGCTAGAGGTTTCTCTGGGAGGAGAACCATGCAGGTGGGAGCAAGAGAGCAAACAGGATCAGGCCCTACAGCTGGGCTAGAGATAAAAGAAGGGGAGTGTATTTAACATTCTCAGTTTAACTGCTCTCCTCAGCTCAGGTGGGATGAGCCTCAAGGGTTTGTGGACCTCTCTAGCTTATTTTGGGTTCAAACAGTTCAGAACATGAGTTCACTAGCCCTTTTTTCTTACACTCTAAACTAATTTCCCCTCAAGGATTTTTTGTGGCGATGGAAGAATTGTGAATTTTGCAGCGACTTCTATGTGCTGCCCACAGATATATGAACCTTTTTACACTATAGAAATGGAGGCATTGACATGTGAAGGCACAAACCCAACAAGGCAAAAGCAGAGAAGAAACTAGTGGTGAGGTTCAGCTCATCTGGCTTCAGTTACCTGAGATTCAGGCATGCAAACTACACGGTTATCTACATCTTCTCTCTACTGAGAGCTGAAGGACCTCCAAGAAGTCATTCTTTCCAGACAGGCTGTTAAATTGAATCACCTGGAGGTGTTTATCTCCTTCCATGGAGTACAGGAGGTGACTAAACAATTATCTCAGGCTAGATGAACAAGGTTTAATTAAAATGGAGGCAGTCCAGCGTGACTAGCCCCGTGCCAGGGTAGGAGGCGGCATTGCAGGGTCTGCAGCTGGGAGCTCCTTGCTGCCTTGCTGGGCCAAACTCAGCCAAATAAACGATCTCTCCTGGCAGCAGTGACTCTGGAGATTTCTTCTGATGAGTTGTCCTGGGGATTTTGATTAATTCCATTTTAGATCAGCTGAGCATCCCATCGACAGACAGGCCATGAGACCAAATACTACAAAGTCCCTTTGTCCCTGAGTGCAGGGAATAGCTACAGTACTGACAACTGTGGTGGAAAAAGAGTCGTCAAACACCACTCAGGAAGGCTTGTGCTTGATAAATATTTGTGGAGCTGATTGTAACCTGCTTGGCTTCTGCTTCTGAATGCAAAGAACCTGTGGGGAAGAGTTTAAACTGCCTGTAACACAGCCCTCCCCCAGCACAGCTGGAGAAAGCTGCCATCCTGGGCCATCTCCTCTCCCTTGCTGAGCTCATCCCAGCATAGAGCACCATAGGAAAAGGCTGTGTCATGGCAGTGACCACTCTGGGATTGTATTCCCATTTTTTCATTTGTCTTGTCAGAGGCAAAGGTGTCATCCAGTGCAACTCCAGAGGCACCGGCTGCTGCTCCATCCCTGCAGCTCCCAACGGAGCCGTAGGCTGTGTGCACGTGGCTCTCGGCAGAGAGGGTGTCATGCACAGCAGCGCGTGGCTAAGGAGGCACCTGGGCCAGGGGGGATGCTTGGGAAAGAGACAATTAGTGGCAGGACACACTCTGGGACTGATGGATTGGGAAATAGCCGGACTCCTGAGCCAGCGGAGGGCAGAATGAAAAAGGAAGTATTGAAAAAAAACCAAACCCAAAGCTGCGGTGGTATTTTCATGCTTGGCTTCTGACATCCTCTCCCTCTCACACACTTGACTTCCTTACTTATTTTTATCAGATGAAGTTGATGGTCGCTGCTACGGTAACCTTGTGTTGTTGCAGCTCTAGCAGTGAACAAGCGTTCAATGTATGTTTCCTTTGCGGCTTCCCTCCCCGCTCTGTCTTCCAACCCCTCAGGGCTCTCAGAACAGCATTTTTTACTTTGTTATGTCTTCGTTGTGAGCGTTGCCTGTTGCGATGGGCAGGGGTTCACCCCCCAGCTCTGCTCCCAGCCAGTATCCCTCTCTTCTTGTCCTTCTTTTGCTGTCTTGGTGGGCAAAGCACAGGTCTGACCCTGAATATGGGGCTGGGGTTTTTGTTTTAATGTGGAAAAAGCAAAAACCATCTTTCCTCGAGCTGATAACTTGGGGTGGGGGAAACAGCTCTTCATGGGAATGATCAAGTTTGATTCCCCACTTAGGGTCACTATGGGGGTGGTGGGACTGGAAGATAAAGGCTAGTGCTTTCTCCTACACTGTGGACAAGGTCATCTCCCAGGGCTTCAAACCTGCCCCAAATAGTGATGACCCATATCTCCTGGGGTGGTACCAGAGCCTCATCAGTGGATTTACCTGTGCTCCAGTCTCATCAAAGTCATTTCTGTTCACAGTGTTTTACTCACAAAGGTCATGGCTCATTGTACTTGAGGAAATCTTCATGCCCTCAAGCTCTTTCCCAGCTGGTTGGGCTCTATTCCTGGTACCCAGACTTGTGTGTGTGTAATAACCACCAGGTTATTACAAGCAGCTACCCCAGGCTTTCAGCTCACACTGCCACCACAGCGTGATAAGGCTGAGTCCCCCTCACTCCTTCCTCCAGATGAATTTCAACCGAGCAAATGTTAGGAGCTGTGGAGAGGGACAGGCACCCTGGGGAACATCCCAGCCGCATATGCAGCCCTTCATGCGAGAAACCATGAAGCTACAAGTAGGGGGACAGCCCTTCACTATCAGACCTGGAGTCCCATCCCACCCTCCTCCCTTTTCTGCCCCTTGCTAGCAGCCACACACAGAGCCTTCTCTCCCTTCACAGCTCCTTGCGTTTTCTCCAGCTCTGCTCATCACCACATCTATCTATGGCACTACCAACAGCCCTAGGTATTTCCTAGGCAAAGCTCTTGCTGTTTGCAGGTTTCTCTGAAGTCGGTTCTCTTCAAGGTATTTGGCCTGACGCTCCTTTCCTCCCCCTCATAAAAACAACGCTTACAAGCTTTCATTTTTATTATGACCAGTTTGAGCTTATTTCAGAAGAGCGGCTCTTCAGCTGGGCTTGCACAGCTCTTTCTGAACGTGGATATAGAAGAGAGACCACTTTTTAATCAGAGAGGCTGAAAAGCCAGTGCTGCTGTGCTATTAACTTGTTTAAATAGAGATGTTTGGTGCACAGGATTCCTTTTGGAAAGCTTGGAGCATGTGCATTGCAGTTGCTCCTCACATCCCTTACTTTCTTCCAGGTGACTGGGCTAGTGGTTGGAGGGGTTTTTTTTTGTTTGACTGTGCTTCAAGGCACCACAAAGCAGAACAACATCACAGGGATGAAACTATGTTCTCAGCTGCTGGTAACTTCCTACAGGAGTTAAAATGGGAAGATTACCCAGGCTATCCTTACCAGGCAGCTGGAGAGCAATCCTGGTTCACCTGTTCCTCACACTGACAAGGAGGAGAGTGGTTACAGAATTTTGCCCTATGCCAAGGGAATCTGTGTCCCAGGGGTGGCTGCTCCCCACGTGTCACACTGATGGGGAATTATCTTTGCGCTTCTGCAGCACAACAGTTTTGCCTGGCTGCACCCAAACTTCAGCAAAAATAGCTGCCAAAAGCACATCTGCTCAGTGTGTTTCAAATTACTTAGTTCTTTGGTGAAGCTGAACAGAAGTGGATACACACCAAAACCAACAAACCAAACGTCTGGGAGAGTGAACACAGGCTGAACTAAGTAGGGCAATAGTGCACAGCTTGCAGTTGCAACTACAGGGCAAAGAACACATGGCTTAAGTCCAAACAAGAGCCAGAAGAAACTGTGCCATGTGTGCACAGAAAGGTCCTCATCCCTGAAGTTCTTGAGATGCCTCAGGGTCACCCATTCAGCAGCGAGTCCAGTTTGGTGGCACCAGTTCCCATGTGATCCCTGACAGGTAGGGCAAAGAGTCAGGGAAAAGCCTCCATCACCCTTCCATCCGTTGTTCTCCTGCCAGCACCACTCCAGTGTGACATGAGGCAGCCCCCAAGCAGAGTGAGCCCCACCTCTTATAGTCCAGACCCACAACAGCAGGATGCATTGGTGGGGGAAAGAAGTGAGTGGCTTCAGTCTGACATAAGCCTGAAAAACCTGTTTGTGAAGCACATGAAGGCAGCATCAGGTTCAATTCATCTGCTGCTTCCCTAACCAGTGCTGTAGTTCAAGCAGAAATGTTCAGGGCAGGACTAAACATCTTCCTTGATTTCAGATCAGCACATTAGTTTGGAAGTCCTAAAGCTTCTTCTACAAGGATAGCAACTCCCTGCCTAAGGAGTGGCAGAAATCAAGATTGGTTGAAGAAAAAAAAAAACCAAGCTTCAACATTGCATTTATGTTTCTACGGCAATAAACACCTGCAAGGACTGAGCACAATACAACTTATCTCTGGTCACATCAAACATGCCCCTCAGGCCAAGCATTAAATCTGAGGGTCATTAGTTAGCATATGTAAAGCAATCCCATGCAAACATAACACTCTAGCTTCAGCCCAGCTTGTTTGCACTAGTAAGATTAGGGTCTGGTACCTGCCAAATCACAGGAACTTCTCTTCATGTATCTAAAAGGTAGGGGGTATTCCAGTGCACGTGCTTCTTTTCACCTGGCTTTAGTGGAAAATTTAATCCTATTAACTGTACAAATTGAACTGCTGAATCATGGCATGGGCAGATTTCTACACCCACGACTCTGCCTTGGTAGCAAACAAGTTTAGAATCACACTCAAATGCAGTTTCCTCCAGGTCTTCCCCTGGCAGCACCTCCAGCTGTAGCACCCAACCCTCAGCATGTGACAAAGCACAACTGACCATTCAAGAACTGACCTTCAGACCCAAACTAGCCTGAGCAGACAACCCCAGGTAGCTCAGTCAAGGCCCTGGCAGCACACAGAATTCCAAGATTTACCTTCCTGCTCATGGCTCAAGGCAGGGTAAGAGCACACAGGCAAGCAGCAATGAAGCGCCTCCACTCTCCAAGTTCAGTTAGGCAAGGGGTTAGACAAATAGTACAGATAACATCCCAACCCACTTGAGCAGCAAGACCACCACCAGTATGTTTGGAAAGCATTTTCAAACTTTATTTACAACTGTCACAGTGACAAAAATGTAGTTTGAAAAAAATGCTAGCTTCTCCCTGAGGCTCAAAAAAGAATTACAGAAATATAGAATGTATATCATACAACAGGATTTTACTGGAGTGCTTTGTTCTTTAGATACGTTCAACAACAAATAGAAATATACACAATACTTCCAAAAAAAAGGATGCAGACAGAAATATGCAAGTCTTTTGGGCAGACAGTGGATCTGAAGTCCAAGGATTGCCATCTCATTGCTGCCCACACAGTAATATCTTTGATATACAGCTTTGACTTGGTGGTATAGATGGTAGAGACCAATAGAGTAACACTTAGAAGTAAGACGACTGGCTGGTATGCAGGTGTACAAGCTCATTCCAGTAAGACAGCAAGACTAGAACAAGTGTTACAGACAGAACAGCCGAACCCATCGCTAGAGAAAATGGTATCACCACATCATGACCATTCGGTAATCAACTGTCCACCAAGACAGGCAGGGAGCACATATGACTGGGTCTGTGTTGCTGGACCAGAGACCAGCCACAGCATAGGAACACTGAATTCCTCCTGCTTTGTGCTAACTAATGAGTCTCCAAACTCCTGTCTCTCTGAAATGGTTATGCAAGGCTGATAATTTATTGCCATTATGTTAAAACACAAGCAAGACGAGACTAAAACAATCCTGCCAATATTAAAAGCAGTTCCCACCCCCCACCAGCGTTTAACTACTCATGAGGTATTAAAAATACAAATACACATGTCCAAATAGATTTTAAAAATGGAACCAGTTACAAGCAAAGGGAGGTGGCATTGGGATTATTATGAAAGTTTGGTTAAGGCCTTGACATTTATCTCTTCCATGACCCCAGATTTGGTTTTCGTGGTAACTGTTTTCCTCCTATCCCAAAACAAACCAGCTTCTGAACTGGTCCCCAAAGCTGAGACCATCCCTTTCCAGGAAAGCAGCAGGTTACCCCATCTGGCAGCAGATTGGCCTCCTCCCCAAACAGATACAGATGACTTCTCTTTGGAGCAGAATATGGTAAAGAGGATACAATCACAGACTTTGCAAGCCAGTCTGTACTTGGTTAAACGCCCACCCTTGCTACGAAGCAGAAATGCATCTTGTCTCAGGACACCCAGGCTAATTCTCTCCCAACAGAGCCCTCCTGCAAAGCCTCCTCTCCCACTGAGGATCTACATTACATCAGTTGCTTTGTCTTTGGATTACCTCCAGGTCTGGCAGTGTTCCCCATCACACAGACCCCTACCAGGCAGTCCCGCGCTGAGGAAGCCCTGCAGCACAAAGCTGGAGGAGCTCACCCACCCCAGCCCTCACAAGCCTGTTGACTAATGAGCTGGAGATAAAACCCTACAGGTGAAATTCCCACCCTCTGGCCTTGGGCACTGCACATGACAAGAGCAACCACAGCAAACAGGAGAGAAAGATCTGAGGTGCTCAAACAGGCATGAGCTGTTGCTGCAGACAGAAGCATCTTCAAGTTGGATGCATGTTACCTCACACGAATGACCTGCAAGACAAACAAGCGCCTCACAGTAGAGATGACAAGCAGCAGCCTAATATTATCCTGCAAATACAGCTGTTCAGCATTGGAAAGTCTAAAGGCAAACAGGGGAGAAAACAGCTTTGGGAAAAGTGGCTGGAAACAGGCTCAACAGCAAGAGCAAGAAACCCAACTACTCCTATGGATGCTCACGCTACCCTAGGAGGTGCTGATCTGGGGAGAGCTACAGGCCCCTTGTCAGCAGCCACGCTTCACTACAGACTTTCTTCCACCCTGACACACAAACTGGAAGCTGTAAGAAAGGCAAATCTGAGAGATGACTGCTCTGTTCTCATGCTTTTATCCAGAGGCAGCTCCTGGCCGAACACTGCCACCTCTGACTTTCCTCCCCCTCCCCAAGCTCCCCCCTCCAGCAGTCCTCACACGGCCACCCTCTGCCATGTGCTTGGAATTTCACTGCTGCCTCCGCCTCAGAAAAACACAGATAGCGATCTCAAGAACAGCAAATATTTCTCTGCGTTACTTCCTTCCTTCCTCAGGAGGTCTGGTGACACCGAGGGCTTCAGTTCTCAATACAGAGAATACAAAAAACTAAGATCTCGCAGGTGCAAAATTGAACTTGTCTTTTCTTTTTAAAAGACTTTCAAAAGAAGTGTTGTTCTTCCTTCAGAAGGGTGCAGTCCCTTGCTTTTCCTCAGATGCCACTTATTGCTCCTTGTTGTCCTTCTTTGCATCTTCACAGTTTTCTTCCTCTTCCTCCTGCACTAAGAACTCTTCGGGTGGCCATCTCAGCTCACCGCTCTCCACATCACCCTCTGTCGGCTCCACCACAATTGAGGGCAGGCGGTCCTTCAGCTTACAGTAGCGGTCGAAGTCCGAGGGATCAGGGAAGATCTGAAAGAGCCAAGAAACAGCCTATGAGAAGGGCTGCACGCAAGCAGTCTTAGCCAAAACTCAACTCTGAAGACACTTAGGTCTTATGAGCAGACCAGTCTGGACACAGTAAACCACTGAGTGATGGGAAGACTCGTGAACTCATAAATAAGCTTCTCTAATCCCCAAGTACTGGAAATTAGCACTACCCAAGAGGCTTCCAAAGCACATGCTCACTTGAATAACACTCTAAAAAGCATCTGTCCTGTTCAATATTAACCCAAACCCCTCACCCCCACTGCTTTTGCATTAAAGCTCATGAGTTTGCACAATGAGCTATCTAGATCAGAGACTCGGAGATCTCATTTCCTGCTGCTGGTCAAGCTGCACAAGAACAGGCTTGTGCTCCAGGCTCTGCTGCTGGAAGGGAGAGGAGGCACATAGCAACCCAGTGCTACAGCATTCCAGACCCTGCAGCAAGGGTCTGCATATAGTATCACTCCAGGGACATAACACCAGACCAAACGAAAAGCACAGCTGCATTTTAGAGATAATTCCAGTAGTGTTCAGCAGGAGGATACTGTGAGAGTGGTGAGGCACCAGCACAGGTTGCCCAGATAAGATGTGGATGCCCCAACTCCTGGAGGTGTTCAAGGCCAGTTTGGATGAGGCTTTGAGCAACCTGACCCAGTGAGACGTGTCCCTGCCCATAGCAGGGGGTTGGAACTGGATGGGCTTTAAGGCCCCTTCCAACTCAAACGATTCTATGACTCAGAATTTATGGTTCATGCACTGCAGCAGCACCAGGCCCCATACCTGCTTGCAGTGCAACTGGGATGTACACCCTGATCCTACTAGGAAAATAATGAGGCAAGTGCACAGGTACAGGGAAAATTGCCCCTGCAGGACCATATCATCAGAAGGTTTACATGGCTAAATTGCAGCATGAACAGAAGTGGCTGTTGTTACTTTATAGGGAATCCATACTAGGAGAATAGCTCCAAATTCCACCTCATCCAGAAAAGAAATGCTGAGTGACAAAAGACAATTGCCACATCAGGTCCCCTGGTTGGTAACCACAAGATTAAACAATTGCCACCTCTTTATTTCAAAGATTTTACCCGAGTGCCCATCTCACATTACAGTTGCATGCAAACACCCCAATGATAATCACAAAATGCATTTTCCCCTCATGGTTGTAGATGAGGTGAGGAGTCAGACATTGCTCTTTTCTTCAAAGACCATCTACATTCAAGCGAGCCATAAGAGCACCCTCACAGAGAACAGGGTTGCTAACCTCCCATGGGCACTCTGCTCGTGGGTACCTCTGTTTGGAAGCAAGATCTCATCTGCTTTGACCTTTGTGGTTCCGGTTACAAAAGCAGGTTTCCCCATTCAGGAGCCCTAAGCATTTACCACAAAGCATAGTTCTCCTTGTGCCAATCAGGCATATCTGGGGAAGGTCTGGACCAAACCTCAAGTCCTATCAACTCTCTCTCCAGCCTAGTGACCATTAACTACATTACCTACCTGCCAATATTCACTCTCCTACTGTCCAGACATCTCTCCCTAGTATCTAAAGCTTCAAGGAAACCAGGTTAGCAACCCAATGGCTTTCTCAAGCTGCTATTCCATGCAAAGTGACTTCAGCATGGGGCGCTCCGGCAAGCAACTCCACATGAAGGCAATGCACAACGTGGGCTGTTCGCACGCATCCATCTGGTCCTGGGGACAGCAGTGTGTTACAACTAAGGAAACTAGAGGTTGTAACAGTGCAGGAACCCAGCTCCAACTACAGAACCCATCATCCATTTGCTTTTCAGGTGCACAAGAGCCAGCAAGATCTGTGAACGTGGCCACGTTAGCATGGGCAATGCAGTACGAGCTACTTGCTGTCAGTTACTCCCAGCACAAGTAAGAAACTGTTTCTTGGAGCTTTGTGGCTTCAGCTTTGCCAAAAAAAGGCATTCTCAGGCACACGGTGCACTGCTGCAAGTGTAGTCAGTGGTTCTTCAGCATTAACTCCTTATCTAAACTCAGGATGGGAAAAAAATACCCTTGACATTACATGGTTTAGAAGGATGCAATGGAAAAAAGTGTGGTTCAGGAGGTTACATAAGCTGATAATGTCATGAAAATAGCCTCCTGTGCAAGAAAAATAGCAGTATAATAATTAAGCTAACCTTTGGCTGCTATCATTTTCAGCACATTAGGTCAAATTGGAGCAATTTCTTTGAAAATAGCCTGCCAGATTTTTCTTCCAGAAACTAAGCAGCAGTCATTTCCTCACAAACATCCCCGAAATGTGGTATGCAGCTTTAACACAAAACCCCAGCACAATCTTATCTCAAACAGCTGCAGGACAGGCCAAGCCCAAGAAGGTCAGTATTTTTTCCACTAAGTCATGCTTTTTAATCGTCCAGGCAGCACTAAGTGAGATGTTGCAACTGCACTTTGAAGGGGTGTGGACAGTGAATGGAAAAAATATAAAGGCAGATTTCCTTGCGTGTGACAAGCAGGAGGACAGGGCAGCCAAGCACAGGGACCAAAGGGAAAAAGGGTTTCGGGTTAAGACTCCACTTGCAACTCTGGGGCAGCCTCTCCACTTGCTCCAACATAAGCTGCAGTGCCAGACACTATAAAAAAGATAAGCAAGCACCAGCTTTTCCTGCCCCACTGCATCATTTGTTGGCCCTGCAGGCCTAATCTGGTCCCACTCCAGATTTAGACAATGGGAAGAAAACAGCTCTGAAACTTGCAGCACAGTCCCCACTGGGAATGCAGCAGCTCAGCTCTGACCTGCAAGCTCCACACCCTTTGCAAAGCAGCCAGGACAACTTACCTCTCAAAAACTGCTTGCAAACCCCCCTGCCCAGCTTAGGCACATGGGACAGAGGCCCCTCTACCCCAAAAGCACAGCAGCAGTGACTCAACTTCTCCCTCTCGTTCCTCAGAAGGAGCCACTCTGCACACAGCTGAAGGAGATGCCTTCCTCTGGCTGATCTGGTCACTTCATGGGGACAAGGGACAACCACCAGCTAGTTCTGAAGGCTACCTGAAAGCCACATGAGCAGCAGTTCAAAACCACCTTCTTCACCCTGACTACAGATGCAGCATGAGGGGCTGCAACTGCTTCCACAGAGGCCCCCCTCTTCTGTAGCTGAGCCCCAGCTCCAGGCCTGAGACAAATCAACACCCCCATAGCCCAAAGAGGCCACATATTGCTTCTTATACTACTCCACACAGCTTCTCACTCACAGCAAGACTGGTTTTCACAGGCCTCTCCAGGTTACGTTTTGGGAACCACTCTCCTCCCACAGTGATCCAGATCCATACAAATCAACCAGTCTCCCATCTTGCAGCTGGAAAGGGCAGCAAAAAGCCGGACTTGAAATGAAAGCTTGAAATGATTTTTGAAAGACCATGTTTGCCTCTGTTTCGGATGATCTAGCTCTGCTATCCTTGAATGAAGTCTTGGCAATGGGAACGGAAAGTTCTCATGGCCTCGGGGAGGCTCATACCCTCCCTCAGCATTCACAGGGATGGAGAAACACAAAAAGCAGGAGAGATGTCAGACAATTTAGGGTTTAGCTCAGAGCTACCATAACCCAAGTGACACTTGTAAATTCAGAACAGCTTCCACATGTGTGCTCCATATCAACAACCATAGTTAAAACACTTGTCTGCCCTCCCAGGGGGCTGAAAACTATTTCAGTTCTGTTACAGATAGAACAAGGTAATGAGATCTTTCCAAATGAAGTTACTGCTCTGGGAAGCTTTGCTTCGTTGTTGCAATACCATACAGAACTGAAAAGTCTGCATGGAGAAGCATACAGGATACACCCCCAACACACACATCACTCATCCCAGTACCAGAAAAGCTAAGTTTGGTGTCTCTTCAGTAGCATCAGGTCAACATTCCAAATCCCAAACCAGTGTTTAAGTTCTTAATTTAAAACCTCACTGCCACCAACCAGCACAGTAAACTCATTTCAGGAAACGTCCTGTTTAGAAGAATTTTCCAGGTATACGAAGCAGGGCTAATACACACATTCACTCACACAGCAGTCACGACTCAGAATTGAGCTCCTAGTACGCACCTGGCAGCCTGTGACTCAGGTTTATGAAAAATGACAACTCCCTGGGCACAGATTGCTCTGTCTTGAGGGACAGAGCTAGGAAACTTCATACACCACAGCAATTTTCCATCAGAGTAGCAAGGCATCAAGCAGGGAGGGAAACACACACCAAGACACTCTGATTAGCTGCTGTCTTAAGTTTGCATTTCAGTGGAACACTTTCTTGCATAGCAGAGCTGTAAATATGATTAGCTTTGTTTCTGTTTATCCCATATCCTGCTTTTGCTTTCATTTAAGGTCCAGATCCTGAAACACACATTGTCTCAGCCTACTAATCTTGTCCAGTACCTATGCATCAGATGCGCCATGCAAATGCATTATCCTACTAAACTCTCTATCACTCACTACCTTTTTTTAGCCCACAAGGCCTCCACAACAGCAAGCACCAGCTGTCATGCAGAACTTCCTCCACACAAACAGAGGCTACATCAACATGAAAACCCTTACAAACAAAGAAGATAATCACAGAGGAAGCTCAGTTTCCACTCTCGTCATCAGCCCCTGGGTCAGTAACATGTTGGTCCCTCAGTTTAGTTGAGAAGATGCAGTGGATACAGCCCAAACCCCCCAACAGAGCACCACAGCTCCTTGGGAAAGTCAGTGCTTCGCAGGTGCTGGTGAAGAGGTGTTGCATTCATCAACAATTATCTCTGAGAGGACAGATGACCCAAGCTTTTGTCATAGACCCTAGATGGAGCATTAAGCCTATTTACCCAGATTCAGTCAGTCTGACATGATTCACAGCTAGCTGTGGCTGTGATTAGCCTAGACAGATCCCAGCATAATGCAATCATGACTTAAAGAGCTCAAGCTCCCCATGACAACCAAAACCCAGCTGATGGCATGAGGCAGGCTCAGCCTCCACACACCAATCACCTAAAAGGGAGCCTAAGGTCCTACAGGACCCACACACTGGCCAGAAAGCCAGTCTGCAGTGAAGCATCATGCTCAGCTCAGAGCCACTTGCTGAAAATAAACACTTAGGGCAAAGTACTTTCAGTCGTGCTCAGACCTCACTCCACTTCCAAGAAGCAAGGCAGGATTCAGGTCAAGGCATTGTTTTGACAACAGCTCCATGAAATTATTAATTCAGCCTGAGTTTCAGCAGCAGCATCCACAGCATCTTACAAAGATGGCATCAGAGGACAAGCCAGCAGAGTACTAATGAGGTTTTGTGAAAAATGGCTATATCTAGGGGCTGGAAATCAACAAACAGGACACTAGCCTTGACTGACATTGAAAAAGGCTCAGCTCAGAGATTGCCAAGCAGGAAACACATGAAGACCTCCACAGGCACATGTATAGCAGGGGCATCTTGAGCCATCAGCTGCATTTCAACAAGGTTTGTTTAGCAAGTCTCATGGGAATTATGGGACATCTATTAAAGATCCAGAAATAGCTCTTCACTGCAGGCACAAGACCCAGCATGACATCATCTCTTCAGCTGCATCTTCTGTTTTGTCTATGCCACTCTGCTCCAAGACTCCTGCCCCAATTTCACCATTCACTTCTGCTCAAGCTTGTTAAATCTGTTTGCTGAGCCATCTTCAGGGGGCTCCAAGAGCAGCTTTACATCACAAATACAGTAATAACACTGCTTTACGTAGAAAAGCTCTGAGATTAGCACTCTAGCTTACAAGCATGTTGCATATTTAGGGATTGGTGGGAACGGTTGGACTCGATGATCCAGTGGGTCTCTTCCAACCTGGTTATTCTGTGATTCTGTGATATTAACCGGAAAAAGGCATTTCTATGCTGAGAAAACACATCTTGCAAGTGAAATGGTACAAATTACTAAGCCTACACAGGCAACTCCACTCTAACAGATACAACCCCCACAGTGGAGACTTGACACCACTGCTTAAGGAGCAGAAGGTGGCCAGCTCACCAAAGGCCAAGCTTCTCCATGGGTGCACACCTCCAGCTGGTGTCTAGAGACCCTGCAGAACAGGAGTGGAGGCACAAGGTGCAGAAGGAAAAAGTCAACAAGCCAAGTTCCCTCTGCAAGCATCAAGGCAGACCAGAGCCCTGAAGTTCAGTGAACTTCACAGGAGAGAGGAATCAGAATGCTGAAGTTTATACTCTGTATGAGTTGTTTCCTCAGTTTACTTCCAAGTAAAGGCAGCATTACTGTGAAACAGTACTGTTGGATGGACAAGTCTGTCTGCAGCAGATCCTTATGTGCTTCAAAGTCCCAGCAAAGCTGCTGTTCCATCTTCTCTGCTCCAGACAGCTTCACACCCCAGGCTTATTGCTAGCAGCCTATAGATTGACTCCCAGGCATACCTAAAAAGGGACATTTTGAACCTCCTTTTCAGGTCATTTCTGTAGTAAAGTAAATCCAAGCTCTACTACTAGAATAACAAACTTCTGAAACTAAAAGCTTGCTTCTCCCAGTTCTGGCTCCACTCTTTTTTTCACTTTCCATAGCCAGCTGAGGGCTGTAACACTCCCATCATGGTTGCCCAGCTCTGCACATGAGGGGAGGAAGAAGTTGCAGTTAGAACAAGCCTCAGTGTAAAAGCAGTCATGCTCCATTAGCCCTGTCTGGTTTTAAGTTATTGCACTACAGCCCTCAGACTAGCATACAATTTTCCATGTACCAAACTTTCTCCATCAGCAAGATGAAGCACAAAGTGCCATAGTCTGAGGTAGAACAAAGAGTTCATGGTGTGACTGCATCAGATTTGTCCTTGCTGTTCTAACTTGAATTTTCAGCCCTTTAAAGATGCTGCCAGCTTACCTTGAGCTACATTCTCAGCCTAGCAGCCAGAGAAGGAAGGCTGAAGCCTGCTTCCCAATCCTCTTTACACTAACCTGATTTAGAGGCAGACCTCACACAGCCCACATACCACTAGCAGCCCATCAGAATCTTCCATTTCAACACCCCAATCCTTTCTGCCATCAGTTACAAACTGAAGCACCAGCAGGCACTTCCCAGCTCTTGCAGACATTTGCCATCTGACTAGACCACTACAGAGAAGAGATCCAGGATGCATCAACCCTGCACAAACCCTGAGGTTCAGATGACCCACTCAAACCTGAACAAGGTTAATGCTTTATTAGCCCAAGCCAACTTATCAAGGCCATTAGCACTTGGGGGAAAAACTTTGCTGAAACAATTGTTAGAACAAGCAAGGGACTTAGAATTTGGGTAGGTAAGCAGAGGGGTTTGACTCGACTGGGTTAAGCCTCTTCGTATGGTTAACTATGAAGATCAGTGAACATTCAAGGCAAGCTAGCCCGACTGCTCCTGGTCTAACAGCCACTCTCACTCCCTCTATAGGGGAGGAAAGAGGCCACATGCTTTCCAACAACTCAAGCACCGAAGCACAGCACAGCTGTTTCCACACAGCAGCAAAAAAACAACATGCACCATCCAGGTCCAGACTTATCACCAGGAAAAAGCAACGCATCCCCTTTTCCTCCCCGCAGCTTTGGCTTTTGCTGGAGGTCCAAGCTGTGGCCCAAAATTCAATTGATTTCATGCTTCAACGCACTGCTACTGCCTCGTAGCTCATCTTTCAGACATGAATACGCAAGTCTACCACAGCACACCTCATTTGAATGCGCACACACAGCAACTGCCTCTCTGCAGGTTGTGTAATATCTGCAAAGGAAGAGCCCTGCATCAGGATCCACCAGCAAGAGAAAAATCCATGCAGAGATCCCATGCATGCGCTTGGCATCTGTGTTACATCCCATCAACAAGTCTCCTGGAAGATTAGAAAAACATGGATCTAGGAGGCTAAAATGCACAACTCGTCCTTTGATTAACTATAAGCTAGGAAATTAAAGGGATATTGAGACTAAAGGATTAAGGCTGACACTAGTTTCTAAGACCATATCTTCACCCTAGTCATTGATCCAGAGGTTAATAGCTAATCAGTGTTCAGAACTTTCAGAACGAAAACAGCTCATGCCTTCAGGTACTGATATCACCAGTGACATTTCAAGGCTTGCTCAGGCTGCCTGTGGCCTCACCATATCTTGCAAAAGGCCGCTGAACCTCTCAAATGGGCCCATCAGTCAGGAAAAAATTAAACAGATCAAAAAAAATTAACTATCATAGGAACAGCTCCCTCCTGCTCTAGGCAGATCATTTGTATGCAAAGATCTTAATAGTCCTTTCAGTTCTGTGGGTGGTATGAACCCTTCTTTTAAGCAATCTCCCCATCTCCCGCCGAGCCCCTGCAGAAGCTGAATGCGTGGGGGCTTGACCACTGCAGAAACAAATGAGTTCTTTGCCAATCCTGCCCGATACCAAGGGATATTTCAGACAAGCAGCTCCTGCGGAGGAAGCATTCCAGTCCATTGACTAGCTCTCACTACAGCAAGACCGGCTATTAGGTCAGGCAATGGAAAGGTATATTGGACCAAGTTTGCAACCCGGACCAGGCAATTCCCTACAGGATTACTGCCTAAGCAGCCAGCAGAGCACTTACCTGATACGACAGCCCGTCCTTGCGGGGACTTAGCCCAATCTCATCCATAGCTGGGGTGTTCATCATCACTTCAGTCATTTCAGCTGATCTCAGATAATCAGGGCTAGAAACAAAGGACAGCATTCTGAGGGGCTGAGCAGGATTTAAGTAGCATCAGGAAAGAAAAGCAAGCAGGAGAGGCTGTCCGCAGTCTATTTCTAGTCCCTCCCTAGGGGACTAGGGGGCTTCGTGGGAAGGGGGTGGAAAAAAGCTCAGCAATGCATACATGGGCACTCGCTCCATCCCCTGCCCCCGGGAGCAGCTCCCGGTCTCTCCCCAGGATCCCAGCTCCAGCTCAGCCCGGAGGCAGCTCCCTGACTCTCCCTAAGAGCCTGGTGGTCTCAGAACAGCCCAGGGGCAGCTCCCCAGCTCCAAGAGAACAAGGGAGCTGCTCCCGGACTGTCCATGATCCCAGCACAGCCCAGGGGCAGCTCCCCAGCTCCAGGAGAACAAGGGAGCTGCTCCCGGACTGTCCATGATCCCAGCACAGCCCAGGGGCAGCTCCCCAAAGTCTCCCCCCAGCATCCCAGCCCCAGCACAGCCCGGGGGCAGCTCCCCAAAGTCTCCCCCCAGCATCCCAGCCCCAGCATAGCCCGGGGGCAGCTCCCCAAAGTCTCCCCCCAGCATCTCAGCCCCAGCATAGCCCGGGGGCAGCTCCCCAAAGTCTCCCCCCAGCATCCCAGCCCCAGCATAGCCCGGGGGCAGCTCCCCAAAGTCTCCCCCCAGCATCCCAGCCCCAGCATAGCCCGGGGGCAGCTCCCCAAAGTCTCCCCCCAGCATCCCAGCCCCAGCATAGCCCGGGGGCAGCTCCCCAAAGTCTCCCCCCAGCATCCCAGCCCCAGCATAGCCCGGGGGCAGCTCCCCAAAGTCTCCCCCCAGCATCCCAGCCGCAGCACAGCCCGGGGGCAGCTCCCCAAAGTCTCCCCCCAGCATCCTAGCCCCAGCACAGCCCGGGGGCAGCTCCCCAAAGTCTCCCCCCAGCATCCCAGCCCCAGCACAGCCCGGGGGCTGCCCAGCATCTCGCTCCGAGCTCCGCTCCCTCCCGCTCTGCCCGCTGAGGAGGGGAGGAAAGTCAAACCCGCAGCAAGTAAATGCGAGCGCGGGGGCTTTTATCAGGTTTTCCCCTTTTTTTAAGCCGGCGTGCTTTAGCTCCTCCAAACTTCTACAGCCTCAGGGACTTCCACAGGGCTTCCATCTCCACAAGCGAAGCGCCTTCCCGCGGTCCCTGCGCTGCAGCCCATCCCTCCGCCACCCTCCCTCTTTCCTCGCTGTCGGGAAGCCACGTCCCGCAGCTTCCAAGGGGGACAAGGCTCCGGTGTCGGGGAAAAGGCTCCCACTCACCAGGGCAAGGGACAAAGCACAGACATGAAGCCGCGGCGCCGCCCCGCGAGCAGAGCCCGGATCCCCGCAGGACGAAGCTCCCGCCCCGGCGCTGCCCCCTCGGCTCTCGAGCCGGCAGGCGGCCGCCGCGCCTCTTTTATAGCACAGGTGGGCGGGGCTTGATCGGGCCACGCCCACCTGGCGTGACGTCAGCGTTTTCATGAATGGGGAAGGGTGGGGGAGGGCTGGGACGCGTGTCCTTGAGCTCCCCCTGGTCCCCAGCGGGAGGAGGTGGTGACATCGCCTCGGATCGGCTCCTCCAAGCCCCATTCGGCTCCTCCAAGCCCATCCAGTTCTAGCCTCACAACCATAAGGCTGGGGGGCTGCAACTGGATGGGCTTGGAGGACCTGAATGGGGGGCAGGGACACCTCCCACTGGATGCTGGGTCAAGGACAAACGGTTTTAAGCTGAAAGAGGGAAGATTGAGATGAGATTTTAGGATGAAATGTTTTCCTGTGAGGCCCCAGCACAGGTTGCCCAGAGAAGTGGTGGCTGCCCCGTCCCTGGAGGTGTTCAAGGCCAGGTTGGTGAGGCTACCATAAAATCATAGAATCACCAGGGTGGAAAAGACCCACAGGATCATCAAGTCTAACCATTCCTATCGAATACTAAACCATGGCCCTCAGCGCCTCGTCCACCTGTCCCTTAAACACCTCCAGGGAAGGTGACTCAACCACCTCCCTGAGCAGCCTGTGCCTCATGACCCTTTCTGTGAAAATTTTTTTCCTAATGTCCAGCCTAAACAGCCCCTGGTAGAGCTTGAGGTCATTCCCTCTTGTCCTGTCCCCTGTCACTTGGGAGAAGAGCCCAGCTCCCTCCTTTTCACAACCTCCTTTCAGGTAGTTATAGAGAGCAATGAGGTCTCTCCTCAGCCTCCTCTTCTCCAGGTTAAACAACCCCAGCTCTCTCAGCCATTCCTCACTGATCCACTGATCCAGTGCTAACAAGTGCAAGTTTGGTGTTTCCAAAGGGGATCTGTGCCCTCAGCTCCACTCAGCCAGCCCCTGGCCTGTCTATAAATCTGTACACACATATGTACATGTGTTTCCTCTGACCAGATAATTTCATCTTCTGAGATTCATGTTATATAATGCGAGTGTATGTGGGTGTTTTACATCAGGCTTCAGCAAGCTGCTGCTTTATGCCAGATTAAAATGAATCACAGGGAGCTGATCTAGACCCTGCAGACGTGTGGAAATTAGGTGTGGGTGAGCCTGCTAGGAAGGGCTACCGGTAACCTTGCCTTAATGGTTATTTCTACAGCCTCAGCAGGACGCAGCAGTGGGGCAGGCTGGGTGCACACAGCCCCCTCGCCCCCAGTATGAGGTTTGGATCTGAGGAGAGGAGTAAGATGAGAGCCAAGTCTCCAAAGCACTGGGGAAACAGCTCCTCTGCATTTCCCTGGCCTGGCTGCTGGGACCCATACACTCGTGCTTACTTGCTTTGCTGATTTTTGCCCTAAGAGAATACAAAGACATGATTTTAAATTACTTTTTTGAAGCTGAATACTTGAAGTTGGTCTGTGCTGGGAGACAACTTTAGGAGTAGAGAGGCAGGGTGCTGCTTCAGGAGATGCTGATCCATATTACAAGGTCTTTTAAAATTAACTTCACAGACTGCCATGAGTGTTCTCATCTCCCACAGTCCCCAGCTGAAAAGTGAAATGGGAGATAGTGCCAAAGCTCAATTCCCTGGGTTATTTCATCAGACACAGGCCTGGCTGTCTCCTTCAGACATATACACACTTGCTATGGATTTCCTGGTCTTATCCAAACAAAATAAAAGCCAATGAAAAGCCCGCATGCCTCCAAGTCCCTTGTGCACCAGGCACACTGAATTGTCTTTCTAAATGTCCTCCTACACTTGACATGGCTTGAGGTCCAAGGGTTTTTTCCCCCTATGGAAAGCACATTCCTTTAAATATAGATTTCTTGACGCACCTGAGATCCCAAAGGATTCCTAGGGACAGGACCAGGGCTCATTTTCCTCTCTGTCCAGCCTCCAGGGCTCTCACAGCCACTGCTGAGAACAAGCAGCTCAGATCAACACTTCAGCCCACCCAGCATCGGCAGAGAGGTTCACGGTTCCACATAGGTAACCACCTTTTTGAGGGGAAAACCCACCAACCTAACAAAAATCTCTGAGTGCCTACGTGCTGAGGGCACGGATTACTTCCCAGTGACTTGGTGAGAACATCATCCCCAGCCCTGGCCAATTCCCACTGGGAGGCCTGGGGATCGGTGCTTTTATTGCTCACTCTGGCTCTACGCCACGGTGAGATTTATTTGTGTGATTAACCATCAGTCCACTAGTAGTCCTTTTGAAGATGAAAGCACACCTCCTGAGACTCCCATCAGCTGGCCCTGACTGCTTTGCAGGATCAGGCATGGTTTAATCCCCCCTAGAAGTAATATTGTTCAGGTGAGGAGTGCTGGGAATGCTGCACCTTTGGCCCTTCCCTTGGGAGAAGTCTTTGAGAAGGTATCTCAGAAATGGATGAGGGGATGATTTATAAGCCTAGGAGGTGTTCTTCATGCAGGGGAGGTGTCCTGAAAGAGCTGTGCCTCCTTCTCTGCTTGCCCCAGGCAGGTATGAAAAGCCGAGGTGGAGCAGGAGGAGCCATTGTACCCTCCTGCCTTAACAAGAACAAGTGTTCCCTTGTGGATAAGCCTTTATATCCATGTCTGGGCTGAAAGTGAGGGAGCCCTGTTAGCCCTTGAGATGCCATAGAGATCCACATGTCCAAACCATCAGTTTTCATTACATCCCAGATCGTAAAAGGCCAAATTCTCACTCCTCTCATGGGGGAAAGCACAAAGAGTTTCCTATCCATGGCTCCACAGCCATGAACCAGTACAGAAGAGGAGAGAATAGAATGGGATCAGATCAAAGTATTTAATTGCAAATGAGAATGAACCACTGTTCCCTCCACCAGCTCCAGTGATGAAACAAGAGGTAAGCATGTTAAATTGCCATTATTTTTCCCATTGTTTTGAGCCAGTTCTGGTAAAAAGAGCCCAACCTGCCCCGGGTTCCTCTTCTCTCCTCCTCTCAAGTGTTCTCCCTGTTGCACTGCTCTGTGGTTTTGTATCAAAAGCTCAGGACTACCTGGTCTCCTGGGGAACGCTTGGACTCTTAGCTCGGCTAAACTCATTTCCAGGGTGCTAAGCTGACTGGAGCCAGATGAGCCCTCATGGTTTTCTTTTCTCCTTCAGTTAATTTTATAAATCTCTAGCATTTTGGTTTTCAGAACAGTATAAACCAATAGAAGACAAACAGGTGATAACAGCCATTCGCTCCTAAGTTATGGATCAGCAGCAAACCAGCAGGAGCAGGATGCTGTTGAAGAACAGGCCCTTGCTAACCCCACAGAAGGCACTTGTGCATAATGAGACCCAAGGAGAAATAAAACTGCAGGGGGGTCATATTATCCCTGAACTACTCAGGGCCCAGGTTTTCCATTAACCTGCTTGCAATGTAAGAATTTCCATTGCATTTACGGTCCACCATGCAAATACAACTACATGGCTTGGCCAGATTTAGATCCAAGGGCCAGAGGGGCTAACGGCATGATAGCCATGGGGCCAAGCATCCCTGCGGCAGTGCTGGCATCCCAGGCTCTCTGCAGCCAGGCACGTTGTGACCTGCTCTTTTCCAAAGGGGTAAGTAAGGCTGCACGAGGCGACGTGACCAGCTCTGGGTCACCTCCATTCGGGAGCGGAGCTCTCTGGCTCTTGTCTCCCGGCCAGCATCACAAATCCTACAGGGAAATTTTCCTAGTGAAAAAATAAACTTGTCCCACTTGGAATTTAAAAACAAAACCATGGAAACATTTCTCTCCATCCTAATGTTTTGCACAAAGTTATTTTAACAAATTTAAATTTGGGGCTCGATTTGACCAGCCAGTGCCCTTTGAAATAGTTGAATCCAGGCCATCACCGCAACCACGTTGGAGCCAAGCCTTGAGCTCTGGCTCACCTGACACCCCAATGAGCACATTAAAGCCCCCTTCCTCAGGCAAGAGGGCAGTGGGGTTCATCTGCTCCCTGATCCCTTTACCTGCACACACAGGAGCTGCCGTGCAGTGGGCAGCACCTTGCTTTGCTCTCCCATGCTTCACAGTCCCTTTATAAACTGTTTTCATGCCCAAGACACTGTGAACAGGTTGAAACCCCTGCCACTCCCAGCCTGCCACCTTCATAGCATCATCAGAGAAGGTCCCATATGCTTTTGTCCAGCCAAAGCTTCCTAAGAGGCCGTGGCTACCGCACAAACTCCAGGCTGTCCCTATGTGACCCTACCTGTGCCTGACCCAGCATGAACCCTCTCCTCTCCGCCGTTGTGGCGCAGGGTCTATTTATTTCCTAGGGAAAAAAAATAGTCTCTCATAGTGTCATTCTTTCCAGTTGCTTTCTACACAGCATTGCATTTCACAGGGACTTCCAGATGGTGCTTGAGTAGAAAAAGCCACTCAGCATGCAGCCGTCCTGCTCTACGTGCCTGGCTGTGAGTTGGGTTCAGCTGCAGAGAGGAGCAATGGGGTTTGTGCCCTGTGTCAAGAAGCAAGGAGGATAGATACAGCTGGTGGTGCAGAGGGGTGGATTTTCTGGACCTGGATGGGCCACTAAGGAGTCAGGAATGAGACCTGCTTTTGCAAAGTTGCCTCTGGGTTCATTTTACACCAATCCCCGAGAAGGAAGGGGCCATGGTGGCGGCCAAGCCTGCAACCCTCCGGTGAGGTCAGCCCAGGGGGCTCAGCCAGTTTCCATCCAGGTCAGCAAAGCCCTTAAGCTTGTCCTGATAATTAAGTTTGTGTTTAAGGACTTTACTGAACTGGGGCCTTTGCTGGCCCAGTGACAGCAGCTGCAGGCAATGGGAGGAGAGCAGAGGGGGCTATGATGGAGAGGAGGAGAGGACAGAGGACATGGGCGCGTCTCTGGCTCAAGAAATCCAAAAGATGATAACCCTGTTTTCTCCATGTTTTTCCTTACTTTTCTTCTCTGTTGGCCTTAGAGCAGCTTGTTGGTCCCTTGTCCATCCTGGCCAGTGTCGCACCCCTGTCAGCTGATCCCAGACAAGCCCCCACATAGCCTGCAGGCTTCCCAGGCACGCTGTCACCTGGATCCAGTCTCCGTGACAGGGATAAAGGGAAGGTGATGCCTGCAAAGCTCTTCCCTGACTTTCTGTGTGGAGGCAGCATAAAAACCATGGAGGATGGGGAGAGGGGAAGGGGTTATAAAAGCAGTCTGTGCATTTAAAAAGCAGCAGCTGGTTGGGGTTTATTTTTTCTTGGAGACAACAGCCCAGAACCTGAAGCAGCAGCATCTTTACCCTGCCCTGGCCCTCTCCTTCGCCTGCTGCTCCCACCACAAGGGAGAGTTTCACAGTCATTTTGCAATAAGATAAAGTCTGCTGAGCAGTGGAGAATCAGGCTCAAAATCCCGGGGAATGGAGGTTTGATGACCTCAGATGGCTTAGATGTCCCACTAGCACCTCCTTCAGGTCCCTGCAGAAGGAGGTGTTCTCTCCATCCTGGTGAGACCTGATAGCACTCGCGGGAGATACGCTCAGAAACGGGGAGGACAAGCAGTGGAGCCCCAAGTTTAGGGAGGAGAGGGAGCCTTTGCTGGACTGCTCTGGAGATGCACTGGGGACCCAACATCTGCAAGGGAGCCAGCAGTAAATGTGAGCTCGCAGTGCGGCGCTGGATCATGCCAACACAAGAGAACGCATTAAGAACGAAGAGTGCTTGGGTTAATATTTGTATTCCGTCAGGGGAAGTTAAATGCATTTTGGCTGGAATCAGAGTATGAAAAATATTCTAATTTAAAAAATTAAATCCTTTACTCAAGGACTACATTTCACCTTTTCATAGTGCTTGGGGTTTATTGATTAATGGGTTTATTTCTTTTAACAGAGTTTCCTGCTGATATTTATTTCCCTTTTTAATCTATAGGTCAGATGACTAGTTCCCTGAGAGGAGTTGACCCTAGAGGCAGCACCTGTACTTCCCACTTTCTGGCAGGTCCCTTGCAGGCACCAGGGAAACAGCAGGGGCTGAGAAATAGAGGTGAGTCTCCTGGACAAGAGGGGGAGAGGCATTGTGTAAAACCAAGCATCACAAAGGCACCACAACACAGAACCTGAGCAGGGGAATTTATTACTCCTGTAAGACCTCGTCTCTGCTGCTGTTCTTGTTTGGCTCTGTTGCCATAATTAAAGTATTGTGACTCTCCACTGTGGCTGCTGCTATAATAGCAGAAAGCAGCTTTTACACCAGTAATACTATTTTTGCATGGAAAGAGGACTAACGATATCCATGTCAGGCACAGCTGTCCCGATATAACTGAGCTAATGCTCTAGCTCTGGCTGCTGCAAGTGCAGGTGAACCATCGCATTTCCATCATAAAGTGTGGGAGAGGCTGAACGAGTGGGTGCCAGGCAGTCCCCAGGAGTTTCCCCAGCACAGTTAGCTTTGCTAGGAAGAGTGAAAAGGACTGAGAAGAGAGAATAAGAACTGAAAGTTAATGACATTAGGAGGACAAGTTGCTCACCCAGCACTCAGCCCCGAGCTCCGCTGGTTGTTGGATAAAAGCCTTTCAAAGGTGGACTAGGAAGATCTACAGCTACAGTGCAGATGGCACCTGAGCCGGAATGCGCTGGGAGGTCTAAATAGTCACACACACAGCTCCTCTGAGTTCATGGTGCATCTGCCCTCAGGGAGAGGATCCAGGGACTCTGACCAGCACATGGGTGTTGATGCTCATCTCTCTGGTCTCTCCTCTGCTTGTACACATGTGCAAGAGCCAGTGTGGTCCCCTATGCTCGTGAACCTGTCCTATCCCACTCTTGATGAAAGGTTCTTTCTGGTGCCTGTTAAATCAAACCATGATGCTAAGCACTGAGCTTAACTCTGACCTAAACAGACCTACATCTTTCAAGGAGCAAGAAGTAATCCCATAAAATCCTTAGCTTCCTACTTAGGAGCAGAGCCTAGTTATCCTTTTGCCTTCTGCTGCAGGAGTTCACTAAGATGGGGATTGAAGCAGTAATTGCTTCTCTGGGGACTCGAGGAATGAATGGCTGAAGCAGCTCAGTTCTGCAATCCTGCACCTACTCAGCAGCAGTTTTCCCTTTCCAAAGGCTGCCACGTGGCCTCAGTGGGTACGAGGGTTCCTCCTACCAGTGATGCATCTCACTCCCCTCATGACCCACTGCCCAGAATAGTGATGTAGCAGGATAGTTCTTGTCTCCCTTCACTCATCAATGCTCCTGCCATTCTGGAAACAGCAGGGAAAGGAGCCCTCCTCCCGGCTCCTCACATCCCATATGGCTACAGATGTGGAGGTAGGACACAGTCTTCACTGCATAAGGTCTTCTTGCAGCAAGAGTCATTGTGGTTAGTTGTGCACAGCCCTGGGTGCTTCCTATTGCAGGAAAGGGTCTAATGCTGCTGTCTTCTGGTCACCCAGCAGGGGAAAGGACAGGCTTTACCTTAAATCCATCTCTGCTGTTGAAATATTGTCATCAGCCAGCTCAGTCATGCCACAACTGAAAGGACAAATTCTCTGTTCACCTTCCTCTACCAACGTCAGTGCAACTGCACCAGGGTAAACACACCGCTGGCTTTGCCTCAGTGATCCCACCACTCCCAGCTGCCAAGGGTACCCTGAACAGACAGTGGTTCCCATCTCACCCTGTGCCCATCACAGAGGGGAGACCCCTGCCTGCCACAGAAACCTGGGCACTGAAACTCCTGCAGAATGTGTCCTAGGGGAAAACTGCCTCTGGAGCTGCACCAGTGGCAGAAGCTGCTGCTCGCTCAGTTCTTCACATCATTCTGAACTGGTGTCAGGCACGCAAAGGCTGCCGCTGCAGCCCTGGTGAGTAGGGAAGGCAGCTGGCTGCAAAGGCCTGGATGCATGGCTCTCCTCCTCCTTCTTCTCCTCCTCCTTCTCCTCCTCCTCCTTCTCCTCCTCTTCTCTGTGTGAGGGACACGCTCTCTGCCGGGAACGCACGGCCCTGCAGCATCTCCACGCCACTGCCTCTGCAGACAGCAGCTACAGACCTGCCCTGCCTGAGCTACACATCTATTTGTCTTCCTTACAGCATAGACGAGTTGCACTGTATGCAGAGCTGCTTGGTATTTCACAGCTACAGAGAAATCCCGTGTGCCAGTTCTGTGGAGGGAACTCGCGTTTAGGAGGCAGACAGCACCAGAGGGCTTGTGGGTGGGAAGGTGTCTAAAAACACAGCCTCAGCCACCACCAGCTTTGTCTTGCAACCAGGGTGTTTCTGCAATATGGACATCTATTGCCACGGCTTCCTCCCCCCCGCCCAAAAAGAGCACTCGACAGCCGAGAAAGCAGGTTGCAAGCACAGTCAAAACAAAGAAGTGGCACTCATCCCACAAGCAGCCTCTCAAAAATGCTCTGTGAACCCTATGCATGAGCATCACCAACTCCTCTGTGATATGCAGCTGCCCCTGCGAGCAGGTTTACTTACCAGCCATGCTACCTTGGCTCCATAGCACTTTGGCAGGTGTGAAGGGTGAAGATGGCCTTCTCTGCTTGAAATTAAAGGCTACATAACCATGCAGGAGGACTAGCAGACATCCCTGCTAGGGCTGAGTGAGATGGCTGGAGTTGGCATATGCCCCCGGACCTTCAAAGCATCTTGGTTTTGGATGAAGGAGGAATCATCCTCCTCATCTAGCCATGGGTCACAGGGTCTTACCAATGCAGGGAACAGGGGGGAGAAGCCTGGTCACACATGGGGCCAAACGATCCCTGGGGCATGCTGGACACAGTCAAAACTGGCCTGGAAGCAAGGTATGGGACAGGGGCCATACCAAGGATGTTCTTTTTTAGAGTAGCATCAGCTACTGCACCAAAACCAGCACCTTGCTTGAAACATAATATTCCCAGATCTGGCCACAATCATGCTGGGCTTCAGAGGAGGGATGGGCTGGGTGAACACGATGCTGCACAGGAGTCGGGCACCCACAGCTGTGTCTGCAAGGAAGCTCCTCTCCCTTATCAGCACCTGGGCTGACCCAGCCTCTCCAGTGCCTGCATGGTGAGAGCGATCAGCCTCACCTCCCCAGGGCATGCCTGGCATGGGTCTGCACAGAGATAACCCAGCTCTACAGTAGCAAGTGCTTCTGGAACCAGTGGTCCCTGGTGCTGGAACACACTCTGCTTCTTACAGGGACCCTTCACACCAGCAGAGACCCATTGTTATGGAGATGGAAAGAGGAAGGTAGCATAGTGGGACAGGCCAAGCTTTGCCATGAGCTGCTTCGATGGAAAAGCAATCACTCTCCTCCACCTAAAGGCCCGTGATTTAATCCTGAGGGACCAACAAGGAGAGATCCAAGATAAACAACATCTGTGCATTCACAAATTGTAAATGGAGTTGCTTTCATGTCCTGAGCCTGTTGATTAACCAGGGTTATTGTTTGGCTTGGCGCTTACTGCTTGGTGACTTGGAAGGAAGGTAACTGAAAGGGATCATTTGGTAACACTCCCTTGAATTTGAGTATCTTTAAATAGTGCACGGGTTTGAGTTCTGCCTGCAGAAGACTGATTGGAAAAGGTAGCAGAAGAGTGCAGATGGCTATCAGAAGGGAACCTGTGTTTAGTCTGCTTGTGCCAGATGGGAATGGAAAGTTTGCTCCCTTGCCAAGTGTCTAAAAGAGGAAATAGGATGTGATATTCTGCCTCCCACTCCTTTCTCTCCCCTGAAACCAGCCCTCTGCTCTGCTTCCATTTGTTGTAAAAAGGAAGAAAAAAACCAACCCCACAGCTTGGTCGATGTAAACTCTTCTAGACAGTTGGAAATAAACCTTGTCCCTTTTTAATGTGTTTATTGTGGGGAGATGGATGGAGCAGTGGATTTTTGCACACAGCTGGGTCCAGCGTTGCGCAGCACCTGCCTTTTGGTCTCATCTGTGCAACAAACAAAGCTGCAAAGAGATGCTCTGCTGTCTTCTGACAGGGAGGACATAAAACCCTACCACAGCTCTCTTCTCCCAGCTCCAGAACAAGATTCCCATGAAGCCTCTTGGCTGGAAAACCTACCAATGTGATGGACCAAAACCTCACCTGAAACTCCTGTGAATTCCCCCAGTTAATAGATCCAGGCCTGCCTGAGCTGCAGCTGCCTGGAGGACTTGTGGAGGTAGAGGATGAGATCCTCTCGGCCTGAGGCTGGTGTACAGTGTTGGTTTAGGGAGTCCCAGGAGTTAACCCCAACACTACCCCATTGGCATGAGTGCTGTAGCAATCTTGGTGATGCAGTGCATCCATAAACCCTCAAGTCAATCTCAGAAATCTCTTGTGGACATGGATGACATGGATCACAGACTCACAAAGCAGCTTTGGGCAGAAAGGAGCTGGTCCAGGGTCTCCTATCAGAGCTCCTGTTGACCTGCAAAGCTACAGCAGGTTCCCAAGGGCTGGTTCAGCTCAGCTATGAGCATTCCCAAAGCAGGGATCCCACCACCTCCCTCCAGTACCAGTTCCAGGGTCTCACCACCCTCATAGTAAGGTGAGACAGGAAGGAAGGTGACAGGGGCTGGCACCCTGGTCCCCAGCCTAACCTGCCCTGTGTGGGAAGCTGCCAGGCAGCTGCTTGGCTCTAAGAACCGGAGGTTTAATGAGCAGCTTCAGGAACACTCTCAGTTGTCCTGCAAAGCTCTTTGCTGTCTCTGACACTAATTACTAAATGTTTCCAAAGCTGCTGTCCGTGTCCACAGCTCTTTGTTACAGAGATGCATTTGTGGATAGCAGCGTGATGCTCAGCGGATGCCTGCTGTGCCTGGAGGGGCATTTGGGAAAGAAAGAAGACCTCCTTCTCACCCTGGAGAGAGGTGCTGTTGCTTGCCTTGCCAGGGGCTGAGGTGTCCTGTCTCTGCTCCAGGAGGATGCAAAGCTCCCCAGTGCAGGGTGCAAGGGGAGAGGCAGAAATTAGCCTGCCCAGGACAGGTGCAACAACCTGCCTCAGACAGGCAGACATCCCACTGGAGACTGGGGAGACCAGTTTACTAGAGACAAGATCCCAGGAGAGGAGGGGAGAAGGGAAGAGAGGAGCTGGGAGAGATGAACGTGAGCTGGGTGGGTGGTTTGGACCTGACAGGCCAGAAAAAGGAGCTGTGGGGTTAGTAGAGGGCTGGGTTCACACAGGGACAGCCATGGCAGAGGTGCTTGCATAGTGCCAACTTTTCTGCAGAGAAGGTGCCGTAGGGAACGGCTACCCAAAGGTCAGCCTGGTTCCCTGCGAGTGCCTGCCCTCTGCAAAGGAGAGCACAGCCCAGCAGGAGATGAACTGTGCCCCCAGCCTGCAGAGGAGCCAGCCAGCTTCTCACACCTTCTCCTTTTCTTTGCCTGCAAGAGGTGGGGAGCTGACCTAACAGCATCCAGAGCTGTGTGAATCTCTGCTGCTGTGCCAGCGCCAGCTCCTTAGCAGATCACGGCCACCTTGGAGTTTCTGGATGGTCGCATCCCTCCAGCAACAGGCAGCCTGGCAGGGTCTCACTCCTGAGCTGTACACCTTGCCCTCAGTTACAGAAAGGTAATATCTTTCCCGTTGTGCTGGGCTCCTGGAAGGTGAAGTCCTGGCTAAGGAGATATCACGAGTGATTTGACAAGCCGAGTTGGAAACCATGAGCACAGAGGCAGCCGTGCAGTTGCTCCACCATGGGATGCACCTGGGCATGAGCTGGGGGCTGAGAGCATCCTCGCTGCAGAGCTGCTGCCAGCAGCACTTATGCAGGGAGGGATTTAGCCTTAAGAGTCTTAGTGACGCATCTTGGGAGACTTAGGCTGAACCCAGCTCGCAGAGACGTGACCCGTGCTGCCTTTCCTGTGGTCACCTGCTGGTCCGCATTACCGGAGCTGTCACCCCGTCCCGGACTCAACACGTGAGCGCAGTGGCACAAGGGCCTGGGAGACAAGGAGGGGGGAAACCAGCCCAAACCCTGACTGGTCCAGACTTGCACCCACACCAAGTCTGCTGGAAAAAGGGTTTGGCTCAGGGACCCATAAACTCTCAGATATTAACGGGAGAGTCCTTCCCACTGCCTTGGGGGATCAGCACCTGGGATGGGAGAGACCCAGGGCTTCAGGCTCTGAGCGAGGGCTCCTGTTTGACCCATACCTGCAAGAAGAATTAAAGTGTGTGTCACCGCAAACAAGGCAGCAAAGACCAAGGCAGGGTTTAATATGTGCTGCTAATGATAACCCCATCCATGGGTGTATTTCTATATCTGGGGAAAGTGAGGAAAGGGAAGTAAATGACTTACTCTGACTTGTGAAAAAGGCAGCCCCAGAGCCAGCACCAGCATTCAGGACAAGGAGCACCCACAGAGAGCATATCGACAGTTTTCCCTGGGCGGATTTGCACACACAGATTCTGTCCACCTCGAGAACTGACCGGACTTTGGTGACCACGCTCAGCTGAGATGAAAGTTGAAATGAGGCTGGCTGTAATTCCCCAGAAACCAGGCCGCTCGCAGGACTCAGGACAGTCAGGTCCCATTAAAAAGCACCTGCCAGTCTGATGTCTCAAGGGTTTCATTATCTTTCTTAGCTAGGAGTCACCAGTGAGGACTGATCTGTGGTCTCTGAAGCTGCTGCCTGGCAGTTTCTAGGGCAGCAATGATCATTTCTGCTAGCAGAGGCAACGGGGTGATGACTTTGGCAGGCAAAATACTCTGCTTCCTTGCTGAAAGACATAGGAACTTAGGAAAATAAATCAGGCAGTCTTGTAAGTGATAAATGCAGTGCTTGAGGTACTCGGTACTGGCTAGAGCAGCTAACAAGCAGTAGAGAGGACACCAGGAAATGCCCACTGGTGTTTGTGTTTTCCTGCAGCATCTATTTTTCTTTCAACTGCTGCAAAATCTCTGAGACGTAATTAGGAACAAGCTCATTGCAAGACTTCCCAGGTCTAACTGAGCTCTCTTGAAACTAAACCATTTAGAACCACCTTTTTCCAGGACAAGACATGATGTACTCTCCTTCGGTACAGCTGAGAATACGTTGACCTGGCGCCTGATGAGTCCCCTGCAGCAAGCGAGGGAGAGGCAGCAGCTCCAAGACCGGCTCCTTGCTCCAGTGGGAAAACGGCTGAGGGGCTTGGACCCAACCTTATTGAAATCAATAGGGATTTTAAGATCCTTTAAGCAGGAGTCCTGGGATGAAGGGTCCACCTGCAGGGGATACTGTTAACAGAGAGGAACCAGAGCAGGCTGTCTGGGAGAAGATGTTTTGATTTTTATGCATACGACTTTCAAAAAGTGTTGTCACCCCCTTCAGTTCCTCACTGAGTTGCAAATAATCGGACCTTTATTTTCTTTTTATTAAACCACAAGCACACAGTGCCTTGTCTCTTGGCAGGTCAGGTGGAATGGCTAATCTTCCAGTGGTTGGGAGCACACACGGCTGGATACAGGCCTCATCTGATGGTCTGCACCCCTTGCTCCTCCTCTCATAAACAGTAGAGACCTGGGTGGCAGCTGAGGTTTTCCTTGTGTGTTGTTGGAAGAGATTTCTCCCAGCTGTCTAGAAATCATTCATTTGCCTTTCTGCCTGTCTGGGGCAAGAGCACGCGATGGCAAAGTCAGGAGTTGACCCTGGATGAACCTTGGGCATCCCTGGCTTGAGGGCACAGTGGGACCAATCATTTACCCACTGAAAAAAAGGTCGGTTTGGACCAAAGAGGAAGGTTGGCAGATGCCATCCTAAGTCAGCAGTTACTGCAGCGCTGCAAACTGCAGGGTTCAACCAAGTACAACGGAGCCCTCCTGGCTGGCTTCAGATGGTGACTTCTGGGGAAGATTTTTCATTTTTCTGTGAAAACTGAACAACCAGAAACATTTGCTTCAGATTGATCTAAAATGAACCCAGTTGACCTTCTTTCTGTTTTGATTAATAGGATGAAGAATTCAGTATTTGCACAGTTTTAATAGCAAGCCATCAAGGAAAAGCCTTGGATTGTGGGTGGACAGTGCCAGGAGCCTCCTGGAGGATGGAAAGGTTGCCCTGCAGTGGCTGCAGCGCCGTGGGCTCAGTGAGACTCCCTGAGGTTCACCAAGGTTCTCACTCATCCCAACGCCCAAGCCTGGTGCTTTTGCAGTTGGATGGTAGCCCTCGTGGCTTAGGGGTGCTCAAATAGCATTTGCATCATTGAAAAAGCCCTCATTGCAGCAGCCAGCCTGGAGCATTTGGAGTGAGGATGGAAAGAAGAAAGACTGGCAGCATTCTAAGTTATTTTAAAATGTTGAAATGTTTCTAAAATACAAAAGGCCATTATGTAGAACTGGCCAAAACCAGCATGATAATGGAACAGGAACTCATCTGCCCTTTTTTGTGCCCTCCATCCTCAGCCAGCAAAACCCTGTGCCAGAGAACCACCCTCATGTCCAAAGGGCTTTGCAGAAGCTGCAGTTGCAGGACAAAATTGTGCAGCAGCAGCAGCTTATTTCTCTGGGGAATGGGAAAGAAAGGACATTATTAAGTAATAACTTCTATCCTCATTTCATTCTTCTCACCCTCAACCCCTTCCTTACCCACAAATTTACCTGCTGTTACCCACTCAGGTGGTACAAAAGTTATAAGAGCACAGGAGCCTCCAAACTAAAAGAACAGCCAGAGCCACAGCAGCATGTGTGTCTAAAACCAGACTGTTTTTTTTCTGAGGGCCAGAGGTTTTGGGTGTTACTTGAAATGAGCAAGTGTTGCTAACGGTTGTTGAGGGCATCCTCAGCAAGTTTGCCAATGACACCAAGCTGTGTGGTGTGGTCAACACGATGGAGGGAAGGGAAGCCATCCTGGACAGCCTGGGGAGGTGGGTCCACGTGAACCTCATGAAGTTCAACGAGGCCAAGTGCAAGGTTCTGCACCTGGGTCGGGGCAATCCCGAGCATAATTACAGGCTGGGCAGAGAATGAATTTAGAGCAGCCCTGGAGAGAAGGACTTGAGGGCACTGGTGGATGAAAAGCTCAACAGGAGCCAGCAATGTGCCTTCGCAGAAGAAAGCTGAATATATAGAATCATAGAATAATAGAATCACCAGGCTGGAAAAGACCCGCTGGATCATTGAGTCCAACCATTCCTATCAAACACTAAACCATGCCCCTCAGCACCTCATCCATGCATCCCTTAAACACCTCCAGGGAAGGTGACTCAACCACCTCCCTGGGCAGCCTCTGCCAGTGCCCAATGACCCTTTCTGTGAAATTTTTTTTCCTAATGTCCAGCCTAAATCTCCCCTGGTGGAGCTTGAGGCCATTCCCTCTCATCCTGTCCCCTGTCACCTGCGAGACGAGCCCAGCTCCCTCCTCTCCACAACCTCCTTTCAGATAGTTGTAGAGAGCAATGAGGTCTCCTCTCAGCCTCCTCTTCTCCAGCTCTCCTAAGGCTACATTCAAAACATTGTGACCAGCAGGTTGAGGGAGGGAATTCTGCCCCTCTCTTCTGCTCTGCTCTGCTGAGACTTTTCCGATCCCTGCATCCAGGTCTGGAGTTCTCAGCACAGGAAGGAGATGGATCTGTTGGAGCGAGTCCAGAGGAGGCCATGAAGATGATGCAAGGGCCAGACAGGCTGAGAGAATTGGAGTTGTTCAGCCCGGAGAAGAGAAGGCTGTGAGAAGACCTTAGAGCAGCTTCCAGTGCTGAAAGGGGCTCCAGGAAAGCTGCCGAGGGGCTCTGGATCAGGCGGAGCAGGGGCAGGATGAAGAGACTGAGATGACATATTAAGAAGAAACGTTTTCCTGTGCGGGTTGGGAGGCCCTGGCCCAGGTTGCCCAGCGAAGCTGTGGCTGCCCCATCCCTGCAGGTGTTCAAGGCCGGGTTGGATGGGGCTGGGAGCAGCCTGGTGCAGCGGGAGGTGTCCCTGCCCGTGGCAGGGCTGGGACTGGCTGTGCTGTGAGGGTCTGTGTGGGCTGGGAGGTCCCCCCCCAGCCGCTGTGCTGCTCCCCCTCTGGCGGGCGGCAGAGGGCGCTGCGGGGCCGCGGCTCCCCAGGCTCCCCCCGGGACCTCAGCCGGGGTCCTGGGTCCGGGATCCTCAGCTCGAGGAGGAGATGGAGCTGCTGGAACGGGCCCAGAGGAGGTTACAGGGGTGATCCGAGGGCTGGAGCACCTCTGCTATGAGAACAGGCTGAGAGAGTTGGGGTTGCTCAGCCTGGAGAAGAGAAGGCTCTGAGGAGACCTTAGAGCGACCTTCCAGCACCTGAAAGGGCTACAAGAAAGCTGGGGAGGGATTGTTCACAAAGTCCTGTAGTGGTAGGACGAGGGGGAATGGGTATAAACTGGAGAGGGGAAGATTTACACTAGACATAGGGAAGAAATTCTTCGCGATGAAAGTGGTGAGGCCCTGGCGCAGGTTGCCCTGGGAAGCTGTGGCTGCCCCATCGCTGGAGGGGTTCAAGGCCAGGTTGGATGGGGCTTGGAGCAGCTGGTCTAGTGAGAGGTGTCCCTGCCCGTGGGGTTGGAACTGGATGATCTTGAAGATCCTTTCAACCCAAACCATTCTATAATTCTCTCATTCTCTCCTCCCAGGGCTCTTTCCCTCCCTCAGCAGCCAGGGATGCTCCCCCACCCTGCTGCACACCGCATCAGAAGGAAACACGCCATGGGCAAACTCAGGAGCACTCGTCTTATCTGGAATAAGTCATTCCCCCAGCACAGCTGGAAGCACTCGGCTCCATGGGACCATGGGACATACTGCACTTGGAGCAGGTTCCAGTATCCTGGAATCACAGAATGGGTTGGGTTGGAAAGGACTTTAAAGCCCATTGCGTTCTGACCCCCCTGACACAGGCAGGGACACGTCCCACGGGATCATGTTGCTCCAAGTCTCATCCAACCTGGCCTTGAACAACTCCAGGGATGAGGCAGCCACCACTTCTCTGGGCAACATAAGCCAGTGCCTCACCGCCCTCACAGGAAAACATTTCTCCCTAAGATCTCATCTCAACCTCACCTCTTTCAGCTTCAAACTGTTCCCCCTCATCCTATCCCTGCTCTCCCTGATCAAGAGCCCCTCCCCAACCTTTCTGTAATGAAATGGTGGATTTAGTGGCAAAAGGAGACCGAGCAGGGTAACAGTGCACCTTTTATAAGCTGCTTTAGCTCCTAGGGTTGGAAGGTGTTCTATGAAGCTAAAATATTAAAACTAACCTGGATTATTCATTAAGCATCAATTACCACCATCACATTCACTGTCAGATGTTTCAGCATTGCTGTCTTATTCTGGGGGGAATGTATTTTTAGGCTGCTTTGCAGAGGAGGGAAGGGGGTCAGTCATGCAGCTGAGGTGTCTGTCTTTCCTCACCTAGAGGGGAACCTCCTGGTTCATTTTAGCCGAAGTTCACAGATGGCTGGAAGCCTCCAGATTACTAAGTTCACGCAGGTTAATCAGCGAAGGGGATGAGACAGGGAGCCCCCAAAGCCAGGTGGTGGTGTGGGTGCAGGAGGAGCAGGCGCATGGTGAGAGGGAATGAATGCTCCTGGTTGCAGAAGACACTTCAAGCAGGGCAGCATCACCACTGGCACTGCAGAGCTCAGCTCTGGGAATCAACCCCACGGAGACTGGCCTTTCCCTCACCGCTGCCCACCAAGACCATTTATATCAATACCTGCTAGGTATGAACTCCTATTTATCCCACATTCAGCTTCTGCCTCCCCTTCTTTGTGATTTTGTAGCCTTACAAAGTTGGAACAAGTTTTGGTTTAAGGGAAAGGCAGCCTTGCCTGCAAAACAGGATGTTATAAAATAAGATCTAATTTTCCTTTGTAAGATCCTAAGGCAAACGGAATCTGATATCCACTCCAAAGGCAAACACAAACAAGGATTATTATTTATCATTAAAACACCTAAAAAGGCTCTAGAGCCCTAAAAGCAAAAGTTTGATGCTCTATAAAACAATTATGTTTCTGAGATGTATCAGTTCAATAATTAAAACAGCATCTATGAAATATAAATGTAATATATTAATAAATTAAATTAAATTAAAGCCACTGAAAGCCAATTATCTTGTAAAAGATCTCTGATGGCTAAACTAATGAGATGTAGAAAGATTAATTTAGATCCCCATTTTAGGAGGTGATTATAAATCACTGTAGTGCCACATCCAGTTACTAGGTTGTTATTGAAACTTGTGAAATACATTTGGAAAGGCTTTTAAATATTCAGAATGAAGTAGAAATTAGAAAGGAGTTAGAAATAATTAAAAATTAGCTGTCTTGTCACACTGCAGCTTTAATCCTGTTACATCTTCTAGTTTACAAAGCTCCAGGTGTCTCTCGAGGCATTGATCTGTGGGGATGGTGGAGTTTACAAGCAAGGATCTGTGTGTTTTAATAATTGCAGAGCTTCAGATATTTCTCATTTCACTTATTTGAGAATTGTTTCCGTGTAGGATATCATGCTTGCTTCTGGCAGTGCCTGATGGATTTCTTTGACTGTAGGATAGGTCGGTCCCAAGATCAAAGACCAGAGCTCTCTTTGCAGCTCCTAGTGAAGATTCTGAGGAACATCACTCATGGTCTTCATGGTGAGAGCAAAGCATGAGGAGCCCTTTGCTCTGCTATGCCAGCAGCCGCTGTAGCTCTGAGCAAAGCAGGGGGCTCCTGGGGAGAACAGGATGATGATGGTGGGGCAATGCACGTCCATAGTCCATAAAATATGGTCTTGCCACTGCCAGAGGTTGGCTGTGGTGGTTTGCCAACCTTGCTTTGGTTGGGACTGGCCCATGCGAGGAGCTTGGCGTGAGCTCTGGGGCTGTGACAGCCATCAGCTAGCGACCCCAGTGGCCCTCACCCATCCTCACGCTGGTTCGGCTTTGCCTGGTCCAAGAAATCAGTGCCAAAAAGCCTCTGTAGAACGGCTGGGCTCTATTACTACAGCTGGGACATGGCAATCGGTCCCTGAGCTGGGAGGAAAACACAGGCAGGGGAGGGCAACGGGGCCTTGAAACCTCCAGCATGAGGTGATATTGGTGGCTCTGGTACTGGGAACTACTCCCCCATGGGCAGCTTCTGATTCCACACAGGAATGTGACCTTGAGGCTAGGGAACTGTCCTCTGGGAAGCACAGAGGGTGAGGAGCAGGTCTACGAGGGGTGCCCAGCTCTGCCCAGAGGGTCAGCACAGAGCTACTGGCTCTGGGAGCAAGGAGCAGGCAGGGAGAGCCCTGAAGACAGGGTGTACACAGCCTCAGGTGGATCCAGCAGAGGAAGAAGCAGAGACCCCACAAGCACCATCTAGAAGAAGCAGACAGAGGGGCCGCAGCATCACCATCGCTTTGCTGGAGGTGAAGGACTCGGTGATCAGGGCACGTGGAGACTTCCCGGGGCAGCAGAGGGGTGAGCACAACCTGAGAGAGGGGTGAGCACAACCTGGGAGAGCTGCAGCAGCTGACGGGGAGTGGGGTTGATCCTGAGAAGGATTTTTTTTTTTCCTTTATTCCCTTTCTTTCTTATATTTGAGGTAACATAATCTATCATGTAAGCGGATTGCTGAGCACTCTTTGGTCAGACTGTTGGAACTTTTAAACAGACAAGCAGCACATTCTCCTGCATCAGGTTTGTGTCTCCAGCCCATAGAAAGGCAGGAATTGTCGTGCATGGAATCAGGGGAGACAGCAGCCCTCCCAGGGTCCCTCGGAGCATTTCTGTGAGCTACCCTTCTGGGACAGCCCTTTCTGGGTGCCATCCCAGGGCAGTCAGGGACAACCCGGAACATAACTGCCCTGTGGTCCCATAGCCCAGCGAGTGCCTTGCTTACAACACAGCCCTCAGTTTAGGGGAGAAGCAGAAGCATCCCTTAAAGGCTTTGTTGTAAGTCTTGGAGTGGGAAATATAGACAGAGGGAAAGCCGTCTGCCTTCTGCCTGGGAGGAGGTTGCTCAAGGGTTGCCTCTAAGCGTTTCTGGAGAGGGAAACAAAAGCCCTCTGCACTCAATGATCCAGTGGGTCTTTTCCAACCTGGTGATTCTATGATCTATGAGAAAAGTTACATTAAAATTCTCTGTTTGGGGCATTTCTTGGCTTGGAAAACTTCCTAGGGGGAAGAAGTACATTGGAAAAACAGCAGAAGAGCGGCTCGTACGTGGGCAAGCCTCTGTGACCTCCTCTCAGCCTGCCTGAGCTGTACTTCGGGAGCAGCCCTTTCTATAAAGTCTGAAATACCCTGAGGGGAGCCAAAACCATGTCAGAGCTGGCAAAATGGGTTATGCAGTGGGGGCCGAACCCCTGGGGTCCAAACTCCTGCAGAAGCCTCCAGCAGGCAGACCTGGAGTTTGCCAGATTGAAAGAGATGGCCAAGTCTAAACTTTTCTCCCGAAAGTCCTTAAAGTGTGCAGGAGCATGGGCCGTGTGGTTAGTAGCCAAGAGTTTAGGTGAAGAAAAACAGGCAGCCCAGGTAGAAATCCAGAACCTAAGGGTGGAAAACAAAAACCTGAAAGATGAAATAAAGACTCAGCAACTTAAACTAGAGGAGGGTAAAATGCGGGAAGGAGTTGCTGCTGCGGAGCAAGTGCGGAGCGTTCTGCAGTATCAAGAAGTTTGTGAGCAAAAAAAGGCTATTTTGAATGAAAACCAGGCCCTGAAGGAACAGCTGGCTGCCAGCACAAGGGCAGTGGAGGACGTGCAGGGAGCAATCCAAGTGTTAGTGCAGAAAATACACATCCTGAAAGAGAAGGGCACAGACCACCGAGCCTGCGAGGCCAAGGTGGAAAGGTTAAAGGCAGCGTTGGAGGTGAAGCACAGTGCAGCTGTGGCCCTGACAAAACCAGCCTGCCAGGGAGATGATGAGCGGCGCGACGGGAAAAGGTGGTTTAATCCAGACGGCAGCCCCTCTGCAGAGGCGTGCAAGCCTGCGAGCCTGCCTGCGCCGGGAAGGTTTAAAGCAAACCCTGTTTTGCTTCCCGGTGCTCAGGCAGCTGTGAAATGGGACGAGAGAGGAGCAGAGGGGAGAAGCCAGGGAAACACGCAGCCACAGGCAGATTGGGGTATCTGGAAGGAAGCGGCTACCGCTCAGCCAGCTCCACAGCAGCTCAAAGCTGGGAGCACACAGGGAAGGGGCAAACAGGTGGCAGGGAGCACCTGGGCAGGGGAGGATGGAGGGGGCTCCACAGGAGGAAAGGTTGGCAGGGAAAGGGAAACCCCCAGGGGGAAGAGGGACTCGGAGGTGCTGCAGCCCGCTGCCTCCACCAGCACAACCCCTCAGATGCCCTCCATGTGGAAAGGGAGGAAGGGAAGGTGGCAGGGCAAGAGACAGTGGCAGCACAGCCCCATGCCCCAGGGCCTGGCACAAAACACCGGGGCCAGGAGGGAGTTAAGCACGATGCGTGTGGACATATGGAGACAGCTTCGGAATCATGGGGAGGATATGGACCGCTGGGATAACGCTCCCACCAGGGTTTTGCTGGATCGCCTGCTGGAGATCAATGGGAGAAGAGAGGGAAGCAGCCCCAAGGCCCCTGCCCACACCATCATAGTCTAGGGTGGCTAGTCCCCCTTTCCCTGGGCTCGTGGTCTGACCAGAACTGGACCACCGGGAAGGCCCCCCATGCTGGAAGGGGTTGGGAGCAGAGCCCACACACATCACTCATATCACATGAAAAGCCAAGGCACTGGGCATCCATGACTTCTCTGGGCAACCTGTGCCTGTGTCTCACCACCCCCACATTTCTCCTTGAGATTTCATCTAAATCTCTCTTCTTTCAGCTTAAAACTGTTTCCCTCGTCCCATCCCTTCACTGGAAAAGAAAGGCTTAAAACAGAGGAATGCAAACTGAGTGGTATCAGTACACAAAACCTTAGAGGGTCAAAAAATGGTGATTAAGTTTTTATGTAGAATGGTTTGAGGGGAGGGTAATTAATGATACAATATTTTAATTGACTTGGGACAAAGTTCACTTTGAAGGCAAAAAGTTAAGCCTATAACACATGATTCTAGTTCAAGTGTTAACACCAGCATTTTATCTTAGAGTGAATAAAACGTAAAAAATAAATACAACCTAAAAATAGACTGATCATGGTAAAGAGTGTGCACTAATGTAATAGATTTGTAATTAAAACATAAAGTTCTTCTGTTACAGAGAAGAGATGGAACTAATGGAAAACAGGCAATGGAGGATGGGTGAGCAACAATTTAAGAACATCTGCTAATAAATTGTATAACAACATACAAAGATGCAGGTTATTAGATCCTTAATAGCTCCGAGAACTCCTATAGATGCAAATGATCTCCCTTGGTTAACTAAGATAACTATTAATATCTATCTTTGCTATTTTGTTTTCTACAGGTAGCACAGAAGAATAAGTAGCTATTCCCAATTATGGATATTACTAATTGTATGTAGCATAGTGTTTTCTTCTTGTTTTTATTTCGCTATATCATCTTATATACTTAGAGGAAGGTATATAATCTTTCTTTTAGATCAATTACTGTTGCTGGAGTTCAAACAAGATAAAGTATAAGCAAACTGTGGTGGCAACAAAGAAATGGATCCAGTTTAAAGGGGTCACCATCTCCAAACAAAAGAAATCCTGTTTCTTTTGATGAGCATGGACATTCCTCCTATATCGATAGCCATTGTAATTAATGGATAATCATATACGGCACAATGTCCATATATCTAACACTGAAAAGGTGTTGTTGTAGCTGCAGAACAACATAGTATTCCAAGTACTGCAAAGAGAAAGATGAATGAACCAAGCATACAAGTTTCTTGTAGGATAAGTTATATTTTGACAAATATACTATTAGTGTAGCTTTACATTAAGAGAACTGCATAGTGTGGGCTTTGGTATAACTTAAGAGTGCAGGGCTAGTGGGGCTGGGATGAGTGGCAACTAAATGTTTCCCAGCAATGGGGATATCCCCACATTGCAGCTGTGTGTGCTGGGTAATCAGGTACTGGGGTGATGAGAAGGTTTCTTTTGTTATGGAGGGGACAATGAGGTGATGTTAGAAACTCAGAGCAGGAGAGTTGCTAAGATGAGAGCTGATAGTGGCTCCCAGCCACCTGTCTGGAAGGACACTAGCCAGCAGGAGGCACTTCCATGTGCAAATTGCACACAAGAAGCTGTCAGTTTTCACTCAGTTCAGAAGAAAGTTTACCCAGATGTAGGTATCCTTTGGCTTCCAGTAGGTCTGTGCTCACTGCTGGGGAATCCAGCTGTGTTTGTGTGTACATCCAGCATCCAGAAATCACCTCTGCAAGTCCAATTGGTTTGATACTATGTGTGCATATAACATAAGTTTATTTTATCTGTATACTTTTGATTATACAATGCTTTTAGAAGTGATACAAAAATCACTAGGAACTTTTAAACTGTACTAAACGAAGACCAGTAACACAGTTTTGGCTTTGAGCCATCATTGCAGATAACAGAACATCCCATTGCAACATTTGCCGTCCCACAGGCAGTGAAAGAAGCCACCAAAGCAAGGTTCGCAGTGTGTGACAAGAGTGAACACGCTGGTCTCACTACAACCACAGCAGAGGTGCCAAGCATCATTCTCTGTGTAAATCCCTCCTTGGCAAGACTCCCATCAGCTACTAAAGTTTTTTAAGCAGGCTGTACAGCCTTAAAGTGCAGTCCTGGGCAGGCTGCTTAGTTGTGAATATAAAATTGAATATGAAGTTAACCAGATAGCAGCTCTGCACCAGAGCCAAGAGCTACAGGCTACCCTCGGAGCCGCACGAGGCAAGACCAGGTAGGAAAGAGCAAACGCCTCTGAGAAGATTGACTGCTCGGTCCTGGTGAGGAGCCTTGAGCCACAGGAGGGTTTGCAACATCCTTGCTGGACTCGTGCGTGGCAGCTCATATCCGCGGGCTGTCAGAAGGGTATCTGTATCCCAGAATACAAATGGAATACAGCCTGGCTGCTGTGGGAAATGGGCCCCAGGCTGCGTGCTAACACTACAAAAACTAACAGAGGTGTTTGTGAACCTTGCTTTGCTGGGACTGGCCTTACAGGGAGCCGTGTGTGAGCTGTGACAACAATCGTCTAACAACTCCAGTGGCCCTCACCCATTCACACTCTGGTTTGGCTTTGCCTGGTCCAAAGGCTTTGCCTGACAGAAAGCCTCTGGCAGTGTAGCTGGCTGTTTTTCTCCTGAGCTGGGAGGAAAACACTGGCAGGGGAGGGCAGTGGGACCTTGAAATCTCCAGCACAAGGCGATATCAGTGACTGCGGCACTGAGTTCTACTCCTCCGTGGGCAACCTCTGCATCCACAGAGGAACGTGACCTTGGGGCTGGGGAACCGTGCTCTGGGCAGCACAGAGGGTGAGGAGCAGGTCTGCCAGTGGTGCACAGCTCTGACCGGAGGGTCAGCATGGAAATACCTGCACTGGGAGTGAGGAGCGAGCAGGGAAAGCCCTGGCAACCAGGTGGAAACAGCCCCAGGTGGATCCAGCAGAGGAGTCATCAGAAACACCACCAGACCTGTCCTGAAGAAGCAGACAGAGGAGCCACACGCTGGCATCACGCTGCTGAGGGTGAAGGACCTGGGGTCTGTGATGCCTGGAGCCCTCCCTGGGCAGATGATGTGTGAGCATAACCCAGGGAGAGCTGCCGCAGCTCCAGTGCTCTGTGCATGAGTGTTGACTTTCTTATGTTACAAGGCTTTTTCATTTATCTCCTTTCTCTCTAATATTCAAGATAATATCGTTTTTCCTTGTTAGCATTGCTGTAAGTGGATTGATAAGGACTCTGAGCACACTGGTAAAGCTTTTAAGTAGACTAAGAATAAACTGTATATCTTCTCAAACTAGTTGTGTTTCTCTAGCCAACAGGAACAGCACAAGTTGTGCTAAAACAACCCTAGATTCCACAAAGGCAATTATTTTCTAAACTGGGTTAATGGAGAGAAAGATGAGCTTTCAACAGAAACCTCAGAAATCTGGGTCTGGTTGAGTGTGATCCTTTGTTGTCTCTCCAGGTCACTGGATCAAGCTCAGGCCTTCCCACCCTTTCCATACAGCACTGCCTCTTGCTTGACATGGATTAAATAAGCCTGCTCCTCACAGCACATGGAAATCAGGGAAAAGCCTGATTTCCAAAGCACAGCCTCACCATTTGCAGGTTCACAGGTACTTGAAGCCAGCGGGCGTGAGCCCCATCTCCAACACCAACAGCCCTGCTCCAGAACATCGTGCCTCGGGTGTTTCAAGTAAACAACACTGTTCAATCTCCTCCATCCCATGGCAGAGTTACTGGTGTACAAATGTGAGTCAGGTGAGAGGAGCAGTTTAAGACAGCTCTAGGGGGAAGAGAGATCAGCAGGGAAACGGGCTCTGCTGATGTGAACATCGGGCTTGCAGAGAGCATAGGGGGGTTCTGTTCTCTTAGTGATGCTGTGACAGACAAGGGGTGCATATTGAACACATCTGCTCCACACACAGGGCCACAGGACAGTTCACGGCCAGTTCAGATTCTGCATTTGTGCAGGGATTGGTTTATCATAGAGGTTACACAGTGATTACTGTTTCAGAAGACAGGGTGAAGGTTCAGTCAAGGGGCTTACTTACTCTCTAGAGTTTCTGCTTCCCCAATCCTCCACAGGCTGTCCAGTGCATGGGAGCAGAGCGCTGCTACCAGCTATGATGGGGAGGAGTGGTCCTTCACCTCTGGTGTGTTCATCGGGGAGATAGATGATGCAGGGTCCCTGCCGAGAGCCACAGCTGCTGCAAGACATAGGTGATATTTGCTTGCATAAACACCTTACAACAAAATTCCTGACTTCCCACTGTGAGCAAACGTGGTCCCTGCTGCTGGTGCCACCAGCACTGAGGGGAGTCACCCCTGGGCCAGAGCATTGCACGGTGCAGCCAGTGCAGCATCGTGAACCGCTCCCTACCAGCCACGCTCAGAGACTGTTTCCTGCTGTGGGTGCCAAGAACAGGTTTGAAAAGTTTGCTTTACGTTGGCAACTGACAGGTACACACCTTCTCCTTCAGTGCTCTCCACCCCCCAGCAGTTTTTCTCAGCTCCACATCAGGGGAGTTTCACCCCGAGTTAATGATGTGGGATGAGCAGAGAGGTGACCCACCAGCCAAGGCCACATAGTTCTAGTGGAGCCAGGAGCTTATGCTTTGGGGAAAGTGGAGGAGGAAGATTTTAATATCAAACATTACAAAACCAAGACAAAATTATCCTTTTCATAGGAACACCTCCAAACACTCCTGTACCAGGACAGGGAACAAACTGGCAAGGCTGTTATTTACAAAAAAAGGCTAATCTGAAAACAGAAAAACTTGATTTTCAGAGCAGTGGATACCTGTACCTCTCACCCATATCCAGGAGCCACGATGATTCCCCATTCTCCTTCAAGGCTGCACAAAACCCTGCCCCTTGCTCCAAGGTAATTTGCTGATTTGTCTGACCATAAAACACAGATTTCCTAACACTGCAGAGCCTGTATTTCTCTTCAGGGAGGCTTTAAGCCCCCTTAATGCACAACCTGACTACAGCAGCCATCAACTAGTGTTGATGCTTTCTTTTATCAGCCAAATTCCTCTGCTTGCTGGGCTCCCTTCCTGGCCTGGGGAGTAGATTTGCTGGCATATCTTAAAAGCACCAAGTGCTTCACCCACCCCTGCACACTTGACCCACAACACATCACTGCTCTCCTTTCTCCTTGCTCATTATCCCAGATGTACTTCGACAAATCCAGAGCCACCTTTCTTAAACTTTCAGTCCTGGCTTTAGCTCAAGGTGGTATCAGGTACAAACCACGAATCCAGCAATTACTTTGAAATGGGCTGAAGTATGCACACATTTGAAATAAAGGTGCCGATTCAGAGCTTTCAGGTTTCAAAGCGTCTGTTAAAGAATGAGACAATTACAGCATTGTCTGTTAGGCCTGAGTTATAAATCACATCAGCACCTTCTGCTGATTGCAGGGAACACATGATAGCATGGCTAGAAGTCAACAAAGGAAAAGCAGATTATTTACATGCCACAGTGGTTGTTTCCTTTCCTCTTTTCTTTGACAAAGATTATAGAGAAAAACACTAGGCGTGAGCCTCAGTCTTGCCTTGTTCTTTTCCTTTCAATGTCTGAATAAAAGGGAAGTAAGAAAAAGTGACTTCCATAGAAATAAATGCTGCGAGATTCGCAGCCCAGCTTCAGCGTGGACTGTTCCTCAGCATCTCCTGAGTCGGCAAAAGCACTTTGAGATAACCAGGTAAAAAGCGTTGTGGAAGTGTGTTTCTTTTCCAAAAATCCCTTGTGTAGTTTGCAGATTCAAGCAAGGGAGATGGGTCCAAGGGCACAAGGCTTTGCTACAGGGAGGCCTCGATCCAGCCCATCACAATGCCCTGTCCCAAAATGCTCCCGACTACATCTTAGCTATTTCAGAGGTCTCCAGTCTTTCATAGAGAAGCAAATTTTCCTCCTCCAGAACACATATTTATATTTTTCCACGGAAAATATCACCTGGTGATCTTATTGCCACACTTCCAGTCTCTAGATGGATGCATTCCTTGAATAGGGAGAAATATGAGAAGGGCAGAGGTGAGGATAAAGGAAAACAGGAACCAGCACACATCCAGGTAAAGCCCTCCGGTAAGACTCCCCTAGCTTTCCAGTCCCTATAGAAGCAAGTGGTGGTACAAATCCCATATGTAGGTTTATTACTGTCCAGGTATTTCAAAACTGTTGTTACACTCTGCCCCTGTCTCCAGTCTGATATTCCCTCTTTCCTTCCCCTGTTTTAGGATATATTTTGTGTCCCCTTTGGTGCACTTCAATTCTGGCAGAAAAGGCTGCTTTTAGCCCTCACCACAGATGTTCCAAAGGCAATAACTGACTCGAGCTGGTCTTGTGATGGAAACTGCACTGTAGCTTTATGTTGCCATGGCTTCTTCTGTTGACAAAATAATCCTTTTGACAGACAGCTTCTAGACCTCTCAGAGCCCTCTGATTTCACAGGAGATGGGGTAACTCAAAGGACAAGGAGTGAAATGACCATGTGGGAAAGCGTCCACAGGAGGCGGCTGGCGGCAGGACAGGACATAGCCCCGACGCTGTGCCGGCTGCCCTCCTGCTGACTCTGCTTGATGCAAGCAGGATTTTCAATGCCAAAGTTGAGCCCAGTGCTGTTAAACACTGGTTCACTCAGGCTGTGAAGATGGGTTCAGTGAAGCTGGGCTGAGATGAGCTACCAAGGTGTTCAACAGTGTTTCTGGTTGGGGTGATGCTCACAGCAGCTGCCCTTTTCCACAGTGCAGAGCTTATGGTCTACAAAGTGGACCAAGCTCTGTATCAGAACCTACCCACACATTTTGGAGCACGGACTTCAGTTCAGGGCTTATAGAACTACAGTGGAAGCACTTCTCACCAGCTATGAACTCCTGTTTGTTCCTCCTCTCCTCCTTTGAGAAATAGAAGGGGGAACCAACCAGGCACTGACGTTTAGTACCGCAGTGCAGCCCTCTGCAGAGAGGGAGAAGATGTCTAAGTGGGCTCCTGTCAGGCGTTGAGTCACGTTCATCCTCTGTGCAGCCCACGCATCCCAACTTCTCCAGGCAGAAGCTGTCCCTGATCTTCCCCAGTTCTCCCCCATGAAACATATTATTAGAAAAAAAAATACATTGGGGGAAAAAAAAAGGATCAATCAAAACATACCACCTCCTGCTTCCTCTGCATTTGCATCCCAGCCTCATTCTGTCACTGGAACAATTGGAATTCTCTTGGTCTATTTTAAGGCAGCAGCTGCCTTGGGAAGTTCCAAATGTGGCACACTCAGTGTGGAATCCTGGGGAAAGAGAGTTGCTTTAGATTTCCCGTAAATACTCCTTCAATCCACATGGGACTGATGGCATCTGCCTCAAAGCCTCCTGTTGCAATAGACAGTGCTGGAGCACAGCTTTGGGAAGAACCTGGGCTGAGCTTTATTTCAGAAGGAAATAAATATATACTTGAGATCTCCCCAAGAAGTTGAAGTGACACAGATGGGTTTTCCTCCAAGGGTTACAGTCAGGTATTATATATCCTTGGAGTCAGTCACAAACTCTCTTCCCCCTGCAATCCCATGGACCTCTGGTTCTGCCAGCAATACTGGAGTGCTTCAATCACAGATTACACCTGCACCCTTCTTGGGAAGGAGGGTCAAAGTTACTCTGTGAGGACAAACTACATCATCTTCATTAGCAGCTTTGAGCATCCAGGAGAATAACATGAGACTTTTGATGGGAAAAGCTTTTAAGGACTTACGTTTGTCCCGAGGCCCTGACACACTTCTTGGAGAAAGGTTCTCCCAGGAAGGGCAGGGTGCCCACCCCTCTCAGCAATAAGTTAGGCAGGGAGAGCTGGACAGGCAGGACCACATCTCCAGGCTGCAGTCAAATACCCCTTTATACAAACTGTATGGAAGGGAGTACGCAGGACAATCCACCCTCTCCAGCTGCAGCAAGCTCTTTATCTGTGGTTTCTCAGGCTGAGGGAGGAAAATAATGGCATCTCTATCCAGGGGTCCCTGCCACTGCTTGCTTCCCCTTCTCTAAATTAATTTTGTCACCTCCAGCAGCTGCAGCCAGGTCAGCTTGGAATTTCACTAAAGTCAAGCCAGGAACAGAGGGAGAATGCCTGTTAAGGACCCTTGTTCCAGTTTCTGGCACATTTCACACCAATCCTCTCAGCAACCTCGAGAAAAAAGGAGCCGGGAAGAGCTTGGAACACTGCTCGACCTAGTGAGGAACCACACAGATGTGGTGAGGCAGGAAGAGGATGCAGAGAGCAGTCAAGGCCAACAAGAGAAAGAAAGGTGGAGCCTGGGGGAGGTGGGTAGGTTGAAGGAAAACGGAGGAAAAGGTCTTTGAGGAAGAGGATGGTGGTTTGAAGGATGTCATGATTAGAAACATTTGGCTTGTGATGGACAGATGGAGAAAAAGGACAGGAGTGAAGGCAGGGAAGAAATGAAGATAACAGATTACCAAACTTGTTTATCTAAGATGACTGAAAAGGAATTGCTGTGAAAGGTGGCTGGCAAATAACACCATTTCATTTCTTGCTATCACTTTAATTCAGCACCAGTCTAAGGCCTGCCACAAGGCAAAGTGGAGTCAATATTTGAGATAACAGAACCTTACCAAATGGTTACATTTTCTCCGTGTGTCTTCTCCAAGCAGCACTCCCCTGCCACCACAGCCCAGAAAACCGATGTCAATGGGTAAAGATTTTCACTCGGGGTTAATGCACTCCCAGAGTCACAAGCTGTCAGACCTCAGAGCTGTAGTGTAGGCTCCAAGTGAACTATCTGAAAGTTTCTCAGCATTCATATGCAAAAGTAAGTAGTCGTTCTCAGAGTTTTTTTGTAAAAGACTTAGAAGTCTTTGGGTTAAAACCGTAAATACAAATGCTATGTTGTATCACTCTCATCTGTGACCTGATTTTGGCTGGGATGGAGTTAATTTTCTTCCTGGTAGCTGTGTTTTGGATTTAGTATGAGAGTAAAGCTGATAACACACTAAGTCAAGGACTTTTCAGTTTCTCAGTCGTGCCAGTGAGGAGGGAGGGTGTGCACAGGAGCTAGGAGGGGGCATAGCTAGGACAGCCAAACCAAGGGGTATTCTATACCACACAGCATCATAGAATCACCAGGTTGGAAAAGACCCGCAGGATCATCGAGTCCAACCATTCCCATAAATCACTAAACAATGTCTCCCAGCACCTCATCCACCTGTCCCTTAAACACCTCCAGGGAAGGTGACTCAACCTCCTCCCTGGGCAGCCTCTGCCAGTGCCCAATGACCATTTCCATGAAAATTTTTTTCCTGATGTTCAGCCTGAACATTCTCTGGTTGAGCCTGAGGCTATTTCCTCTCGTCCTGTCCCCTGTCACTTGGGAGAAGAGCCCAGTATATAAACTGGGGGAGTTGCCTAGGGCAGCCAGTGCCTGGGGACTGGCTGAGCATTGGTCAGCATGTAGTGAGTAATTACACTGTGCATTACTTTTTTTAAAAATCTATTATTAATACTAGTACTACTAATAATTTCCGTTCCTTTTATCTCCTATCGAACCGTTTTTATCTCACCAATCCCAAGCTGTGAGTGGTCAGAGCGTGCATTTCAGTGCAGCCTCCAGTTGTTGGATCTCAAACCAGGATATTTTGTACCACCTACAAAAAGGAAAAGAAAATAAATGGTTTAGGTGTTTTATAACAAAGACTTTGGTCTGACTGGGGCAGATGGGGAAATTCACAGTGAGTCACAGCAAGCCCTAAAGAACGGATTCTGTAGGGAAATGGTACTTGCCAGTACACCCTGGGAGACCAGTAGTCTCAGCATGTGTGCACAGTGTCAGGTAAGACCAAAACCCACCAGCTACTATGATTTCATTTCTATTTGATACAATTTCTCTCTATCTATGTATAGACATTCTGTATGCATACAGAAATATAAATACGTATATATATTCCTACTCAGAACTAGCCTATGGGGAATGAGTGGCTCCGGTGAAGTTAGTTGATGACAACAGGAAAAACAAACAGTGTAAAGGGGAGAAGAATCAGGTTCAAAGTCTTTCAAGCACTGATTATTTGGCAGCTGGTCAGAGCTGGAAAGGTCACTGCACCAAGCCATTTCTAAGACAATGCTGTAAACAATTTTACTATATTAAAAGATGGACAAAGCCATGAGCCTCTGCTGTATTTTACACAACCATCTGTTTCAGACAAGAAAAGAATAGATGTAGATATTAAAGCATAATAAATGGAAAGGCAAAGAAGCAGTTTTCCAGTCCTCTGTCAAAACAGATGCCCTTGTTGGCAGCTGGGTTCTCTTTTCTTTTCTGGCAAGCTGAAGTTTCCATGCAAAAAGTGACTCCTGAATTAAGGCTGCCTGGCACTTCCCAGTACAGAGCCCTGTTTGCAGCTGGGTAGTTTTATTTACCAAACATTAAACACTTGGGCTGAAGCTTTCCATGCTGGAGGTCTGTGTCAGGATAGGTTATTATGTTCCAAACCAGTTCATCTAGAAACAGTTAGGCTTTTCTGAAAACAAGACTGAGGGGCTGTGTATAATTTTGCTCATTTAAAACAGTGTCCAGTCCCTTTGTTAAGAAGTTTTCATGACACAATAATTTGGATCAGTGCCTGCCATTTGTTGGGAGAGGTGGGTGCAACTTGCGTGCTTGACGTGTCTGTGTTCCAGCTCAGTTCCTCATCCACACAGGGAACCAGCCCCAAGCAGAAAGGAAGAGCAGAACCTTCCCCATTTCTGCCTCTCCTGTGCCCCCGTGCTCTCAGAGGAGAGCTGAGAACGGTAAGATCACCTCACTGGTGTCAGTGACCTTCATGCCTCCCTGGCACCATGGAAGGAACAGGGGTAAAACCCCAATTTTGGAGGTAGTGCCAATGCACGCAAGCCTTGCCTGCTCTTTGCATCACCCCCAGCCATCTGCCTGCACGGCTGCGTGTGCTGTTTGCATGGCAGCCCCATGAATAAGGCCTGCAGAGCCTTTCTGTCACCCTGCACTGGTTCACCCTGTGGCCACAGCACCAGCACTGCTGTCACAGAGCAGGGGCGAGGAGCTGAGCCTGGCACCAGAGAGCTGCAGCTCCAGTGCCGTGCTGGCAAGAATAAGGTCACCTGCTGAAAACCCAGCTGGGATGCCAGGAGCAGGGCAGGAAGGAGAGAGAGGAACTAAGAGCAGCGTGGGGAGATGCAAGAGGTAAGAGCACAGAGTGTAGAAGGAGAAACAAAGCACAACAGGGCTGCAGAGAACAGGGAGGAGGGGCAGAAAAGGAGGAGGAGGGTAAAGGAGACAGGGGTCAGCATCACCTTCCCCAAGGCGCTGGGAGCCACTGTTTAAGCATCGACACTACCTGTAAGTAACTACAAAACCTCTGGCAGAGCATCCTCAGCCTTCTCTGCCTGTGCCTTTCCCTTTCTCCCCCTGGCAGACTTCCACCACCTTCTCCCTGAGCCTTTCAACACAAAAATGCCAATGGTGTTGAGTGAGTTTTATGGGGTAAATAGCTTTTGTGTTTATTTTTGGTTTCATACAAACACCGGAATGTTTTGTCCTCAATGTGCACTAGACTGAGTGTTCAAAGCTGTTGTTTCTCTGTGCCTCGGGTTTGTTTTGACAGGCAGATGAAGTTTCCAGAAGTCCCGAGCTTACCTGCAGCCTGAGAGCGCAAAAGAAGCAAGGTGAGATAGACAGTAACCTAGCTCCAGCTGTTCCTCCCTTTCCAAGGAATGTGGCACAGGAATCATGGATCACTTCTCTCCCCAACAGGGAACACGCATGGAGCAGGAACCTTCCCACCTCAGTAAGCTGGAAGCATGAGAGTTAGTTTCTTGGTGGAAAACGCAGAGTAGTTTTTACCTTCCCACCTCTTCCTCCTAAGTTCTATATGGAGCAAGAAACTCACCAACTCCAGGCATCAGGAAGAAGAAAGAAAACCCAAACCAAACAATCCCACCCACAACCTAACCAGAACCAGCACATGAACCAAAACACTCTTGCCCTATGCTGAGACCTTATATTAGATGAAAACCTCTGAAGCCCAGGTCAGACATCTGCTCAGCCAGCCCTGATGAAACACTTCCCCCAGTTCCTGGTTAACAGAAGTCACAGCCTCAGAGCTTAAGCAGCAGCAGTTACTGCACCAAGTGGTTCCCAGTTCAAATCCCAAGCAGGAAGCAGCCAGCAATTATAAATGTTTAACCTGAGTTCCCTTTACTTTCACCACTTATGTGCACATTAGAAATTACATATCCAGGTCACCTTTAGAAACAAAATTCTTAACAAGTCAAACAGCGCAGGGTTAGGAATAGTGGAGAAGACGTTGTACCTACAAGCTCAATGCATACCTATAAAAGAGTGATGATGGTGCCATCCCTACCCTAGTGATCACACACCAATTCCACCCCCAGGCTGCACATATGCAGGGACAGGATAATCATGTGCTGCCTAAACCATTGGAAATCTGGTATTTTTGAAGAGTTCTACTTTTGCGACCTAAATTGTACCTCTCTAAAGTACTTTCAGCTACAATAAGAAATCACGCCAAGAATGCTCATCCCAAGAACGGGGGCTTACCGAGTACATCACTAAGATAATCCCTCCTCAACAGGGAGACATGGAGTAGACAATCCATCAGCCCCTTCTAAGCTACAATAACTAACCCATCATGCTGGGACAGTGATACTGGAAGTGACCCTCTAATATTGCACTTCCCCAAATCCATAAACTGTGTTAATTCTGTAGGGAAGGAGCCACAATCGCTGCACTGACATGCAGTTATGGAGGTTTTTTTGCATGCATTTTAACAGGTACATCTGTGAGTGCCAAATGAGCTAAGATAGATTTGACTTTCCCCTGAGAGCAGAAAGATTGCCCTAAGGGAGCCAAAGCAATCTGCAGTTGAGGGCATGGGCAGCTGTACTGTGAGGACTAAGCCATACCTGCACATGGATTTCCAGACCAAACCTCATACAAAGGGTAAGACGGAGAGAAAGTTCTGGCTGAACAACAACAGCAGCCAGAAAGTCTGTTTCTGCACCCTGTTTGTGAGATGCACCCAAGTTCTCACCACCTCCCTTGGAGCATCCCACCTTCTGGAAAGTGCACATGAGCAAAAATCTACCCCTGGAAAGTAACAAACATCCTCCTCTTCCTTCTGTACTCACCACACAGTTGTGCTTACAATAACAGTCCACAAACCCTTCAAGGACACACTCAGCTGGTCCATAAGGACTGATGAAGTAGCTGGGCAGTTTTTGGCTAAGCACCATGTGTGCAGCCAACTTGCTCAACATTCCCCCAGCAAGGCTCGAAGCTCCTTGTCTCACGACTCCACAAAGTGTCTGCTGTTAGTCTGCCAAAAACTGCACCAGGTTGTATGTGTAACCCAGTAAACTCCTCGCTTCAAACACTTGTCAATGTTTACAGCCGTCAAACCAGATGATTCCAAAAGGACAAAGCAGAATCCCATATCTAAAACATCCCTGAGTCCCAGAGGGAAAGGGCACTGGACCCTGGTAGCAGGGAAACACGCACCTCTCTCACGGGCAGTCAAACCTAAGGTCTATGCACTTTTCTCTCTCCCACCTATCCCTCACCCTCAGACACATAGGGAATCAAATTAATGACATAGCTTTTTTTCCTTCTCCTGTTTTTACTTCTACAAGAAATGCAAGTTTCTGATAGCGTAAATGCTTCAGATAACAGGAACAAAACCAGAGCCTGCTCTGAAGGACAAACACTTTCCAGTGCCTTCACCCAAACAGGCCAGAAACTTCACTCTGGCTCTGCACTTCCCTCTGCTTACATTTCATCTCTGTCTCTGTTTATTGGGGAACCTGAGATCTTCCATAGTGCCTGAGTGATTTCCACTTTCCTCAACCCAACACAATTCACAATGAAACAGTGAAAGCTGACCTCTGCTGCCTTTGAGTGAGTTTGTGTGATTACGGTTCAGGCTTGAATCCCTCCTCTCACACACAAAACATTTTCCATCCTCTTTTATCAGGGTGTCTCCTCCACAGATTGCCTCCCATTATGGAGAGATCCTGGCCATCTCTTAGGCAAGTGTCAGGATTTATTTTTGCAGTAATAAGTTGAACAAGAACAGAGCTGCCCCTTCCAGCCAAGAGGAGACAGAGCAGCCTGTACCAAGCTGCAGGTATCTCAGATCCCCGAGAGAGAAATGCCATATTTAGGAGGCACAGACTGCCGTCTCACAGCCACCTCCTTTTTAAAAAGAGAAGCTGTGATGCAAGCTTTCGCAGATGGCACCCACCAGAATATCAAATAGAAAGAGACACAGCATAGTAATGGAACATAAATCTCCTGTGAACAGGGTGAACGAGATGTTCACATCACCTCTGCCCCGATCAGGATGCTCAGTCAAGCATCATTCCCACATAATCTCTGCCTAGACTTGGGATGAGAGAGATACCCCAGACAGATACCCCAGTGGAAGCGCCCTTGTCTGCTGACAGGCTGGCACTCACCTAACAGCAGTTTAACCAGCACCTCAGAAACGCGTTCCAACGAGAACCACTTCATTAGCCAGCAAGCAAAAGGCTGGAAGGCAAACAGGAGTTGTCCCTTTGTAATTTCCTGTACCTGCCAGAAATCCTCACCTCAGAGCGAAGTACCCATGAGACCAGAAGAGCTCCACGCTGTCAAACTGAGGCTGGTCAGCCCTTGCAGAATGTCTTTGCCATGGAATAGTTGAGGAGACAGGCAGGAGCTTGTTTTCTCTGGCCATAGTATTTCAGATTTCCTGGAAGAAGGAAAAGGCTTATGGAATGACATTGACAATCAGGTCACACCACTCCTCATCGCTCACAGTGATCTTTTTAAGCTATTCCACACTTTTAACACCAGCTTTGGAAGAAAAGGGGTTCAAAATTGCTTAGTTCCTTAAAGTTTGGCAAAACCAGGGCCCAGGTTGGAGAGCGATCCTAATCAGCGTCCTGGTCAAACACAGCATTAAGTATTTCATCCCTGCCAGGCACCAGAGAGTTCACGCAGCCCTCAAGGGCTGCAGCAAAGTGCTTCTAGGAGGAGCCATCGACATGTGCAAGGCTGAACTTGCTTGCAGAACATCAAGGTGATGTGGGAGAGAACATCAAGAGAGCGATCCAAAGTCTAGTGTCTCAAAGTTGCAGTGGACCGGCTTAAGTCTCATAGGCTTTTAACAGCTTCACCTCAACAGTGTTTCTCAAATTGTAGACTTTGGGGAAAGCAATCTTTAACATCTCTCACAAAACCAGGAGCTCTAAACATAGGTTTAGAGCCCCATTACACCACTGTGACAATCCACTCACCTCAACTCTTCAGCTACAGCTCATGAAGCTGCTAGCAGGAGGCTTCCCTCTAATGTTTGCAGGCAAGTTAAAAAGGTCATCGAATTGCAGATATACAAATTCCCACTTCACCAATTCCTGAGCCATGCCAGCTTCACAATTCCTGCAGAAGCTGGAGTTTTGCATAGCTGCTTGCTGTCTTTTCAAAGACAGGGAAAGATGTTTGTCACCTTGGATTTCATTAAATGAGCAATGCCCTGGTTTCATTCTCTCTTTAACAGGAGTAAATCTGAGGCTTTGGAGTGTCCAAGTGGTATGCATAAAGCTTTACTTAGTCCCTTCCAAACCCAACAGTGCACTCTTGCTGCCTCTTCAGAGCAAGATGCTCATCAAGAGCTTGTCACTGCACTGCAGGAACCACTGCTTTACTTAGAGCAGGGAACAGGACTGGTCATGCCATCCAGCAGAGACTCCTGCCTCTCCTGGAGCACGTCCAGAGAAGAGCAACGAAGCTGGTGAAAGGGCTGGAGAATTTTTATGAGGAGCAGCTGAGGGAACTGGGGTTGTTCAACCTAGAGAAAAGGAGGCTGAGTGGAGACAATATCACTGTCTGCAACTACCTGAAAAGAGGTTGTAGTGGGGTGGGTGTTGGTCTCTTCTCCCAGGTGATAGGTGACAGGACAAAAGGAAATGGCCTCAAATTGCAACAGGGGAAGTTCAGTTTAAATACCAGGAAAAAATTCTTCAGCAAAAGGGCTCTCAGGCACCAGCACAGGCTGCCCAGGAAGGGGGTGGAGTCTCCATTCCTGAAGGTATTCAAAAGATGGGTAGATGCACTGCTTAGGGATATGGTTTAGTAGTGGACAGGTATGGTTTGACTCAATGATCTCAAAGGTCTTTTCCAACTGAGCAATTCTATGATTCTATGGCTCCGTGAAAATGATTCAAAAAGAATGCCAGATACCAATTCAGGACAAAACATACTTTATTGTACTGTAATGTCAGAAGTACAAGAAAAGTACTGCAGAGAACCATGCTAACAGGGCTATCTGGGGCTGTGAGGGACAGAAGTACAAGGTAACGGGGCACTACTGTACTCAGTGCAAAACCAATTCATCCGAGGCACAAGTACACTATTGTTTAAGCAGCTTGATTCAAGCACAGCTCTGGTATGTGATCTACTCTGTCTTCTTTCTACGTGACAATTCTATGGTAAAGCTACTTTTACATGAAACAGGCAGTTTAGATTCAAGTCAGGGGTGTCCAAATTGCCACTTGGCAACCAAAAAAAATTAAGAAAAACACTCTGAACAGTCACCCTCCACATTTTAGTTTCCAATATGGAGCTGTGGCTAGTGAAGAAAAGTTATTCTGAACAGTAAGAGCACAGCCCTGTTTGGTTAGGTGTGGAGTTTTTCCCCCATTTTGTACATCTGTCGGTAACTTATTTTACATTGACCACAATTTGCTTAGTAGAAAAAAAAAACCCCACGAACTCATATCTTTGATAAGGAATCGTACATATCTAACATTCAAATAAATTTCAGCCCTTGAGATCTTAACTTATGGCTTAAGACACAATGGAAGTGTTTGGGCACCCTTGAGTTAAGTTACTGAAGAGCATTTTTGCTAACAAGGCAAGCAAGCTCACTGGTTTAAACAGAGCTGACCTCTACAAGGAAGCAGGAATCCCAAGTCACTTGTTACCACTAGGCTGATAGGTTCTGCTGCCCGCAAAGAAAGAAATGTAACATCACAAGGAAAACGTTCAACAAAGTTGGAAGATAAAGGTTTCAACACCAGAAGCAGCATTTGAAAACAAGCTGTTTAAGTTAATCTTTTCAAGAGATGTGGATTGCATAACTCTAGGCACAAACACATGCTGGCAATCTTCTCATTTTACACAGCAGCTGTGTTTAGCATAGGAAGTTCTGGGTTTAAAGAAAGCTACTTGAAGAAGAATTAAGATTTGCAATTCCCTGTCTACTTAATGAGATTAGTAGAGAAACGAAAAAAAAACATTACTACCGAAACAGTAGTTTCTCCGAAGATCCCTATCATTACAAACACAGCTTGATTTGTAAGCAACGCAAGACTAAACAGACAACTATTATTTTATATTATTACTATGCTTATAAGTTACATCCATTAAATTAAAAAAAAAGCCAAGCGGTTTTGCCCTATTTCAAGAAGAGTTTCCAATCAACACCAGTTTACATGGTGAATGGGACTTCACAAATAAACAGGGTATGGTGACAATCTCTGGGTCAAGAATGACAAGAAATAATGGGCTCTGTGCTACCAATCAACCTCGACAAGAATATGGCACATGGGCCAGCCCAAGCCGTACCAACACTGAACCTTTAGCACTCGGCACAAATCTGGATCTCTTCACTTTAGCTCGCAAATCAGGTGAAAAGACTGGGTTAAAAAAACCAACCCAAACCTAACTAAAAACTTAAGCCAAAAACTGGAATATACTTCTTAAAAAACATCGGTAGTTTTAAAATAACTTTATGCTGGCGTCAGTTTGTGCAAACTAAAAACTCATTGAATTTCTCTCTAACAGAAGACAAATCCCCTTTCCTTTTAGCCCATTGCATCTGTAAGTAGAACCTCAAATCTAACAGATGTAACTGCAAGAGAGAAAAAGTTACAGCATCTGCACAACATTCTTTCTACAAACAGCTGTTGGAGGGAAAGTAAAATATAAAAGGAATAAAGAAAGGAAGGTTCCATCTGAAATACTCTCACAATCTTTCCCACTCTGTAGTCCATGAATCTGACTCTGATGCTAAGGTGACAGTGTATGTAAGCAGATTTTTTTTGTTGATTTTACTATTTTTGAGTTTCAATCAAAGAGAACCCGAAAAAAGGCTCAAGTCTCTTCAGGAATTGTCGGAAGGAACATGCTCCTCAAATCCTTCACTCTCTCGGACCAACGCTCTTTCCAGGATAACACGGCCCTCCTTGTAGCGCTGGCTGTCTTCAGTGGCAAATTCATAGATCCAACCCAGTTTGCTGTTGCAGTTCTTGCAGCTCACGTCTCGAACCATGTGGCGCCCGGTGAGCATGACCCGATCCTGAACTTCACTGTACTGCAGATTTACCACCTGGTACACACACAGGGGACAGGGAACAGAGAGGATTAGTCTGCCGAGAGCAAAGGTTGGTAACCATGTGCGTGACTATCAACATTTTGAAAGCAAGGAGCCTGGGGCATTCCAGATGAACTGAAAACTACAACATGGTAAGCTAACAGCTCTTCAAAATCTCCTGCTTCAATGATGTGCTCCACAGGGATGCAGAACCCTCACTGTTGAATTGAGAGACATGAAATGCCATCCCAAGATGTACGGGAGCACACAGCGCTATGTTCAGCTTTGGGTGAGAAATTCCTGTTGAACAGCTTGTAAACTAACTGACATTAACCCACTTGTAAGATAGTAAGGTATTTCTAGCAACTGATGCAATCACTTATTCCCAGAAATCAGAACTGAAATACTGAGGTACTCCCTTAAAAATCTTGTGGTGCTTCTGAAACAATCAGCTAAGAAAAAGGAAGGCTAGGTGGTTGAGTGTGCAGGCATTAAATATTCACCCTCTTTTGTGCGCTATCTCAGCAGTTTAAAACATACATTTAAGTTGTTTGGGCAGCAACACCACAGAACCAGAATGTATAACTTGTTGGGAAGTTGATGTGCTGGCTCACCCTGCTCCTGCTGTGAGGCTTCTGACAGTAGAGATGTAAAAATCAAACTTCTGGGATCAAACCCCACTATGTAACACAAGAAAAACGTGAACCCAAGGATCCAGGGCTGACTGCACTAGAAGGAAACCAGACACACAGCTCTTCCATATAGTCCAAGGCTTACCTAGGAATACTAGGGATGGGATTCAGGATACCAGAAATGCCAAGGCCAAGCAGAGTTCAGTGAAGACTTCACTGATGCCACCACCAAGTCTGCCAATGGCCAAATGGCTTTCAAGAAAAATCCCAACCCCAAACACTCCACTAGGAACTTGTGGGAGAAAGCAGAGGATAATCGCTGTCTTTCAAAAAGGCTAATGGGCAAGTCTGTATGGGAAGGTTAATTATGGGAGATGTTTAAGGCACGGGTGGACGAGGTGCTGAGGGGCATGGTTTAGTGTTTGATAGGAATGGTTGGACTCGATGATCCAGTGAGTCTCTTCCAACCTGGTTATTCTATGATTCTATGAATTCACTCAGAGTTACAGCTTTCATATTTCAATCTGCTAAATTAAATCAAATTTGATCAATTAAAAAAGATATTAAACTAAACCATAGTATTATTGCCTATAAAAGAGATTGTGGTTACCTACAGCTGCCAAACGACTGTTAGCACAAGTGCACTTTAGAAATGAGACAGAATATTATCTAGACTACTTTTTTGACTGAGTAGAAGTGCAAATGCCTTTGAATCTCTTTGATAGACACAAGATACTCTCACAGTGAATTTGAGGTTCGTGTTACAGAAGCTTCCAGAGTTAAAACTCCATGTGTTTTGGCATGATGCCTCTATTCACACTATCTCCTTTACAGTCTTCTAGAATTGCAAATAAACCAATTCAGATAGCTTGCTATCAATAGTAAATGCCTACTTTAACCACAAAGACAGTTGAACAGAACAAAATAATAGCTAAAATAATAATTACACAACATTTTAGCCATGAAGTTTTTCAGTTTTGGTGTCAGATCCATATCCCACAACCTCATCTTTCAAAAGCAAACACTGGTATCACCTTGGCTTCTTACCAACCTTGTTAAAGAGAAAGGCCCTTCCAGTGGCCCCTGTGAAACGCGTGGAGATGAGCTCAGAGCGGTTGGTCAGAATCGTGTCACAGTTTGCACAGGAAAAGAGGCGAGTGCCACCAATATGATCCAGAAAAATTCTTCCCATGTTGAGAACGTAAGGAAGTTTACACTCAAGACCTGAAAGCAAAAAGAAAGATCAGGTACATGTAAAAAACATACTCCAGAAAAAAAAATACAACCCCCCCCATGTATCAGGCAGAACATTCTGCAAACCCTCTCAGCTAAGATTGCAGGGGTTCACTCTTCCACAGATGAGAGATGGAACCTACAGACAGCATCCCTCCCTCCCCATCAAACCAAGCACTTTCCCAAAGTGACTGCCTTACCAATAAAACGACACACCTAGATGCAAACAGACTGCATTAAATGAGCAAAACATTAACTGAAATCTTTAAAGCACGGCCCAGGTGATTATAGACCACTACTGGATCATACCATTCTCAGACTCAAAAGCCACTTCTTTCCCATTTTCTTTTCCTCTTTGATCCAACACTGGAATTCCATTCCACTCTATTCCAAACAACTCACTCATCTTAGTCAGCACTGACAATACAGCACTGAGAAGTACACTGAGTCACCAAGACAATTACAGCTCAATTTTCCCAAGTCATCCCCCTTTTCACACTCCACCACCACCCAGGATGCTTCAGGCGTCTCGTACAGCAGGCTGGGCTACTGAATTTGACTCAACATTTACTGGCTTCACACACATGACACAGGAAAGGTTCAGATGCTATTTCACACAATAAACAACCCTCCCAGTCTCTGCACCAGACAGTTTTGATATAGAAATGTTTAAAGCTCTCTAACCTGAATACAAAACACTCTGCTTTTCACCCCAGCTATTTCCAGAGCATCATCACTGAAATACCTGAGCTACTCCAATGAGGAGGAGAAAGGAGCTCAGGAAGTTTATATCAGCAGATCTGCAGTACCCAATAAATACACCTCTCACTACTTGGGAAAATTAAAGTATCCCACCACCTTTATACTAATGAACACAAATTACTCATAGTTAAATAGCGAGTAGGCACAGCACATACCAGAGAACTGAAAGCTTACATCACGAAGGATGAGGTAACGTGACAAAGGCATTGAATAATGATGTTATTACCAACTCAACTGCAGAGGTTTTATGACTAAACACCTATAGTTAAACAAGTTAAGCATACCTCCATTTATAGTTCAGGTGTGGAATAAGGAGAGCATTGTCTCTGCCTGTGTCACACACCTGACACACCACGGCATTGAAGTTGTGCGAGTTTTACTTCTCAAAGCAGGAGACAGCGTGCCGCTTACAGAGAAATTAATCAAACTTTCATCAAGCTGAATATTCCATGTCAAATGCCTTTGAGAAGTGCAAATACCTAGATTAAAACCATTTCAAGTTTCAGGGGATCAGCTTCTAAAAGCTTACGCTGACATGCACAAAGCAAACTGACTAAAACACAAAATCTTAAATACCATTCTTACACGTACATGTCATAAGTCACTGACAATGATTTTTTTTTCAATTGCTTTATTTCACCGTGTTTTTTTACAATACATAGCAACAAAAATGGTTCAATTCAAAATCACCACTAGACTTCTACATCTCATCCAAAGGATACATAAACAAAACCAAAGCAAAGGAATAACTTCTTCTGTAAAGGTGATATGGTACGCATTTCCCTTCTTGAAAGGAAAAGTAAAACAGGCCTTGAGTTTGACAGTCACATTTCCAAGCCACAGCTGAGCGCTGGGGTATGACACCTCATGACTGCCCTCAACACACAGGAAGCATTTTCCTCCAGTTTCCCTAAGCATCAGACATTTCTAACATGCCTTCATATTTCCTAGCAAGAGGGCAACAGGAAAAATTAAAATATGAACGGTGACAGCATGAAGGAAAATCAGCAGACAATGAGCGTGACTAAAGAGGTATCAGTCAAAGTCTCCAAGCAGCAGAAACCACAAACACAAGCAACAGAAGCAATTGTGACAGAAACGCCCATAAGGCACTTGGCTGATCCCCATATGCCAATCTTACTAATTTTGGATAATGTTATTTTTGTATTGATTTATTGTAGACTAAAAACAATTCCCCAATCATAAGTCATTGCAAGCACAGAATCAACATCCAAAGGGGTATTTCTTTCAGGGTAAACAAAGTGCTTACCCAGTCAGTATTTTTAGAAGCAAATACAAACTAGCTCCAAACCATCCCTCTCTCTTACCAGGAGTGACACAAACAGGAAGCCTGGTCAGTGACAAGAGCAGATCCATTACACAGACCAGCTTCACAAAGCATGCCATTTTGAAAAAGGTGCATCTGAACCCTCGCAATGCAAATACATCACCTATCCAAAACCATAATTGATATCACTGCACCCAGAAATGCTGTAATCCAAAGCCACTAAAACCAAAACGTCCATACTGCATAAAGTGTGAGCACAGTAATCATTTCAACTAAAAGAGGAAAGGTTTAAACTAGATATTGGCAAGAATTTTTTGCTGAGGGTGGTGAGGCCGTAGCGCAGGTTGCCCAGTCACGGCTGCCCCATCCCTGGAGATATTCAAGGCCAGGTTGGATGGGGCTTTGATCAACTTGATCCAGTGGGAAGTATCCCTGCTCATGGCAGGGGGGTTGGACTGGATGGGCTTCATGGTCCCTTCCAACTCAAACCATTCTACGACTTTGCACAGCACACCATAAACGACTGGTACCAATCTTCTACAGAATACAGTACAAAGGAAAACAGGTATTCTTGAAATAAACACCTATACAGCTAAAAATTTGGAAAATGGAATTCCACAAACCACATTGTAACAGTCAGCATGCTCTAGGGCTTGAGTGTGTTTTTTTAAGAAACTGCCCAAATAGTGTGTTCCTATCAGAACGCCAAACATTCAAAACAGCCCCTGCACTGATCCGCCCCAGCAGACAGCAGGCAGACCACAGCCTCCTGCTGTCACCATCTCAGGGTTTGACTGCAATGGGGTTTCAACGAACTGGAAGAGTCCAGCTGACGGGTTATGAAACCAGTTACCTTACAGCAGCCCTTATATTGCTGCTTATGGCAGTAACAAGCAGGAGAATAGTTACAAACTGACTGCTAGTAAGGCAGCCTTCAACTGCCCCTTTTGGTCATAAATCTTCTAAATCAGCTAATAGGAACTTCTGCTTTTTCTCCTCATATAACGCATGAGACATTAATTTCTACTTGGAATCATTCCACATTCTCCCCTCCCTGTTTTTCCCCCCTGCAAGCTACATAGACCAACTCGGGTGGTACTAGCTGTGGTTAAAGACCATCTTCTCCTTACGTAAGGATTCTGAATCCTGGAGGCTATACTCATTGTGCACTGGGGAAAAAAGAGTGGAAAAAAGCAATTCCCATCACTCTCTGGCTCACACTCCTCACATACGGAAGCGGTGTGCAAAAAGTAACCCAAAGGGACCGTGTAATTTTTTTTTCCTATAGTTTTCACTTCCCATGTGAAAGTTGTGGGCGTCTATTTACGTTCACACATGCATAAATGATGTAAAAAAGCCACTTATAGGCAGCTTTCATAGGCAGTGCAAGGGCTTTCCGAAATGAGGAGAAGCCAAAGAATTGTGAAACATTAAGGCATATCTAAAGCTTAAGATGCTCAGACCAGGGAAAGGAAAACACAAGAAGTGCACTTACCCACTTCTCATCCACACTTAAACACAGTGAAAATAATTTTCCGAGGTTGAGCACCAGTCAGCTTCCCTGCTGCTGTTCACAGCCCTGGAATGGGACACTACCCTGTCATACTGCTAGCAGAGTTTTCAGAAGCAGTGAACAGGAATCTTCGTTATTGACAAAACCAAACACTGAGGAAAGAACAGATTTTTTTTTTTTGCCCATGGCTTCATCTTTAGTCAGCTACACATTCTTCGGTGAGTATGTGTCAGTGACAAAGCCCTAATGACCCTGATCTCGTGCAAACCACTGAACAGAAATCATAATATTAAATTAATGGCTGCATTTTAAAAAGGAATTTATTTACCTTCACTAGTGGAATATAAATATCTACTACTTGGCCATCTTATACAGTTCAGAAAGAAAGGCACCTGTGTAAACTGAGAGATGATACCGCTGTGCCATCAGTCAGCGCCCTGACTACCACTACAATTCGCCCTCTCGAGAGGACCTGCAGCAGAACAGAGTTTGTTCATATTACCTAGCTAGGACAGCTTGCCGAGAGCACGGTATATTGACAACACAAACCTTGATACAACCTCTCAGTCATATTGTGAAACATTTCCTGTCTGCGTGCTTCTCTCTGGAGAAACAAGAAAAGCGAGCTCTGTGGCTGGGCTGTACTGTGCAATCCCAAAGCGGTTGTGCCTCAAACGTCCACCTCTCTTTCAGAGTTCATTGTGGCCACACTGAGCAGTAACTGCCAAAGCGCTGACTTTAAAAAGCTCAAACCTCATCACCATTCTGGAGCTGAATCCACTGGAAGCACTGCTTGGTTCACATCTGTATCACCCACATCTGCCTACCTTCAGAAGCAATAAAGAAAAAAGTAACACAAACAATAATTTATTAAGTTCTTTAAAACTAACAGTCAGTGCTTTCTTGTCCCAGAGTTCATCTCTTGAAGACAGAAGGCCATCAACGACTAAAAGAGCCAGCAGGCACCTTCTATATACGCACTGGACTGTGGATATTCCAAGAGCCTCAGCACCATCTACTGCATCTCAAACCTACAAAGGAAAACAGCTGCTGGTTAAATGATAAAACATTCTGACAGCCTCCCTCTTGCCATTTCCCCAACTAAAAACATTTTCCTTTTTATAAGGAGCCAATAAGTACCCTCCCCGCCTTGAAAAAGGGCTGTGCGCTCCCCTCAGGACAATAAGACATTCTCAAGATGTACTTACTCTGGAACCACACTTGAACTTCATCTTCACATCTCAAGAACAGGGCGTAAGCTTCCTCTTCTCACGTCAGAGATAGAGAAAAGAGGAAAAAGAATGCTTAGCACAGCTACATGAGGCCACACGTGAAAGAATCACTGGCTAAGCAAAACAAAACAGAACTTGCTCCTTACCTTCCCAGGTTTCCGCTGCTCACAAGTTTCAACTGCTCTGGAAACACACAAATGGTCAGACTCTTCGGAGGTTTAAGATTCAGCTGCCCGTCACTGACTTCTGCGGCTGCTGCAGCAAGCTGGGCCCAGCCTCTGCCGGCACGCAGAGTTCATTATCAGAGAGCACCACATGCAGCCAAGTGCGACAGCAGAAGATGAACGGGAGCAGTGCTATCTGTGCTCCCTGGAGCCATCCAGCTTCAGCAGCCAGCTGCACACGGCAGCCCGGGCAGCCGGACGATGGAGAAGGCTCTGGCACAGGAACGGCAGCTGCGTCCGAAGCACTGCAAGGTACCTGCTGGGAACCTTGCAGGACAGAACCACAGCTGTGCCAGTGACACCAGGGCAATGTCCTGTTTCCAGGCGAGGTGAAAGCTTCATGTTGCTATGTTTACATTTCAATATGTTAACCTATACTCTGGTGGGGTCTGCAAGCACTAACACAGGGTGGTCAGGAATTTGCAGAGCGCAGAGCCATACAGCTGGGTGCTGGTTTCCACCATTGGCCCCACATCTCAGCACCCCCCACAGTAACTTACACCCTCACAATACTCTGCTAGAGAACCCATAAAAGTACTAGTCCACAAACAGTATCAGACTCTGATTAATTTTTTTTTCCAAAAGCAGCAACTATTCCTGTTTCCTCATTTCTTTCCCCTTCCCTTCTGGTCTCCTCTTTCCTTTCCCTAAGACAGGAAAGGGAACACCTTTTCCTCTCTCAATTCCTCAACTGTTTTTAAGAGAGCTTTATTTCCTGGTCTGTGATAAACTTATTCTTACATTAATGAAGTAGGTAAGACAACTTTTGCCTATTAATCCATTCTGCAACTTTCAGAAGGTGAAACTAATTCAGATTTTCTGTTTTCCTCACTTTGTGCTGAAGTGACACAAATCTCTAGCTGAAGACGCCACTGGCTTCACGTATCGTAAACAAATAAAATTCAAAGAAACAGGTTTTAATGAAATGGTGAAAAGACAACACCATCCGAACTCCCATACAAACTACATCAGAACAACTGGCAGTGAAGGTGCTACTGTGCTTAGTGCACCTCACTGAGGCATTTTTACATGAACTAGGAAACAAGTTCATAATGCAGATAAAGGCTCCAAAATTAAAGATGGTCTTGCTACCAAACATCGATGGTGAGCAGGCATTTCCTAAGCACACTTAACAAGTATTTCCAACTTATGTCTTGCTTAAAGGAATTACGTTATTTCAGCAAGAGCTGAGCAACTCAGATTTCAACATAGGTCAAAGGATAGTAAACAAACATGCACGAATGACCGTGCTGGGACAGCCTCGATGATGATTACCAACAGAGGGAATGCTCTCTGTCTTTCTCTCTCTATATATGTATACATTTGTATGCACGGGTACAACTCTCAGTCTGTCAGACAACAAGGAACAAATCTCATTGGCTTTTGTCACCTACTGCGTTTTGAGGTTCTTCTTCTCTTGTCTTCACGCACTTGGCAGTTATCACCTATCGTTATTATTAAAAACCCCTCTATGAACAATTAGTTCCACAGTCTATACATTGAGCACTTCAACAGCTACGGAAGTGAAAGTTATAGATGACGGATGCCTCCGTATAATATTTCTAAAGGTTAATATTAGAAAAAGAAAGTAACAACTAAAGAGGAACAGCTGTTTGTCACCGACGTTGCTTGAAATCAGCTGTCCCGAGTGAATACGTACTTAAAAGGAGCATATACAGCTGTTACACTGTTTATATATATATATATACACACACATATATCTCCTCCCCTGGTGGAGATGGAGCCTCTCGTCCTGTCCCCTGTCACCTGGGAGAAGAGCCCAGCTCCCTCCTCTCCACAACCTCCTTTCAGGTAGTTGTAGAGAGCGATGAGGTCTCCCCTCAGCCTCCTCTTCTCCATGAGAGGAGCTACCCCCCCAACACTCCCCTCGCCCTGCGCGCGCGCTCAGCCCCGCGCGCGGGGGCGCGCGGGGCTGAGCGCGCGCGCAGGGCGGGAGGGGGGGGGGGGGGGGGCGCGCGCCGTCAACCGTCGGCGCCGCCTGAGGCGCAGGCGCCCGACAACAAACAAACGTCGAGGGAACAGCTGACCGGAGGGCCCCGCCGCTCGACATCCCGCTCTGAGGCGGGACATGGGGCCTTCGCCGCCCCCCTCCCCTTGCGCGGGACACGGAAAAGCTGCCGCGGCGGCGCGGAGCTCGGTGTCTGGGCCGCGGGGGAGCGCGGTGCGAGGAGCCGAGGCTTTGTGCCCTCCCCCCACCCTATCGCCACCTCACACCGCCCGGTCCCGCCGCTGGCGCACGCCCCGCACGGTTACCTGGCGCAGGGTAGCGGCGGCTCCGTGCCCGGTGTCTCCCCCCCCGCGACCCTGCGCAGCCCCGACGCTCCGGCTCGGCGGCCCCGCCCCGCGCTGCTCGGCGCCGCCGCGGCTCCCAGACCACGCCCACGAAGTGCCCGCAGCCAATCAACGTCGCCGCTGTAGCAAAGGCCACGCCCACATACCCACCCAGCACCATCAGCGCAGCTGAGGCCACGCCCCCCGACGCGCTCACAGCCAATCAGCTTCGCCTCTGCATTTAGGCCACGCCCGCCTCCCCCGCCCCGTCCAATCGGCACTGCTGTGGCCACGCCCCCTCCGTGCCGACAGCCAATCAGCATCGCCTCAGCCGTTAGGCCACGCCCAGCAACCCGCGCCACGCCCCCGTAGCGCAGCACGCCAATCAGAGCGGGCTTGGCCGCTCCCCGTCCGTGACTCTGACCAATCAGCGCGGTGTTATCCGCGCCCCCTTCGTGCCGAAGCCAATCAACGCAGCCGTTGCCCTGAGGCCACGCCCCAATCCACGACGTCATAACCACGCCCCCTCCGTGCCCCTCGCTACAGGGAGGGTGTCGAGGGTTTGGAGCTGGGAGTGGGTGAGGGGGTCCAGAAAAGGAGGCTGAGGGGATACCTCATCCCTGCCTAAAACTGCCTGAAAGGAGGTTGTGATGAAGTGGGTGCTGGTCTCTTCTCCTATGTGATGAGAGGAAATGGCTTCAAGTTGTTCCAGGGGAGGTTCAGATTGGACAGCAGGAGAAATTCCTTCACAGAAAGGGCCCTTGGCACTGGCAGAGGCTGCCTAGGCAGGTGGTTGAGTCCCCATCCCTGGAGGGGTTTAAAAAACACGTAGAGGAGGTGCTCAGGGACATGGGCAGGTACAGTCGGACTCAGTGATCTCAAAGGTCTTTTCCAAACACACGATTCTGTGAAAAGCACGTGTTGGCTTTCAGAATATCTATTAAAATGCCGGCATTAAAGGCACTGCCTTTTGCAATCCATAGTTCGTTCCATTAGATGTTCTTCAAATCCTCCCACAACAATCACATGCCTTTCAAATACATCTGCTTTTTATTTTTTTTCAGTAGCTGTAAGGTTTACCAGGATGCAAGGCAGGAATCTTTTCATCGCTTTCTCATAGTTTTCATCATTGTGACACAATTCTGTGATGCTGAGGCCCAGGTTGACAGGGGTGAAACATGAGAGAAGAAAGAGGTGAAGTGTTTGTGGCCCTTCTTGGCCGTTGATTGCAAGTGTTATCAATTCCCTGCCAGTCTGAATGGCTCAGTGCTCGCACACAGACTGCATCCTTGGCAAATTGATAGTGGTCTTGGCAAAACACAGTGAAAAAAATCCTTTTGAGTTGTTGGTTATGAAAAAGAAAATAGAAAAGACATGAAAGGGTTGTTTTTTCCTTCTATGGAACCAGCCGTGCCACTTTAAGGATTGCCATTCCATTAACAACACATCCATGTCAGATAAAGTGTATTTTTTGTGTACAGTGACTCCCGTGTCTCTCTGTGTGGTATCACCAAAAGAGCTGCAGGCACTGCAGGAAGGAATGAATTGACAGGACTGTCCTGTCATCCCATATTGAAGGCAAAGAGACATCCCTGTGAATGAATGGCCAGCAGCACATACTCGTGCCCAGCTGTATTTCAGCTTGTGTCTTCTTGCATGGATTCTTTTGCCGTAACTGGGTAGAGAAGCACACAACCGCTTGCGTGAGGTCAGTGATGATCCAACATCGATGTGTCAAGAACTGCTGTTTGCTTTGGGCAGATCTCCAAAACATCACATCTCGTCAATATGGTCAGCTCTGGCCTGATCCTGCACAGGGCCAACCATGGAGATTTCTCATGGACCTAATCGATCACGCAGAGGAATTGGGAAGTGGCAGAGTAGCCTGTCAGTCAGCAATCACCTCAGTTATTGCCATGGGGACAACTGAAAAGAATATTAGAAGGAAGCCAGAAGCACCATGCCTGGGGTCCCGTTTTCCACCAGCATATGGAGGAAATAACTGTTCTAACATGGCCTACTTGTTGACAGATTGACCTGATCTGCAGTTGCACTTCGGTGAGTAACTGAGAGCTCTGTCCCTGGTGGATGTGCTCAGTCTCATCACAGGAGCTGTATGAAGGTCCACGCCTTAATCATCTTTGCAGGGCTCTCATGGAGACCACTGTGAGCAAAGCCAAAACAAGAGGACAAAGAGATACAAAGCAATGGGTGTCAGTGCCTGGGTCTTATCCAGGGACCTGTGACCTGCACCCGTATATCCCTGGATGAGTCAGACAGTTCTTTTTGACTCATTTTCCCTCTGTAAGTGGGGAGCACGATGCAGGTGCCTTACTGGGGGGCTGCGTGTTTGCCTGAGCACTGTTCTCCAGCCCAAGCCTGTGGAGGGGACATGTGTATTAAATCCCCAGCAACAAGAAGGGTGGCTGGACCAGTCAGGAAGAGAGCAAACTGGACCATGAGACAAGCAGGGACTGGATTACCCTGTTCTTGACAGATGGTGCCAGTGACTGATGTGTTTATTTCCCTCACCAAAGAGCTTAGTGGAGGGGGGACAGAGCGGATGAGGCAGGAACACATTCTTGCAGCTCCGCTGTCAACCACCAAACATGCCAACAGCCATTCCCAATCGGGTTGTAAGGGGCATGCTTCCCATCAGCTACAGGAACTGCAACATTGTGCCACATGGTGCTTTTACTCTTTAAAGCAGCCTGGAAACATTAATAAATCCTCATCTGACATAGGGAAATGCAGTGCAGTCAGCAGTTTCTTCCTTTAATTCTTATGCCAGGATTTGGGAAGACCCTGGGTCTTTTCCATAGCTGGTTTGTATCACAGGAGCTCAAATGACTCTGGAGCTGGTCCTCTGTGGAGCACTGCTGAGCAGAAAGGGCTGTCGTAGGTCACAGAATCACAGAATGACCCGAAAGGAAGGGATTCTAAACGATCATCAAGTCCAGCTCCTGTTCCTGCATAGCACAACCCCAACATTCACACTGTGTATCTGAGGGCATTGTCCAAATGTTCCTTCAATATTGTTACACTTGGTGCCATGCCTACTTCTTTAGGAAGCCTTTTCCAGTGCTCCATCACCCTCTGGTGAAGAACCTTTCCCTAATATCCAACCTAAATCTCCTCTGGCCCCCAGTCTGGAACTCAGTGAACCAGAGAAGGGAGATACCTGCATTCAAGAGACTCCGTAATGCTCACCTTTAATGTTTTCGCAACTAAATCAATTGCCCAGAGCTGTGAGCAATGCTACAGGAAGCACTTCAGAGAAATTAGGTAACTGAGGAATTAATCACAGTCTCAGGAAGCATTCTGCAGTGAAATCTGGGCACCAAAATTTTGATCTAATTAAAGGCTCTGACAAACCTTCAGTGGACTTTAGCGGAACCAGGGTACCTCCCATGGAATTAGTATCAGGGCTTGGGGGCTGCTTTTGTAGATCTCTCTATAAAGATAAAATGTTATAGCTCAGTGTTTGTTTGTTTGTTTGTTTGTTTTTCTCCTACTTGGTCTCCAGAACCACTGTTAACTTTCCAGTACACCTGCAGATTCCTGTATGTCAAAGCTGATCCTACTAAACCAGGCGTGCCTGAGGCGGGACAGTGATCTCGCAGGAGTTTCCACTCCTGTTTCTCCCATGTCTAGGATTTCTGGCAGCAGAGGGGAGGCAGCTGAAGTACAGAGCTAGACTTAGAGGCTGTGATCGCTCTGAGTGGCAGCTGGACGCAGATGCACCCCCTACACCTTCGCAGCTTTGCCTCACATCAAAAGGTGGGTTCCTCCCACTTGCTGCTCCTGATTTTTGACTGTGGCTATGGATGGCCTGTGTATTTCAGTGGAGATGGCCCCACCCACAGCTTTCATTCTCATAAAGTAAACCTACTGATACGGAAAAAAACACTAATTATCTTTCCTTTTCCCGCACAAGCTGACACCTCTTCCTTTTGGTTTACCTAAAAGCTGACATGGACACAAGTGTTGTTTACAGACAGTTTTTCAAATGATTGTGTTTTGCCAAGGAGCACTATCTATATGGTTAACCTCAGCATCGGAAAATGCCAGATTGAGGAGGAGGAGGTCCCTCCATGCCCTCTCCTTAATGGCAGAGTAGGTTTCATTACCCTGTCACCATACAGAGTAGCTGTTGGCCAGATTTTAGAAGTGTTTAAGTGCAAAACCCCAAAGCACTTATAAGCCATTTCAAAGAAAGAACTTAATGTCTAGAGGGGGACTCAGAAATTATGTGCCATTATTAAGGTGTCAGGAATGGAGACAGTAGACAGACCTGATGCCAAGGAATCTATAACACTCTCCTGCAGCAGCAGAGAGTCATAATTGCAAACGATGCAGCTCAGAGAGGCTGGCAGAGGGATACAAATCACCCTGCAGACAGTCGCTGCTGCAGTCAGCAGGACTCACTGCCATGACCTATCAAAGAAAGCAAGGATGCCAAGTAGGATAGTGGCAATGCAAACGTCAAAAATGAGACAGGGATCTTGCAGGGGTTTTGCGTTGCTAAGACTTCTTTTTTTAGTCTTCCTCAGTGGAGAACAAATACTGCAGTCAGCTACATGCTTGTGCTTTCCTCTGCTGCTGTCTCACGGTTTCTAAACAGTGGTAGTGCTCTCATCTTTTGCTTGGGGGAGATCTTATTGGGTGTCCAAAACAAGGATGACAACCACCATCTGATTACACAACTTGTTCACTTAGAGCTTTGACACATGTCTGTGGGCGACGATGCGAGATGGCAGTGTTCCACTGACCCAGCTGAACGGGGCAGGCGGTGACCCAGCTGCCAGCGCCCCTGTATTTCACTGTAGGTGATTTCAAGTGAGCTTTCATCCTCAGCTGAGAAGGTAAAGCTGGAACCATTCCTTTGGCACAGAAAAGCATTGCAACAGCTGCCTGCCAGGAGAGGAGAGAAACGTTTTGTGGGAGAACAGCTTCTCCAGTGCACGTGGACTTGATCAAACAGTCTGGGCTGCCTCTATTGTTTGTGAGCACGCTGAGAACAAAGACAGATTGGGCTAGAAAGGGCCCCACACAGAGACATTCAGAGCACGTACAGAACAGGACACTTGAATGGTGACACTGGATCACCAGTTTTTGTTATAATCAGAGGAATCTGCTAGCTTAGGAATATATGTACACACACACACCTGGGGCCCAGATGAATTCCTATAGCTGTTTCTTTCCAGTTGCACTTTCCAAGAGATGGAACTGTTCCATTACAATTGTCACTTCACAGATGCAAGGGTGAGGAAAAATCTTCGGAGCACTGTCAGTCTTTCATTGGCCATTTCCAGACCTCTGGGTGGGGTTTCCCAGCTACAGTGTCTCCTTGAAGGCTTTGGAACTGATTTGGGATTGCTATCAGTCTTTTAACAAACCACCTTCTGCTCAGAATGCTCACTGTCAGGTGTCCAAGGTGAGCCTGTGTACAGGAACAGAGACAGCGCCGCTCCAGGCTTACTGCTTTCTTTGTTCATAGGTATCTACCCAAAGACAGCTACCAAAGGTGCTGAGCTCTGAGGGAGCAGAGAGCTAAAGGCAAGCCTGGGGGAAGAAACAAGTAGCCCACATAAAAAGAGGAGATAGTGATACCGAAAATGCCAGTAAATAAACTGTCTAAGACTCGTTTTAGAAAACAAGCATCCTTTATCCGGCCTGGGCATCATGAGGGAGTGATCTCCATCAATCATGTGCAATGAGACAGAAGCTGGTTACAGAATATATTTCCCACTTATATGCATAAATATACATTTTCCCAAGAAATATTATGCATATTCTACTACTTTCCAAGTTCTAATTTTAATGTTATTATGAACTTGACAACCGTCAAAACTCTTGCTAATTTGGAGCTATGGAGCCAGCTCTCTGCTTGACCTTGTATTTTGGATAAGGAAGGGCTGCAACAGTGGTGACTGCAGAAGAGGAGACGTCTGTTCAGCACAGAACACACTGAACACAAGATGTTCTTATCTCCAAAGAATGAACAGTGTCTGGAAAAACTCTATTTGAAAGAAAGCATGCTATCAGAGGGACATTCTGTCTAACTTTAAAAAAAATACAATTGCTCAGATGAGACTTATCTCTATTTTAACTTAAATAAAAAATATTTCAGTTTTTGTAATAGTAACTACTTCTTCTATCAACAGAATATGAAATGGAAGAGGACATGGAAACCTACCCAATAAGTAAACTCATCCATACCTCTCAAACAGTGGGGGAGAGGCTTGTTTTGTGATCTTCCTGACAACTTACTGAAACTTGGTTGTAGTCAACACTCCTGTGAGGGCAGAGTGCATGTAAGAGAGCTCAGCAGACGTGTGCCCATGTTTAAAAACAGGCTCTAGGATGGAAAAAACCTTGAGGAGGCAGACTTCAAATCTGGTTTCTGTCCAGTAGGATAACAGATGTGTGGCACCACCTCCTTAAGGGCACAGTGTGTTTCAACAAGTGAAGCTTGTGAGAGGAGCCTGCATCTGGTGAAAGAGAAAATGTCTTGCTCCCTTCTACAAGTGCTTTAGAGGTCTGAGTGGGATGCTGGCTCAGAGCAGCTGTACAGCTGAATAAACAGTAACGTACTTGCCTCTGGGACAAACCAGGACAGATGATGCGTGGTTCCCTCTAGGGCCACAGAAGTGAAAAAGGATTTGTTTCCTTCCCACATATTAACAAAAAAATGGAAGTTATCTGCAGGTCTTGCATCTGAGCATATCAAGAAGAGACTTTGTCCTGCACAGCATCACAAAGAAGTGATGTTGAAGTGCATTGCTAAGCTGGGTAAGCAGTGCAATCCTTGCTGCAGAGAGTATAAGAGAAGCAAAGCAAGTTATCTGGAACGCCTTGTCCTGCCAGAAGGGGAATGGCAGGACTAGGCCAGAGTGCATGGAAAAGAATCTTCCATTTGTTGTGCTCTGCAGGCTTCAGTTTGGCTGGGAGCCCAGGGGAAGGGTGCTTGGAGGCTTCATGGGGGCAGTTGTGAGGGTTCTGTTTGCAAGGGACTTCATTGGTGGGGTAGCCCGAGTCACTCATAAGCCAATGAAACAGGTGAAAATAAGAAGAGTAGCAGCACTACAGTTTGAACTCAGATGGGCTCAGACAACTCTATACTGCACGCAAGGTAAGCAAACTCACAACACACCCAATCTAATTCTCCTACTTCACCAGGACTGCACATCCAGATTGCTCTCACTTGGCAGAGAAGAGCAAGCTTTCTTCCTAGATCTGCAGGACATGACGCAAAGGGGATGTGGCCTTCACAGCTGATTACGTATCAACAAGTATATCTCATCAGCAGGGAGCAGAGCTGCAGCAGTCACAGCTTGGCACGGGAGCCAAACACCCAACAGAACACGGGTGGAGGGCGTAGCAAGTCCTGGAAGAGGAGGGCACTCTGTGCACTGAGGGGTTGCAGAGCAGTACAAAGCAAACAAAACCAGCCATTTGCCAATAAAACATGAAAGGGTATTCCATCATTACTGGTGATTAGTCAGGCTTCTAGGCATCTGCTACTGTGACAGCTAATTATTATTATTACAGTGTTTAGATGGATTTTAACAAGGCATCATGTAGGTGCCTCACTCCCATTCATTTCACGGAAGCTTAGGCAGCAGGGCTTAGCTCATAGTCCATCCTCAGCCTGGAATGTGAGCAGCTGGACGAGCTGATCTCCCCTTTGAGAAACAAATAGGCTTTCACAGGTGCTCTTTTAAAATCTAGACTGTCTTGAAAAGTCTCGGTAGACTCAACTAACTAACCAGTCTAGCACTCATTTTAGCAAGAGAAACATCTCTGATCTCATTCCAGTCCCTCACAGATTTTTGCCCAGATAGTCATGCCTGGCAGTTTCTAATCCGCTTTCGGGTGATTCAATTTTAGATAGCTGAGAACAAACTAAGTCAGGAGCAGCACATCACAGGGGCTGGGATGTTGTTAAACATGATACTTGATTGACCTGTGTTTTCTTCTTTTCCCATCTCCCCAGCACCCATACAGTAGTGATCTCAGAGCCCTTCTGTGCTTTTCCTCCCCTGCCAGATAAAACCTGATCATTAAACCTACCAGGGTTTGGGGTTTGTCTGAGTGTTCTTTTTCTTTCCTTGCTGCTTCAAACTGAAAAGCAAACTCAGGACCTTACAGAGTGCAGACAAGTGTGACCACTTGTGAGGAAAGGGCACTAGCTTCTCCAGGTTGTGAGAGTCCTGAGCAAACATGTTTCACTTTGGAAGACTTCTCATGGGTAGCTCCCAAAGGAACAGAACGGGGCAGTACTCCTTCCCCCAAAATACCAAGCAAACAAGGTATATCCAGTGATGCTTACACACAAAAAAGGGAGTTCATGAAACAAGTGGGACAGCTCAGGACTAGGGGCAGAAAAGCAAAATAACAGAGCCAAGAGATGGATTGAAAATAAATAGGTCAAAATCTCTCTGAAACACCAGGAAAAGCTTTCCCTGGCAATTTCACTCCAGCACCAGATATAAAACTGCAAGCAGAATTGAACCATGTGCCAGGCAGGTGAGTTTTCTGTGGCTATTTACCACCCCCAGTTTCTGAAGGCACCATTAATGGCTGTGGGTGCTCCTGCCTACATCCCTGACTGCTGGGACAGTGATGCATGTTACATTGCCATACAGCCACCCAGGGGCAGCCCACATGCTTGTGCCAGCTCACAGCTCCTAGCAGTTGTCATTTGCTGCTGAAAAATGAGCGTGGTGGAGCTTGGTCAGGGCCAGGGATGTGCATGTGTGTGTGCAATGAGTCACTGCTACACCCATGAGCAAACACAGTTAGGCTAGAACAAGGGGTGCTTGCTAGATGATCAGTTTAAGTTAATCAGACTTCATTATTTTGTGGGCTTTTATTCTGGGTAACTGGGGAGGTTTTCTTTTGTGTGGCATAGCTCTGTTGAGATGATTGACTCATCCCACTTGAGGACAAATGATCCTTAGCCCTCTCTCAGCTATCAAATGATTGCTACACAGCTTGTGTGTTTGATCAGTTCCTCAGTGCTGTGACCCACACCCACAGCCTGATCTTCCATTCCCATGTAGGCCATGGTGAGTTCCACTCTGCATTAGCTGTTAAGCACAGAAATCCAGGTAATTATAGAGTCATGGAATGGTTTAGCTTGAAAAGTACCTTAAAGCCCATCCTGTTCCAACCCCCCACCATGGGCAGGGGCACCTTCCACTGGATCAAGCTGCTCAAAGCCCCATCCAACCTGGCCCTGAACACCTCCAGGGATGGGACAGCCACAACTTTTCTGGACAACCTGTTTCAGTGCCTCCCCACCCTCACTGTGAAGAATTTCTTCCTAATGTTTAGTCTAAATCTTCCCTCTTCCAATTTAAAGCCACTTCCCCCTCATCCTGTCACTATATGCCTTCTAAAAAGTCCCTCCCCAGCTTTCCTGTATCCTCCTTCAGGTACTAGAAGGCTGCTACAAGGTCTCCCCACAGCCTTCTCTTCTCCAGGCTGAACAACCCCAAATCTCTCACCCTGTTCTCATAGCAGAGGTGCTCCATCCCTTGGATCATCTTTGTGGCCTCCTCTGGACCCGTTCCAACAGTTCTATATCCTTCTAATGTTGGGGATTTCATAACTGGACACAATACTCCAGGTGAGGTCTGGGACAAGCTGAGTCATGTTATTTAAACTGAAACCTAGAGAAATTTGTCTTGACACCACTGCTTAAAGTAAGCAAACTGAGCCAACAGTAACCTGAAAACAGCCTGAGGCACTGTGTTAAGACAGGAGACCACCTTATAAAAGAAGCCTTTTAGGCATATCTCACTGTAATATCATGACTCAGGGATTTTCTTACCTCAAGCAAAACAGCATTCAGGAATTTCTTACAGATCTCTTCTCCTCCCTGTCTACAGTTTTGCATTGCTTTGCTTTCTGTGGGGTCATTTCAGCCTGGGCAGAGCTATACAGTCCCTCCTCTCTAGGAGAGCCGTGTAGAATTATAAACACTCGACATGAGACAGAGCAATTTAGAAAGCAGGTTTTGGCTCATGACAGCAGCTCTCAAACTGAGACCCACAGCATCGAGGAATTCTTTCCTACCATCTGAGCAGGACTCAGCTTTCCAGCTAACACTGATCTTTGTCCTCATTTCTGGAAACCAGCACGTGCCAAGTGGAAAAGCAAACGTGGGAAATAATTTCCTGATGTTACCCTCCTGTTAGCTTTCCCTATAACTGCTGGAGCTGTAATGAGCCAGAGCTGTGCCTTGGGAGAGAAGAGGGCATCATCTGTGCTATGGTCAGCAGGAAAGGGGGTCTCCACAAGGCACAGGAATGAGTCTGTGCTGTGGGTCCTTAGTGCTCTGCATGGTGGCAGAAACCTCTCGCAACCGTTTTTTTTCTATACACACTCAATAGTAAAGCAGAAGGGAGGTAAAGGAGTGGGTTACATCCAAGCAAAGAAGTCAGGGTGTACACAGCAGCATATGCAGTGATGTGGAGAGTAGCTGCAGTTTAAATCTCCTGTCTCCTGCGCTCCCTGTGGCTGCAGGCTCTTGGGACCATCGAGGAAAGCAATCCCAGGCTTCATCCACAGACATTTTAGCCTTTAGACCAGGCTGAGGAAGGGGTTAACCTGTTCCCATGGGAGCAGGCTGCAGGCAGGGGTTTGGAGGCAGCAGGGCTGTACCAGATGCCAGGGAACTGATTAACTCACCGTGTGCCCCCGGACCAGGAGGAGCTGTGCGTAATTGGTACCTTATTTTAGCAGGGAACCGTTTTTAGAATGGGGTTTGTAATTAAGAGCTTAGATTAAATCCTCCTGGATTTGGAAAAGAGAAGCAGAGCAAACATATGGGACTGCCTGGTACCATCATGGTCTGGGCTTTATCCTTCCTTAAGATGAAAGAAGAAAACCTCGAGGAAAACAGACATTTCTGTCACAGAATTGTCCCAATTTTGGTAGAGGCAAACAGCAGCTTTTCCTGCCCCAAACCAGTGTGAATTTTGATAGTGCTTATTTTTAAAAGGAATGAATCACAGATACTTAATTTTATTTAAAGCTGAATTGTTTTCTGGAGGATTTAAGTCTTCCTTGTCAGTGTTTTTAACGTGAAATGCCACAAAGCAGGGCTGTCACATAGCAGTCAGAGGATAATACTGATGAGAAGAGAGAGAGGAGCCGGCTATTCTCCGTGGGCTGTTTGGATGGGAAGGAGCAGGAGGCAGTCTCCAGAGGTCACCTCTGTTGCTAGGCAGGATCTGCTAATACAAGCAGGGAAGGAAAATTAGCCTCAGAAAATAATTTCAGCCTTAATAATTCAGCCTGGCGCTGACATCGAGGCACAGGTTTAATTTTCAGATGCCATTTCTTATTGTGGATGCATCCTTCCCCCCTTTCTTTTTTTCTCTCCTAGCCCAATTTGCTTTGAGCAGGGAATGGTTTTTAACCCAGGCATGTGATTGATGTCTGGAGGAAAGGAGGTTGTGGAGAGGAGGGAGCTGGCCTCTTCTCCCAAGAGACAGGGGAGAGGCTGAGAGGGAATGGCCTCAAACTCCACCAGGGGAGGTTCAGGCTGAACATTAGGAAAAAAAATTCACAGAAAGGGTCATTGGGCACTGGCAGAGGCTTCCCAGGGAGAGGGTTGAGTCACCTTCCCTGGAGGTGTTTAAGGGACAGGTGGATGAGGTGCTGAGGGACATGGTTTAATCATTGATAGGAATGGTTGGACTCGATGATCCAGTGGGTCTCTTCCAACCTGGTTACTTTATGATTCTATGAGTCAGCATTCGTGCTGGTGACCCCATCATGATCCCACCAGTGAAACTAAACCACCTGGAATATTCAGGGCAAAAGGCCTTGTGTGGCCAACCCTCCAGGGAGAGAGCACTTTCCAGGTAATTAGCAGAAAATATTGGTGGGAATGATTGCCAGTTCCATCTGAGGGGAGCAAGCCCAGCTGCATGCTAGAATTTCTGCTACCTGTGCAGTGAAAATTCTCTTTTGGTCCTCTCAGAGGAGCTGAAAATATCTGCTTGGAAAAACACAGAGGGATCTGGTTTGGAATGGGGAAGGGAAGAAGCAAAGGAATCTGGGACCTACATGAAGGACACACTGACCAGTATGCAAAGAGTTTTCTGTGACAGTCGTTCGCTGGGATCTGAAGATCATCATCATCTATCCCATAAGTAATTATCTGAGTAGATTAATCATTGCTGGCTCTGGCAGGGCCTTTAATTCAGTTTCCAATAAGAGACTGTGATCTCCAGTCCTACCAAAGCTCCTTGGGGCATTCTGGCCAAAAAAAGGGTCTGTGAGGACAATGTGGCTCTTGCCTTCTGGGCAAGGGGCAGGAGAATATTGAGTGGCATTCCAGTGGGACAGGAGGAGAGCTGTTTGTTCACATTTGCCTTGGGCTGTTTAGTGCTTGTATTTGGTGCAGTTGGAGGCTCCCAGGATCAAGTTAAAGTGTGAAATCTGAGCTTTTTTGGAAAAAAAAACTATAATGTTTCCAACTTCTTGGGTTATGGGGTCCCAGTATCAAAAAATGGTGGCTTGCATTGGGCTAGTGTGGTGGATCTGACATCGCCAGCTCAAACCTTGCTGCTACAGAGCAGGACAGGTGCCTGCTGGACATGAAAATGTGAGGCTGCCAGCTTGAGGGTTCCTCTTTTCTGAAGTCCCTCCAAATGCAATGAAATACACTGGCACAGTTAATCAGCATTGATTCCCTGAACAGGATTTAGAGACAAGAGCTGAGCGTCCTGCATTTGCTAGCCATATGCTAGGATATTTTCTTACAGATCAGGCTTGTATTTGCAGGCATAGAAATAGAAACAACACAGACTGGGAGTAAACACCATTCAAGAAGCACATTGAGATCTAGCATCCTTTATTTCAAAGACAGAAGGAAAAGGAAGGAGAACAAAGAGAATGAGATAAGGGCAGCTCACATGTGAGGCTGTGTGATGAGCCCCAGCTCTCACTGGCGTCCCAGCAAAGAGGGGTTTAAAGGCAGGATTTGAAGAAGGATAATATGCAGATGTTTATAGGGAAGATGAAATGGTGACTGTAGAGGGAAATACTCCATGGAGCTGACTGGTTCCTAAACCCCACCATGAAGTGACTTCAGATGGATAACGTAGTCCGGGGTTATGCCAGAGTTTGCATTGATTCTACAGGTACACAGGACAGAAATAACGAACCAAGCTGCCCTATCACTTCAATCCCTTCAGCAGGGTACAAGGCTGCTCCTGTCAGTCCCAATGAGGATGAGCTCCTTGCTCCTGCACTCCAGTTCTGCACCTCAGCCCTCCAAAACCCACTCTGTGCAAGGCTGGATGGCAGCAGTGCTGGGGACAGGGACAACTATGGAACCTCCAAGCCAAGTACATGTCCGAGTCCCTGCAGGGAGCAGGCAGCCAGGATACTGCGTACAGCGAGCAAGGAAAGCAGCTGTGTCGAAGGGCCCTCTTCAAACATGGATTCCTTGCTATTACACAAGTTGTGCAGAAACTCATAACTTTTAAGCCTGAGATGAGTTTTTTCGAAAGGGAGGCTCCAAAATGTGTTCCCTGCCTGCCTTGGCTGCCTCTCTCTTCCAGCATCTGCCACTCACAGTAATCCCCTCTCCCTTTGCATCTCCACCAGTGTCCCCTTCACCTCACAGGCTGCTGTGAATCTGGGAGCTTTCTCTGCCTGCAGCCCTTGTCTCACTGTTCGACTTGCTCTGCTCCAAAGGCTGGGTTCTCGTGGTGCTTCTGTGGGGTTTAGGGACCAGGAGGAGCTGACACCCAGGGGGAAGCCCACGCTGGTTTGGATCAATGGGATATTCATTTAGGTTGCTCTTTTTGTGACACTTTGTAGGGATATTGTGAGGAGTGTTTGTTGCATAATTAAGTGTCATATAACATACATTATCAATATTTACTATTGAGAAAAACCTGTGGTGTTTGTAACAGGTGTGCAGTGCTTGGCTACAGCATAACCCACAATATATTCCAGCTGCAGCTGAGTTACCTTCTCTCAGAGGTGATCCCTCGGTGTGGTGGAGAAGCAGAGCAACTGTGATCTCCAGGACTGGCATCAGGAAGAGGTGAGGAAGGAGGGGAAAAGGAGAGGAGGAGGCCCACCACCAGGTGAGATATGCCCTGAGCAGAGTTCTGCACAATGGAACTGGGATTAGTGGGGGAGAGCAGCTCAGTTGTCACAGCTGGGGTGGTGGGATGGCAATATTCCATAGGGCTCACATGGCTTTGAAGCTAAAACAGGCATGAGCTGTAGGAAGCAGTTGCTGTGCACGTGCGAGTCCATATTTGCCATTGTCCAAGAAGGACGGTTTGGTCTGGTTTTCCAAGGAAAAAAAGCTCACATTCTCATGCTGCTTGTGTTTCCCTGTCAGTTGTTCCCTAGCAAACCTGGAATCCCTTAGCCCAGGACGGCCAAAACCGACAGCGGGACAGTGGGCACTTCCTTCTGCGGAGAGCCAAGGGAAGGCCGGGATAACGCAGCTCTTTAATCGAGGAAGGCAGCAGCCAACTGGATGTGAACACTAGCTGGCCTGTCAGCCCGGCTTGGCTCCAGGTCCTCCATGGCTTGTGCCCTGCCGCAGCGGCCGAGTGAGACCTCAGCTGCCAGGGGCACTGACTGTGCCAGGTGGGAAGTTTCCTTCCTAAACACTTCACTAATCAGCTTAACCCTGCAAGATGACCTCTGAAAAGCTTGAGCTCTCTAAGAAAATGTCTCACAGCTATTTTGTGTTTCGGTGATTAAAAGTATCCTGGTAAGAGATGAAATATTATTATAACCCTAAGTTTCTCTCAGGTAAGACAAGGGGAGAAGGCAGCTCAGGACATTGCCAACCTCCACCTCCTACGCTGAGGCAGGAGCAAGTGCTCCCAGGTCATCCCAAGCATATTCTAAATAGCTCAAATGGCAAAGATTCTGAGTCTGCCTAGGCAAATCTAATGTTTGTGATACTGAGGGAGCTGGGGTTGTTTAGCCTGGAGAAGAGGAGGCTGAGGGGAGACCTCATTGCTCTCTATAACTACCTGAAAGGAGGTCATAGAGAGGAGGGAGCTGGCCTCTTCTCCCAAGTGACAGAATCACAGAATCACCAGGTTGGAAGAGATCCACTGGATCATCGAGTCCAACCATTCCCACCAATCCCTAAATCATGCCCCTAAGTACCTCATCCACCTGTGCCTTAAACACCTCCAGGGATGGTGACTCAACCATCTCCCTGGGCAGACTATTCCAATGCCTAACCACCCTCTCTGTGAACAATTTTTTCCTTACCTCAAGCCTAAATCTCCCCTGGCGGAGCTTGAGGCCATTCCCTCTCATCCTGTCCCCTGTCACTTGGGAGAAGAGCCCAGCTCCCTCCTCTCCACAACCTCCCTTCAGATAGTTGTAGAGAGTAATAAGGTCTCCCCTCAGCCTCCTCTTCTCCAGGGTAAACACCCCCAGCTCTCTCAGCCACTCCTCATAAGATTTGTTCTCCAGCCCCTACAGGACAAGAGGGAATGGCCTCAAGCTCCACCAGGGGAGATTTAGGCTGGACATCAGGAAAAAATTTTTCATGGAGTGAAAACATACATTCAGGATGAGGATCGCTCCCAATTCCAGCTCTTTACAGGTTTCTGAAATCACGCATAGGGTGTTCATGCAGTTGCAGCTGGATGTCTGGTATCAGCTTCTTCTCTTAAACCCTCCCCAGGTACCCGGGGTTCTTCTGACACTGTGTGGGGCAGGATGATAGGCTGTATGGTTTAACACGTCAGAGCAGCTCTCCGGTGAGTTTGTTTGTTTGGCTTGGAATAAGGCAGAGCTTTCTGAGTTTAGGTAGGAACATTGAAGCCCATCTAAGAGGCTACTTCAAAGCACAGTCTATTGAGGCAGAATCGGCAGCAAGGGTGTAGGTCGCTTGGGTAGGATGCCATGCAGAGAGGGCAGGGAGCAGAGCACTGAGGAGGACAACAGGCATGACTACACTTCTCCACTATCACCATTCTGTTTTGACTCCTCTGTCAGCAGCACCAACCCAAATTTCTTACCTTTGCCTCTTGTGGCCTCTTCTTATGCAGTCCAGATGTCTCCAATTAGCAAAAGACACCAGTCTTGTTGACTGGGTGTTCTTTCCACCCTGCACCAGGCAGCAGAGGAGCTCCTCCATTTAACCACTGTGACCTTTAAGGCCACCCTATAAATTCCTTCCTAAAATTCTGTTGTCATAAGCTCTGTGGAAAACTCTGTGGGTGCTAGATCGATGGCATGCACTAAACATGCAGCCAAGCACGTAACTCAGCTCTGAGCCACGACTTTGAGCGTGGCTGGCCTGTGGGGTCGCATCTCTGCTATCTTCTGTCTCACACGGGGCCAGGTTGCTGGCACGTGGTCCACCTTTCTCTCCCCTCCTTGTACAGCGGGTGCCTCAGTACAGAACTGGGCTCTGAGATGAGATGCAGGTAATAAACAAGTTAGTGGGAGCGAAACAGGCAGTGAGGATCAGTCCTTTCCAGGCTCTCGAAGCTTTGTTAACACAGCTCCAGTATTGTTCCTTATGAAACAATCCTGCTTCATCAAGATGGCCACCAGACTTTTCCCATCTCTAATTACAATGTAGTAAAAATAAAATGGATGCATTTTCATGTCACCTGGAAACATAAACCAGGGAGGTTAGAAGGTGAGGTTTCTGGATTTAGAGCATCCATTTAGCGGACAGATAAATGCATTGGCTGAGCACCAGCACATTTGTCATAGGGCTGCTACACCTGCATTATTTTCTGGACTGATTTTAAGCTGTTGGTTAATGGGCTAGAATTAGATTTGTACAGAACTCTGTGCAGATGCTTCTCTTGGAAAGCATTTTGAACAGCCAGACTGTCCAGAAGATGAGATGTGATGTTCCTGTGCTGTCTCAGCGATTGCTCCTCAAGCAGCAGGGCTGCAGCTGGTAGCCTCTGGCTCCTCCATTAAGGTTTCTGTGGTAGCACAGAGAGCTGTAATAAAGAGAAATGGCACATTAACTTAGAAAGCCCTCAGATCAGAGAATCACAGCGCCTTAAGGAAAGCTAACATTTGATCTAGAGCAGGGCCACTTGGCCTGTGAAACCCCAGGTCCAAAATCATCATGTTTTCAAAGTTTGGGTGCCCACTGTTTGGCTTGGGCTCATCTGTCACTAGATGAATCCAAACCAAGAATAATACCAAGGGAAGTGCCTCACAGCAGGATCACAGAGAAACATAGAGCTATCCCAAACAATATCGATACTGGGCAATATAAAACCTGACTGGACAAAACGCTTGGTATTGAATATGCCTAAAGCTATCCTGGGGAGGGTGTTCATGCAGTTGCAGCTGGATGTCTGGTACCAGCTTCTTCTCTCAAACCCTCCCCAGGTACCTGGGATTCTTCTGACACTATGTGGGACAGGATGATAAGCAGCTCTCTGTTTGTAGGGTTTGTTTTCCTCTATGAAGCTGTCTAGCTGCTTTATGAACCTCTGTGAAGTTCTGCATCTACAGTCTCCTGCAGCAAGGAGTGTCACGGATTCCTTGCCCCGTGCATAGAACCGCTTCCTCTGCTCGCAGAGAGCTAGCCAACTGTTCGTTTCATTCCGTGATCTCGTACAAGAAAGCCCAGTGAACCGTTGTGCAGCTTTTATCCTCCTCCTGCCCTTCGTGACTGTGTAGATTGCTACAGAAGTGAGAACAAAAGAGAGGACAAAAATACACAGCCAGACCAGTGCTATATTCTCATTTCTGTTCCCTGCAGCGCATCACTGCTCATGCTTCATTGGAGTGTCAGCTTTACAGATTGTCTCCTGTCTCCTGATCCCTCCTCCTTCATCTTTACAGCACTCCACCAGTAAACAGCAGCAAGGAATAACCAGGGCTGTAAACAATCATTTTCCTACTCATTTATCTGTGTTGTGGCAATTGCCTAATGGAAAACCCAGGATTTACTGGCACACTTCAGATAGCGCTGTTCACCAGTTTAATTCCTTACCTCTGAAAGACGGGCTAACATGATTTCCCTCTGCATTCCTCCAGGCCACAGAGTTAGGAACAGCTACAGGCAGAGGTGTTATCAAGCTCCCCAGCTGGATGATCATCTGAATTTCATTACAGTTATGAATAGTGCTGCTGCTGAAGGTGTGTGGAGAGGACCAACTTAATCTGCTAAAGAGCTGCAAAAGAGAGCAGTAATTCTTTCTGAGCGATCCCCTTGGCTTCTGGCTCTGCTAACTGGGTGTTTGTGTTTATGAGGTCAGTATGCATCCTTGAGCAACAGTTTTGATGTCGGGTTGACGTATGTTGTTCATGTGATTTAGAAGTCACTGATCTTGCAGGCAGTTTGACTTGGAGCAAAGAGCAGGGCCTGAAGGGAAGAAGATAACCTGCAGGTTAGGAACAACCAGCTGAGCCTCAGCAAAGCTCACCCTGATTTCCAGTGGAGCTTTGCTTGAACAAGACATTCAGGCTGGGTCTGAGGGAGTGATACACTTCTAAGTCACCTATTTGAATCTGACACAGGCAGGAAGCCTCCAAGTCCTAAAACTCTTCTTCTCATTCAAGACCTATTAGAAAAAAAGCTGGTCATCTCCACATGAGTGGGAAAACCAATGTGTAATATGGCCAGTGATGTCCTACTAACACTGAAACAAAGGTCTCCCACTCTTCACCTTCTTGACACAGTTACCTTCAGTCTCTCACTCACTGAGAACTGCGATTGTCCTGGGAACAAGAGACAATGGTGCAGAAAGGACAAGCAGCCTCTGGATGGGAGGTAGGAATTGGGAGGTCACGGGGCTGGCAGTGACCCTTGCCAGAGACTTTTCCCATGCCTGTTAGCCTATTCCAAAGCAAACTAGGCTGCACATTTTTTGGCCATGAGGTTAAGAGTGATCTCTGTTTAATCCAGCACAGAGGCGTACTGGCAGGGAGGCAGCTTGACTGCAGGTTATATTATGCTGCAGGGCTATTTCATGTGGACAAAAGCTCCTAAAGCTGCACACGGAGATGGACACAGCCCTGCAATAGGAAAGCAGCTGGAGGAGGGAGGCAGCATCCAGGAATCCTTTAGTCTGAGTCCATGTTGCTGTTGGGGGTGTGCTTGGCTATGGCTTAGAAGAACCAGCTGCTTGTGCAATAGGTGAATTCCAGGTGAGCTGCATCTCGACTTCAGTTTCTTGATGCCTCGGAGGAGTCTTTCCCCCTAAAATTATTGAATGGCACCACCTTGTGGGTGCTGGAAGTGATGAGAGTCTTGCAGCTTGTTCCATCTGTTGACCTTGCAGGGGGACGTTTGAACAGTGAGGCAGGCAGAGGTTGATCCATTCCTCACACTGCTTGTCACAGACCAGGCAGCCATCAAGAACTGGTTTGCTGCCAGATGACAAGCAGATTGTAGCACTTAGTGGCTGATTTTCATGGCTGAAATGATTTCGCCTTTGCTAGTGGTCTTATTGGAAAACTGTAACCAGATTAAACAATCAAAACACTGAAATACGCGTTAAAGGTCACCTGTGCAATGTCTTCCCTCTTTATGAGATGTGAAGTTCACGTGTCAGCCACTCCATGCATCATAGAATTCACTGAACTCATGGAAGTAAGGTGAAAGGAAAAGGAAACAGGTGAAAGTAAAGGGAACAGGATCTTAAGCATAATCTAGGCAGGTGGGCAGATAAGTTCATCCATTGCTGTTGCCCATGGTTGGACTCGATGATCCAGTGGGTCTCTTCAAACCTGGTGACTCTATGATTCTAAGTGCAAACAGACAGAAATGGTTGAACTGCCAATTAAATTTTTCAAGCCTGCTTCTCAAACTCAGTTTCAGGTTTGGTTTTCCAGCATTGCCCACCCAGCCGTGTGCCCACTGGGGCCACCCCAGGCACAGGTACATGGAGAGGCCATGCTGGGTGCAGGGTCACATGGAGAACTGTGTGCAGAACAAAGCAGCCACAGTCTCATAGTCCACCAAGTGAGGACAATGTTAGGAAAAAGGCTGAGGAAAGCCTGGCAAGGGGGTTAGATTGTTTCCTGAGAGCAGGAGTGAGGAGAAACAAGGGTGGTCAGAGCAGGGCTCTAGGCTCTGGTCATCCTGTACCTCGCCTTTGCCTGATTTAGGTGTTGGATGAGCACAGAATAAAAGATAGTGCTGTCCCTCAGTAGACTAAGTTGTATGGAGATGAAAGTGTGCACTGTGGAAAGATTTGGGTGGTGTAAGATGTGGTCACATCAGCATGTCGGCACTGTAGCCCATGCTGAGTGTTTTTTCCAGGCATGGCAGTGAAAGAGACGTTAAAGCAGGGATCTGAAAGGGAAATAACGAGCTAGTGTTGGAGACAGCAATAGAGATTTTCTCTTCACTGTCACGGACGTGCCCATGTGGGACACGGGGGAGAAGATGCTCACTTGGAAATTGAGCAGACTTATGACAGCAGTGGCCTTGCAGGATCAGAGTGAGATAGAAATACCCAGCTGTTGAGTGGAAGCGGTGGGAAGAGTGGGGAATCACAGGCTAAAGAGGTGAGCAACGTTTGCGATGTGAATGTTGAGGTTGTCCTATACAGGTTTAGGAGTTGGATTTGATGATCCTTGTGGGTCCCTTCCAACTCAGGACATTTTGTGATTCTGTGAACTGGAGAAACCTGTAGCATTGTTAAAAAAATATAATGCCATGGAAAGGAAAGAAATGTTGGTTTCTTATGTTGTTTGGGGGAATCCTTGACTCTGTTTCTATCTCGATTCCTACATTGTGAGGTGAGGGCTAGACAGTAATTCTTCAGTCTTGTAAAGAGCTGCACGGCAAAAATCACAATGACTTTGAAGTACCAGCGTACTTAAAGCAGGGAACCAGATTTGTTTCTGGCCCTGATATACAGTTACAGCAATTTTTTTACAGATTGCAGATTCTGTTTTAGCCCCACAGGGCTGAGGGAGAGGGCAGCTCTGGCTGTGGGCCAGGCTTGCTGATAACAGTCCCCTTGTCCTGCAGGAGCCGTGCCCATCGCAACGACAATGTCTCTGCCTGATGCTAAGAAGCCTGCACTTTCCCAGATGCGGAAGGTAATGCGTATCACCCATCTGTAATAGCTTAATGAGTTTTATTTTATGATGCAGAAGCACACTCAATATTTCCACCTATTTATGTGGTGGTTTTAGGGCTGGAATTGACAGGCTTCAATGCAAACATGGCATTGCTGGCACACAGACAGCTTAGGTTTGGCATTGCTTTTAACAGCATCTTTACAAAGAATGAGGTGACGTGTGACTCATGTAAATTCAGATTTTTTCAGTGTGAGCAGATGCGGCCCCTCCGTGTAAGCTGAGAACAGTTGGGATTTTAGTTGCAAACCTCTGAGCCAACAGTTTCAGATTTGGGTTAAGTTGGATGCCCTCATTCTGAGAAGGAATGAGTCCTGACGATCGAAGCTGGCTGGGAGAATGAAGTTCTGTTTCACAAAGAAATACCTGTTTTCATACCCCAGATCAAGATCTAAATTGCTGAATTTAAATGTCATCCAGACATGAACAACATTTCATCTTGCCAACATCGAGACTGGAAATCCCAGCTGATGCTGGTGCTTTTCCAGGTTGCTGGAACAACGAGGAATCCTCGCTCTGCTGTCACCTTCCTGACAGAGCTGTGGGGCAGCAGGAGGGACTGCTGGCAGAGACCCTTACTGTGTGGTTTCCAAGTGCTCCTGTATCAAGGGAACACACCAGCCTGTGAACCTATGGTCCATCCTTGGGACTCGGCAGCTACTGAAGCCTCTGAAGCCACATGAGGTGTCCAGCGTTGCTGATGTCATAAGCTCCAGGTTCTTTTCCCTGGCCTCTAGCTGCTTTCGTGGGAAGGTGAGGAGTTCCAATAGGCTCTCGTGGCTCTGTGTAGGTATCTCAGATCTTTAGCCTAGGCGTTACAATTAGGGATGGCAGCCCCTGAGGATAGTCTGTCACTGACAACATCGCAGCCAGGCAGAGCAAAGGGAGGGCAACGTCGGGTACCTGCTGAGCTTTCCCAGCCTCCATGAATTCGACAGGGAGAGGGAAGAAATCACATTCAGTGTGCAAGGTGAATGTCCACTGCAGCCAGTACTGCTGAGCAGAGCGGAGCCTGCAGTCCCAGAGCAGGAATGTAGGGTATTGTCCTTCATCAGCCCATGTTGTTACTGGGGTGGGGCCCAGAGGAAATTTTATACCAGTGGCATATCTCTCCTCTGCAAATTAGCCCATTTTCCAATAAGAAAAAGCAGCCATGCTGATAAACCACAATAATAATTCTTGGTAATCCATCTACTATGGAGCAAATCCTCATTGGCCAGCTTCATATGGTCATTAAACCATCCAGGAGGAAACACACGACCAGCAGGCTCTGGGTTCATTATATGTGGTAGTAGAAGCAATATGTCACTGTCTGAGTCATCTCAAATGCCCTGCTCAGGGAAACCACTACTCCAATACAATTCTTTGAAGAAAGTATTAGAGATAATGAAGTCCAGAAGAATCGTACTTGGACAAATACAGTTCTTGGGTATTTCTTGTTTGATGGCAAGGTACACTGGCTTATGAACTGCACAGAGATGCCATCTTACTGCAATCTGTTGATGTGTAAGGTGTATGGAAGCCCCCTTCCTCAAACACAAGTTGCCATAAAGGGTGCTTGGTTCATTTCTCTTCTGTGAATTTAATTTTCATCAAATCATGGAATGTTTTGGGTTAGACTCCGAAGTTCATCCAGTTCCAACTCCCTGCCATGGGCAGGGACGCCTCCCACTGGATCAGGTTGCTCAAAGCCTCATCCAACCTGGCCTTGAACACCTCCAGGGTGGGGCAGCTACAACTTCCCTGGGCAGACAGTGCCTGTGCCTCGTAGTGTAGAATTTCTTCCTTATATCTAATATAAACTTCCTTTCTTTCAGTTTAAAGCTGCTATCCCTCATTGTGTCACTATATGTCTCTAAAAAGCCCATCCCAGCTTTCCTGCAGCCCCTTTCGGTACTGGAAAGCTGCTCTAAGGTCTTCTTGAAGCCTTCTCTTCTCCAGGCTGAGCAACCGAAACTGTCTCAGCCTGTCCTTGTATGAGAGGTGCTCCAGCCCTCAGATCATCTTTGCGGCCTCCTCTGGACTTAATCTAACAAATCCATGTCCTTCCAATGCTGAGCATTCCAGAGCTGGATGCTGGGCTCCAGGTGGGGTCTCACCTGTCTGAGCAGAGGGGCAGAATCCCCTCCCTGCCCTGCTGGTCCCGCTGCTTTGGATGCAGCCCAGGATACAGTTGGCTTTTTGAGCTGTGAGCACACATTGCCAGGTCAGGTCCTTCTGCCTCCTCCAGCAGGCACTGCCCCCTTGAGCCTGCAGACCTTGCTCCTGTGTGTCCTGCTGGGGTGTTGCACGAGTCCGACTGCTTAATCCCAGTTCCCCCATTGCCCCCCACTGCTTAATCCCAGTGCCCCCACTGACCTCAGTCCTGGAGCCACACCTGAGCTTAGTCAAACCCCTCCATCTGCCGAAGGGGTCTGGCCACTAGCCTGGTGTTTGTGTACCTGCTGTGCAACAGAAAGGCTCTTCACGTCCCTCCTTGCCAAAGGCGGGTGTTTAAACCAGGCAGAACGCTTTATGGCTCTGAACGTGGTTACGCCACATCCCAGTTGACACTTCTCTCTGCAGAGATTAATGCTGGGACCTTAACCATCGCTAATGCCTTACAGACAATCCATTAACTTCACTGTCTCCTACGTGGCCAGCCATACCATTATTTATGAAATAGGGATCCCTTCCTAGTGCTACGACTGCTAACCTATGATTTCCTAAGCATGAAATCATGTGTGTTATCAGCTGTGGGGCGTTGTACACTGCTACCCATTTTCCCCTGTATAATGAGCTGCGTGTGTGTGCGTGACACACAGAACCCAGACAAATATTGCTGCTGCACTTGCTGCAGTGTCTGGGCTGATCTGGTTAGACACGAAATGCAGACAGAAATCCGCCTCACCTCTCAAGCTTATTTTAGTCTCTCCCTGCCTTCCCTCTCACTGCGTGTGTATGAAATCACTGGCAGCCTGACAGCGTTCCAGTAACCTGTGCCACACGCAGAGCGGGCTGTGCTCGCCAAGCATCTGCTCGCATGGCACGGGTTAACGGAGCCTGTGGGATTGTGCTTACCTAAACAAAACCACTGCAGTGAGGGGAAAAACAATGGATGGGTGGAGATGAGCAGCCTGTGCATTACAGCCAGTGCGGTCCGGCAGCAATGACAGCCTGAAGGTTGCGGCAGCGTCAGGATCTGCATTCCAAGTGCACAGATCTTACAGTCTGGAGCAATTTTGCGGGGGGCTGCTCTTTATTTGCTGAGCCATGGCCAGTAACCAAGCCAGCCTGCAGGATGATCAGAGCAGGCACTGCAAGTTCTTATCTTACATGTTCTACCAGGCTGTGCGAGATCACAAGCCTGTGTGGATGCTGGAAGACATGAGAACTATGGAGTATTTTTACTGGGAGGAGAATGCCAGCTTAAGGACCTACTCACCTTCAGAAGCCCTTCTCTACGCAGTGGTGCATAACCACCTGCCTTACGCTCAGTATCTGCTGTCTCATTTTCCAGAGGAGGCTCTCAAGGTGCCTGGGGAGCACTTCTGCTACTGCCCATCCTCTGCTCCTCACCTGGCCATGGCGGTCACATACGACAGGAGAGATATCTTAGGGCTGATCATCAAAATTTCACACAAGCTTCCCAGCTTGAACTCCTACATCAACAGAACTGGATGCTTTCATCTAGAAGATGGGAAAACCCCCCTGCACCTTGCCTGTGAGCTGCTGAGGTCGGAGACTGTCCTCATCCTCCTTGGGAATGGAGCTTCTCCCAGGATAGAGGACAGTAAGGGGCTTACCCCACTGGATGTCATCCTGGAGCAGATGTGGGACTCCAAAGTCAACGTGGCATCAAAGAAGCTCTGCCTTGACTACCTCTTGCTCTTCATGCCCAACCCACAGTTTAAGATGCGGAAAGTTCTGCAGGAGCACCCAGACCACTGGACAGCTTTGCTGGGGGAAGACAAGTTCAACAGCCTGGTGGGGAACACACCTGCTTCTTTATACCTGCAAGCTATGCAAACTATTCTCCAGACTCTCCCCCCATCCCACTTCCCTAGGAGCATCCAGGAACTCCCCATACCTCAGGCACTAAAGCCCTTGCCATCCTATGGCAAAAAGCTACCGACAAAAAACATGGTAAATGTTTTTCCTTGACTTTATTTGCTGGGTCTTGGATTTTCAAAGGCAACGTAAGGCAGCCAGTCACCCACCACCGTCTGCATTTCTGTGTGATCTCAGTACTTGACTTCCAGGCTGTGCTGGAAAATCCAGTGTTTTATGACAAGATTTTAAATGTCTTTTTTAACTGATTGCAGGCACTTTTACAGGCAAAAGCCTCCATGTTTTCTGTGTTGTTGTGCATGTGAAGGGATAACTGTAGTTGAGATGTGTTATGTTTGGTTTCTTGGCTGTTGCTGGGGTCCATGTTTCTGAATTTCTCAATGTGATAACCCTGAGCTGTGTAAGGCACCAGGGTGGAAAATGACAATGTGCCTGGTGGGATTTGTAAACGGTGTCACCGTGAGACTGTGTTCTGCTGGAGCTGGGAGGAACATCATCCTATTCCAACAGGGTTCTAACAGCACAGTTCCTTTCTTACAGTGTAGCAGCATCCTATAACACCCAAAACACCCGTGGCTGATGCTGTGGGGATGCAGAGCAGCTCTGCAGGGCACCTGATTTTACTAAGCAGGTCAGAGCATGAGGGCAAGAGTTCAGAGAGCGACTGTGAGTGTAAATTCCTGGGGGAACTGGGATAGAGATGGGCAGGACAGCTCTTGGAAGCATCTCTCCTCACCATGGGAGGGAGGGAGTTAAAGGTAATCCCAGCCCTGATACCTCTATGGACGTGTGCAATGGGGAAGGAACCACTGTCCCTGCTATCCAGGAAAAAAAAAAAAGGAAATCAGAGCAGGGCAGGTGGAAGCCTTGTCCTCTATAAGTGACATTACTTCTCCTTGACCTGTGTTTTAGGGCTAAACGTGTCCCACAGGAGACATAGCTCACTAACTGGAGAACAAATCTTATGAGGAGCGGCTGAGAGAGCTGGAGTTGTTCAGCCTGGAGAAGAGGAGGCTGAGGGGAGACTTTATTACTCTCTACAACTACCTGAAGGGAGGTTGTGGAGAGGAGGGAGCTGGGCTCTTCTCCCAAGTGACAGGGGACAGGACGAGAGGGAATGGCCTCGAGCTCCGCCAGGGGAGATTTAGGCTTGAGATAAGGAAAAAGTTCTTCACGGAGAGGGTTGTTAGGCATTGGAATGGTCTGCCAAGGGAGGTGGTTGAGTCGCCGTCCCTGGAGGTGTTTAAGATGAGGGTGGATGAGGTGCTGAGGGACATGGTTTAGGGATTGGTGGGAATGGTTGGACTCGACGATCTGGTGGGTCTCTTCCAACCTGGTTATTCTGTGATTCTGTGATTCTGTGATTCTGTAACTTGATTTCCTTTTGCATCTCAGAGCCACCTGCGTTTCATAGAATCGTAGAATCACTAGGTTGGAAAATTATTGCTGGTTATTCTGTGCTGGGGTTTGATGTTCTACTGTGAAAGGCTGTCACTCCTTATCTGTCATAGTATTTCTGCACCCAGGTCAAGACAGAGGGCCCGATCCTGGGAAACACAAACAGCTCCCATTGAGTGCCCTGGGAGGCAAGGGGGTGTTTGCAGAATGTGGAGTTGGTGCAGTCCCGCTTTTTGGGAACTCCGTGCCTTGCTGCCCAGGCAGAGCTCTGGCTGTTCAAGGCACTGGTCTTGCTCTCCTGGCCATGCTCAGCACCACTGGCAAGGTCCCAACCCCCTTATCTTGGACCCAAGTGCTCTCCTCCTTCTGTAAGCGCATCCCACTGCCCTGCTGGAGCAGTGTAGCCCATTTCCCAGGTCCATACTGAACAAGAGGGAAGAAATCATAGAACAGTTTATGTTGGAAGGGACCTTAAAGATCATCCATTCCAACCCTCCTGCCATGGGCAGGGATACCTCCCACTGCATCAGGTTACTCCAAGCCCCATCCAGCCTGACCTTGAACACCTTCAGGGATGGGGCAGCCACAACTCCCCTGGACAACCTTTTCTACTGCCTCACCACCCTCATTGTGAAGAAATTCCTCCTTATGTCTAGTCTAAATCTGCCTCTCTCCAGTTTTTAACCATTGCCTCTGGTCCTATCACTACAAGCCTTTGCAAAACGTCCCTCCCCAGCTTTCTTGCAGGCCCCCTTGAGGTCACTATGAGGTCTCCTCAGAGCCATCTCTTCTCCACTTATCTCTTTAAATAAATTTGGAGCCAAACCCTGTGGGCCACAAACCCCATTTCACAAGCCTCTGGCTAGGAAAGGGTTTGCATTCCCAGCTCAGTTAGTTTCTCCATGCAAAAATGGCTTGTGTCTCATCTGGCTAATTCCCTGTCTGTGCCAAGGCAGCCGTGCTGGAGCTGAGCCCTTTTCCCATCAGCACAGGGAGCACTTCTGCTTGGATTCCCTGTGCGGAGGGCACCTCCCCTGTGCCAGGTAGGGAATTCCTGCAGGGCTGACTATCCCTTTTTTAGACAGGAGGATGCTCCTCTTAAACAGCCCTTTCTGCATGTCATGGAAGAGCCTGGGTGAAGATGCAGGATTGCTTGTGAGATGGAGAAAACGTCGGTGGGAAGCAGGCCACGAAGGCATTAACCCTTCTCCTGGAATCCCACATCCCTGCTGCTGCAGTGTCCTCCCACCCAGGTGCCTGGGAACTTGTGTCTTTCCCCTGTCTGTGTCTGTTCCTCCTCCTTGTGGGATGTGAGGGTGCATAAATGGCAGCAGAGAAATTCAGGGTCAGAGTAGGATGAGGATTTTGCGGAGAGGCTGCAGCTGGGCAGGCTCTGGCATGGCTCGGGAAGCAGAGCAGAGCCCGTGGCAGATTTGCTTTGTAAGCACTGGCTGAGCTGCTTCTGCCAAGCCCTGCAGGCTTCCCCCAGTCCTGCAGCCCCCAGAAACCCAAAGCCAGAGGACAAAGCTGCTCAGGGAGGTTGAGAGCAACTTTGCCAAGCATGGCCCCTATGGTACTTAGATTTAGACTAGAATCCAAGTCCAGAGGAGAAGGATTGGGCTGGTCCCCAGCAGCAATGCGGCATCTCATCTGGCTGTCAGTGGGCGAGAGGCAGAAGATGCTGGTGATGGATATTATTAGAATAGTAATTAGGTCCTGGGAGTATGGATCCTAGAGAAGGAGGGAAGGGAAATCATCATTTGTTCCTCCACTGGCTTGAAACCAGGAGAGTTTTGTTATAAGGAGTTTCAGAAAGGAGAGAAGGGAGGGGAAGGCTGTTCTCACGGATCTAAGGAGGCAGCACTTTCTATTGAGGTAGGGGCTGTGCCCAGGGATCCAGAGCAACCCACAGGGGCAAGGGAGCCTAAAACAATGCAGGGATCTCTGATTTACTGTAAGGGGGCATGGATGATGGCCGAGGCCAGGGCTCAGGCACTTAAGGCTGGGTGAGTGGCTTTGTGGCGGGCAGCGATGCTCTTGTGTGCTCACTTGTCTGTGTGGGAGGCTGCCCTCCATCCACCAGCCCAGACAGAGGCAGATTCCTGGCAGCTGCTCAAGAAACTCAAACTCTGGGGCAGGTCTGGTACCACAGCTTGGATGAAAGCCGCTGCCCACCATGCAAAAACTCTGCTGTGCTCAGCCCAGAGTGCAACAGGCAGCTGCCCACACTGGGAAGATCACTCCACAGTGATCCCATTCCTCCTTTCCCTGGTTTTAAAAAGAGATCAAGCACCATCTGGCCGGCCTTCCTCTGGTGAGCTGCTGTCTGACCTCCACGCGTAGTCCTGCTGGGGCAGAATTTAGGGCCATTAACGTTGTGGTGACAACTCTTTCCATCACCTGCAGCGATGCGAGTACAGGATGAGGCGTCCTTCTGAGCAGGAATCTTCTCCCTAAAACTGGTTTGCTCATCCTCGGGGGACCTACCTGTTAGTTTGAGATCTCCTTTGTCTTCCCGCTCCGTACAGTGATGTGGCATCAGGCACAGCCAAATCTACCTCATCTCCACCCGTGTTGGGTTTTTGTCTCCATTCTGTCCAAACCAGGTCATCAGCAAAAGTAAATTCAAAATATTGTCCACTCCCTCTGACTGTCTGTACTCTTGACGCACCCCCATGCTTGCAAGACAGATGTGTGGAGACTGTTCATGAGAAAGGGTGCTGGGTGCTGGGTGCTGTGTGGTGATGTTTACCCTTCGCATATGTACAGACTGGGTAAGTGCAGCCGAGGTCTTTATTGCTGAACCTGGGAAAAGAATAAAAGCAAGAGAGAAAGGGGAGAGGACAGAGTTGCTGCTGATCTTGAGATTACAGGAGGATTCTGCAAGTTACATGTTTTTATTTTTGAGAAGCAGCACCATAAGGACCTCGGTTGGGGAGGGAGGCGTGACCCCAGTTCCGATGGATATTGTGTCAGTGAGAACTGGGTCCAGCTTAGCACGCAGGTGTGTGTGCAGACGTGTCGATCTGCGTCTCTGCCTGCCCTCTCCTGGTTAGACCCACCACAGTCTCATAGTCCTCATACTCATCAGCGATCCATGCCTTAAGACAGCAGCCTTTTCCTGACATCAGCATGTGTCCTAAGCTCTGCACTTCTGACAGGGAAGGACATCCCTCTTCTGCTCTTGGAAGGAATGTTTTACCCCTGAACATCTACCACAAGTCTTCTGCTCACCAGCAACCATGACCACCCAGCAAAATGTTTGTGAAAGCAGCCAAATTTCATTCCCAAATCCATTTTTTAAAAATAAAATCTATTAAACCTACATCTCTGTCCTTCTGTTCTCTGGGCTGCTAGCAAAATTCAGCCACCCATGACCTTCTGCTAGTTTCTGCAGCACCATTAGTGGGAGGACAGGCCAGATTCTGACCTCATTACTGCTCCTTACACCTGACATGGTGCTTTCTAAGTCAATCACATCACTCCCAATGTTTGTGGGTCTAAAGGAAAACAGAAACTGTGCACTTGCATTCTCCAAAGCTCCGTAACTCTGACTTCAACAGATAAATAAATGTAGCGCTTAATCCCCAATGTTTTCTATATTTTCATACTTTGAGTGTATATAGGCACCCATTTCATTCTAATGCCTATGAGCGTTCCCATGTTCCCATGGCTTTTTGGGAATCAGCGTGGCAGTGATCACTGCTGGTCACTGAAACTGAATGTTGCCCTGCCCAAGGCCAAATGAATGTTTGTTGTAGGATACGACTTTCTTACAAAGCCATACTTTTGTAATTTTGGTTTCTCTTTTTTAAGGGGGGGAAAAGAAATCTTCCATATAAATGTGTTTGTACATTACTCGCTGCATGATTAAAGATACAAGAATTGTAATGTACTGGGAATAAAATGTATATACATACCCTGATATAATTGGGTTTATCAGCTGTGAAAATCATTTAATCTGGTTGTATTACTGTAATAAACTTGAAGTATAAACTTGATGTGTCTTTTATTAGCCTGTTGTTCAAAACCATTCACCAGCACCTACTGCATTTGCTCCCCCTGGCTCCTCCGCTGCCCTGCTGAACGCAGCTCCGCAAAGCCTGGCAGGTAACAGCCTCTCAGGGCTTGGACTCCACCAGGAACTGCACCCACTGATCTCCTCAGCGCGGACAACTGCACAGCCACAATAACCCCTGGACTTTCACAGAATCACAGAATCACAGAATAACCAGGTTGGAAGAGACCCACTGGATCATCCATTCCCACCAATCCCTAAATCATGCTCCTAAGTACCTCATCCACCCTCACCTTAAACACCTCCAGGGACGGCGACTCAACCACCTCCCTTGGCAGCCTGTTCCAATGCCTAACCACCCTCTCCGTGAAGAATTTTTTCCTAATGTCCAGCCTAAATCTCCCCTGGTGGAGCTTGAGGCCATTCCCTCTCGTCCTGTCCCCTGTCACTTGGGAGAAGAGCCCAGCTCCCTCCTCTCCACAACCTCCCTTCAGGTAGTTGTAGAGAGCAATGAGGTCTCCCCTCAGCCTCCTCTTCTCCAGGCTAAACACCCCCAGCTCTCTCAGCCGCTCCTCATCAGGCCTGTTCTCCAGCTCCTTCACCAGCTTTGTTGCTCTTCTCTGGACTCACTCCAGAGCCTCAACATCCCTCTTGTGGTGAGGGGCCCAGAACTGAACACGGGATTCGAGGAGCGGTCTCACCAGTGCCGAGTACAGGGGGAGATAACCTCCCTGGACCTGCTGGTCACGCCATTTCTGATACAAGCCAAGATGCCATTGGCCTTTTTGGCCACCTGGGCACACTGCTGGCTCAATTTTTTGTCCTTCAGCCTGTGCTTGCATAGTAATTGTTTGGTTTCATGGAGGTATGAGGAGAGGGGAATCCTTTTTGCTGCTCTCACTCAAATTATCTCCTTGCCTTCACAGTGGGAGATTTAGCCCTGAACTACATCACCTCAAGAATGTGGCCCCAGAGGTGTAAATTGTCTGGCTCATTTGCTTCTGCCTTTCTTGTGTTTGAGAATGAGAAGCTGTTAATGATTTAGCTGGCAGCTCTGGCAGTCGGGGCACAGGTGAGCAGCTCTGGCCATGGAGAGAACCCTGGGCTGATGCACCCTCCAAGCTGGTCTCATCTAGGTACCACATTTCTACCACTGTAGGTAGTTGTAGCCCACGCAGCAGCAGGCAGCAAGACAGGTATTTAAATAGAAATTTAAAGGGTCTATTCCCTGTGTGGAGGAAGCCCTGTCAGAAGCAGACGATGCAGCAACTGAAATCCTGCCCACCCCTCAGCTGGTGAGTGCGTATCCCTGAGTGAGTCACCCAGACACAGCTGACAGGTTCAGTGCATCCCACACAACTCCACGTCTGCCTGGCCAGAACAGCAGCAAAGCCTTTGGGGAGCACACATCCACCTGGCCAGAGCAGCAGCAGAGCCTTCGAGGAGCTCACATCATGTTTTGCTGCACCACTGTGCTCAGCTTGTGATACAGATGACAACATGCAGCTGTCAGGATCCAGCTCCCACAGTTATTCCCAGCACTTAGGATGCCACACAGAAGCCAAGCAGCCAGGTTTCTCTGGGGGCAACTCCCAGAGGCCATCTGAGTTAGAAAATCAATGGGGAGTTTCCAGACTAGGTCCCAGTTCAGCCCTAGTAAAGCATCTCCTCGTGTTGCTGCGGGTCTCCTGCAAAGCAGCGGTTCATTGCTAGTGGGAAGGAGCTTGATGAATCTGGTGAACACACAGAGTGAGGGAGCTGTGTTCTGAACACCAGCTCTGCCACCCACACCATCAGATGGGCAGATTCCCCTGCAGAGCTGCAAGGAGGAGGAATGATTCACAGAGTTGCCAGACTCACAAAAGAAACTCAGGGAGGAAAAAAAGAGAATTGGGAGGAGCAGTATGGCAAGATCCCTCTGGGAAGCAGCTCCTACAGTTAAACAGAAGGAAAATAGTGTGGAGAATCCCAAACTGCAGTACAAGCTATGAGAAGCACAGGAACCACCCCCTGCCACCTTTTCACGGAAAGGGTCATTGGGCACTGGAACAGGCTGCCCAGGGAGGGGATTGAGTCACCTTCCCTGGAGGTGTTTGAAAGACAAGTGGACAAGGCACTGAGGGACATGGTTTAGCGTTTGATAGGAGTGGTTGGACTCGATGATCCGGTGGGTCTCTTCCAACCTGGTGATTCTATGAATCTCCTGGAGTTCAGCTTCTGAATCACAGAAATCAGGTTCTGGTCTCAAATCAAGCCAGTATAATGCCCTCACCATCCTCTTTCCAGCTGATGTCCAGCTCTATAGGTCTCTCATCTCATATGGAGAGAGGTCATCATGAAGTCTCCAAACTGGTGTAAGCAGGGACTGGCATAATTGGTTTGGAGACACGGGTCCACCTTGCCTCTGCCTGCTCTCTCCCCACCCCAGCCCTCCGCTGCGTGAGCCCCAGCAAAGCTCGGTGATGGTGCTGCTGTCGGCCAAGGGCACAGGACCTCTGGGAATAGGAATGAGTGAGCAACCAGGCAGCAGATGTTGCTGTAAGTAACAGCTGCCTCCTCAGGCAAGGCTAGTAAACTTCTGTCAGAGAAGGCTTTGGAACAGGAGAGGAGGTTGACAAACATTAGGAAAGGAAATAATCACTAGAGCTGACTGGATATTGATGTTTCTGTTCCACCAAAGATGGCAACATTGCAAAACATCCTTTGATTCTGATTCAGAATGAACACTCAGAATATCAAAACTGGCACAAACTCGGTTTTGCAAAGAAAACTGACCCAGACCCACCAAAATGTTTCTTATAGAACAGCAAAATTATGATCATGTTGTAATATTTTGCATTTTATTTTTAATATTTTATCACATATGCAGTGTGCTGCTTCTGCAGGCGGAGGACTCAGAGATGGCGAGGCTATGAGAGCCCTTTTGGAATCATAGAATCACCAGGCTGGAGAAGACCTGGTCCTGGTTACCCGGATCATCAAGTCCAACCATTCCCATCAATCACTAACCCATGTCCCTGAGCACATCATCCACCCGTCCCTTAAACACCTCCAGGGAAGGTGACTCAAGCCCCTCCCTGGGCAGCCTCTGCCAGTGCCCAATGACCCTTTCCGTGAAAAATTTTTTCCTAATGTCCAGCCTAAACCTCCCCTGGCAGAGATTGAGGCCACTTGCTTGTGTTCGGAGCTGACTCACTACAATGCCTTCTGGTGTGGTACGGGTGGATTTTGTGAGCTTTGGACATTCCTGGAACTCTGGGAGGAAGCCTCACGTCAGTGTGATAAGCCAGTTTTGTTCCCTTCATCCTTCTCTAAGCCAGGTTAGAAGAAGATAGACAGTGGGACAGCTTCTGAGAGGGAGATCCAGTAGCAGTTCACAGTAACGAGTGTAGAGACGTAGTGGAACTGGTAATAGACTAAGTAATTAGTATAGTTAGTGACCAGCAAACCTATAGCAATGGGTGAGAGACCAGTGTTGCATCATGTAAGCCTGTAGCAATGCTTACCCTGTACAGGGTCAATGGGAAACGGATCATGTATTCCAGTGGGATCTGCAGTCCTGCATGTTTCTCCCAGAAATAGGTGTGTGAAATAGCTGGTGATAATGGAGCTGGGGATGGTGTGTGTGCAGTTCAATGCAGACATCATATCGTTCAGCGAAGAGACGGTGGGAGCAGGATGGACTCAAAGCCCTGAGGTTTCATTCTCTGTGTATCACACCATGCTCAGTAAGTCATTTATCTTCTCCCTTTCTGTTACAGATTGTTTTGGGGTTTTTTTTAGCAGCACAAGGAAGAAATGCACGGTTGCAGTTGCCTCAACAAGCCCGCTGGCGTTGTGTACATTGGCTATGTTGGTTTTATGACATCTGTCTCAAAGGGAAATAGGTTTTGGAGAGGTATTCGAAGGAAAACAAGGTAATATATGTCATTGTTCACTGCTCCTGGGACAGAGACAGCTCTGCTCCAAAGGCAATTTCACTGCCAGGTCAGAAACGAATGTCATCAATGTCCTGGCAGCACAAGAAACAGTGACAAACAAGTCATTCTTGTGCTCAGGGTCAGCACTACTGCTGGAACAGAGGGGAAAACAGAAAAGTCAGTGTCAGAAACAGATAAGCAGGCACTGTGGGAAGCAGAAAATAATGGCTCAGTGGGAAATCAGGGGTGAGGAGGCAAAAGTAGGTGTTAATGATAGTGTCACTGTGCAAGGCATGAGGCTGAGAGGGAAGCTGTGCTTTGGGTTGGCTGAAGTGTCAGAGAAGCCAGAAAGGAGGATAATGTCAGATGAAGAGTGGGCAAGGGCGTGATCTGTCTCAGAAATGTTGCAGCGAAATCATCATTGGCGTTTTATTTATTGGTATTGTGCACCCTCAACTATTCTGGGATGCTGTGATGCTTTAGACATAGCCTAATGTGCAGAAGAGCACGGAGGGCAACCAGAGCTTTCTGGCTACTTACCTGAAGGACGAGGGACATGGCCAGCATCTCAGTTATAAAAACAGGGAGAACAACAGGAGGCAGCCAAAGAGAAAGATCAGGATTTAATCTGTGTGATGCTCTTTTAGCAAGGGACGTGGGGGTGGTAATATTGCCAAAGCAGAGAGGAACTGAGAGAAATGGATGCGGGGCGGTGAGTCAGATGTGTGAGCTGGTGGCTGCACAGCTGGCACTGAACCTGCAGGCAGGGTGAGGGCGATGTGAAGCTCCAAGGGCCGTTGCTTGCGGGGTGTCGCAGCTCAGATCCCATCAGAACACACAGTTCAACAGCCCTGAGTCATCGCAAACCCGCACGAGCACGTCAGAGGCAGAGAAGAGAGTGGGAGAGCAGTGGCCAGATATGGAGCTGCAGGAATACTCCTTCCACACAGCTAAGAATTTGAGAGACAAACCCTCTCAAAGGTAGATCCTCGCTGAAGGTCCCACCTCTTGGGGGAATCTTCTGTGAGTAAAAGTTTAGGCCATGTGTGTCAGCTTCTGTGAAGTCTTTTTTGTAGCCAATCCAGGCTGTACCCAACCGGGTGATGCACAACAGCACACAAAGCATGGAGTGCCAGCTTCCAATAGAGATTTTGTGTAGTTATATGGCAAAGCTCTACAAAATGTGTTGGATTTTTCAACTGGAAAAAAAAAGAAAATAATAATCATAGTTTTGACTCCATCTTCAAATTTATTTGAATACAGTTTCTAAAGCATTTGGATGATTATAGCTCCCAAGTGTGCAAAAAGAGTGGATTCCTTTAACAATAAAATTAGCTTGTGTGTTTTACCCTACAAACCCAACTGACACAAATACTCTCAGTAAAGTCTGTGGAATGACAACAGCAATGACTGACTAATAACATAAGTAAATCTTGCAGGATAAAACCTTAAATTGGAGGATGTCCTTCATCCTTCTGAGGGTTACGCAACATTATTAATTCTTGAAATTACTATTAAACCTTTTATCTGTACTGACAAGGACCTGGGAATTTTGAAATCAAGTGTTTCTTTTTCCAGCAATGTGACCATGGCAGGGGGGTTGGAATTAGGGGTGATCTTTAAGGTCTCTTCCAACTCAAACTAGTCTATGATTCTATGACTTGGGGATGGTATCCTGTTTAATTATGTGGATTTCCTTCATTTGTGCCTCCTTTATCTTTTGAGTTCTTGTTTCCTTGGGTTTTATTAACTATTTTATTCATAATGTATTTCCTTTAAGTTGTATACAAAGAAACTTCCAACATCAACATGCTGATCACACTTTATTTTATTAAAATAAGTTAAAGACCCCAAATTACTTTCCCATTTATTGGACATAGGCACATTTTTGACTTGGCCTTGCCATTTCACAGTTTTGTATAATGTGATATACTGTATCCATCCATTTTTTTCCGCGTTTACTTTTAAATACAAGAAAAAAATGTAGATACTGCAGAAATGCAGTATCTGCTGTGCTACTTGTACAAACTGAAGCACAGTGAGTTAAGAGAACTTTATAGTTACAAAGTGACTGTACATGAGAATCCTCAGTCACTGTATTTTCATGACTGTCATCTCCCTGAAGTCTTCTTGACATCTGACAATAATAACAAACCAACTGCTGTTTTGTAAGCTGTGCAACAAAATAAAGCTTGCTAAGCACAGTAAAAAGGATTGCTTCTGAAGGATTATTTTAGAATCAAGTAGAATGATAGCTCAGACAACTCGCTGTCTGCTTTGATACGCCTCCAGCTTCTCCGACACTTCTTCTAGTGGTCAGTGGTTAAGGACAATGTAATAGACGACTATAAGGTTTGCTTTAGTTATAATCTTTCACATTGCTTCATTTTCAACAAATGGACTGTTTTCTATGTAAGGTCAATGCATGCTTGAACCAGAGACCTCAAAACATATAAATGTCTCTGATTTTAGAGATCTATGAAGGTCTGGCCACATCCCGACTGATCTCAACAAACCCAGCTTCTTAGAAGGAGTTGGACCAAGTGTCATTCAGAGCTTAAGAGCAGCAGGTGATTGTCTCCGCTGCTTTTTCCAGGTTTTCTTGTAAGTATTCCAGGGATACAAATTCCACACCTTGCTTCCAAAGAAAACCTCCATTCTGTGCAAGAAAGTATAATCCTAACTTGAAACCATCACATTTTCTTGCTTAACATTAGCTCTTTCAGGTAGATGGGTTGTTCTCTGAAGGGTGTGATACTTTTGAGTTGACATTACAGGTTAAATTAATTCAGTTTTAACTGAAATGCACTGGAATTATACATTACAAACCAAGGAAAACCAGAATCTTCCCTTCACATTTCCCAGTCAAGTAAACTGAATTCCATGCACAATGCAAGAAGAGGGATTTAGAGCTTATAAAAATAACCTTGAATCTATTCAAGAACTTGGAAAGTCTTGTGTCCTTGGCAAAAGTTTCCATATGGCTTTCAGAAACTTTGGTGATATGAAAAATTCATTTATCTTAATGAGTTAACATATAAGACTTACTAATCTCCTACTCTGCTCTCCTGTGATTAATGCTAAATAGCCCTCTCTTCCTTGATTTTGAAGCCTCTTGTAAATTCCAGCACAGCATAGCTGGTACCCACCAGCCTGCACCTCAGATGTCCTGCAGACCTGAGGCTCACCTGGTGCCTTCATCCTCAGCACCCTGCCTCACATTTCCCATTCTCACATATCCCAGCAGCTGGATCTTAATAGGCTAACACATTTTCACAAAGAAGAAGAATGTATACGAAAATTTCTTTGGACAATGCCTGTCTGGGGAGTTGGGATGTGGAGGAATCCTGTAGCAATGGCCAGACTGTTGTTGCACTGCCTGTTTTGTGTGTCTTGAATATTTTGGGACATATACACACACAAATAATAGGAGAGTTCAAAACCGAGCACTTGCTGTAACAGCAAAAGTAATCTGGAAGAATTACAAACAGAGGAGTGCTTGATGTGCAACATAGCATATATAATTTAGTTGATGTGGGTATGTGCGTTTTATCTGCTATTGTGATACTAAAGCCCTTCAATGAAGTGTGAAAGCATCATGCTGTTTGCAACAATGAAGATTTTGCTTCATAACATTTCTAAAATAAACAGGAAAATACTTTCTGTTGTGAGGGTTGTTCCTTCCCTGACTGACATCAAAGCAGCTCCCTCTGAAATACCAGTAGAGAGCTGAATGCAGAAAATCACGTAAGAAAAAGGATATGTTTCATCGACAGAGCTTCAAGGCGTGAGGTGACTGAGTCCTGCAAGGCAGCTATTGCTTCGCACTTACAGGATTCTTCAGTTGTCACAAGACTGCTTGTTATGGCTCCTAAGAGAAAAAACAGCATTTACAGTGTTTATGAAAATGATCAAACATTTAAATCCCAGTAAAACTCTTGATTCTGCAACAGGAGTTGAATTCCTGCTGTGAGATTATGGCAAACATAGCAATTCAGGGCAGTTGGAATGGAAGGACAGTAGTGAACGGGAGCTGGTGTGCAGCAGGGACATGAGTGTCATAGTGCAGAAACAAGAGAGCCAAGAGAGTATTTGACTCTGACCGAGGAGGAGGAAGAACAGGGAGTTCCTTGCCTACCCACCCAGATCCTCCACACTCTTTAAATCGGACCATTATTGAACAAAATATAATAAGAGTACTGGGTGCAGGGACCAACCAGCCTCTGCCATCAACTCTAATTGCTAGACTAGAGTGAATCTTCCCTTTGCTTGTTATCTCTCCCTCTCATCCAGAATATTCCCTCGTCCCATAAGGCACCCTGGGAAGTAAAATGAGTGTGTTCAACTGGTACAAACTTAGAAGAACCTGCAGTCCAGGTCTCTACCTTCTAAGTAATACTTTGACCATCAGACTATCCACACAGGAAGGCCACTGGTATCATTGTAAGCAGCATTTATTCAACTAGGTGTATTTAAGGCCATGACTAACTTCTTGTGCTTCTCTTCAGAGGAATGCTATAATCACCAAATGATTTGGCTTGGAAGTGACTTTTAAAGGTCATCTAGTCCACCCTCCTGCCACTGGCAGGGACATGTTTCACTAGATAGGGTTGCTCAAAGCCCTGTCCAACCTGACCTTGAATGCTTCCAGGGGTGGGGCAGCCACAAATTCTCTGGGCAACCCATTCCAGTCTCACCACCCTCACAGTAAGGGATTTCTTTCTTCTATCTAAAGGTATCTAAATAGAAACTAAAACTATCTGTCTATACAAAGCTAAGGCTGTTGCCCTGTCAGAGCTGGACTGTAATGGCATTTGGGGTATCCAAATACAGCACTTCTGAGAGTGCATTAGTCCAAAGTTTAGCCTCCAGCAGTTTTGCAAACCAAGCAGGAAGGCACATAGTGATTTTTAGGCACTCTAAAGAGTTGGTCAGTGTCAGAAATCGACCACTTCGCACTAGTTTGAGATGCGGGACTTAAATCTCAGCTCGGGAAGGAATTAGAAGAACTGACTGTACCACTTGGTAAGTAATACAAAAACCAGGAACACATGTATTTTAAATACTAAGCAGTAAGGTTCAGCTGAATCATCAATGCATGTCACCCTGTGACACTCTCAGTTTGGAACACTGACAACACGCATGCATAGGGAGTATCATTTTTGATCCATCAAGAGGTGTGAAAATAAGTCCATTCCAATGTCCCATGAGTATCATTGGATGGAACAACATTCAAACAAGTCCAAATGAATTAAAAAGCTACTGGAAAATTACAATAATATTAATGGAAGAGCCAGTTAGTATGACAGAGAAGTCATCAATCTCTTAAGAAAGTGAAAGCCAGGAGTGCCATACTCCACAGTGGTTCCATGGAACTGTTCCTTGGTCTTACCCTCAATTTTCTAGACTTACAGTGGACCAGCCTTAGCTGTCCTCAAGAATTCCTTTTTCTCCATAACCCAGCAGAAAACCAGCGATGATCACAAAGAGCTCAGAGAGGTGATAATTTCATTGTGGTATAATAACGTCAGGCATCAGCTGCAAGGGTCTAGGACAACTTTCCATGGTGAGCTCTCCATGGGGACAGCTCTCCATGGGAACACATCTAACCCTGAGCCTAGGCGTGACCCTAACTCTAATGGCTCCTCTCAGAGAGTTGTCCCATGGAGAGCTGTCCCTTCCCACAGCTGCGAGTTCATAGCTACAAGAAAGGCAATTTAACCTCACCTATTCCATAAAGAAAATAGGCAAACGCAAGTACTGCAGTGAGATTACATCCGAGACCACAAGAGTAAGGTTACAAAGGCAGAATCTTCTTAAAAGTGGTCCTACAATTATTAAATATGCTTTGAAAAAGTTATCAAGAGGTATTAGTTGTATGTAGTACCTGTCCCTTGATTCGTGTGTTTTTCTGTTGCTTGCAAAGGTAATGACAGCAGATTGTTCAATTATTTCTTCTGTAGATACACAGATGCACAGCTGAACAAATGATGTGGGTATTATAACAGTGAAATGATAGAAATATTATACCTAGATACAACTTCTCTTTTTGCCTGAATAATTTTAGTGTTGGGTTTTTTGTTTGTTTGTTTATCAATCACGCCATTGATATTTCCATTTTACAGGGAAACTGCAAAATCTATGAACAGATTCATTTCTAGCAGCACAGAAATACATTTGTCTTAGGGCCAATGTTGAAACTGGTGTCTCCTTGATTCCACTGAACCTGTATTTGTTTAGCTCCCTTATTTGGAACGTTCCACCAGCTTTATGGTCAATGTACAAAGACGAGTTGTTCAAGAGTGAGCTGGAGGAAGGCCAGTTCAAAATACCACACCAACATGGTTGGTTTCCAATCAACTGCTAGTTGATTTTTTTGTTTGCATTTAAATTCTCCAATGACAGATACAGATCCTCCTTGGATTATGTCTGTTTTAACAAAATTTCTATTCCAACCAACTTTGGCAACTGCCCAAAGGAACCGTGAAGTCTTCTACTGTCCTTCTGTGAAATTTAGAGTCTTCCAGTATTTGATATTCAAAACTGTGGACACTCTGTTGCCACTGGGATGCCCAACAAGCCATACAAATAACGGCAGAGCTGTGTTTTTACACTGCATTTGTGTTTAAGTCCAGACCTACAGAAAATTACTATTTTTGTAGATGGTGTTTGGTTATATCTACCTATTTTATAACTTTGCTTTTCCATAGGGTCCTTAGACGCTTGATGGAATAGCAAGTTATTCCTGCTCAGAACCATACTAGGTACTTCTTGAGGTCCTTTCCAATCCAACTTTACCTATGATTCTACATCAAATGGTGCAGAGATTCTGCCAACAGTTGATGCCATTATTGCCCATCTGGAGGGAAAACAGTGAGCTCAAGCCTGTCTCACATCAATTCTGTTCCCCTCTGGTCTCCCACCATCCTCCAAATGCTTGTATGCAACTGAGTCCCATCCTCAGAGACAGATGCCCCAGAATCCGGCTTTGCCAATCCTCCCATTTATTCCCACTTCATAAGGAAATATGAATTAAAATCAATTATTTCTTTTTAAATGCACTGAAGTCCTTACATGTGTGGTGACAGGTAAGAGTCAACCGTAGTTTTGAATACAGTAACTGCTGTAACCAAACAAGAAGGATCAAACTAGCTCCAAACATGAGTGCAAACGGGCAGAAAAGAAATAAAAGGGATTATACTTTCAGGGAGTTTATGAGTTGTTTGTGTTTCTTTTAAATACAGTGAAAGCCTTAGTTATAAGAACATAAAGACCAAATGGCAAACAGTTACTATCATTGTTGTGTAGAAAGTGCTCTATATATCTGAATATTGCTGGAAGTGGAAAAGGCAGAGTGACACAGAACTCTCTTATAACACTGGAATACATATGAAAGTTTCTCAAACAAGCCCAAATAAATTAACCTGCTAACGATGAGAGTTTTTCAGTCCATATGCTTAGCTGGGAAGGGCATGGGGGGGATTGGGAATCGCAATCTGCTCTTACTTGAGCAAGTCTTCTTGTCTGGATTCAGGGTGTAGCCTTGGTAGCAGTCACAGGTGTAGAACAGATCATCCCTCACGCAGACCTGCTCACAGTCGTGCCTTCCAGGAGCACACACGTCGACAGCTGAGGAAGGTATTTGAGAAGAATATTAATCAATACCTAAACTTCAGTTGAATCCATGTTAGTGATTCCCATTTGCAAACACTTGGATTCAAGCCAGGACTTTTTTATTGCATGTCAGCACACTGTTAGTCACCATAGGGTATACACAGGGTGATTTTATCTGGCTATCAACATCACAAAATTAATAGGATTTTTGGAATACTAGTGATACTTTTTTTGCACTTGTAACAGAAGGAACTGAATTAGCAGTGACCCAGTTACAAAATAATCATACAAAGGAGTTTCAGAGAACAAATATCTGGATTTTAAAAGAGTATATGGCATTATTTCAGCTCTAATTGAGTTGGATAAGATACTGTTTTATGGAATGAGAAGACCATAAACAGAGTATGCATGGCTGCAAAAAAAAAGAGAGATGTGGCACCCGCTGCCAGTTACAAAGTGGGCACTTGATGTGTGAGGCTGATATTTTCTGCCAAATTTAACAAATCAACTCTGAAAGGCCAAGCTGAGAAGGAGTTCCTATATTTGGATATCTTTGCAATAAGGAGGTTCAGTAAGGACCAAAGAAAGGAGGGAAAGGAAGGGATTCATATTTAGGAAGGGTTAATATATATTAATTAAATGTATTATAATATAATAATACATATTACCTACAAATTAATATGTATTCTCTATAATTTTATATATAAAAATAAATATTATATAAAATTATACATCCTTATTATATATAAATATAGATCCTTAAGTAGCAGCTATGTCTATGCTCTTATTCTCCACAAGAGGCCAGAGCTGGGAAAGAACATTTCCCACCATCCTCTAGAGCCCTAAGGCTGGAGCACTTTTAAGGTCCAAACACATCTGCCAGAAAGAGCAGTCACACTCAAGATGACACATACTGTAATCTCTCTTCCAGCACAGTCCTTGCACTTCTTCACCTCATTCCCTTGTGCTGCTTTGCCGAGGAGTTTCCTGGCATAGATAGTACCCATCATATATTCCCACCCAATATATTATCCATCTTCTCTCTCAGGTGGATATGGCAATTCATGTTCCATAAGTGTGAATTGCTCAGGGAAATGCCAAATGGCATTTTAATTATACCAGTTTAAATCTTCACACAACTGTAGAAGAGTAATGGGGCTCAAATTGTTACTGGACACATGAAGAAATAAAGTTGCACTCTGTTTTCTGTTGCACAGAAAATCTTGGGTAATTTATTAGAAAAAATAACATGGATTAATCTGATTTTTAAAAGCTACTTGCTTTTAGCTCAACACAATATTTCCTTCATCGGGTCTTACCTGAGCACGTCTTCTTATCTGGATTCAGAGTGTATCCTTCAAAGCAGTTGCAGCTGTAGGATCCATCGTTACTCACACAGACCTGTGCACAATCGTGCCTTCCAGGTGCACACATGTCCATGGCTGTGGTGAACCATGTTTTAGAGAAGAAACCTATTAATTCCTCCCCCCAGACACTCAAGCTTTTAAATGCTTCAGCATTTATAAATACAATTTAATTGAGATTCATATCAGGACTCAGTCAGTTACTAATTATTTAATGGAGGACGCAGATACTAGGACTGCAAGACATTATTATATCACATTGCCTCTCAGTACAAAAATGACATTGAGGTGCTGGAACCCATCCAGAGGAGGGCAATGGAGCTGGTGAGGAGTGTGGAGCACTGCTCTTACGAGGAGCGGCTGAGGGAACCAGAGTTGTTTAACCTAGAGAAAAGGAGGATGAGAGGAGAACTTATCACTGTCTACAGCTCCCTAAAAGGAGGCTGTAAGGAGGGTGTTGTTCTCTTCTCCCATTTAACAAGTGATAGGACAAGAGGAAATGGCCTCACATTGCATCAGGGGAGATTTAGACTGAATATTAGGAAACATTTATTCACTGAAAGAGTGGTGAAGCATTGGAACAGCCTGCCCCGGGAAGCGGCGGATTCACCACCCCTGAAGGTGTTCAAAATCTGTGTAGATGTGGCACTTGGTGACATGGTTTAGTAGGCACGGTGGTGCTGGGCTGACAGCTGGATTTGATGACCCTAGAGGTCTTTTCCAACCTTAATGATTCTATCTCACAAAATTCTGATTTTCATCAGCAGTTCTAGCAGCCCTGAACATGCCCAGTACGGAGGAAGTTAAAACACCACACTGAGATGAGCAATAACCTGTCATGTGTCAAGGCAGAGGAAGTTGTTTCTTGCAACATGAACAGTCACTATGGTGAATTCAAATTTAACTTCATACTTCCATCCATGAACTGAAAGCAGGTACAAAACCCAGGCATGATAAGTATAAACATTATTAAGTGGCAGAGAGCTATAAGTCCTGGCGAGAGCAAAAGCAAACAAAAAAGCAGGAGCATGAGAAGACTATGTTCTCTCTTCAGAAATACAAAGAGTGAAACCTTTGGTGAAAAGAATGCTTCTGTGCTGTCAAAGGAAAGGATGCACTTATTAGTTACAAAAGGCTACTCTAAGGCTGGTGCTGTTCAAAACTTCTGGGTTTAAAGAAACAACTCCAGAGAAATATTTGGGGAAAAATATTTTATAATACTTTTCAGTGTGAGAATTCAAGAAGCTGCTGCTGATATAAGACTGCAGTTGCTATATTACAGAACCCTGCACAGCTTGGAAGCATAAGCAGCAAGCTGTAAAAGACACAGTTTTGACAGAAGAGGTAGGAAAAGCTCAGGAAAATCATCAGGTTTTAAGTTCTCAATGGACAAGTGGCACACGCTCTCCAATGGAGACGCAGTGCTTGTGGGCATCTCTGGAACATGTTCACCCTCTCGCAGGACCTAAGAGATGTTTATGAATTACTGTGAAGACCATAAAATGGTAGGTAAGTGGCAAATTGCATTTTTGTAATCAACACTTTCAAAGAAAAATGCAATTTTATTGTTACTGGGGCCACAGGGGAAGTGTGCAAGTGAACATTCTGAAAGCTGATGTCTATAAGCAATTTTTCAATTAGAAACTAAGAAGGTAACTCACAGAAGACACATCCATGTCTACATGAGTTTCCTATATTTCCTTTAATTCTTACCCGAGCAAGTCTTTTTATCCGGATTCAGAACGTAGCCTTCGTAGCATTCACAGACGTAAGATCCATTGTTACTCACACAGATCTGATCACACTCGTGCCTTCCAGGTTCACACATGTCCACAGCTGCAAGATCCATGTTAGAGAAACAATTAATTGATAACAAAAAGTAGCTTGGGCTGGAGTGCATATTCACATTTTCAAACATTTTTCTATTTGGAACGAGCTCTGAAATGGCAATAACTGAAGGAATTAGAGTGAGTGGTAGGAGAAAATATCTATACAGTGTCTGCGTCCGAAGATTTTGTTTTGGCATCTGACCCTAATGAATAATTCTGGAGCAGTATTAAAAGGATGGTGATGGTGTCAGACTACTTTTCACCATTACTTGCAGAAGTTTTGTTTATTTATTATTTATTATTAATTTTATTATTATTGAAGGAGGTACAGATCATAGAATCATAGAATCAGTAAGGCTGGAAAAGACCTCTAAGCTTATCCAGTCCAACTGCCAGCCCAGCACCACGATGCCTGCTAAATCATGTCCTGAAGTGCCACCTCTGTTCACTGTTCCAACAGTATGTAATTAGCTTTTCAAATCCAATCATGGTGTTAAAAATGTTAATTTATTTTAATACCTGAACAGGTTCTCTTATCTGGATTGAGAGTGTAGCCTGCGTTGCAATCACAAAAGTAGGATCCGCTGTTACTCACACAGACTTGCTCGCAGTCATGAGTCCCAAGTGCACACACATTGACAGCTACAAAGGGGTTTACAGAAAAGGCATTTCAGTCATCTCAATGGAAAGAAACAGCCATTAATAATTTATGCTTACAAAAAAAAACCATCTTGCACTGTCTGCTGGGTTAGTAGTAGTGAATATCAGGGCTGTCTCACTGTCACAAAAAGCTACAAGCATCTTTTGCTTCATTATGTATTACAACCAACCAGTTTAATAATCCCAAAATGTATCAGTCACTGCCTGGCAGCTTACTAACTTCTGCTCACTGACATACAACCTGATCTATGAGTTTCTGCTGCATTGTAAAAAAAAATATGATGTAAATAGAAATGCATTGGAAAACAAAACAAAACAAACTGCAATGGAGAAAGTGTCAAGACCAGAAGGAAGAAAAAAATGATTCAGAGGCACTAGGATAACAGGGGATGAAGACAATGTCAGCGTAATGATGGTCCAGATGAATCGGCCAGCAAAGAAACCCTCCCAGTGCAAGATGGGTATGTGAGGGCTGTAGCAGCCTTGATCCATAAGATTTAAAAAGACCACAAGAGGATAATGGAGGAAAGTTACTGCAGTCAAGTGGCTTTACAGGCACGTGCGCCTCCTAACTGAAGAGTGGTACAGCAATAATATCCATACCTCAGAGAACTGAGAAGCTGAATCTGCAAACTACAAAGTGAGATTCAGTTTTCAGGGACTGGCTAATTACCCAGAACACAGTCAGCTTATCTTATGAAAGAAGGAAAGAAAAAAGAAGGAAAGAAAAGAAGAGAAAATGGAAGGGAGAAAAACAGGAAGGCAAGTCTGTTATTACCCGAGACTTTACTTGGGTGAGTAGTTCAAATGTGGATATTGACTACTGGTAAAATCAAACTCCAAAGCAAAAGTGGTCAGGTAAGATATGAGAAGCAAGAGTGCTTGGATGTCCTCAGTTATTTCTCAATGTAAAGCAACACTGCACATTTCCTAAAACATGGAAGATTTAGACGTCCCCTAATAAGGCTGCTACAAAGGGTGCCTTGTCTTTTCATCAGTAAAAACAAATCTCAATCCAAGACAGTGTCTTTTCATTCTGATACACCCTTGGCATAAAGAAAATTCATCTCTGTGTCTTAGGAACAAAATCTGTGGGTGATATTTTCAAATATAACTGAGAAGCTCAGATTCAAATGGTCAGATTTTTGTGGCAGGAAAGTCAAGCTTCCACTGACTTGGACATGAATTTGAGGCTAAGATTTTCCATCTCCAGGGTGGTTTCATGTTGAATGATGCTCTCAGTGCATCAAGAACTTGATCTTAGCCAATTATTTTGCCCCTGAACATCGGTATTCTTGTTTGCAGTTCACCCTACAAACAAATTTATTTGACTTGGCCAAAGCGAAGAAAATCCTAACTGTCACTGGTGAGTCTAAATTTCTGACCAAAAAAGCAGTGTAGAGCTGGAAAAGAACCAGTTTACCCACACTGTCTTACAAGACCCTCTTAGATTCATTTGGTTTGTCAGAACCTTTAGGAAAACAATCCCCTTGACCCCATTTTTGTCCACAGTTTCTGCCTAGCTGCATATAGGTAACTCACTAAGAGGTGTGTATGTGTTCATCCTCCAGCTTAGTAGGGGTGTAATTCCTATGTTTCAGCACAAGAAACAGTACATTTACTTTTGAGAAGAAGAGATTTTTCTTTGGTGCTGTGAAAGGACTTGCTTTGGCAAGAACATAGGTGGGAACTTAGTGCTATGTTCAGAGCACACATACCTGCCCAGCTAGGTGGGCAGTTATGCCCATTTCCAGCTGCCAGGGAGAGGATGTGGTCACATTAGCAACACAACGCGATGTCAAGCCAAACCTGAAGGCATTTCCTATGTTAATTATTGGGCAAAGTGTCCTGCTTGTAGATGGTCCTACACCTTTATTTCATACCTAGGAAAAGAGGTCTATTCACTCTAAAGGTGGTAATCTTTAAATAAGGCTCTGAAATAACAAAATAACACATTGCCAACCAAGTTCTCAAGGCAATGGCTGTTATTTTAGTTCTTTTACAATATTCTTTACACCTGATTCTACCCAGTACTTGCTGGAGACTTATTTTACAAGTAATTTCCTTAGGAATTTACTAGAAAAATCTACCTTGTACAAGTTAATTGTCAAAAAGTCATAGCTAGATTTTTGTGAGTAGGAATGTGTCATCACTATCTACAGACAGTCAAAAAAGTGACCTTTTCTTTGTGTAAATGACAATAGTAAGACACACTAGCCAAGCATCACTACTGGAGTTTTAGCTCAAACCAAGTATACATCCAGCATTTTTCCAAGACCAGCTCTGAAAGAGCACAGCTAATTGTTCCTTGTCTAAATCAAGTTGCAGAGAAACACAGAAAGGTGCAAGTCTGGCACACTGAAAATGCCCAGCAATGCCTGCAGAGTGAAAGCCCATCCTGAGATGACCTGCTGCTGTGTTTGGGCACTTTATCCTGCACCAAAGTCCTCAAGCTAGCACGGTGGCTCACCGCCACGCTGATTTTCCTCCTCTGAATCTACAAGGAGCCCTTCAGAACTACATTTCCACCTTTCTTGCTCCCCAGACAGTTGGGAAAAGAAATGAGCTGGCTAGGTGTGCACTCTCGCCAAGTGAGTAAATCTATATAGCCAAATCCCAACCAGATTGTCCTGCTTTCTCTTGCACTAAACTGCACCACCTGCACAAGGAGATCCACTGAAATCAGGCCTGTTACTTGCATGGCAAGGTCACTATTCAAAATGAAAGGTCATTACTTGGCCTCCATTGAATAAAAGGGTTGGCTTGTTTGCGCAACGAGTGGCAAAGGAAATATCTGAACGCAATACATAACGCTTCTCAAAAAGAAAAACTTCTTTCTTAGGGAGCTGAACCACAGTAGGAGCCAAAAGGAGCCAAATTACACTGCCCTCTTGGATCGACCACCTTACCACAGAAAGTCTCTCTGAATTTGGCTGTCAGCTTTTCGATCACACCGTAGGTCTCCACATAAAAGACGTGTTCATCCAGTGGTTCGCTGGCCATTGCCCTCAGGGACTGCATGTCTGCCCGGCCTACCCCAACTGCATAGATCTCAATGCCAGCTGTCCGAGCGCTTGCTGCTACATCTTGAACCTGGTCTTGTGGTCGCCCATCTGTCACAACGATGACCACCTTGGGGATATTGAAGGTTGCTGGCCGGGTGCCCATTTCTTCAGTGAAGACTTCATCCATGGCAGTTTGGATGGCAAGGCCGGTCATTGTGCCAGCAGACAAGGGTTGGATGTGAGATACAGCCTCCTTCATAGATCCTTTATCAAAGTAGGTCCGGAGGGGAAACTCTACCTTGACAGTACTGGCATAATTCATGACTGCCACACGGGTTGTTCTTTCACCGATGTCCAGAGTATCAATCATTTTTGACAAGAAGACTTTAACTTTCTCAAATTCCTCTGGTCGGACACTACGGGAACTGTCTATAATGAAGACGAGGTCTAAGGGCCGGTTCTTGCAGGCAGCATCTGTCAAGAAGGAAGGAAACCACTTCAGTTACCTCCTACACAGGACTGGAGCTCTCATCTTAGGGCAGTGAGAGCTGTCATAGCAAACTATTCCTACCAGATAAATGTTGGCACTCTTGATTCTTTAGGCATAGGCTTGAAATTACAGTGAGCGACACATTAAACATTCTTAAATATTAATTTTGACAATCAATAAATAACTGAAGCATTGAAAGACAGGTCCACATTTGAGCCACAAAACATCTAACTACCTTTGAAACAAAGAGGTGCAGTTCACATATTTCAGCCGACACTGCAGCACAGCAATGATATGGAAATGTACTTACTTTTTATTTTCACAAAGATAAAGCCTGAATTCCATTTTTATTAATTACAGAAATAAAATGGTAAAACAACTGGCTAGACTACATAGCGAACAGATCCTAGATATTTTTTAGAACAGTAACAATATAGATTGCTGGTTTTAAATATTTCTTGTATGTAATTCACAGTTCAAAGTTCATAATAAAAACCAACAGCAAAAAGATGAAAGTGATGCTGTGATAAAAGATTCTCTAGAAAATGTTACTGTTTAGAGGCTTCTAGAGCAGAGAAATAAATCAACTTCTTATTTACGAAGTAATTTTACAGGTAAAAATGAACATTTATACTCTAAAATTCCTCACTGACAGACAAATCCAAACAGAACAGCCATAGCTCTGATCAAGACAAGCATCACTTGTGTTGAGGTCTCCCCTCAGCCTCGTTTTCTCCAGGCTGAAGATCCCTGGTCCCTCAGCTCCTTTTTCTCCCAGCTGAAGATCCTGGTGCCTCCTTCTCTCCAGGCTGAAGAACCCTGGGTCCCTCAGCCTCCTTCTCTCCTCGTTCATGCTCCCCAGGTCCCTCAGCCTCCTTCTCTCCAGGCTGAAGAACCCCTTGGTCTCCCAGCTTCCTTCTCTCCAGGCTAAAGAACCCCAGGTCCCTCAGCATCTTTATCTGCAGGCTGAAGATCCCGTGTTCCTCAGCCTCTTTTTCTCCAAGCTGAAGATCCTGGGACCCTCAGACTCCTTCTCTCCAGGCTGAAGAATCCCAGGTCCCCTAGTACCCTTCTCTACCAGTTCAAGATCCCCAGGTACCTCAGCCTCCTTTGCTCCCGGCTGAAGATCCTGGTGCCTCCTTCTCCCAGACTAACCCCAGCTCCCTCAGCCTCCTTCTCTCCAGGGTAAAGAACCCCGTGTCCTTTAGCATCCTTCTCTCCAAGCTGAAGATCCTGTGTCCCTCAGCCTCCTTTGCTCCAGGCTGAAGATCCCGGTGCCTTCTTCTCTCCAAACTAAAGAACCCGTGGTCCCTCAGCCTCCATTTCTCCAGACTGAACATCCCTGGTCCCTCAGCCTCCTTCTCTCCAGGCTGAATAACCCCATGTCCCTCAGCCTCCTTTGCTCCAGACTGAACATTCCCGGTCCCTCAGCCTCCTTTGCTCCAGGCTGAAGATCCCATGATCCTCAGCCTCCTTTGCTCCAGGCTGAAGATCCCTAAGCCTCCTTCCCTCCAGGCTGAAGATTCCTGGTCCCTCAGGCTCCTCCTCTCCAGGCTGAAGACCCCGCGTCCCTCGGGCTCCTTCTGTCCCGGTTCAGGGTCCGCGGTCCCCCCGCTGCTGCCCGCGGTACCTGCCCCGGTGCCGAGGCTGCGGGCGAGCCCTGGCGGCGGCGGCACCAGCAGCAGCAGCAGCAGCAGGAGTGGCGGCTGCATGATGTCGGCTCAGCGGCCGGCGGGGGCGCTCGGCCCATGGCGCCCAGCCCGCCCCAGAGCCGCTTTTAAAGGAGGAGGGGAGGCTGCCGGCCCCTCGATCTCCGCCCCGGGGGAAGAGGGAAAAGCTGCGAGGATTGCATGGAACGGTTTGGGTTGGGAAGGACCGAGTCTTGCGAGGGGCGGATGAATCATAGAATCACCAGCTTGGAAGAGACCCACCGGATCATCGAGTCCAGCCATTCCGATCAAACACCAACCCATGTCCCCCAGCACCTCGTCCACCCGTGCCTTAAACCCCTCCAGGGAAGGTGAATCAACCCCCTCCCTGGGCAGCCTCTGCCAGTGCCCAATGACCCTTTCTGTGAAATTTTTTTTCCTTATGTCCAGCCTGAACCTCCCCTGGCGGAGCTTGTGGCCATTCCCTGTCATCGGGTCCCCTGTCCCTTGGCACAAGAGGCCAGCTCCCTCCTCTCCACAACCTCCTTTCAGGTAGTTGTAGAGAGCAATGAGGTCTCCCCTCAGCCTCCTCTTCTCCAGGCTAAACACCCCCAGCTCTCTCAGCCGCTCCTCATAAGGCCTGTTCTCCAGCCCCTTCACCAGCTTCGTTGCTCTTCTCTGGACTCGCTCCAGAGCCTCAACATCCTTCTTGTGGTGAGGGGCCCAGAACTGAACACAGGATTCAAGGTGTGGTCTCACCAGTGCCGAGTACAGAGGGAGAATAACCTCCCTGGACCTGCTGGTCACGCCGTTTCTGATCCAAGCCAAGATGCCATTGGCCTTCTTGGCCACCTGGGCCACTGCTGGCTCATGTTCAGTCCCTGTCAACCAGCACCCCCAGGTCCTTCTCCTCCAGGCAGCTTTCCAGCCATACTACTTCTAATCTGTAGCTGCACAGGGTTGTTGTGTCTCAAGGGCAGGACCCGGCCTTTGGCCGCGTTAAACCTCATGACATTGAACTCAGCCCAGCAGTCCAGCCTGTTCAGATCCCTTTGGATCCTCCTGACCCTCCAGCAGAATGAGAAGAGGAGGCCAAGGGGAGACCTTATTGCTGTCTACAACTGCCTGAACGGAGAGGGTAGAGAGGAGAGAGCTGGTCTCTTCTCCCAAGTGAAAGGCGATACGATAGGAGGGAATAGCCTCAAGCTGCACCAGGGGTGGTTCAGATCGGATGTCAGGAAAAATTTCTTCACCAAAAGGATTCTCAAGCACTGGAACGACTGCGCAGAGAGGTGGTGGCATCCCCACCCCTGGAGGAATTTAAGACTCAGGCAGATGAAGAGCTTAGGGATGCAGTTCAGAATCATAGGATAATTTGGGTTGGAAAGGACCTTAAAGATGATCACCCTGCCTTGGGCAGGGACACGCCCCACTAGATCAGGCTGCCCAAGGCCCCATCCTTAGTAGTGGACAGGTACAGTTGGGCTTGATGATCTCAAAGGTCTTTTCCAACCTAGCGATTCCAGGACCCTAGAAGTCATCAAGTTCCAACGTGCTGCAACATAAAGGCACGATCCAAACCTCAGAACCCCATGAGCTGAAATGTGAACTCACTCCTCCACCCTCCACTGGAATTATTTGATCCAGGTCCACTAACTACAAGCCTCAAGGCTTTATCTTCAGGGCAGCATTTGCAAAGAAAGGGCTAAAAAGCTCACAGCGCAATCACCGAGGCACAGAGAACTGCTTTCCTGGTGGTCAAGCCTAACTGGGGCGTTTTGTCTGCTTCTTTCATTGCAAATCCTGCCAGTTCCCGCAGGAAGCTGCAGCAACGTTTAATGGAAAGAGTTTCTTTAATAAGAAATTGCTTTCCTGCTTGTCAAACCAAACTGAGCTCATTTCGTCTATTCCTTGGCATGGCAAATCCTGCCTGTTCCACGTGAAGCTGCAGGAAGCTTTAACGGAACACACAGTTCAGAGCACAAATCTACTAACAACTCCATCAGTCTTTCAGAAGACACCTTTACCACACCTGCAGTTGGACTGCAGGACCACCCTTTCTCCCTTTATCTCCTTGGGGAACAATAAGCTCCGATTTAGAACAGGACCCCGCACAGCCTCACAACCCACCCTCAGCACAGTCCCAAGCAGGTATTCCCTCACCTCAGCAAGTATTATCTTGACTGCAGAGCAGAAGAGGCCATCATCACACATTCACTAGTCCTGCAGACAAAATGAGGGAAGGTGGAACACCTTCAATGCCAAGGAATGCCACAGGAGGAGGTTCAGTGGAGTAAAACAGCTTTCGTCTCCTAGAGGGGGCTGCAGCTCCAAGCATAAACTTCATGCAGTGCCTACTGCTGCCAAATACTGGATCCAGGCCAGGCTCTACTAGTTGTAGATGCAGTTCTTACACCACCGCAGCTGACGGTGCTGACACCCATGGCAACTTTGATAAAGAGAAAACTGAAGAACCTATTATCAATAGCAGGATCATTTTTAAACATGTCGGAGGGCAGGGAAACGACAGGAAGGAGGTACTTAATTGAATAGATGGGATATTCAGCAAGCTGTATGGTGTAGAAATTTGAGTCCTTTTCCCTGAAGTTTAATCCCAGATACCTTTTACCTTCCAAAGTAGAAAGTCATTTGTTTCCAGATACATTATCTTTTACCTCTCACTACAGAGGAGGAATGGTAGAAAGTTGTTTGTAGGTTTTTTGTTTTGATTGAGGGGTTTTTCTTGAAGAACAGGTCTGAAGTTATGGCACTTGTTCAACAACTTGGGATATTTTCCAATGTAAATCATGTTATAGTCCTGCTGGGGGTCTTGTCCTGCTCTTAATGCCTGAGCTCATCAGATTTGCCCCATGAGCTAGAAGCCTCCAGCACAATTTTTCCCAGCAACCAGAAAATTAAAGGACAACACATTAAACATTAAAGGAAATCCATGTTCTCCACCCACAGAAGAACACAGATCGACCTCTGAATGGCCTGTAGGAAGCCGGATTTCACTAAGCTGCACGTAGCGTGGGACTACCTGCTGTATGCTGAAACACTTTAAACACAACAAATCAATCAAGACTACTGGTAAACGTTTCTTAAAAGATTTAATTAAGTATCATTTATCACAAAGAAGAAAATACATATAAGATTAGAAGCATGCAACCATCTTCAACATTTCTATTGTTTTCCTGCATTCACAGCACATTGTAAGACAACTCCTGTGCCACCCTCACTTCTTCCCAAAGAATACTATGTGTTGAGACATAGGATAACCAAAACAAACCACAATAAAGGTAAGATAACGTATGAGAAAAGTGCAAAGTAAAAAAAGTCACGTATATACCACATTCAAAACCCCTCTCCCTCAAAAAAAAAATCAATAAAGGCAAACTGTCATTTTGCTGCATGATCAGATTGTCTTTATGAACTACTTTACAAAAAAATTAATATAAATTAAGGGCACAATCCTGCAGACACTTATAATTGTAGCTAACTTCGACCATAGGTTGGTTCAGCTGGTATTATTAAAAGCCACAAGTTAGTCACATGCATAAGTTCTTGCAGTATAAGGCCCTAAGGCAATAAAATGTTTAAGAGCATTAAGGAGAACAAAAATTAAAGCAAATAAAATCACTCCCAGATGTGTTTTGCTTAGTAAGTTTATATCAAACGTATTTTAAACAGAACAGTTTGCTCCTAAAGCCCTGAATATTTCTATTACTTAAGCAGTTTTGCAAGATTAAAAGACAAAACCCCCAGGAAGCTGGTACAGATGTTTAATTAACACGAATCGCTTCAGGCAGGTATGTAGGGAGGTGGAGGTTCCTTCTCAGGCATCTTCACTGCCATTTCATAGGTTGGCAGAACATACTAAAACAAAAAAAGACATTTTGAAGAGATTAATGCAGAAGGTTTAGAGAAAAAAAACACCCAGAACCCACACATCCCCAATCAGCAACCAAATTCTCTGTTGCAGGCAAATGTTTTTAAGAAGAACTTGCTGCTGTTTCTAGAGAGTTTGTGAGGAAGTGAAAGAAGGTGCAGCAGCAGTTTGCTGCCCTGCCAAACCCAACCCTAGGTCACTCATGCCACCCCATCATCTCTTGGTTTTGCAGAGCAGCAAGGAACGCTTTGACTGGTGCAACTAGAAAGCTTCACTCTACTACAAGAAAAACATTCAAATGCTTTTCTCTATAAAACCTCCTATTTTATGCACTATAAAAATGTAACCAACAATAACCCACAGTATCATTAGCGATTTAACTTTTTTAATCTTTCCAGTCTTTGTTTAGAAATCTTGTAAAGACATGGATATGGCGGTTTTCTCCTTCAAAATTAAATGATGCCAGTTCTTTTTATCTCAAAAAGAAGTTTTACCTGTGGAGGAGCTTCAAAAGCAGGGTACACAGCTATCTCTGGCAAATTTCTGTTGAGAATGTATTTGTAGCAGTTCCATACGCAGTTAATAAGATATGCCTGAAAGAAGACATTTCTCTTTTTAACCATCACACGTGCATTAGTTGATTCAGAAATCAGATGCTGGATTACATTCATATGACAAAAGAAGCATAAATCAACTTAGTTAACACATATCTGAGGAACAGTTGCTATTTCACAGATTTAGCCACGTGCCTCTGTGGATCCCCGTTTGGCTTTGCTATCACAGTCACTCAGTATAAGCCACGCAGGTTTTAGCAAAAGAATCCACAGATCCGTTCAACTAATCTGCTACCTGCCACAGCACTGGTAATCAAATTAATCCTTAACTGGCTTATGCTTCTGTGGATCTCAGCCCAAACGGGCCAGGAGGAAGAGGACAGGCCAACAGCACAATCCCATTCCCCCCTGAGTTTGCATTCCCATTTGTCCAACTACCTGTGCAAAGGACAGGGCAGGAACACATAATGGGTGTAGGCAAGGAAACAGCCTGCACTCAAAGTCAGCACCAACTGCTGCAGAAAGACATACTTATGTTCTGATGAGGACAAGATTTTTTCTTAATTAAACTGCATAATATAAATCTCTCTGATTTTTTCACTGGCAAATTAGCACATGGTAATACGCAAGATACTAAATTTCTCAATCAATGCAAAAATATCATCTCCAGTATTTGGCTTCCACTCCCCCTAGTGAGACACTCTTCTTGCAGAAAGAATAGAGAATGAATAAAACACTTTTTCTTTACTTCATTTTTTTTTTCTTAAATTCAAGCCAAATCAAATAAAGGAATATTGTCGTGGCCAATGTATGTGATCAACTCCTTTCTCTAATATGCTTCGCCTGCACAAGTTTTTGTAATTCAAATGAATGCCTCTGTACTTAGATATTCAAAAAGAAAAAACCTGGTCATAACACCCTTCAGTAGGAAGAAAGATGTAGCTCTGAGTTAACCTATGCATTTCCTCCTTCCAAAACATGCACCTTGGCTTGTTAGGCACAGCAAGAGACTTTACAATTTTTATTTACAAAACTTGTACGCAGTAACTCAATCTTGGTTCATTACAAGCTGAATTACAAATATTAATTTTATCTCCACGTATGCGAAAAGATGGTATTTGAAGTCTGTGCATTCCTACTTCCTACTCAGGAGGGGCAGAGCTGCATAAACATGCCCCACTGCATACAAACAAGTTAGTTGAAGACACCAGTACACAAAATATAAGACTTCAGTCATAGCGTAATTGACCATTCTCACAATTCTGCTCACAGAAGTTCTTATTTCAGCATTGAGGTTTAAATGAAATTGATGGCCCTTTAATATAGTGACTCTTGTAACAGACAAGTGCTTAAGCTTTAACTTACCTTTAAAATGATAAATAAGGCAAAGAACACCAGAACAATGAACAAGAGACAGCTGGAGTCCAAGGAAAGCAGATCATCTTTGTAAGGGAAATCCGGCTAATTAAAAAAAAAAACAGGGAAGGGAGGGAAGGGGAGAATATAAGCAACAAATACTGCACAACCACAGATGTAACAATTATATCCAAGCTTCACAGAAAATTGAGAATTCCTAGGTAAACTAGCTCCCTAGAAACAACAAAAAGTTCAATTTCTCATTAGTTTCTTCTTTATCCTCCCACAAAGCACAGTATTTATCTTGCCTCTGTCCTGCAGGAACAGATCACTACAGAAAAGTGTTATGTATACAGAAGCCTCATACTGTCCATGTTATGTCCCCAGTTAATACAGATACCCATGAAATTTCCTTTTTAAACAGCTGCAGCACAGCATTTGTACTTAGTGTCCTGTTCTTGATAACTTTTAATGACTTAGCATTATTATCTCCTGTCAGTCTAATCAGTAACACACACGTGCACAGAGCAGAGGAAAATTGTTGCCCCAAAACTCCAGAAGAGCCAAAACAAAGAGCTTCTGCAAATTTCAGACTCTTCTTTCCCTGAGCACAATGATAAAATCTCCCTCCAACACCAATCCATTTTTTATCGCTGTTTTTAAAAGGACGTTGTTTTAAACATCTGCTTGAACAGATCTAAACACCAGCCACAAAGAGCTTGCGATCCAGTTAACTGACAAATGCACTCCATCCACTGAGTCTTCTTGCACTTAAAACACGGGCAGTGCTAATGATGTCGTTACAGTCTCCTTAGATGATATTGCTTCAAAATCAGGAGACATATAGAGCCTAAAAAGGAACCCTCAGAATCTCAGATTCCATCCCAAAACACTGTAGGACCCTACCTCATATAAATCCTCACCTATACTCTTCTTTCCCTTCACCAAACAAATAAGGGTCAACACATTTTTAATCTGCAGTAGCAAACATGCCATAGAATCACATGCTTAAAAGAGTTTGGAACATCTTTGTTTCAAGTGCAAATGTAGTAGAGACAGTTTAGACCTACAACTCCCATCACAATTCTTCATTTTCTCTCTGTGGCTCTCCTTTTTAGGGAGCACTGACAACTATAGCCCTTCCACTTCTGATAAGCTCTCCATCACATAACCACCCTAGCAGTCGTCCCCTATGGCTGGTGCAGTCAGAATTCCTTTCTTATGCACAGGAAGGTAACTACAGCTCATTCACTTATCCAATTCAACCAAAGTTTAATTTGAACACTTACCAACTGATCCAGGTAATCCTTGATTCTGGGCAAGTAGGTTAGAGAACTGATGGCAACCAAACAACTGAGCACAAAGTCAAAGAGTTGGTAACAGAAAAATGGGATCAGCCAACCTACACGGTGCTAAGAAGAAAAAAAAGCAGCAGCCTGTAAGGTATCTAATTAAAAATTCAAGCAGCAACTTTAAAACCACAGACTGTAAACATACTTACAGCAATCGCGCCGTACACCATCATTGCACTGATTGTGAACATGAGGAGGGAGATAGCAAACAGAACACAGGCATTTTCTGCATTAAAAGAAAAACAATAAGCATGAGTCATTTCCTGACGTTGTCACACTGCGGCTGACAGGTACCCAAGCTCTATCCATTCCTATGATCTCCTCTAAACCATTTCATCTGTGTAAACAGGCAGCAGAATTGAGTAATTCTGATCTCTCCTCACAGAAAAAGATCCACTTCAAGAAAACCCGCAGGCATTTGGAAAAATCCCTCTGCCTGAATACAGCTCAGACATACCAATTAGAAACCTGACATAGCTTGATGGTAATGCAACATAATGATTCTGATTTGCAATATAAGTCAGTGCTAAAAGTACGTGAGTGAATAACATTACAACTGGAAAGAATTTTAAGCGGAGCTAGCACAGCGACAACCTTTAGACTTTAAAATGGTTTGATTACGTAATCTGGTCATTGGCAGTGGGAGTAGCACTGCTCATCAGTAACTCTAAGGAAAACAGGAAATCACTGTGTGGAAGGTATCCCATTATTTACAAGAAAAGGCAGCTGAACAGAAGCCAAATGGTAGCAGAATCCAGGACAGTCATGGAAACCGAATGATAAAAATTCTTCTTGTGCATCACAGTTAGTGATGACAGAAGCACAGCTGCTTTCCAAAGTTAGATTATAGTGGTTCTCCTACAGGCAGCACGGTTTACGTTTTTAAACACAAAGAAAGAAACCAATTTCAGTCTAGAGACGTGGTAAGTTAATGTCTTTAGCAACACTGAAGCCAAACTGTTGTGGTTCTGGTGCCTGAAGCAGATGATCCGAGAATCACAACTTTCTGCTCTGCAACTGATTTGAAACCATACGCTGCAGAAGCGCTTTCATACCTAATTGAGCAGAAGATAATAATATCTACATACAGAGATAGCATCAAGAAGGAGGTCCTCTCATGTCTGAAATGCACTGCATTGATCAGAGAGCCCCAAATACTTAGCAGCAACCAACCCAACCAAGTGTGGGTTATTTCTGAGGAATTGTTACTCACAATATCCACAAGCACAATCAGATTTGTAATATCCCTTCACACACACAAACCCTCTAGTCCATATTCCAACATGGGTAACAACAATCATAAAAGCATGTGATGGTCACTTTACACTGAAGAGTGGAGAAAGCACCTTTAGAAATATCCCTCGGTCATATGAGCTTAAGGTTACCAAGTACAACATTTGCTACAAAACACATGGCATTTTACAGATACCTGCTGTAATTTTAATTATTATCTAGATTTTATTAAGAATTTGGTCCCTGTTCTCACTCTTATTTCACTACTAACAAGCATGAGTGACTGACACAAGTCAGAACTGACAGATCTTCAACTTGGAGCATAAACAACTAATTTGAAGACTAAAGCAAAACTCTCAAAGTCTGGATTTGCACTGTACTTGCTCCAGATTGGACCTGTCCTTCCCTAACTTTTAGTGTAATGTAACAGACTGAGATGAGACACATTAAGAGGGCCACATGGAACACGCTTTTGCACATTTGAAGACAAGAAAAACAAAGCATGTGCACAAGTTTACATGTCACACTACAGTTAAGAAACTTGGTCACTACAGACCAAAGTTTGACACCCATTACACTTGTACACATCATATGCTTAATCTATAACAACAGAAAGGAAAGTCGGTTTAATTCTGCTCATGATGCGTTCTGTACATCAAACTACTTAGATTAATATTTTGGCTTCATTCAAGTACTTAGCATCCAAATTCTTCCACTTAGAAAGATGGCACGGTTTTCTTCTTAGTCAACTCATATACAATAGCTGTAAGCTCTTTCCTTAATCTAACAGGATCACTACTTTAAAAATAGTTTTCCACTTTTTTTGATTTATTGACAAAGCAGGGATTATCAAATGTTTATGGAGAAAGTGAATTAGAGATGTTTCACACATACTTCAACAGTCAAAGCATTAGAAGGGCAAGAAATCTTTAGAAATCTTACAGTTTAAGATGCTTAAGAGTAATATAAAGTAAAAAAAATATTCCATATAAGGAGGCTTTTCTATTCTTGTAGAAGACCTCAATCCCAGAATAATTAAAGAAACATTCAGAAAACAAGACAATCATATTTAAGAGCTATATGCATACATTACACACTAGTGTAAGGCAAATACACCATGGCACTACATGCTCACTTTTCTAATCAGACACAGAGTTATATACCTACCAGCCATTCTCTCAGAAGCATAGTAATTTCCAATGACTTCATACTGGATATCAACAGTTGGCACTATATTTGGATGAGTCACTTCTACTGTCAACAAGATGCCCATCAGCAAGTTCACCACCTGAGAAAGAGCAGTTATCTAAAGGTTATTTACACTTCTACAGCCACAATCTTTTAAAGACACACTAATAAATATTTTATTTCAGTTAGAAATAAACTCTGTTTTGTCTATGCAGAATTAAAAAACAACCAAAGAAAAAAAGAACACAAATTTTAACCTGATTTAAGGTACTAAAACACTGGACACTTGATAGTTTTCAAGAATCACAAGTAAATAACTGTGCACTTAAGAGGATGGATAGGGGTTGTAGGGATTCAAATGACATAGTTGAACTGATGTTGCATGATAAATGTATAGATTTGTGAAATGAAAGAATGGAAACAGTTAAAAGAGGCAGGAAGGAAAAGGTACAGTAATGGACACAATGAGGAACAGTGCTGGGGGCAAGCAGTACAAGGGGAGGGGAATGCATTGCACAGTAAAAACTGAGTCTATGAGACAAAATTTCCACTACAGCTCTAATTCTCAAATGCAGCTTGGTTCTTCGTTTCTCCCATGTTAGTTTTAATACAAGCCGGGGAGAACCATCTCCCTCTCCTTCCTACAACATTTATTAAAACCTCATTAATCCTTATCAGAAAGGCTACACAAACATAGGTGAAGTTGAAAAAAAGAAACCTCACACAAAGATTGAACAGCAAAAACTATATGATTCAGCAGTGGCTACATGCTTACCAGTCTTCCTATGCACTTACACTGCCATTAAAGGACTTGTCTTTCCACATTTTGGTACATACCAGAAATGCTTTCAGTAACACCAAGAGCTCAAAGAGTTAAAAGTACTTAAACCTCTGCAAAACTGCCCTCACAGCATTAATAGCCTATTCAAGATTTACAGGGGCATAGTTTCTGTTATTAATATCTAGAAAGACGGGCCAAAGTAGACATTGCGTAACAAAAAAGTCATGACAGTATTTTCAAGCTGCAGTCATTTCCCAATCAGCGTTCACTACAGTCACCGCCACCAGCAGGATCTTTTACAATCAAAAGAAAAAAACCTAACTGGTTTGCAGTTGCTCACAACTTAAGAATACTCGCCAGATATTTCTTCTTTTACTGGCTTGGTTCCAGGAGTCAATTATAGTAATAGGGGCAAATCCATACACAATTACTGAAGTTTTCAGTAAGGCAAAAAGCTTTCAAATATTTAAAAGGAGTTTCTGGCTTATAAACACACAGTTACTACAAGCTTTTTTTTTTTTAAAAAAAAGGGTTTGGTTAGTTTTGTTCTTTTCCTAAGGTTTAGAGATATAGTAGCGATAAGCTTGCTAATCTTTCTACTCAAAAGGACCCTTCAGTTAAATCAAAGCTGATTGTTTTGTTGGAACACTAACATGCCGTTGTGTATTATGCAAACTTCACAGGAATTCCAGCTACTTTCAGCCACTTTATCCTCCATTTTATGTCTTGAAACAAAAATACAACAAGTACAGCTGGCAGTAAAGAACTAAGTTTAGACACCATTATATTTAATCTTGAAATGCACATATTTTCCCTCCTTGCAAGACATTTCCTACAGGGCAAACTCAAGTCCTCACCTGCCAGTTGTCCAAAACTTTTATCTTGCTTCACCACTGTTCAAAAGCATAGAATACTATACTCTCTCATCACTTCTGTTTCATCCTTCTCTGCTCTGGCTTTCTGCTCTCAATGTACTTGCATTACTTCTACTTCTTCCTCTCTAAGTGAGCCAGGGATATCAACCTATACTTTTCAAAATAAGTGCCTGCCTTATACTTGTTTTAAAAACCCTATGAAAAGGTTCAGATCTTTGGCAGTTGAAATATTGATTTCTGCTTCATAAAACACAGGGAGACTTGTCCAATTATAGCTAATTCATTTACTGTTTACACACAGTCATAGCTTTAACTGAAGATAAAGTTCAGGATGAAAGACATTATTACTTCATCACTGCGTTTCACTGCCATGATAGGCTATTTGTCTCGAGATAAAGAGTAAGCAGCATTTGAGTTAATAAAGTATGGAAGAAATTGAATGCCTGGGAATTGTGAGACTGTGACTCTATATTTGTCACTTTCTCAATTTTCCTCCTATCTATGATTCTATTTACCATACAAATGTTCTTAGCAATTTCACTAGTTACTGAGCACAGTTGAAAGTATCGGAGTTTTATGTTGTCAACCTGAAATGGCATACAATGAAAACAAGAAATTAAGTGTGATTTAAAATCCAATCTATTAGGATCAGTGAGAGAGAATAAAAACAATAACTTTTAAAAATCTCAAATAACAACAAACCCAAACCTCTGCCAATTAACATCCCTGAACTTCCAGTACTCAATTACTGCTATTTGTGAATCCTATTACAGCACTAAGCAACTCATGATATTCAACATATGGATTTCAATAAAGAGTTAACAGCAACTCCAGATTAGGGGCCCTTTTTAGCACAAAACCAGAGCCTATATTTTAACTGCCACCATTAAGCTTGATAACAGCAACACCAAAGGCTTGTCTAAACTTCATAGTCAGTGTGACTACCAGCAAGAGAATGGTTTGGATTGCAAGGCATTATCAGGGCTTAGAAGAATATATTCACCAGAAATAAAATATGTACACAAATGGCCTACATTGAGGAGTCAGAGAAAAATGTAGCACAGGTCAGTGTAACCTGAAGATTAAAATCACTGCCCCCCAAATACAACCACCAAACCCTGACAAGCCAGCAGTGGATAGTGCAGCATTCTGAGGTAATACCTCAGAAATCCCAAGTCCCCATCCTCAGCTTTTTTTTGTTAGGAAGGAAAAGTAACAATAATAAAATCAATTAAAAAATGCACATTCAAAGATGTTTCTGTTAAGATGAAAATACTTCAGTTTTGTATTAGTTCAAGAAGTATATTTTACTCTTATAACTGACATCACTGAGCTTAATAGAAGTTTGGTGTAGCTCTATAAAAATTAAAAATCCATAAGTGGGTAAAATCAGCATCTATTACAAACTGGTAACAGAAATATTAGCTCCCTGTATGATCAGAACTCAAAAGACTGGGACTACAACAAGCATTAGCTTTTTAATTAGTGAGCTTTATCTCTACGGTACACGTTTAATGCTTAATCATGAAAGTGCTTTCATTCTCCAGAGGCCTGAACACGAAGGCTACATTTTCCCCATGCACTCTGAGTAACTAAAAGCCTTGGACAGAAACAGGAATTCCTACTTATGATTTGCTTATTTCCTTTTAAGAGTACACAAGAAGAGGGAAATCGCCTTGCAGTACTAGACTTTCTCATCTTCCTCTCACTTCTCCAATATTTTTCCTTAAACGTGTTCCTGAAGAAACAAACCAAGATAGGGGGGTTGACTTTTTTTTATCATTATTTTACTGAAATAATAAAAAAAGAATCATTTTAAATTAGCACCGTCAAGGTTAGACCGAGACCAGTTACATTCTTTCATTTCTGGAAGTGTTGTTCACTGAACAAAAGACTCCAGCGTTCACCCTGACCCTCCTGCTAACCAGTAGCAATTGCATCATTTGGACTCCATTGCTGAAGTTTGCTGCCAGAATGAGAAAGCCACTCCCTCCAAAACAATGCTTTTACTTTTAGACTGTTTATTGAACTCTGATCTGATTTTTGCCGGGGCGGCGTTCAAATTTCCCGTTTCTGGAAAGTGTTGCACCCAATAAGAAAGTTTACAGGAAGAAACAAACTTCAAAGCCACGCATTTGCAATTATGGAGCTAGGAATAGGAGGTTTTTTCTTCCTTCGTATATAGAACAGTAGTGGGTGCTGCAGACTAAACCAAACTACATTAGTCCTGGAACTCGAGTATAAGTCTGCTAGAAATATTCTTAACTCATCTTTTTGCAAATACAGTTTTATCTATTTATCAAAAACAGCAGTAGAACACGGAGCACGCCTGAAAGATGCAGTTTGAGCACACAGCATCAACAGCAGACATTTTAGAAGAGAATGTCCTTGCTCTTTCTAGACTCTCAGAAGTACAGGGCAGCAATAAAACTGTTGTAGTGAGGAGACGAGTTGATTAGATGCACGATTAAAAGTATACAAATAAGAATAAGCAAGAAAAATGTCTAACTGGTTACATAAGAAAAATGCACATCTTAAATAGCCCAAACTCTTATCTTACTGAAACATCTGGAGTAGATTGCTACCAGACTCCATTTTATGTTTAGTATCAAATTCCTTCAGGCTTGCACAGCACGAGAACACAGTGTATCCAGTAAACACAAGCTGACCAAGATTTTCAGGAACACAAAGCTATTGTTGAACTCACCCACTGAAAAGGTACCTCCCTCACAAGAAAAAAAAAATCAGAAAGTTCTTACAGTTTGTCCCACAGTAACTTGCAAGCATAAACTATTAACTTGGTTTAGAAATACTTATCAGAAGCTAGAGTCTGAAAGACTGAAGTTAGTGGTGTACCTAAGCAGTGTATTAATTAATTGCATATCTAATTAAGCTGACATGCCCTAGACTGTTTAATTTATTTTTTAACTTATCTTTGTGCTGACAAACATTAATTTTCATTGTCTGAATTGTAGTTTACTTTCAAAAGGGATGAATTATACCTGAATTTAGATATAAAGCATTAGGCAAGACCACCTAAGACTTCAGGGCAACACCCTATTTCATCTCAAAGAGCTATCAGACTTATGGAGTTATCACCTTTTCCCAGCTGACAGCTGTGACGGGCTGGATAAACTCTTTTCAATGTGCAGATTAACAAAGTGTTTGATACAGTTTATAGAAAGGAGCTACTTTGCATGCACCCTGCTACCCTGAATTCAACTATATTTTTCCCCGAGTCAGTTACAGTTACGAGAGATCAAAGGGGCACTTTGCTTCAGTCCCCACTCCACCTCTGAAGCCATCAGCGTACTTTACAACGTCCGTCAGCGTTACAGATATCTGCACAGATGCAGAAAGGAGGAAGAAGTGCTGCACCCAAGCAATAAGCTGAAACAGAAGCACGGCATGTGAACCAGAAACTGGAAGTACTGCTGAGTCTGTGGCCTGAGAAAGCACATCCCTGCCCACTGCCTCCACCAAGTTCCTGGGTTTCTAGCTACTCAGACCAACAGGAAACAAAAGTAGGAAAGGCAGCGCAACGCATTTGTTTCGTAACAAGGATGAGTGCCTCCTTACTGTTAACAATTTATTACGTACCAAAAACATATTCCTCATCCCCTTCCCTCAGCATAGGGTAAGATTTCTGGAAGTTTTTTTCACATTTTCAGAAAAAAACTGATGTTCCATACTGCAATGGACTTTACTTTTTCTATTTTACATCAACTAATAGCAGAACTCAATGAACACCAAGACATTTTTTCTGATTTCTTTTTTAAAAAGAAAAAACGTTCCTTTCCTAGAGTTTTGTTACACTTCCCATCCCCTATCTTGCTTTTTCTTTCACTCCTCTCTCCTGCCATTTTAATGTTGCCTGTATTTTTTTTTTTTGGTCGATGGAAGAACGGAGACAAAAAAAGAAAGGACTCCCCATACTTGCTGAAGATAAACTAGAAACTCTCCAAATTTAAATCCCCATGCCCAAAAAAGCAGTTTCCATGCATGGCTTCTTCATATCAAGATATAAGAATGCAGAACTCTACATTTACACAATCTGGTGAAGGAGACCACAGGCTTTGGTTACATCTTCAGGAGAACAGAAGAGCTATGATAACATGTTTTTAAATCATTATCATCTCTTTCTGCCCACGAGGGTAAGAGGAAGGAAATCAATAAAGAGGAACTAAGTTCTCCCTTGCAGGAACTAAAAGAACTTAAGGCTCCAAGTCTTAACTTGCCCATGCTTGTTTTCATGTTTCTACTTTGGTTGAAAACTAGAGTTTTAAGATAAATACTAAATCTTTAGTCCTTCAGCTTCACCACCACAGCTCTCTCACAGAGAAAAAGCACCCATCAGTCAGCAAGAAGTGTTTTGGAAACTAAACCTGTTCCTATCACTTGTCAACCACTGCACTGAGAAGGCAGGGTACCATGTACTTCCTTTTTCACAAAGCTCTTCATAATGAGCATGGCTTCTGCTTGTTGAAGACCCTCATCTTTCTACCAGATGTTACATGTTGCTCAGGAGAAAAACAACTTATCATCCTATCTTCCACACATCAGACTCCAGTCTCCTCCAACAGAATCACAGAATGACCCAGGTTGGAAAGGACCCACAAGGATCACTGAGTCCAACTCCTGCCCCTGCACAGGACAACCCCAACATTCACAGTGGGTGTTTGAGGGCATGGTCCAAATGCTTCTTGAATGCTGTCACGCTTGGTGTCATGACTGCTTCCCAGGGGAGCTGTTCCAGGGCTCCACCACCCTCTGGGCGAAGAGCCTTTTCCTAATGTCCAACCTAACCCTCCCCTGGCACATCTTCTTGCCATCCCCTCCAGTCCTGCCACTGATAACCTGAAAGAAGAGATAATTAGCATCTCCACTTTTACCAAAGATACATTCAGTACTGTTTGAATCTTATTAAAGACCCTACAACTCTTATCTAAGCAAACAAAACGGGAATAGTGACAAACCCTTGGAGGCTGAGCTCAAAATGCCCTGAATTTTCCCCTCATTTTACTTTTCTAATCACAACAAGGGAGGCTGCCATGGGGCGAATGGCTTTGCTGAGCCTGAGGGGGACCCCAGGAAACTCATAGTGTCCCTGCCTGAGCTGGCCCAGGGCACAAAGTACGATGGTAGCTGCCTCCCTAAGGGGGAAAAAGGAGGAGTGAGGGCAAGGGAGGGGAGGAAGAAAAGAAGGGAGGGAGGAAGAGATGGAGGGGGAGAAGGGGGGTAAAAAGGAAAGAGAGAGGGGAAGGGGGAAAAAAGGAAAGAGAGAGGGGAGGGGGGGAAAAAAGGAAAGAGAGAGGGGAGGGGGGGAAAAAAGGAAAGAGAGAGGGGAGGGGGGGAAAAAAGGAAAGAGAGAGGGGAAGGGGGGAAAAAGGAAAGAGAGAGGGGAGGGGGGAAAAAAGGAAAGAGAGAGGGGAAGGGGGGAAAAAGGAAAGCGAGAGGGGAAGGGGGGAAAAAGGAAGGAGGGGAAGGGGGGAAAAAGGAAAGAGGGAGGGCAAGGGGGGAAATAGGAAAGAGGGAGGGGAAGGGGGGAAAAAAGGGAAGAGGGAGGAGAAGGGGGGAAAAGGAAGGAGGGAGGAGAAGGGGGAAAAGGAAGGAGGGAGGAGAAGGGGGGAAAAGGAAGGAGGGAGGAGAAGGGGGGAAAAGGAAGGAGGGAGGAGAAGGGGGGAAAAGGAAGGAGGGAGGAGAAGAGCGAAAAGGAAGGAGCGAGGAGAAGGGGGAAAAGGAAGGAGGAGAGGAGAAGGAGACCCCGCCGGCGCCGCTCTCACCATGTACCAGGTGCCCAGGACGATGGTGCCGGTGCGCACATGGCAGCAGCCGCAGCACCGTGTGCTATAGAAGCGATCCCGGCCGCGCTTGAACGTCATGGCGGAGGCCGCTCGGCCGCTCGCGCTCCAGCCGCTTCCCCTGCGCCCCGGCCCCGCCCCTGATGACGTCATAGCATTACCGGCCAATCGGCGACCGACAGCCCGCCTGTTGCCGTGGCAACTCGTGACTGACAGCATCTCACACCAATCGCTGCCCGCCCTGCGAGCAGAGGACGCGCTCACCCCCGTCGGGGGCGGGGCCTGAGCGGCAGGGCGGTGAGGGGCGTGGCCTGAGGGCGGCGTGGCCTGAGGGCGTGGTCTGATGAGGCGGGGCGGGGCCTGATGGGGCGGGGCCTGATGGGACGGGGCCGCGCCCCTCTGCCTGCCATGTCCGAGAGTGGCAGGGACAGAGGGACAGGGGCACAGAGCCATCGGATCCTGGGGTCACAGCATCATAGGGACAGAGAGAGGGAATCGTAGAACCTCAGAATCATGCGGTCACAGAACTGTAGAACCAGAGTCATAGAATCATAGCATCACAAACTCATAGAATCACAGAATCACAGAACCGTGGAATCGCAGTCACAGAATCACAGAGAATCATAGAATTGGAGCACTGAGTCAGTCACAGAATCATGGAATCACAGAGTCACATAGCTAAAGAGTCATATCATAGAATTAGAGTCAGAGCATCATAGAATCCTAGAATCATAGAATCACTAGGTTGGAAGAGACCCACCGGATCATTGAGAATCACAGAATCAAAGGGTCACGGAATCACAGAGTCATAGAATCTCAGAATCACACAATCACAGCATCACAGCGTCACAGAATAGTAAAATCAGAGAATCATAGAATCTCAGAAATGGCCGAATCACAGAATCATAGTCACAGAGTCACAGAGTATCATAGATTCGGAGTCATTGAGTCAGTCACAGAATCATACAGCCACAGAATTATAGAATCACAGAGTCATATAGTTATGGAGTCATATCATAGGATTAGAGTCAGAGCATCATAGAGTCCTAGAGTCATAGAATCACAGAATCATGGAGTAATAGAATCTCAGAATTGTAGAGTCACAGAATCATAGAATCATAGAATCACAGAATCAGAGTCATTGAGTCATATCATAGAATCATAGTCACAAAGTCATAGAACCACAGAATCATAGAATTATAGAAGCACGGAATCACAGAGATAGAGTCACAGAATCTCAGAATCATAGAATTACAGTATGATAGTTGCAGAATCATAGAATCACAGTGTGTCATACAGTCACAGAATCATAGTCTCAGAATCATAGAATCTCAGAATCATAGAATCACAGGTCATCATAGCATCACAGAATCACAGAGTCACAAAATCATATAACCATAGTTATAGAACCATAAAATCATAGTCATCATAGAATCATAGAATCATAGTGATACAAGAAGTAGTTACTATTACAGAAAGTGGAGTATTTTTTATTTAAGCTAAAGTACAGTTAAGTTTCATTCAACTAATTCTGTTCTTTGAAAGTTAGACCTGTTTTCAAACAGTTTTTTTTTTTCCCAGAAACTGTTCATTCTTTGGAGATGATAACATCTTGTGTGAAGTATGATCTGTGCTGAACATATGTATCTTCTTCTGTAATCACCTCTGTTTACAGTCTCTCCCTATCTCAACTGCAAGGTCAGACAGAGAGCTGGAAGCAGTTCCAAATTAGCAAGAGTTTTGACTGCTAAGTTCATTTTAATGTTAAAATTAGTCCTTGGATAAACATAAGATTTCTGAGAGAATTTATCCATGAGCATGTAAGTGGGAAATATATTCTATCTCCAGCTCTTGTCTTGCTGCATATAGTTGATGGAGATCACTCCCTCATGTTGTTCAGGGTTGATAAAGGGTGCTTGCTCTCTAAAACTCCAAAACAGGTCTTAGAGAGTTGATTTACTGGCATTTTTTAGTATCAATGGAATCATAGAGTCATGGAATCAGAGTCATAGGATCACAGAATCATAGTGTCATAGAGTCACAGAATCATACAAACATAGACTCTCAGAGTCATAGAATCATACAATCGTACAGCCATAGAATCATAGAATCACTAGCCTGGAGAAGACCTTTCAGACCTTTGATCTCTTCTCCCACGTGAGAGGTGATAGGATGGGAGGGAATGGCCCCTGATTGCACTAGGGGAGGGTCAGATTGGACATTAGGAAACATTTCTTCACTGAAATGGTCATTGGGCACTGGCAGAGGCTGCCCAGGGAGGTGATTGAGTCACCATCCCTGGATGGGTTTGAAAGACGGGTAGATGAGGTGCTTAGGGTTATGGTTTAGTAGTGGACAGGTACAGCTGGACTTGATGATTGTAAAATTATAGAATGATTTGGGTTAGAGGGGACCTCAAAGACCATCCAGTTCCAACCCCCTTTGCCTCCAGGGATGGGGCAGCCACAGCTTCCCTGGGCAACATGGGCCAGGGCCTCACCAACCTCATTGTGAAGAATTTCTTCCTAATGTCTAATCTAAATCTTCCCCCCTCCAATTAAAGCCATTCCTCCTCATCCTATCACCCCATGCCCTTGTAACATGTCAGCCCAGCTGTAGTCCCCCTTCAGGTACTATAAGGTCTCCTTGGAGCCTTCTTTTCTCTAAGCTGAACAACTCCAGCCTCTGAGCAGGCAGCCACAGCCCTGCAGGGGAAACTGTCTTGTCTGGTGTCAACTCTTTCTTCTAAGAAAAACTGAGAGTAGTTGATTGAAGGCCTGGAACATTTGGAGGGCTGGGAGGTGTCCATGCCCATGGCAGGGGTGTTGGAACTGGTCCCTTCCATCCCAAACCATCCCATGATTCTATAACACTTCTCCTATGAAGAGAGGCTGAGAGAGTTGGGGTTGTTCCGCCTGGAGAAGAGTAGACTCCAAGATGACTTGACTGCAGACTTCCGATGCTTAAAGGGGGATTATAAAAAAGATGGGGAAAAACTTTTTAGCAGGGCTTGTAGCAATAGGACATGAGATGGTGGTTTTAAAGTAAAAGAGGAGACATTTAGACTAGGTATTAGGAAGAAAGTTTTTACACTGAGGATGGTGAAACCTTGGCAGAGGTTGCCCAGAGGGGTGGTGGACACTCCATCCCTGGAAACATTCAGCATCAGGCTGGATGGGGCTCTGAGCAGTCTGATCTAGTTGAAGATGTCCGTGCTCACTGCAGGAGGGTTGGACTACATGACCTTCATGGCCCCTTCCAACCAAACCATTCTATGGGTCTTAATAGAGCCCAAAGTGGCCTGCTTTGAAGTACTGCCAACATCCCACGGCTTTTGCTGACAGCAGCCAGTGCTGTGCAGGGTTTAATTCCCTTAATCCCTTTTGCTATTCTTCTGCATTAATTCCTTGGATTAAATTATTAGTTGTGTGTTACATGCTAAAAGGATACGTGGTAAGAGAGTAAACAGATGAGGTGGGTTTTAATCCACAGAGATACTTTACGTTTTTATTAGTCAGTCCCAGTTTGTAAGTAGGTGATGATATACTTCGTTAGTCCCACTGACAACTGCAGGCGCTGCCAGGTTCATGTGTTAATTAGAAATAATGTGTATAAATCCAGGTGCTGCCATCACAACGTGTATGTGCTAAGAGGTTGCTCCACCACCTGGACACAAGGGCTCCTGTTCCCTTATGGACGAGACCTATAAACTTCTTCTGACCCAATGACAGCCGGTGGGTTTTGTAAACCTGAGCTGGTGGTACAGATATTTTAACCCTGGCACAGCTGCAAATATTTCCTTTTTGGTTGTGTACAACCAGTCTGAAGCACTCCTAGAACCATAAATATTTGTTGTAAATATATACACCAAGATGTATGTTATATGTCAATATCAATACTGAGCTTTTTCCACTCTGAACAATGAGAAGGTAGTGAAGGTGACTGTACTCATCCTTTTGATATATTTCAGACCCTACAATTAACACGTTTCATTGTTTTAGCTCCTTAGTCTATTTTTAAACATAAGCTGTCGCTGAGCTGTTTGAAATTATTTACTTAAAGTATTGAAAAGTGACCTTTTTATTTTAAATCCCCCATGTTCCATACTTAGTGTTTTTCTTCCTTAGGGCATATTTCATTTTTGAATAAACACGTTGTAAGTGCTGCTAAGACTGCTGTGATGATCCTGTTATAAACTACTTTTTGTTTCTTTAGTGCTCCTAATGTTCTCAGCCCTGTGCACAGATGCTTAATTATCAATACTTTGATTTAATGTAGCACAACTGGACTAATTTTAATCGATATACATGCATGCATATAAATAAATAGAAAAGGAATGCGCATTTTGATGTAATCAGTCATTTAAAAAAATCAGTTTTCTCACAGATGGCATGTTGGGAAACCTAAGCCGACTGTTTTCTGCTGCATGAGACCCTGAATTGATTACATTGTTCCTGCGGAGTTGAGAGGGGCTCTCCTCATTGTTGGTCTGTCCCAGTGTGAAAGAGGAATTCACAGAACTAGAGTGAGTCAAAAGAGAAAGGAGGACCCTCTTGCTTGAGTCAGGGAATCCACCTGGGAAACACCTAGATTCTAGTCTCAATTCAAATGGTTTGTGCGGGCAAGTGTTCCGCCTTAGATCTTGCAGTTGGACCCTTTGCTTTCACTGGCAGATCTCATGTCAGGCTCAGATCTTCAGGGCTATTTTTTGAGATGAAGGAAATCTTAATTAAGTGTTCATATCTTTGTCAGCCAGGCTCAGAATAAAAATTCATGTGATTCCCTTGAGCTTCACTGCTTGTTATACCCTGCAGACAATAAAGAGATGAGGATGATCACATTGTTTCCTGTACTTTGGGGAAGAGAGAATAGGTTAATGATTTCAGTCCTACCCTTTGAGAAAGATGTCAGTTCTTCCATACCATGAACAGCCAGAGGACCTCAGGCAAGACACTTCCTTCTCTCCAAGCCTTAATTCTTTCATTTTTCCTAGTTCAGAGAGGCTAAATATATTAAAAATCTTGAAAGGCTTAGCTTGCAGTCATGGCAGCCAGAGCAGAATCTCAGAGAGGCAGAGAGTACTGGTGATAAACTTTTCTTCCCAAATAGCAAAAAGACCTTGACATTGTGGGAGCAAATCTTCCACAACGGTAAGAGCAGAAAGTCCTATGAAAATCCTCTGCAAGTCAGAAGCAGCTGCAAAAGAATAATTTGGACTCCCTCACCAGCATGTCACCTAACTCCTTCCTTCTCGGCAGGCAGGGAAGGAAGGAGTTTTGGTATCGTGGTGTTTCTCATTAGCCAAGCTAGTTAGTGCTTTCAAAATCCCTGTCTAGACAGGAGATTTGAATTTCTGTCTTGAGAAGACTTGGCAATGTTTTACCAAACCCAGATTCCTTTTGAATAGTCATATTTGGAAATCATACGTGTGATAGCAGGATCAGGTAAACGAGAGGCCAGGTTGCATTCTCCTTCAGCTTCTTCAAAAAATTAGGTTCAACACCTGCAGGATGTCAAAACAATACAGCACCAAGACTGTTCCTCTGCTGATTTCTGTATTTCCACAATCTCTCCCTTCTGCACCATTCTTCAGTCTATCCTTGGCTAAAATGTGTTGGTTTAGAGTGATGCTGTAATCATTACTTCTCTATATACACTGCAGTGTTGCTAGTTTGCTTATGAAAGATGAGATGCTATTGTATTTCAGCATTTGCTCTGTGTGTGAGGGGAAACTACAGACCGTGGGCTGCTAATTGTATGTAACCTCCACAGGCAGAGTTTATATCGCTTTATAATGAAAATGTTGTTATGTTTGGGGGGGGAAACTGAGGCACAGTGAGACAAACTGATTTGACCAACATCCCGAAGATTAGAAAAAGCGATAGGGACATCAAGTAAGCCCCTGTCCAGTGACTTCTTTGCCAGGAAATACAAGGATATTTTGGAGCTCTTCCATCCCAAATGGAAAGTGCTTGACTTTGAGGGCAGTAACAAGGTACTTCTATAGCTTTTTTTCTGTTACTTTACTGTATGCGTGTCTGCTACTCTACATTATGGAATATAAACAATAAAAAATAAAAGAGGAAAGCTGACTTTGCTTCTTGGACTTGGTCGTTTTCCACACCAACCAACCATTTTAAAATTAAAACCAAACCAACAAGATTTGAGGTGCTTAGGGGCATGGTTTAGAGTTTGGTGGGAATGGTTGGACTCGACGATCTGGTGGGTCTCTTCCAACCTGGTTATTCTATGATTCTGTGACTTTTCAACATCCCAGAGAAACTAATGTATTTACTTAGATATTGCAGTACAGAACACCACATCCCTTCAATAGTGTTTAGAAAAATTAGTGAAACTGGTGCAGGAGATGTCAAAAATATCTGGGCTGAGAGCATGGATTGGCTTTTTTTTTTTTTTTTTTTTTTTTTTTTTTTAGTAAAAGCAAGGCATTAATGAGGGGGAAAAAAGAACGCTAAAATAAATTATTAAAGAGGGAAACTTTCCTACTGGTGACTCACAGCAGTGAAATCCTAGATAGCCTGAAGTCAGTATTAATGAATTTTGCCAGCCTTTTTCTCCCAGATGGATTCTGCTAAAAGAAAACATGCTAATCCAGAGATTTGGTGGCTTCCTGTAGAAGAGATAAGAAAGCAATAAGAATACATCAGGATGAGTTCTGTGGTTACCAGCTTTTACTTTTGTTTATTGAATTAATCAGCATCACTTTGGGATTCCTACTGTAAAGTTCCAAGCATCTGTACTTTTTGTTGTAGTTGACTGCTGTTAACAATTTGAGTTATCTTTTACCAGCACAAGTCAATTTAACTCATTTCCAAGTCTTTTAACTTGTAATAGATGGATCAGAAAGTCAGGGTTAGAAAAGCAGCTGCAAATATGACAGCATGATGTAAAGCTTTTATGGGCAAAAGCTTGTGTCTCTGGGTTACTTGCTGTTTTCTGAATATCAAACACTGAATAAAAATTCTTGTATTCATTTAGAAAATCTGCCAAAATGAAAGAGCAATGGTTCATTTATATCAGCCTTCGTACAGCTGAGGAGCTATAAAAATGTCTAAAAATAACATAATTTAAAATGGTGCTTGCAGTTTCAGATATCTTGGTACTTTCACATTTCTAATGAACGGTGGGAACAAGAAATGTCCTGAACTTGCTGGCAGCCTCCCCCTCCAGCTCTCAGTCCAGCCTTGTCTCTCCATGAATCTTGGCAGGGGGAACAGGAGAAACACAAGGACCTGAACAGGACCCACTAAGGCAAGTAGGAGGAGTTACCTTCTGGTAATTATTTTCGTTACACATTGGCTCTTTGAATGGGTTTGAAATTTGGGAGGTTGAGCCAAGATTTCCAGAAGGAACACAGGGGCATGCAGCTGGTGCTTAATAAAATAATTTATGTGTCTCAGTAACTTACAGTACTCAGGACCACCATGAAAGGAAAATAGTTCATGGGTACAGAAGCACAAGGTTGACATAAAATAGATTACCAATATCCTAGTGGTCTCTTGATGGGACAGTGCAAGGGTCAGTTGTTACAGCGGCTTTTTCCCAAGAAGACACAGGGAGTTTGTTTCTGAGACCACTGCATTACAGTGTCCGTTCAGCGTGGGAGGATGCTTCCTTTGCAGACGAGAACATCAAATATGGCACATACTGGGATGTTCAATTTCCCTTGAAAAGACCCCTGGGTCTGATTCAGTACAATCACAGAATAAGGATAAGATCTCCTATATCTGATCTTTGTAGCCTACGACTTAAAACCCCTCTCTTCTCACAAAGAGCCAGGTATCCTTAGAAAATTCCCAGTATTATGGAACAGGTCTGCGTTGTTAGCATTGTTAGCATAGTAAGTATGTTATTTTCTGCCAAGCAGTTAGCATGTCTAGCTGATATTTGGCTCATGCCGATATATCAGCTCTGCTGCTGATCTGCAGATTGGGTGGAACCTTGATAATTACAGATAATTACAATGATCCATTATAGCTAATTATGGAACAGCAGGCCAAATTCCTCTCTGCAGTTGCCCCACTTAACCCTGATGGTGTTAACACCGTGGTTTGAGTGTAAAGCAAAGCTTCAGCCTCTGCATCCACATCCTGCAGTCTGCTTGTGAGTAAACACAACTTTGTAGGTCAGGAGTTCATCAGTTACAGCATCAACCACATCTTAATGCTTGAGATACTCACAGCCCCATTGCTCACGGTTATGGCTCTGTTATTAGGGATGAAGCCAAGCTTCCACCTTCAAAAGCTTCCCACAAGAAAGAGCACCTTGACAAAAATAGAGCAGACTGTGTTTAGGAGAAAGTTGGAACTTAAAGCAGTGTATTTCATCATTTGCAGCTGCTGCTGTAACAACTAAGTGCTTGCTCCTAACCAGATCATAGATGTTTTCCCAGCCACGCTTCATCCCACCTTCCATGCCACGGCTGCACAAGAGGCCTCATTTCCAGCCACTGGACCATCTGCAGGTGCAGGGAGAGCTTTTGGCTGTTCCTGAGGCATGAGCCACTCAAGTGACTGGTAAATTGCTTAAGGAAAAGGCAGAGGGAGCCAGCTGGATCTGGCCCATAACTGGCAAGTAGGCTACATGGGGTTGATGAATGAGCAAAGAGAGGCTCCTCTAGATTTACTCTTCTAAAGGATGAGTTAAACCAAGAATAAAGCCATTCAGCTATAGCAGAAGCAATGCTACATCCTTTTGGGAGGGGTGTTGAATCTCCTGTCTGTGGACTTAGCTACTCTCCAGCTGGTAAAGATCAGAGACTAGGAGAATGAGCTTATCAAGTGTGGTTGTTTAACACTTCTCATGCCAGAAGCACCATGGTAGGCTGATGATTTGCCCAGAATGGTTAATTCTCACAGAAGAGAAGGGGAGACACGTCTTAAAAGCATAGTAACCAGGGAACAGCCTGAACACGCAATGATGAAGGGAAGGGTAATTTCATAAGGAGCTCAGAGGCCTACCTTGCAAGGGTGCTGGCCAGGTGCAAAGACCATTTCTTAAGCTGAGTGATGGTTTTTCAACCTCTGGGGACTAGGAAGTGAAAGAGTGAAAGTTAGCAGCAGGTGGCGAGTGCTTTGTGTTTTGATTTGGTTGGGTTTTTAAGCTCAGTCCATTCACTGAGGAACCAGACCCTCTGCATACTCAGAGCAATGGTGTCGATACAGCTGATGAATCCCACAAACAATACAGTGCCACAATTTGCCTTGAACAGAGCTTTGCAATTATTTAGGAAAGCCTACAATCAACAGTATTTAGTTGTAGGAAGGCATAGAGGCTGGCTGATGTCGTGCCCATCTATAAGAAGGGGCGCAGGGAGGATCCAGAGAACTACAGGCCTGTCAGCCTGACCTCGGTACCGGGGAAAGTCATGGAGCGGGTGATCTTGAGTGCGATCATGAAGCACTTGCAAGAGAACAGGGTGATCAGGCCCAGTCAACACGGGTTCATGAAAGGCAGGTCTTGCCAGAGTAATCTGATCACCTTCTATGACCGAGTAACTAGACTCTCGGATGAGGGAAAGGCTGTGGATGTATCTTCCTGGACTTCAGTAAAGCCTTTGACACAGTTTCTCACAGCATTCTGCTTCGGAAACTGTCGGCCTCTGGCCTGGACAGGCGCACACTCTCCTGGGTGGAAAACTGTCTGGATGACCGGGCCCAGAGGGTGGTGGGAAATGGAGTTAAATCCAGCTGGAGGCCAGTGACAAGTGGGGTTCCCCAGGGCTCAGTCCTGGGTCCAGTCCTGTTTAATGTCTTTATCAATGACCTGGATGAAGGCATCGAGTGCTCCCTTAGCAAGTTTGCAGATGACACCAAGCTGGGAGGAAGTGTGGATCTGCTGGAGGGTCGGGAGGCTCCAAAGGGATCTGAACAGGCTGGACTGCTGGGCTGAGACCAACGGCAGGAGGTTTAACAAGGCCAAATGCCGGGTCCTGCATTTGGGGCACAACAACCCTGTGCAGCTACAGACTAGGAGAAACCTGGCTGGAAAGCTGCCTGGAGGAGAAGGACCTGGGGGTGCTGGTTGACAACCGACTGAACATGAGCCAGCAGTGGCCCAGGTGGCCAAGAAGGCCAATGGCATCTTGGCTTGGATCAGAAACGGCGTGACCAGCAGGTCCAGGGAGGTTCTTCTCCCTCTGTACTCAGCACTGGTGAGACCACACCTCGAATCCTGTGTTCAGTTCTGGGCCCCTCACCACAAGAAGGACGTTGAGGCTCTGGAGCGAGTCCAGAGAAGAGCAACGAAGCTGGTGAAGGGGCTGGAGAACAGGCCTGATGAGGAGCAACTGAGAGAGCTGGGGGTGTTTAGCCTGGAGAAGAGGAGGCTGAGGGGAGACCTTATTACTCTCTACAACTACCTGAAGGGAGGTTGTGGAGAGGAGGGAGCTGGGCTCTTCTCCCAAGTGACAGGGGACAGGACGAGAGGGAAGGGCCTCAAGCTCCGCCAGGGAAGATTCAGGCTTGAGATAAGGAAAAAATTCTTCACGGAGAGGGTCAAGGGTCGTTATGCATTTAACAGTCTGCCCAGGGAGGTGGTTGACTCACCTTCCCTGGAGGTATTTAAAATGAGGGTGGATGAGGTACTTAGGGACATGGTTTAGGGATTGGTGGGAAGGGTTGGACTTGATGATCCGGTGGGTCTCTTCCAACCTGGTGATTCTGTGATTCTGTGATTTTCTTTGCTTACATTAGGATGTGCTAACAAATAAGATGCTACTGTAAACTACTGAGCTACTACTGGTGTCAGTACGAGTGGTACTGATGAATTTGGCAGAAAAACTGTGTAATATAATTTGCTGCTGCTTGTCATCAGCACCACAGTTAACTTGTCAGTATTACAGGTCCTGATTGATCTTTTATCAGCAATAGAAGAATGTCATGAGTTTTTCCTAAATATAAAGGGGTTCAGATGAAGGAGGTCTCTTAAAAATCATTTACAGTACCTTGAAGGAACTTGAAAATGAAATGGTTTTAGCCCAAACCACATGCTTGTACTCACACAAATACAAACTAATTAAATAAAATGGGTCACGAGTGCTGAGCTTTGGGCAAAAGTTTTGGGTTTTTATTATTAAAACAATGAGCATTTGAAATACTGTAACACGTTGAACTAAAACATAATTACACAGACATCAAAAAGTTTACAAGCAGATATAGAGAAAAAAGCAGAAGAAATGTAGAGTTTACCAATCTTGAGAGCTTCTCTTATTCTCCTTCATTCTTTTTTGGGAGGGAGGATGACAGAGGTTACCTTCAATGCTAAACAAAGACCTGGGGCAACAACCTGGCCCCAGTGAGGACGATGTTTTCCACTGGCTTCAGAGACAGAACAACTTCACTCTCTACCCACATACTCATTAACACATCTTCTAAATCCTTGAACTTGTTGTACTTGTTTCTCCAGTAAAGCCATGTATTTTCTCATTACGCATCTGCACCAGACCAGTTACTTTCCAGATAAAAGCCTTTTGGTCTATTCAGTCCTTTCATAAACTGGCTGTATTTCCCCTGCCCTGAGACACAAACACCAATTCATGCAGATTCCAGGCAGCAGGCTGCTAAAATTACCTCTCACCTGTCTGTCTGAAATAATCCTGCTGTGCTAAATTTCTGGGCACACTCTACAGCTACCCCAAAAATCACAGCACAAGAGAAATGCCCTTTAGCATAGAGTAGGTAAACTCCAAATGCAAAAACATTGCTGCAATTACTTCTGCTTTGACAGCTATGAAACGGATGAAGGCTATCGGGTAAAAGTGTTGAGATGCAGGTAAGGCTCAGATGAACCAGGATCAAGGAGTGGGTGGCTCAATGATGCAAACAGAAGTGCTGCTGTTGCAGTGTAAAGCCATTGACGCCCCTGGTTTCTCAGTGTTCTCTGTGAAATGAGTTTCACAGCATCAGCCCAATGCTTATGAACACATATACATTTAACATGCATTAGTAAGATAATCTTCCCATACAAATCTCCAAAGACAAAATGCAGACGGAAATTTGACAATCATTTTCTCATCCTTTGAGGCAGCAATTCTGAGATGAGTCCAGTGGAGGCACAGTCTCAGGATTGCCTAAGAAGCCCTCACAGCTACCACCAGAGCTGCAGCTCCTCTAGGGATAAAGGGCTCCAGCTTTTAGTGGTGTCAGCTCAGCGCTATTTATAAACCACAGTATTAAATCGTAACACATTCCCTCCTCCATACTATAGGCCCTCTGACAACAAGAAATACACACTCTTCAGTAAATACTAAAATGACATTTTAAAAAATTTCATTCACAAATTTAGTTTATATCAGAATATTTAAATAACAAAATGTTAAAAACTTCCAAACATCAGATTAAGAAAAATGATTTCAAAAAGTTACTTCAGTCTACTATAAGTACAAATGCAACATGCTTTGGACATATAGACTTTAAACTTTAGCCCACCATGAAATCTGAGGAGAAAAAAAGGACTTAGATCATCTTTCCAAAATAAGTTTAAAACCTCCTTCAGAAATTTTGCCTTGTGGAGCAAGCATCCTGACGAAGGGTGAAAAATATGTCAGGGTATGAGGCAAAAGTCAGACTGTAGCAGCCAACGAGGATTTAAAAGATTTAGGAGGTTTGAGAAAGACCCATGTTATTCTCCCTGTCTCTGAACAGTGCTTCCTTCTGTACATTAGAAGCCTGTTGATGAACATCTCTGCAAAAATGCCAAAGACCAGACCAAGCTGGTGGACCTGCCATAAAACTAAAGTACAATCATGGTCAGGTACGACCCGACCATCTCTACAATGGCAAATAACATTACAAGTTGACAAACAACATGACAGTGAAGAACCGAAAGGACTTAATGCAACCAGTCAAAATCCATTCAACAGCCTTTAATCAAGGGCAGCAGTTAGTAATGAACAGCCACTCTGTTTCAATGCCACCTCCTGTGCACAGTGTGCTCATTCTCTCCGCTCTGTCACACACTCACTCTCTCTGGCTCACTGCTCCTCTTCTCCTCTTCCTCTCACTGGGAGGTCTCCTAGAGCTTCTCTACTCTGGGCTCAGCGCGGCGTCGCAGAAAGCAGAATCCTTGCAGCTCATCGGCATGCCTGCCCCATTGAGTTGTCACTGGCAGCTGCACAGCTCCCTCAAGTCTCTTTCTTCATTTTCTTCCTCTTCCTCCTCTCCTTTTTTCCAGGTACACCTGCCATAGAAACAACATGGGCCAGTGCACAAACCTTCCACGTGCAATCAAATACCTGGGAACTGCTGGCGTTTCTCCTGAAGAGGGATATTTTGAGGTTCTTAGACGTGTTTTGCAAGGGCCACCTACACAGAAGGGCAATCCAAACTCACAGGGAGGGCTCTGAATGTTTTAGTGGGCTCTGAGTCACAAGTACATTTGCTTCTGTTTCACATTTTAAAGCACTGTGCAAAAATTACTCCTACTAAATGCAATAGCACTTTTGTTCATTAACTCTGGCAGGAGCAGGAACAGGTATTTGTAACAGAAAAAAATATAACAGTCTCTCTAAGAATTAACACATGCACCTAAAGGAAAAGAATTTTGCATATTCCCTTAGAATTGCATTTGTGAACACCTCTTAGATTATGCATTATTCTGAAACCAAAATTCATCAGATGTTCAGAAAACAATCACTTACTGTTATTGGATGAATTATTAGCAACATCCAAGGATTTTTTGAAGGAAGCACAGACTGCATCACTGCTATGTTTTGTAGATATCAAGTCCCTTGGGCCTTCTTCCAGTCTTGCTTTCAAACCTTGCTGGGGCTTAATTGAAACAATATGCTTCACTAAGCACATGAGTTAAACGAAACATATGCGAGTACAAAATATGAGAGAAAATGTCATTATTGGAGGGAATTGGGGTATTTAAATAAACTGCAGGACAAATCACTATTTAATTGGCTAGACTATTCTGGCATGTCATCTATCTACCTCATGTTAATTTGTTTTAGAAGGATTTAAAGTACTGAAATTGTCTTTCATTACCATCTTTTCCAACCTGGTTATTCTATGATTCTATGATCTTTTCCCTTGTTTTCCCTCATGAATAGCAGAACAGAAAGATATATTGAGGTCAAAATACTGTACTTGTATGGTAAGATTGAAGCTTGAGATGTGCCCCATGATTGCTAAATGACCATAATCCACAGTAATCCTGGAGGCAGCACAGGGAAGCATGATGGACAACTTTGTGTATCTGGCTTCGTAAGTAATTTCATTTTTCCATCTCCATCTCCAAAGGGTGGATTTGTACATCAGCAGACACCAGCATTTGGGCCTGACCTGTAGCACAAACCCCTTCTGGCCCATCATAAACATTCCAGAAGAAACTGTCGTCTTGAGGAGTTTGAACAGCACTATTAAGTTTATTCATTAAGGTATCCACAAAGCTGAAGCAACTAATTGGATGTGTCAGAAAGAGAGTAGCCTGGCAGCACTCAGATAACTAATGGTCTGTCCTAATGACCACATGGATTGTGGTCAGCGAGTTAGTTAAAAACTTTTCCTTTAAAATGGGAGCATCAGGTGTTCAAAGAGCAAAATTGTCCCAAGAATCAGGAAAGACTGCAGTGGGTGTGAGAGGAAGACAAATGATACTACACAGCTGTGCGAATCCAGAGCAACATATTCAGTGACAAGAGACTGAAAACCAATTAGTACATTTTGGAGTTCTGCCCCTCCCTTTCTTATTTCACTGGGCAGCAAGGACATCATAGGCAAGGACTGGTCCAAACCGCAGTCAACATTCTGTTCCTTTGTACTTCCCATCCCAAGTGACCTGACATTTTCCACAGCTTTTCTCTGTTGCACTATTTTTCTCTCAATAAGCGCTTCACTGGTATAAGACTGGTCTCTTTTTCTTCACTGGCTTTTGGGGACCACCTTTGCACTGCTGTTCATATCTCCAGATGACCTTATGCTACAGATAAAACATAGCCCAGTTGTACACTAAACCTGGATTGAATTTATCTGAGAAAGCATTTTTTCTTCCATGATTAAAGCCATCTGCTCCTCTCTGCATCGCAAAATCAAACTGTTTAGTAAATGCGTTAGGGAATACCGTGTTGCAAAAAAAACCCAGTCAAGGCTCACCCTTCCTTTATGGGAGAGCAGGGAGAAAGGAGAAGAGAAGAGGAAGCCAGAAGATGGAGAGGAAGAAAAGCCCTCTCCTCCTTAGGTCCCATCATCCTAATGAGGAGACATCCCCTTCTTCTCTTGGAAAACCAAACATTACACTGGGAATAAAAAATACTCACATGCCTCGGTCCCACTCCACGCCTTGTTTCCTTCACTTCAATGCTCTTCTTTTTCCGCTGTGTTTTGCTTTCGAATCCAGAAAGGCAGAGATGAAGGCCTGCTTTGCCTTCTGTTAAGTCCTGAAAGCACAAGATTTTGTAAGAGGAGGCCTGGGATGGCTGATTCATGTTTTTTTTTCAGGAAAACCTATTACCTCCAGCAGTGTGCTCTGACAGTGCACAAGCAGGGTGCTCTCTGGATAGGGCATGTACCTAGGTTTACAAAAGATGTTTTTAAAAAGCTCAGGATGCTCTTCCCAACGCTGCCAAAGAGGGACATTTCCCTGGGCTTCTAGAGAGCATTTAAACAGCAAGATTTCTGCCCCCTCCTCTCTGCGACTGTACCACTACCAGTGAACACTCACTTGAATAAATACATCCCAGCCACCTGAAATGATGTGAAGGATGGTGTCAGCTGTGGATTCTACACCCCTTTTGAGCCCCAGGTGTTCAGGAAGGTCAGCAGCAGTAGAAAGAGTTCATTCACGGAGAGTGGCAAACAACCGATGTTTGCTGCTCAGGACAGCAAAGCCATCCAGATGATCAACCCCAAGAACCAGCCAATTCTCCCAACTCATCTCACACATCCTGCAAGTGTGTTCTGCAGCTCCAGCTATCTCAGACAGGTCAGGAGGGTGACCATGCCAAGCACCTCCTGTCAGCATGAGAAAGCCCCCAATGGCTGGAGGAGCCCAGTTCTAGGGCTGGACAGGATACCCCAGTCTGGCTAAGACTGACCCCAGTGGAACAGGTCGTCCTCAGTCACCAACAGTACTACCTCACCTTCTCTTTCTCTTCCCCTCTCTGGTGCTCCTCATCTCCTGTCCAGTTTCCCCACTCTTCTGTGGGAGCCTTCCAGTCAGAGTCTAGATCAATCGCTGAAGGATCATCTATTAGGACAAGCATATGGATGAGTTATATTCTAATTCATGCTACTTCCCAGGCTCATACTAGCAACAGAAACACTACAAAGTGTATCTGTCATCTTCCCGCTTGCCAATGGGATGTCTGAGTGTGCATGTATGCACATGCATCTTAAATATATTTTAAAAAGTCTGCGTTCCCAGCTAACTTCCAATTACTGACTGCACTCTTCAGGACAGGAGGAAAACTAAAGAAAGGCAGAAAAACACATACAGGAACAAAAGCCTTTCCAGCCTATGCTTCAATAAAACAACCTTTACAAAAATAATAGCATGGTTTGGCAAACATTTTCATCTGATTTCAGGGAGAAGGATTCAGGCATATCCAGAAACAGTGGCAGAGACTGCACGCTCTTCTACTCGCTGCAAGAAACCATCCTCAGGGCAATTATTTGTGTGGAAGAAAAATCTTAGCAAAGGATTTGTGCATTTAATAGTGCTCCCACTGACTTTTCTTCTCTGTAAAAAAAAAAAAACAGTACCAAATCCATTTTTTACTTCATCTCCTCCCATTTGCTTTTCTTGTATGTAAGCCAGAAAGGCACCAACATGACATAAATTTCCAAAGCTCTCTAACATGCACCTCTAAATATGTATGAAATAGATAACACCTACCCTGCATCAATTCTGATCATTTCATGAGGGCTAGGCAGAAACCTTTTGAAACTCTTTTAGGTTTCTGTATCTGCCAGCATCTGGTACCTTCAAAAATCTGGCCACAAACCCTCAGCTGCCTCTCCACAAAGCCCTGGCGAATGATCCTCAGGCAAGAAGGCAAAACAGACAAGTCTTAATTATTTGCTCAAACTGAATGAGATGCAAAAAAGCAGATAAATCAGCATAAGATGTTGAAAGGACTGCTTGATTATTTTTTAATGGTTTGAATGTAACAATCTTAATCTTATCCTAACAGGGAGAAAGCCTTTCAAAACACAACATATAATAATAACTCTTAGCTGATCACATCTCTTAAAACAAAAACAAATATTAAAAAAAACCTAGACTGGATGGAAAAACTTCTAGCTGAAGCATGGCCAAACCCAAAATTATGCTGGGGATGATAAATGAAAACTGTTTCCCAAAAATTTGCTCTGTCCAGTTTGCTGCCAAATGTTACAAATATAATTATAAACATTGCTTAAGTTTCTCAGTTTAAAGTCCATGCCCTCTATAAAGACAATATTTCTTTTCTTCTTCAAAGGGTAGCAGAAGAAATATTTTCTAATATATTCCCCCAAAATTCCAGCCCAAGTATTTTAGGTAAATAAATGTATCTCTGTTTGAGAGATGCACAACATACAAATGTTCTGTACTCCAGAACAAACGGAGTATTGTGTCCAGCTCTGGAATTCCCAAGATAAGAAGGATATGGAACTCTTGGAATGGGTCCAGAGGAGGCCACAAAGATGATCAGAGGGCTGGAGAACCTCTGCTATGAGGACAGGCTGAGACAGTTGGGACTGTTCAGCCTGGAGAAGAGAAAGCTCCAGGAAGACCTTATAGAAGCTTATAAAAGCTTACTGAAGCTTATAGAAGCCTTCCAGTACCTGAAGGGGCTACAGGAAAGCTGGGGAGGGACTTTTTACAAGGGCATGGAGTGACGGGACAAGGGGAAATGGCTTTAAATTGGAGGGGGGAAGATTTAGATTAGACATTAGAGGAAATTCTTCATGATGAGGTTGGAGAGGCACTGGAACAGGTTGCCCAGGGAAGCTGTGGCTGCCCCATCCCAGCTGACAGAGAGGGTAGAGTACATCACTCTATAAGCTGATCCTCATTATCTGTTGTAGGTTTGGATCCTATGCTACCGGCATCCTGGGTTTTGGCATGGTCTCCCCCAGTAGAGTCAGCAGAAACCTAAGAGAGAGCAGCCCTTCATCTGGCAGGGCAAAATCCTCAGTGGACTGTGTATTGTCTATGATGCTGAGTCCTGCAGCTGCTGTAGAAAACCCATCCTTTTGCAAAGGGCGTGTGTCATGAGCGAGGTCCTAATCCAAATCCTCGCTGAGGCCTCACTTGTAGACCAAGACGAATCCATTCAGTGCAAATGGACAGGCAATTTCCAGTCTAAAGCTTGCATTTATGTATTACAGGTCAAAATTATTGCTACCAACAGCTGAGTGTAGGAGTCCCTCATTTGACACCTTCCTCTAACCTAAATCACTGGATGAAAACATATCAAACAAATACCAGACTGAAGACTTTTTTTAATTGAAAGAAGATGCTTATTCCCATCAAAGAAAGGAATTAAAATTCATTTTAACCCCAGGACAGAAGGAAGGGTGGGAGTCAGGAGACATGGGAGTTTTCTGAAGGTTCCAGGGAAGATCTGCCTTGGCAATCAAGAAGGATTCATTGGGAAGGTGCCAAGTCACAGGTAAAAAAGCAGCACTCATGGTCATGAGATGTACTTCATTTGTGAAGCAGAATGTGGGTCTTCTGAGACTGGCATGTGCTGCTGCCAAAACACAAGTACATTGCACTCAGAAGCAGATGCATGGGATAAAATTAGTATTTGGTTGCCTTGGAACCAGACACAAGTGCTCTAAAACAACCCAGCTGACTGCATTGTGCAGGTTCCACATTTTGCAACAGCAAAACCAGCCACAGCCTACAATGTGTGTTGTGGAACAGCTAATCATAAGTACATAAACGCCACCAAAGGGCAGCGGCAGACGTGTGGTACAGGTGCACAAAGGCAGTATTGGGAAACACGTGTGAGCGGTAAAGCTGCTGAGGTACAAGAGGCAGAGCAGGAGGATCCAGAATAACTCTGCAGAACAAGCAAGAAAGGTGCCTGGAGAAACTAGAGCAGTTCCCGGGTTCAAAAATAAAGTGAATTATTCCAGAAGCGGAAGAGATCCACCCTCCCCTTTCTTATCTCTTCATGGCAGAGATGAAAAGTGTGCAAACACTAATAATGAGCAGGGGAAAATGGAGATGAAATAAATTTCCCGTCTTGGGACCCACTTTCCTCATGGAAGAGTCCTGGCCACCTCAATCTCCTGGTGGGACTGTAGGGACTGCAGCCATTGGTGCTAACCATGTGGCTTCAGATGCAAGACAATGAATACCTTGGCTAATGAAGGCTTGTATTGCTAAGGATTAATTGTTTGAATATGCACAGACAATGACTGATGACAGAATGAGGATTACAGAACCATTGAGGCTGGAAAGAGCCTCTGGGGTTCTAGTCTTATCCTGCTGCTCACAGAATGCTCAGCTACAGCAGGTTTCTCAGGGATATAGCCATATGAGTTTTGAATATCTCCAAGGGTGGAGACTCCACAATCTTTCTGGGCAACATTCTGCTGCCTAACCATCCTCAGCATAAAAAAAAAAAAAGCTTTTTCTTATGCATACATGGAATTTCAGTACTTCATTTCATACCCATTGTCTATTGCTCATTCTCTGGGATGACCAGAGGCAACCAATCCATCAGGTGTTCATCCACGTGGATGGATTCTGCTGGATCCGCTCCAGCACGTCCATACCCATCTTGTACCACAGAGCCCAGAAATTGGCACAGAACACCAGATGTGATGATGATTAGGAATTAACCATCACAAACATTTATCATTAGTGAATGTCAGCTTCTCAGTGTGTTAATTTGAAAAAAAGCAGTTTATCAATCTTTTAAACACTCCCATGTCACAGTGAGTGCTAGTTCCCTAACTTCCTCTCTTCCTCTATCTATATATGCTTGTAGTTGTGACAGCACTTAAGCCTCAAACCTTTTGTGAGTTAGGCTGTTATTATTACTAGTGCTTCACAAAAAGATAAGCCCGATGTGGAGCGAGGAGCCGGCCAAGGCTGCTCCGTGAGCTGGGGCAGAGGCAGGAATCCAGCATCCAGCTCCTTCTGCATCAGCCTATCACGGAACAAAGACACTCATTAAATGTACCGATCTAGATTTGATAAAGTGACCACAGCTCATATTCAGGTTATGAATGGCATTTTTTCTTTTCTTTTTTTTTTGTAGTTCACAGGCCTACAAGACCTAACAGGCCTTGTTTAACTGTCAAAGAGCTCATTTTGCCTGCAGCACAGACCTTAATGCCAACCATTACCTCATCTAAATTCAGGGAATACATGTTCGAGACACTCCCCTCTGCATCAATATCGAGGCTGAGGCTTCAAAGCGAAAAAAACTACTGCTGCTAAGAAGCAAGATGTAAGGCAGGCAGAAATCCCTCCATTTCTGCTTTCAATCAAAATTCATCTGCTTCCACATTTGCAAGATAGGGCTGCTGAACTTGCTTCTATCTGTTCTGCTCTCAGACAGATACGAAAGAAGAGAAGCTGTGCCCGGGTTTGCAACTGCAGATCAAAGCCGGAGCATGCCAAGTGTGACATTTGCTGAGTGCAATGCAAGGGAACCTACGGTGCCTCCCTCCTTCCCGCGCGGGCGAGTCTGGGCTCCAAGAGCCGGGCGCTCACTAGCAGCAACGTGGGGCTGAACAAACACTGCACTAAGGGAGGGGAGTGCTTGAGGCTGAATTTTTTGTTTGGTTTTGGTTTTTTACAAAGCAAACTATGCAATTTATAAAAGCCCCCGATGGCCGTGCTGATGCGCCTGCTGGATCTCAGGGCAGAGAAGCAGGATGACCACAGTCATTTCTCCTCAATGCATTCAACCATTGAGTAGTGGCAAGTAGTTAAGGCAATCAGAGCAGCCAGAGCAAGAAGGGATCTGCTTGGCTTGTCAGGCATCAGTCCTGCAAGAGCAGGTTAAGGCCTCCTAACAACAGGGGTATAAATAGATACTTCACTCGATCCTGATCAAAAGTTCAAGAGCAAAGGCCATCTAACATCCCCACTTTTCATGCCAAATTATTCCAGCCACTCAGGACTCATACTGGCCTTTCAAGTAAATTTTACATGTTAAAAAAAAACCCCAACAACAGTAACAGTCATAAAAACAATAAAAAACTGATTGCCACAGCCCAGAGGAGTGGGATTCTGCACCTGGGGCTGGGTATCACAGATGAAATTTTAAGTTTTGGCAAAGACACCCCATGCTTTAGCAGCACTTTGTCCTTCCCGTGGCTCTTCTCTGGCCACCCCACAGAGCCCAGGCTGGGGGCTGCCTGGAATGGGACCCCCCAGCTCCACCTTCCCCACCCGACAACGGCAGGAAGGGGAACACAATGCTTCGGTTACAAAAACCAAACCCAACTTTGAATTCATTTTGCAAATTTAGTAATCTGAGATGATTGCTAACACGTGTTTTTATTTGAAGGACAGAGACCATATTGTTGCCTCTGGCTCAGGAAGTCCCTGACCCCGCTCTCTGCTGGGTGTGGGGAGGGATATGGCAAGGATTGCCCTGTGCTTGCCTTGTATCTGTGCTTATCTGCTGGCAGCTCCAGGAGGGAGGACACGAGGCTATAGGAGCATTCCGACAGCCTCCCTGCAGCTGGCCTTGCTGCCTGGCAGCTCTAATTACAGTATCATAGATTCATAGAATTGTTTGGGCTGGAAGGGACCTTAAAGATCAGCCAGTTCCAACACCTCCTGCTAGACCAGGCTGCTCAAGACCCCATCCAACCTGATCTTGAACACTACAACTTCCCTGAGCAACCTGTTCCAGCGTTTCACCCTTTGTATGTATGTGCTGAATAAGACTGCGCCAACCGCATTCCTTTTTTGTGATTTTCTAAGTAAAAACATAAATAAACTGCACGTTCTCACCCTTCTCAAGGGTCCCTGAGCTTGCAGCAGCTTTAGGTGCCTGCCCAAAATCAGACCCAAACTGAATTTCTGCCAGCCTTGTGCCAGGTGGGAACTGAACGCTGAGTTTTGAAGCTTAGAAAACAGACTGAAAAGGGTATTAGCATTAGTACGCTTGTCTTTCTGTATAAAATGAACAGAGACATACCCTGCCCCTGCCATGCATCGTCTGCAGGGAGGAAGGTCAAGCTGGTGTGCCAACAGCATCTGGAAGGGCTGTCCTCAGATGATTTACTCTTCATGTTATCTGCATACAGGAAAATTATCTTTTGTTTAAATATAAAACAACACCACCCCCCACCCCCCCCCGCAAATCTAAAAGATAATCACATAGGTATATTCACATTATTAAAACCAATTAATCATGCCTTTATCTGCTCACTATGTCACGATGCCTGGATGTTATGCAATTTAAGCCACACATTAATCTATGCTGCTCGTCACAGTGGATTTATTAATGAAGGCTGGATGAGGACACTACATGCATTAATTGTTAAAAACAACCCACTCAGGAATGGCTACACTAACAGCATTCAGAGATGTGACCTTCTGACACATCTCTGTTGGGGAAGTAAGAAGGAGCTGTAGTTGCTGCAGAACAAAAGTTGCATCCAATATATACAGCTCCAGCTCCTACTGACTTCAGTGTGAAAGCTTCTGCTCATTCTAACAGAGATCCATAATTACCATATTAATTACCACAAGAAACTGAGGGGAAAAATAAGAGTTAAAGTTTTTCTGATTATTATTTTCAACAACTGAAGCAACCCATAGGATTCCTGACTCCCTGAATTACTTCCCGTAGCTCTTTGCTAAGGCCTGTAAATAACACCCCCGTGTTTTCTTAATTTCTTTCTCACATAACAGATTTTTTTCATCCGCCTGATATTTCCTTTCTTCCTTTCTCCTAAAGAACTCCTTTGTTATGTAGTTTTGCTTATTTTTGCTGCACAGATGCAGATGTTAGCAAATATTTCTTACTGTCGAGTACTTGTACATTAGGAACTGCTCCAATCCACTGATGTAGTGTTGGAAAATAGATGATAAAATATGGCACGTATTTTATTGACTACCCTGCCTGGCTTTAGAAGTGAATTTCAGCATCCTGGCTTACACTGCACATGCTGTTTTGTGAGCAGATGTCTCTAATGTATCTATGCTTTCCTTTAGCATCTCTGAAAGAGGCAGGACCAGAATTTGCATTCAGTGGCCACTTGTACCTCCAGACAAATTTGAGTTTCTGTTAGGCAGAGAGTGTATGAACCAGAAGCGCTCAGAGACAGGCAGTGAGAAGGACTGACAGTTGCAGAGAAGCAAAGTCAAAGTCAGAAACAAGGCTCAACTTAACGCAAAACTAGGAGATGCTCCATCCTCCTCAAAGCCATGCAGGGAGAAGCTCAAGCTGAAAGTCCCTACCTGTGCTAGTCATCTTCTAGCAGGGCTTCTCAAACCTGGGCGTTTGGTCCCTCCCTAGATCTGAAATGTACTGAATTTGTTGGTCATCAGAATGTAACAGAAATCTTCTGTGTGAGTAAACCTAACAGAGAAAGAATTTGCTGGGGAGGCAATTTTTTTTTTATTTATTCCAAGATGAGATGTGAGTTTGGAAAGTGCTCAATAAAACGTTCTGATGTCACTCTTTAAAATGTTAGTAGTGCTGGACTACAGATGTGACCAAGCTCTACAAGGGAGAGTGACTAATGAAAAGTTGCTGCTCCAAGGGAAAAGACCCACATCTCAGCAGAGAGGGTACTTTTAGGCCAAGCATCTAAGAAAGTCATGGAAGAATTCAGATAGAAGAATTCCAAAGAGAGACCACTCACCTAACTCCCCTGACAGCTCTGGTAATGTCCCAAAGGTCACAGGACAGGATTTTATTTCTGCAATGTCCCATGTTCCTGTGTTTAAAAAACAAACAAGCAGTAAACCAAAATGCAGCGTCACATTCACAGCTGGTGACTGCATTTTCTACCTGACACTCCTCATCTCATTACAGCTTTTCCATGTTCTCTCTATCCCAAGCCTGTAGCCATTGTTGTTGCTGGAGAAGAATCAAGCCAGGAGACATTAACTTCTGTGGACAAGCCCTGCTGTCACGTACACCACCTCAGCCCTTCAAACCTTCAAAGTTCACATTCCACCAGCACAGCACTCTCTTGGGCTTAATCAAATTCCTCACTTGTCTGAACTGATGATCCCTTTATGCACAACTGGCAGAAGTTCCTATCACGCATCAGTTTGGAATTTGGCTTTTTGAAAGCATTTGAGTTAAAAATGCTACTAATGCCTTCCTCCCATCAACCCTGCACTTTGCAAAAGTGGAGAAGGTGTGAATCACCAGAGTACTGAGTTGCTGCTACTGAAGGTGAGGCATCATACAGCCTTATATACCAATCAGTTCAGCCATCAAGCTCAATTAGTCAGTGAGATGGAAAACCAAATGCTCTTGAAAATTAATTGAAAAGCATTATTAACCAGTTTAACTTTTAATTTGTAATTTTCCACCCCATCAAGAAGTCAGGAAGATAAATCTAGAAGAGAGTTATAAAGGTCCAATTGCCACCTAGTTATTAATTATTGGTTTTGTTTTAGAATCTACAGTATCACCCACAGTAGCTCTAAAAGACCTTGCTTGGACACCAAAAAGGGGTGAATCAGTTGAGAAGAAGATGGACGAACTGGCATGAACAGCACAGCACTGACATGAACAGACTACATCCAACTCTCAAATACCCAGGGTGATTTAAGAATATCCTGCCTCATATTGCTTTGAAACACATGGATATACCCTGATGGAAGCCTAACTCTGATCGTCTGTGAGCACTCTCGGAAGGAAAGGCTTTGGCTGCAAAATAAGCAAACACTAAATACATGTGGGTGGAAAACAATTTGCACCCAACAAGTAGTCTGCAACACAGAAGAAAGTTTTGCCATGAAGACTTGTCTTTTCACATTGCTGGAAAATAAATGACTGATTGCAGGGTTCAGAGGGGGTGGACAACCCTAGGTGTGTGCAGGACACACGTCAGTAGGGCTGTACTCTGCTGGCCACAGTAATTTATGAAGCTTTCCATCTGCAATGTTTGAATGTCGACACTCACCTATGTTGGAAAAAACATCCTCTTCTGACTGGGAGGGTGCCGATTCTTCCTGTACTGCTCCTGAGACCTTCAATGCGGTCCCGTACTCTGCCTTGGCAAGGAGAGAACCTTTTCCACCACCACTGGTTTCCTCTCTGAGTGACCACACTGCTCCCTTCTCATCCCAGTCAAAGGTCGGCTCAGCTGCTGAGCTACCCAGAGTTGCTCTGCTGGGAGCTTCTTGGGAATAGATGTTATCACAGGGTCATCATTATTTTTAATTACAATGAAGAATTTGTACAGAGGAAACAACAGAGCAAAGCCTGATCTAAACTCATCAGATGTAATAAATGTATTCCAAGTGACATTATTTACAGATACGATGACAGTAAAGCAGAGCCCGTGGGATGGGCCACTGAAGCAGCAAATGTGAAGGCCGTGTGAGAAGAAAGACACCACAAAGTCCAGCAACGAGTCCCACAGGAGATAATGCTGCACTGCAGAGGCCTTGGGCATCCCTCCTTGACTCCAAGGGTAGCTCAAGGCTTCCAGAGTCCAGCTGGAAACCCAGAGCACTAAAGGCACGGAAAGAGAACAGCAAGACCTGCCAGGAAAATGAAAGCAAACCTCCTGGATGCTGTTAGTTCAAGGCTGCTAGAGACATCAATGACAGGCATATGGGTATTGTAAATAATGATAATTATCTCTAACATCTTTTGTTCCGAAGGACTCCTAAAGCATTTTATGACTTCAGCCTTCAGAACGGCAACATGTTTTCCTGGGGCCCTGGTGAGGAGGGGGACCACTGCTGACATCAACCCCCCCTTCACACACCCTCACGCGGCTGCTTCTTTCCTGCTAGGAAACAGCACTTGGCTGGATCAGGGCTCCCTCACTGCTGTGTAAAAGTCCACACTAAACAGGACCACCATGATCTTGATAGGAATGGTTGGACTCGATGATCCAATGGGTCTTTTCCAACCTGGTGATTCTATGATTCTATGATCACCTGGTTCAGCCAGCTACACAACCCAGGCTCCAGGATGGCACCAAGGACTTCTGGAGCTTCAACTGCAGCTTGGTCCGCTGAGCTCCCTTCTCCTGGGTCAGCAAAGCATTTGATGCCCACACGGGCTTAGTGTTGCACGCTATGTTCTACATGTGCAGCTGGCACCGCTGATGCCCACAGACCACTTACGTAAGAAAGTTAAGTGAGGACCCATCTACTTTGCTGGAAAGCAAGTAGAAACCTCAGCACCTTAAGCCCTTAGAGGCTGTCATGCAGATATTTCACTTTTGATAATCCAATACTTAAAAATCCAAACCCTTGATATTTAATTCTATAAAATCCAAATGATAAGATGCTCCCAAAATGTCTGTATATTTTTAGTTTAAGTTTTTCTGTTCATTTGCCCTTCAAATTCAGATGAGCATCTGAAAGCACTTTAAGACAGTCTTACTGCAGACAGTGCTCAAACACCCACATTTATCCCGCTATGTCTCCAAACTTATATCTTAGATACTAAATTACTCTACTATATTAAACTTACATTTTTTCCATTATATTGATCATTTTATCACACATACTTAAAACATTTCCAAATCCCTTTGTTCCATGACCTACTTTCATATAATGGTTATAATAACATAATTAATAGAAATATATAGAGGCATAAGGGCATGGCAGACACTTTGAAATGCCCTGAGGATGTATGCAGAGTGAGCACAAAGCATTGTTTCATTTTATCTCATTAGGATAAGAGTATCTTCCTATTTTATAGTTGTTTACTCTGGACAGGCCTGCATTAAAGAACATGTTTGGAACTGAGCAAATTACAGGTTTTTATAAACCCACTATAAGAAAACTTCTACTGTCAAGTGACACTAAAGCAACACATCCACACTGCACCAAGCCTTCAGCGTATCTAAACAGACATTTGCTTTCAAATTCCTGTGGGTGAAAGCCTGGAGTAAAAGACAAGTTTCCAAGTAAGAGTTCCCAAAGCTGTCTTTTCCTAAGTAAACACTCTGAATGAGGGTAAAGATTTTGCTGCCAAACGATGAACAGAGCAAACGGAAAGCCTATGGGAAATGAAAAGGAGTGACAAGCCCAGCCAGATCATCTACATAAACTGAGCACGTACATTTACCTTTTTGCTTCAGCCTTTCCTTCCTTAAGTGTCTCTTTTCTCGGCTGCTGATCTTGGTCTGCCAAACTCCTACAACACAGAATAAAGTTCATTTGAAGCTAATGAGAAACTTCCTTTACTGCTTTTATGCTTAGCCGCAAAGTAAATAACTGTCTTATAGTTTGTAATGCTGTAAAAGTCGCATCAGGGCTGCAAGTGCTGCCCTTGTCTTTTGCAGCATCAGCCTTTGCTGTCTCTGCAGAAACAAATTACGTAAGAAATCCCCATGACAAACCTGTCTGTCATGTGTCCTGACTCATGTAACTGCACGTATTGCTCTGTGCTTTGTGTCAGCCTGCTGTGACACCCCTTTCCCGGGGGTGAGATGTCACAGCAAAGCATCAACCACTTTGTACGTCTGACGGGAGAGAGAAGTTTGTGAAAACCTTATCTGTCAAACAAGCCTTCAATTTACTGGCTTTCTCTAGTTCTGCACATAACCTAAGAGTTGTTCTGCAATGTGAAGACCCTCTGCCACGCCGCTGATTTTCACATGCATTCATTCACATCGACAGGGACACGTTCTGCTTCCATTCATGCTCTCCATGACCTAGAAGTCAGGGGAGGGATTGTCTCAAACAGTTAACCAAGGAAAAAACACAGTCCCTGCCTTTCACCGAGACAAATTCTTTCTTTCTCTGAGGCATCCCTGAATAACATGTGAAACAGCTCAGCTGGTTCATCCATTAAAAAAACTAAACATAGATTTGAAGAAAGCCTTTGCTGTTTCCCCTTCTCCTCTGCTCCTGACACCCGGGCCTACGGGGAGGACCTCAGTCCCAGGGCAGCGAGGGCTTCTCTTGCTCTCACCACCACACTAATCACCTTATAATCTTTTAAGCCTGGAAAAGCTTAGATTGTGTTGTTTTCAATATGACTCTTGGTGGGGGAGGTGGAGAGGGACTCATGGGATGCGATGTATTTTCCAGTGAAATTCTAGCTCCGTGAGCTTTGCTAGCCTCTGCCAGATTTCTCAGCTTGTAACCACAGGAAGATCTTGGCTCTGTTTACAGGCGTGCTGGAAACTGGCTGTATGTTACCCCAGCACCTTTACCAGCCTCAGTCAGGGGCACAACAAAGTGCTGCCTGACACTACCAGAGCTTCAGCTTCGTATCCGCATGGCAGAGCCCGCAGGATTAGAGTAAAAGAGTGAAGACAGGATCCTGCTACCCAGTGGACCTCTGGCCACTTCCTAGATGCTTCCTTGTGCAGATTTGCCATCTCTGTGAGTGCAGTAAGGACCTAAAGAGGTGTGGCAGGGAGGCACATGGTCCCTCTCTGTGTAGTTATTCATAGGTAAGGAGCAGGTGATAGAAATAGCTCTCACACTGGCATTTTTTCCCAATAAAAACACTAGAATCATACAGAAATATTTCTTTTGAAATATTTCATCCCACGGTACTACTTGGTAATATAAACCATATAACAGAAGAACCAGATCTTTCATTACCTTCCTCCTCTTGCAGTTTGTCTTTTTCTGCAGAAAGCAGATCTTTTGGCCCCTCCTTGTCTGAGCACTGGGCTTTCCTCTTCTTCTTAGGCTACAGCACACAGGAGATACATGGCAGAAAGAGAAAATGGATATTTATTACATTTCATCATGATTAAAAAAAATGAGGGTCAGAGCAATAGTTTTGAAATGGAGACATGTGATCACACTCAGAGAGAGCATTAGGTCGCTGGAGTGGGTGCAAAAGTCTTCCTGAGCAGATTTTTTTTGCACACTCCAAACAAATGAACATGATACCTTTTGGCCTACAATATCTGATGTATCTGCTAGGTTAGAAAGCCCACATTTTAATTCAGACACTTGCTCTATAATAAAATCTGCATTCGTAATTCCTAAGTCCTAATTTTTTGCTATAAAGGTGGAAAATCTGAAATTATTTACTCCCTTTACCATCAGGGATGCTCAAATCAAGAGTTAGGTCTCTGTGCTTAACCATGTAACAGTCTGTTTTTAATAAACGTATCTGTAGTTTACACTAATCTGAAAGGGCACAGTAGTGGCCAAGGCCACTGATGAAACAGCAGAGCTAACCTCAAGACTTCAATTTCAAATGTTTTAGTTTTAACACAGCAGTTCTTGACTTTTCTAGGATGGGATTTCTCTGCCAGGAACATGCTTCTTGCCCAGGCTGGAGGGCTACTTCTCACTTGGAAGTGCCTGTAAAGCACAGAATCAATATAAGTGCTCAATTCCCGTGACAAAACCCTTGCCCAGACGAAAGGAAATGTCTACAGGCTTGGGGAAGAGTGGCTGGAAAGCTGCCTGGTAGAAAAGGACCTAGGGGTGCTGGTGGACATCTGGCTGAATGTGAGCCGTCAGTGTGTCTAGGTGGCCAACAGCATCCTGGCTTGTGTCAGAAATAGCACGGCCAGCAGGACCAGGGTACGTCTTCCCCCTGAATTCAGCATCAGTTGGAACTGTGACTGTTTAGCCTAGAGAAAAGGAGGCTGAGGGGAGACCTTATCACTGCCTACAACTGCCTGAAAAGAGTTTGTAGTGAAGTGGGTGCTGGTCTTTTCTCCCAGGTAACAAGTGATAGAATGAGAGGAAATGGCCTCAAGTTGTGCAGGTTCAGATTAGAAGTCAGGAAACATTTTTTTACTGAAAGGGTTATTGGGCTACCTAGGGAAGTGGTTACGCCACCATCCCTGGAGGTATTTAAAAGACAGGTAGATGAGGTGCTCAGAGATATAGTTTAGTAGTGGACAGGTATTGTTGGACTCAGTGGTCTCAAAGATCTTTCCCAACCAAATGAGTCTATGATTTCTGTCGTAGTCAGAGCTGGAACTGAAATGTGAGATCCTAGCTCCCATTTCTGGGCTTGGACCATGAGACCATCCCACATACGGTGGCAGCGACAAGCACCATGGTGTGACTGTGCCAGAGAGTTACTTGGTCTTATGTCCTTAAGTCACCTTTTAAATGCTCCAACAACAAGAACAATTTATCTTTAAATAGGACTACCAAAACGCAAAAATTCTTAAAACAAATGTCTCTTGAAAGACAATATATGAACTCTAGGTCTTGCTGGTACCTTGAGGAGCTTCTTCTCTCTGATGTTGACTGATGTTATAAGCTGGCCATTCACTGGAACCTAGAAGATGGACAATAAAAATGCATTATGGAATACGTATGCGTGTGTTGGTGCATGTGCAAATATACATATGAATACAATTATTTCAATACCTTCCTATAACCTCCAGTACAAATCTGGGCTAAAATTTGTGGCCTTGTTCCGATTTGAGTTAGTTTAGTCCAAATTAATTAGTGTTAGCTAAGCCCTTATGAATGTAAATCCAGAAACTCCACACAGATTTGTTCCAAAGCAAACATATTTGTGGTTTATCTTAAGATTCGTCGATGATCAAAGTTGTTTTACACATAGCGTAAGCCTGTCTTAAAATAGCAACAGAGGCAGGAGAAGGCTTATTTTAATTCTTGTTTACTGGTTGAGGTGGACCGTTTTTCCCCATCAAGTCTAGCTGACCAGCTAAAAGAACGGTTTCCATCCTTCCTAGATCCTGTAGAGTAAACCATGGAAGTATAAGGAGCTTTCAAATTGCAGTTTGGTTAAAGTCTTGTCTGTGTCAGAATTCACTGACAATGGCCAACCACCACCTGTGGGAAGGAATAAATCTGCAGCTGAGACAGCAAGGGACACACTACGTGCTACACAGAGGCAGGAGCATCCAAGAGAAGGCAGAACTTCTTTCCACAAGTGCCTCTGTTTCCTCCCAAGACTAACAAGAACATATTACTAAAAGCATGGCACTCTTCTCCCTTGCCCTGGTTGCCCTCCTTGGGCAAGCAACCTCTGTTCAATGCTGCCCAGGTTTCCTTCGGTCCCATCAGAACTGTTGGGCTGCTGAGCTGAGGGGCATGGTTTAGTGATTGATAGGAATGGTTGGACTCGATGATCCAGTGGGTCTTTTCCAACCTAGTGATTTTGTGATTTTGTGAAAGCTCACAGTAGGGACGGAGCCTGACTCCAGCTGTCACCATTGTCCCCAAACCTTCTTTCACCTCTGCCTGAAGCGAGGTGTGACCAGGAGCCCTGATGCCTGGCAGGTGAAGGTAGTCCTGCAGGGAGCAAAACCCCCAGCTGCAGCCCAGAGCTGCCCCATGAGCACCAGGGCACCCTCTTACAAGCAGATGAGGCTTCTCGTCTTCCCTGGAGGTGTTTAAGGTGAGGGTGGATGAGGTACTGAGGGGCACGGTTTAGAGATTGGTGGGAATGGTTGGACTCGACAATCTGGTGGGTCTCTTCAAACTTGATGAGTCTATGATTCTAGGTGCCTGCAGTCCTCTTGGAGAAGGGCAGACTTCTGATGATTTTCCACTGTGTGCTACTCCTCCCCACCCTCACAAGTCAGCTCAGTCCCTGAGAGGCTATGGCAGAGTTTAACCACACAGATGCTGGAAGACAAAACCTGCTCTGATTCAGCTGCATAGAAGTGGTATCCACTCTGCACCCTCACAGATGGGTGAGGAATAATAGACAATTAATGAAGAACAGAGATAGAAACCAGCAGTCTCCATTAAATACTGTGCAGTAAATCAGAAAGGTAAAACCTGGGATTTTTTTAAAGAAAAAGGTTCACTGGGTGGCCACATCCCTTTAGGTGACCGGGACACCACTCTAGATGTGCAAGGAGACACCTCCCCAGATGTGAGAGGCAAAGGCTTGGAGCCACCTTGTGATGGGTGAGATTACAGCACTTGTGTTGAGACACTGGGACACAAGGAAAATCTTTGCTACAGAGCAACGAGATTTGTGTGTTATCCCAAAGGATTTGTGTGTTATGCCAAAGTGTCATCAGGACGTGGAGCAACCTCTTCCAAGAGATGAACTGGGCTTATTTCTTAAACACCAAGAAAGTCTCTGATGACGTTTGCAATGATTAGTGACCAGCAAATAAAATCCTGTGGGTGATTGTCCATGCCTGTCCCCAGCAAACCCTGTGGGGCTGCAGCTCTTCAACCTGATAATATTTAGTTCTTTGGTATTTTGAAGACATTTTAGAGATATTTTTCGCAAGCCTCAGAAAGGTCTGATTTGAGGTCCATGTTAAAGACAACGCAACAGGCACCAGCACATCAGCAAATGCTTCACCCTCGGAGGTGCTTGCTTGGAAACACGGACTAGTTACAAGCTTGTGGTGCACAAGGGTGTAGAATGGACCCAGCAGGATAGTGTTCAACCATCATTCAGAGGAGGAGCCCCAAAACTGCAGATTTTCAACATACCACTCTGAACATACAGGCAACACTGATTCTGGGTCTTCCAGTAAAATATCACAGTAACAGGAGCCAAAATCCTTCACAGATTACATCAGTAATTCTACCTTCTTCAAATTACAAGCTTAAACCAAGTGGCCCATGTATCTTTCGTCTCCATGAACTTTCAGTTGGTATATTTGCAATTATATTTTTTTGAACATTCACTAGCAAAATACTGACTTGTGTTAAAACTCAGCACCATTCTGTAGTAGCAAGGCCATTGTTGTTTTTCTCCATGGGTTCATCTCTCTTCCGAGACTCCCAGGTTCACTTACTAGAGGGACTCCATAAACCCTACCAAAAACCAGACCATTTGCCCTGTCCTACACTTCTCAAGCTAAAAAATCCCTCTGTGCCTGCAGCAGGGAGGAAGGCAGCCTCTCAAATAGGATGGGAGACATAAAATATAAAATCCAGGGAATACTGGTGAAAATTTGAACCATTTAGATAGGGAAGACCTTGAGCTCACATGATTATTTCTTTATCAGCATATGGTTCTGTCCAATTAAATGTTTGAAAATACAAATAGATTATGTCTTAGTGAAAAAAAATTCCTATGCAATATAAAATGTTGCACAGGGGGTGCGGTTTTGCACTTATATGAGGCAGGACTTCAGAAAAACTGAATTCTATAGCATTTATACATGAAGGGATAACTGGGGGATGCCACAGAACACCTAAGCGAATCTCAACAAACGTTGGTGATTTCCCACTTCTCATAATGAAATTTTCACTGTTTTCTAAAGACTTTGCGAATGGTCCTCCCAAATTAAGGCACTTTCAGCAAGACTCTCACCATCAGCATTAGAAATAGCAGCACCAACTTAAGAGGCAAAGAGGAGGATGGTTTCTTGTCTTCTTTCAGACACACACAGAGGAGTAAAGACATCTCACACCCCCTGTTTGCTTCTCTTTGCATCGAGATGCTTCTGCAAGGGCGAGGAACTATGTGCAGAAACAAGGGGGCGTCAAGATTAAGGACCTGCAACTGTCTTCCTCCTCCAGGCTGCCATAAACAAACACAGCCCGAGGCTGTTCTGAGCCCTCACAGAGGCAAGCAGAACTCCAGAGGGAAAATGTTGAGTGAAACAGAGAATTAAGGAAGATGCAAACTATATTGGCTCTGACAGACTCGTCTCAGCTGGGGCAGGATCGCATTCCTGGACCTTTCTCCATATAAATGACAGCAAGCAAGATGCTGCAAAAACAGCAGAACTTTGGTTTACTGCTATATACTTTTAGCAGACAAGCACAATGTTCTTACTTAAATGATATTTCATCTGCTAAGCAAAAATCCTACTCTCTCCATCACCGACTAAGAGGTTAAAAATATACTGTTGACAGCCCTTCACTACATTTCAGGAGTGTCCATGCAGACTGACTGGCTCTCCAGCCCTAAATACCCGCCTGGGACATCACAACCTGGTTACACCCTTCCTGATGAGCAGCTGAGTGCAAGAAAAACACCAAAGCTGACCACTGGCTGTTGATCAACAAATAGCCCACCACTCTTCCTTCAAACCTGAAGTATCTGTTGCTTCTCCATCATCCTTCAGTAACAGTAGAAACTCCCTTCCTTTCATCACCAAGTATTTTTTACTGAGTTCAACTTCCTTTCAGTGGAAAGGTATTATTCTAGCTTGACCTTCTGTATTAAATCCTGCCTTTATCCAGCCCCTTTTCAGGCAGCAAGAAGGCTTTATGGCTGAGGAGCCCCACCCTACCCTATTCTTCCCCTTCCAAGCCCTTAGGATACCGGATTAGTCATGCCTTTTTATCATAGGTTCAGCCATTCTGAAAAGGGAAAAGGAATTTTCATGATTTTATTGCAGTTAACCTAATAGACTCATTAAAAAGAAATTAATTTTGTTGAGGTAATTTTTTGCTTAATGAAAAAATGGAGTTTGTACAGGGCGAACACATCTAAATCCCCCACATTAAATGACTATATGGAGTCATCCGTGCGATTCCAAATACATTAAATACATGCAGAATCTGGACTTTTAGTGGAATCAGACTTCACATATTAATTTCTACTTACATTCTGTGGAACAATAGAAAGAGTATTTTTAGTTCATGGCCATTTGGTTCGTGAGCCAGTGGAACAGGATTTCCCCCCCCCTTCCTTTTTTTCCTTTTTTTATGTAACCTGAGGTTATATTTCTGACGATTGCTTTGAAAATTTTATTCTCTTGAGGTAGCGTTTAATTTATTTCATGCTGTTATTACAGTTCCACATGAAGGCACAAAATAAGAATGCAAAATGATAGGTTTCCAGGCATTAAAAATACAGGATTTAGTCATTTATATATAAAACATGCATTCAAAGCCATAAAACCGCACCCCTAGACACCTACCTTTATCCTTTTCAATAGTTTTGTAAAAGTAGTCATTTTTTCAAAATCAAACACCTTTATAAGTGTCTACAGATGAGGAAATCTGCTTTCAAATCTCAGTGCCAACAACCAGTTAAAGGATTAATTAAAAATTACATGAACATTAGCTTCAGGTTCACTAACTGCCCTTTGTCCCACTTGGGGAAGGTGCTTAAAATTACTTTCCTTAAGAAGACATGTAAAGGTTTCCCCAGTAGAGGGATACAAGGACAAAATAAACTCAGCGCAGGAAACCCAAGGGGTTTATATGCTTCACACACTGGAAATCAGGGAATTCATTTAAGAACATGAATAAAGATTCAGAAAATTGTTTTCTGCTCCCACTTTCAGAAAACTCAAATTAAATGGATTTGACACTGGAAATGAAAGGAAGCAAAACTGCCCCGTTCTGGCAGGGGGTCTGTGAACACAAAACCACTTCCAGATTTAAGAAATAGTTCAATTAAATTGTTTCCTAGTGCTCATTTCCAGTGCAAAAACTGATTTTTTTTTCACCTTATGTTACACCACAAGATAAATGTGGTGGACTTGGGCCAAAAGGCTACTCTGGTTCAACAAAAGAGACATCAATGTGCACTAAATTAAAAAAAAAAAAAAAAAGGAGGGGTGGAGGGGAGAAGAAAAGGACTTTTTAATCAGTGCATTGAAGAACCTCCCTGAAACATGGAAACGTGGTTTTACTACTGAACAACGTATCACTGCACTCTTTGCTTTCTCAGTAAACCTTCAACAAGCTGAAAACTGAGCAGTAAATCTTCATCTCTCTCAGTATCCTCTGGAATATCTGGTCTTTGCCCCCTACACTATGTACTATGAGTTGGATATTTGCAATGCCACTTGCAGCCTACTGTTTGCTCTCTGAAGAGAGGTTCTTCTCTCCTGTGCATGGAAACACAGGCTCAGCCACAGGGTAAGCAAACCAGAGCTCTGCTGCCAGCCAACAGCTTGCATCCCTCATCAGCAGACAATGAGCAATCTGCATGACAAATGCGTTGAGAAATAAAGCAGCACACTGAGTTTCATTAATTCTGAATCAGATTTTCATAAATGGAAGCAGACATCCTGGCCAGTCTGGCTTTGCCACATGCTCCTGTGCTGAGGATGGACTTTAGCCTGCGAGACTTATTTCCCAAACCGATGGGAACCAGGTGAACATGAAAGGAGAAATCTGCATTTGTCAGAGGAGAAAGGATGGGGTTGAGGCAGAGCAAGAGTCCACTAGGGAGACAGGAAGGCACCAGCTTCAAAGAAAATTACTCCTTCAGTCCAAATAGCTAGAGAAAGGATAACACAATGGCAATTTCCACTAAGGGAAGCCACAAAAACACACTCACAACACCACATGCATGTACCTGCAAAGGAGTGGGGGAAAACAGCAGGATCTTGTTTTGTGACCAATATTGTAGATATCAACCACCTTATTATTAACAGCTATTATTAATATGTATTAATGCAAAATTTTCCCCAGCAAAATCACTTCAGACCAATGTGTTCCCAGTGGGAAAGAAGAGTCTGTTGGAAGGGAAAATCACATGAGAAACATGCACAACGAACAGACAGAATTACCTGGGAAACATACACTGGGAATATCTGAAAGAGTTCGCTTCACTTAAGGCACCTGGCAGAGGAAAGAAGGAGGTGGTGCTCCCATCAAGTGGATGCTCCGAGAGCCTCAGGAAAAGGGTCTGAGCCATTGAGACAGAAAAGCTGTTTCTCTACACATATTCCCAGGAATGAAGCTGCCCATCGGAATGCCTTGAGCTAACAAATACGGGCTGGTGACAAGCAGCAGGAGGCAGAACTGCAGTTGTAGCCATTCATAACTGAAGGAAATTCCAAGAGAAAAATCAGGGAAGCAGCCCTAAGATGCTGCTGCCTATGTTACATATCCCCTGCTGGCCACCCTTCCCAGGATACACAGGAGACCAGCTCTAAACAGGGGGAGCTGACAGGTACCTGCCTCAGCTCAGCTGCTCTTCCCATCTGATGACATGTCTGGGAAAAAGAGTTTCCCCAGCGTGAGTGAAATAAAAGCACTGTTGCGAGGAGGGATGAAGAAATCAGTTTCCTGGGATTTGCTGTTCTAATTAATTAGAGCAGCGTTACAACAAGGGATCATGGTTCCATTTTAAGGAGGCAGTTATCAAATGCCAACACCTTCCAGGATATTTATGAAATTAATTCTCATCCAAGACAGTTGTATGAAAATAATTGTGTTGTGCTGGATATGGGATAACCAGAAAATGTAGGAAAAAAAGGTCTGTCTGTGCACCTCTGGGACTGAGGGGATTGATCTTTAGTTCTGGTGCTGTTAAGAAACCCCTGTAAGAGGCAAAAAGTACCTCCAGTTCATAAACATACTTCTGGAAAGCGAAAAGCTCTCTTTTGGGATACATTGGATAATGCAGAAAGAGTTGGAGTTGTTTAGCCTAGAGAAGAGAAGGCTCTGGGGAGATCTTAGAACAGCCTTCCAGTACCTGAAGGGGATACAGGAAAGCTGGGGAGAGGCTCTTTGTCAGGGAATGCAGGGATAGGATGAGGGGTAGTGGTTTTGAGCTAACAAAGGGCAGATATAGATTAGACATTAGGAAGAAATTCTTCAGGGTGAGAGTGGTGAGGCATCCATCCCTGGAGGTGTTCAAGACCATGTTGGATGAGGCTTTGAGCAGCCTGATCCAGTGGGAGGTGTCCCTGCCCACGGCAAAGGGGGTTGGAACTGGATGATATTTAAAGGCCCTTCAGACCCAAACCATTCTATGGTTCTATGAGTACGTATATTTTTAAGTTGCCTAAGGAAGATGGTGTCACTGCATTTGTGCAAAAATCTGTGCTTTTGAGCTGGCCGAGGTGGAAAAACATTGAATAAACACAAACCCCAAAACTCAACAGCACTCTTGATCAGATTGGTTAACTTCCAGCAAGTCTTGTTAGTAGTTTCCTAAAAGACTCTTTATTAGGGAAAAGGCCATCCTGAAAAAGACTCAACGCCCTCCAGCATCATTTCTAGAGATTTTTATGTGACAACAGCCAGAATGTACCTTGTTACGTGTGATGCATTGTGACATCACGTGCAAAATGTGCTTGTACGATTGTGTTGAAGCCGTGCATCCATTTGAACAAAGTTTGTTCAACAGACCTATTTCACACGGGCTGGGAAAGCATTTCAAACTGATCTTGCAGTGCACAGCTCGCTCTGAGACTAGTGAACTCTCTGTCCTGCTACTCTGCTATATGCAAAGTTAAGAAGTAGTGAAATGAAAGGTCTGAAAGCAGCCGCAGTGGCACTGGGAGAGACTAACATAGTCGTGCACTATTGCATTTTAGAGACTCAGACCTGGTAAGGGTTTAGATTGAGGTTCCTGGGAGGGCTGGGAATGAGCCCCGCTGAGGGAATGCTGCCCTCTCCAGCAAAGGTACACTGGGCTGGCACTGCCTATTGCTGTGGGGGATAAGGGCACACAGGGGAAAGGAGATAGTCCTACATCAGAGGAACTGCAGCCCTGCAAGAGCTGATTCCATGGGAAGGTAGTCTCACAGCCCACCCATGGGGCAGCAGCTGGGAATCACCAGTAAACACACATTCCCAAACTGAAAAAAAAAAAAAAAATACCAATTAACCACCTAGCTTCTTTTAATTAAGATCTTGACTTATCCACCACTCCAGGATATGCAGATGTTTAGCTGCTGGGATGTATCAACACACCTGAGCACTGGAGGCAATTCGTCTCTTGGCTTCGTACCTCAGCTGGCAGCAGACAGGAGCTCCCAGCCTTCAATTCTTATGGCATTGGCCGTTTCTAGGAGTGGAAGACTTTACTATTAATGGTTTCTCCAATGCTGCCTTGGTAGGGATTTTCATCAGTGATTTCCAGCATGTCAAAGGTGTTCTGCTTTTCTGGCGTTCTTACATCAGCCAAGTGCCAAAGCTGCATGCAGCATTTTACACTTACGTAAGGAGATAAAGTTTTTGCCTCAAGGATATGATGTTCTAAAGACAGAGATAACATGATGGGAAATGACAAGAGCAGTGGAGAAGGGGGAGGTAGGGAAAAGAAAACAAAAGAAACAAATAGAGAAGAGAAAGAGCAGGGTACGTCTTGGGAGGACAAGCCTGATTTTTTCATTTCAGCACATAAGATGTTTTCCCCAGGTTATCTTTCTATAGGATCTTTTAAGTTATTTTTCTTGATCATCCTCTTCTCATTCTCCACCTCCTTAGGACCGTGTTTTGCCTCCTCTGCATTTACAGAATAATCAGTTTGATGTAGCGAGTGATGCTACTCTGTGTAAATACGACTGCTAGAGTCCAGCCCCCAAAGAGCAGAAATCGGCTCAGTGCAGCGAAAGATGAGATTAAAGATAGAAGCTGCAGATGACTGTAAACAAATTTATCCCTTCAGTTTATCTCATTCTCCTCTTTTTTTTGGTTTCTGTTATTCAGGCCTGTGAGGTACAGCATCTCAGACCAGGAAATACTTATTCAAATCAGCATCTCCAGTTTGAACTAATAACTCTGCTGCTATTACTACTCCTGCCTCAGACAAGGTGTCCGTCTACCCCTTTCTGTCCCACGTCGCCTCCAATAACCGGTCTGCAAAACTGTAATTTGTCCTGCAGCCAAGTCAAGTTACGCAGTATCGATGATTATAAAGCTATAATGAAATTGTTACTGAAATCCCTCTTCATCCCTTGACATGGGTAGTTCTGTTTGGATTGCTTGTGTTCTTCTCTTTTTCTGGGACACCTATATGCTGTCAGGGCAAGGTTCTGCTCTCACTGATGAAAGAGAAAATACCCCAACATGGAACAGCCTGTTAAAATATAACTGTAATACAAGTAAAAGTTAAAACTTCCCTGACTAAACAATGAATCTCTGAAAACTAGCATTATGATGGAAAGCCTGATAGAACTGTGGAATTGTAGTAATGAAGAATAAACCCAGTTATTTTATAGCCTCACTCCTGCAAATTAAGTTTGTCTGTCTCAGAAATGAAACCTAGGAGATAAAAGTAACAGATAAAAATGTTCAGAAATGTTCAGTGTATAAATTCTAAGTACATACTTACTGATGCTCAGTATGTTCTCCCGAGAGCTTTACTTTCCATTTTGCAATAGCTTCATTGAAACTGTTTTCTGTAATTTATGCTGAGATTTTCCACTCCAGACACTTTACGGCAAGGCAGTGAGACACAATAATAGGTGTCATACGGAAACTCCATTGCAGTGAATCGTAACAAACTCACAACATTTATTCAACAAAGTGGCCACGGTCATCGTCTCACAGCTACTACCACTAATTAATGCAATAATGAGGCTTTGATTCAGAGGAAATATACATAATTAGTACATTGTATCAGCACAGTGGCAGAGATAGTATACATAAGTTTTCCTTGTTAGTACTATGTACATTAACTGGAATGTTCTTAAATCTCTGCAAACCGGATCAAGCCCATATGGAGTTACGGTGTTAGACAAAGCAGCAGAGGAAAGACAGATACCAGCAATCTCACACCAGGTGCTCTAGCAACCTGCTGCCTTGCAGTGTAGTCTTGATGCCACCACAGGGCTCAGAGAGGAATGTGGAGCCTCCTATTACCTGAACCACCCAACGAGAGGTGTGGGATGCAGCATCTCTAGGCAGGACAGGTTGCCCTGGCATGCAGGATCGAATGGGATAGGATGGCTGTAGCCCAGTGGGGCTGGGAGCAAGGGCTACATCCCACGCTGCTCTGTTATGTAGGATGCAATGGTATGTGATAGGATGCCCGTAGCCCATCAGTGTTGGGAACAGGGGCTGCATCTCACGTTGCCCGGGAGTGTAGGATGCAATGGGATGTGGTGGGACAGGATAGGATGGCTGTAGCTCACTGGGGCTGGAAACAGAGGCTGGATCCCAGGTTGCCCAAGCGTGTAGGATGCAATGGGATGGGGTAGGACGGAGTAGGATGGCTGTAGCTCATTGGGGCTGGAAACAGAGGCTGGATCCCAGGTTGCCCAAGAGTGTAGGATGCAATGGGATGGGGAAGGATGGGATAGGACGGCTGTAGCTCATTGGGGCTGGAAACAGGGGCTGGATCCCAGGTTGCCCAGGCGTGTAGGATGCAATGGGATGGGGTAGGATGGGACAACTGCAGCTCATCAGAGCTGGGAGCGGGGGCTGCATACCCGGGTGCCCGTCGGGGCCGCAGAGCACAAGACAGGCACGAGGAAAAGCCTCTGGAGAGGAGAAAGGGGAAGGATGCTCCTCCGGGGGAAACGCCGGTGGCGTGCGGGGGGGGGTCGAGGGGCGAGCAGAGAGCCAGCCCCCTCTCCCCGAGGCCCTTACCTGCGCTGCGAGCCTTTGTTCCCCGTGCTGCATCGCGCCGGTCCCCGCCGGAGCATCCCCACCTCCATCCTCCTCCTCCTCCTCCTGCATCCCTCGAGCCGCGCGGCGCGGGGGACGCGGTCCAGCCCGGCCCCTCCGCAGCAGGGCGAGCAGCGCCGCGGCTCCCAGAGCCAGGGCCGGCCACAGCAGGGCCAGCAGCCTCCCCGGCAGCTCGCCAGCCGCCGGGGCCAGCCGGCCCGGCAGGTCCCCGGGCCCCGGAGCCAGCCGGCCCGCCGGCCCCTGCATGGCCGAGGCGGCAGGGATGCTCCGCTCCGCTCGCGGTGCCGCAGCCGGCGGGGAGGGGGGAAAGGGGGGGGGGGGAAGGGAAGGGGGGGGGAGGGGGCACGTGATGGTAGCGAAAATGCCGGGGAATAAACTCTCCAAGGCTCGTCTGGGAGTTTTAGAGAGCGAGCATCCTTGCTCAGGCCCGGGCGAGGCGAGGGAGGGGTCTCCATCCATCGTGCTGGGAACACGGTGTGTTTGTTCCCCACTCACGTGCAGATGCATAAATTCTCCCAGGAATCTTATGTGTATTCTGTTACTTTCCAAGGACCAATCTGGATATTATTTAATATTATTATGAACTTCACAACAGTCAAAACTCTTGCTCATTCGGAGCTGGCTCCAGCTCTCTGCTTGAACTCAGATTTGAGAGAGACTCCAAATGCAGAGGTGCATTTGCTTTGTTTCAGCCAGATGATAGAATTGGATAGGTTGGAAAAGACCTTAGAGACCCTCAAGCCAAACGGCACCTGTCCATCACTAAATCATACCCCTGAGCACCTCATCTACCCATTTTTTTATTATCTCCAGGGATGGGGAATCCACCACCTCCCTGGGCAGCCGTTCCAGTGCCTAAGAACCCTTAAGGTGAAGAAATTTTTCCTAATGCCCAGTCTGAATCTCTCCTGGTGCAACGTGGGACCACTGCCTCTCGTCCCATCACCTGTCAGCTGGGAGAAGAGACCAACAACCTCTTCTCTACAACCTCCCTTCATGCAGCTGGAGACAGTGATGAGGTCTCCCCTCAGCCTCCATTTCTCCAGGCTAAACAATCCCAACTCCCTCAAAGACGGTCCTTGTAAGACTTCTTCTCCAGTCCCTTCACCAGCTTCATTCCTAGTGATTACAGAAGACGACACATCTGTTCAGCCCAGATCATACCTCACACAAGACATTATCATCTCCAGGAAATAGACAGTGTCTGGAAAAACGCTGTCTGAAAGAATCACAGAATCACCAGATTGGAAGAGACCCACCGGATCATTGAGTCCAACCATTCCTGTCAATCATTAAACCGTGTCCCTAAGCACCTCGTCCATCCATCCCTTAAACCCCTCCAGGGAATGTGAATCAACCACCACCCTGGGCAGCCTCTGCCAGTGCCCAATGACCATTTCCATTAAATTTTTTTTTCTAATGTTCAACCTGAACCTCTGCTGGTGGAGCTTGAGTCCATTCCCTCTTTTCCTGTCCCTTGTCACTTGGCAGAAGAGCCCAGCTCCCTCCTCTCCACAAGCTCCTTTCAGGTAGTTGCAGAGGGCAATGAGGTCTCCCCTCAGCCTCCTCTGCTATCAGAGGGGTATTCTGTCTAACTTTCAAAAAATACAATTATTTAGATGAAACTTAACTCTGTTTTAACTTAAATCAAAAATATTATACTTTATGCAATAACACCTACTTTTTGTATGACATGAACACCCCTGCACTCATGGGAGTCTTGTTGTAAAGTGTTTGGCCATAAGGTTGTGGGGTGCATGGAGGGAGGGACCCCACGCAGCATAGGGGTTATTCTAGGGAGGAGAAGGAGTTAATGCAAGGAATTAACCTTTTCCATGGGAGAATGGAACATTAAATGTGGATACAATGTGTTTCAAAGCACCAGAGCTGTGAGGTATTGGTGGATGAGGAGCTCACCGTGATCTGACCATGTGCACCTGCAGCCCAGAACGCCAACCATATCCCAGGTTGCATCAGAAGAATTGTTAGCTAGAAATTGCCCCTCTACTCCGCTCTCGTGAGACCTTATCTGGAGTCCTGTGTCTAGTTCTGGGGTCTGCAGCACAGGAGGGATGTGGATCTGTTAGAGCAAGTCCAGAGGAGGTCACGAAGATGATCTGAGGGCTGGAACACCTCCTGTAGTAGGACAGACTGAGAAAGGTGTGTTAGTTAGTTCAGCCTGGAGAAGAGAAGGCTCTGGGGAGACCTTAGAGCAGTCTTCCAGTAACTAAAGGGGACCTAGAGGAAAACTGAGGCTCTTTATCAGGGAGTGCAGGGATAGGATGTGAGGTAATGATTTTAAGCTGAAAGAGGGGAGATTTAGATTAGACATTAGGAAGAAGTTTTTCACAATGAGGATGGTGAGGCACTTGGACAGGTTGCTAGGAGAAGTAATGGATGCCCCATCCCTGGAAGTGTTCAAGACCATGTTGGCTGGGGCTTTGAGTAACCTGATCCAGTAAGAGGTTGGAACTGGAAGATCTTTAAGGTCACTTAAAACGCTCACCATTCTATTATTCTATGATCAGCATTAATTTGAGAGAAGAAATTTGGTCAAGGATTGGGATATGCAGGGAAGTTTTCAAGTGATGCATTTTTGCGAATTTCTACTGTCCAGACAGAAGAGGTTTTTGGAATTGCCATCTGTTCCTAAGCATGGTTACAAATATGTCATTATCCAGCAACATCCCTGTGGTGATGAGAAGAACTGCCTGTGAAATGCTGCACGAGATGTGCTCTCATCTAGTGCTGCTGATCCTCAGAGAAATAACAGTTTACCACCACTAGCTGAACGCTAAGCATAGTGCTTCAAACTACAAAACTCTCTGCTTTGCTCACTGGAAAATTTCTCCACCTACCTGATGACTAAGCACAGGTGATGCTCTCGGAAAGTCTTTTTTTTTCAAAGTGGTAAAGCTTATTTTAACAAGATGTATAATATCTTGGCTGATCCAGAGGGACAACCTGTAAGAAATAAGGAGTGAATAAACAATAAGGAAGGAACAAACCCCTGATTCAGAAACGTGTCTCAGCATGGCCCTCCCTTGCAGCTGGCACAACCTCAGGGAGACTCACCAAGGGTAGTGAGCACTGCTGCAAGAAAGGGAGTGGGAAGGAGTGATCAAGCATTGGAACAGGCTACCCAGGGAAGCAGTGGAGTTTCCTTCTCTGGAAGTGTTTTAAAAAAGCATAGACAAGGCATTTTGTGACATGGTTTAGTAGGCACGGTGGTGTTGGGCTGAAGGTTGGACTGGATGATCTTAGAAGTCTTTTCCAATCTTAATGATTCTATGTTCTATGATTCCAAGTGAAGCCTATTTGACTAGAACAGCATAAAAAGTTGTATTGATTGTAAACTCAGTGCAGAGAAGGGGTTGGTAAGGTTCATCTGTCTTAGCTTTATTTTACAACCAGTGGGACTGCTCGCTCATGTGGATCCAGGCACTGGATCTCAAACCCAGACACATACCTGTGCAAAAGACAACAATGGGGAAGGCTCATTATCCATCCTTTCATTTGATTACCAACCCTTCAGGGATGAAAGATTTATTATTCCTGTGTCCTGGGCTTAATTCCAGTTCATCCTGGAATTCCGATTCATCCTGAATTCCAGTTCATCAACTAGGTTTTGAAAACAATAGTAGTCAAGTACAAGAAGATGTTACAGCACTCTGGAAATTTCCAGACAAAATACAGGGAGATTGTCAATGAAATGGTGTGCTGAATGGCTTTATGGAAAAAGAGAGGGAGAAATGCTTAATACCTAGGAGAGCTTTGGAGGGGATATGATGGCACTTTGAATGCTGTGGTTGGGGTGGGAAGCTTCCATTTAAACATCAATCACACAAATTGTCTGTCTTCTGTCTGCCAGGCTCATCCTGCCTGTCTTCTACAGATCAGCTTTTGTGGTACAAAACCTCAGAAATTTCAACGTTTCCGTTCCTAGCCCCAATACTGATTTCTTATGAGAATGAGCCTACCTTGTACTTATCTGAGACCCTGAGCTGGCAAGTGAGTAGTCATGTGCAAATGTCAAAGACAGCGGGGTTTCCCCGGGAGTTAAAAGATGGCAGTTACGTGATTAGTTTCATGACATTTTAATCTGATACTTGTCTTAGATTTTTTTCCTGCCTTAATTTCTCTCTTCTCTGATCTCTTGAGATCTAAGCTGTTTAAAAGCATAGAATCTATACCTTGGACCACATATAAATATCACTGCTTTCAGCTCATCTAAATCAGTTTGCCCTTCCTTTTTCTAGGGAAACACAAGCTGAAAAACATTTCAGGACTTGGCATTACTTAATTGATACTGCTTTGCACTATTCCTTTCTATTTTTTTTTTAACTCCACAAAAGAAAGGCAGTTACTGTGACTGGTCTGAAATGGCCTTATTTTCAAAGGTGAGTATTACCATATTAGAACTTTTTCTGATATTAATACAAGCTTATTTAACAGCATATCACAGCACTGATCTATGAAAATAGCACAAATTGTCATGATGTCAAGGTATATGGAGAGCCTGAAATTTTATCGCAAGCCTGAGAAGATATTTTCCTATTTATGTGTGACATAAACTAACTGCAAATGTCTGGCAGGGACTTGTTCACCATTCAGACTCAGAAAGCAGGTACAATAATCAGGAGCTGGAAATGCCTGTTTGTTGTGGATCAAAATGTAGCTGATGTACAATGACAAAACAACGCTGTCGCTAACGCCTGACGGGCTATATTTGAATCTGTCTGCTTCTGCACGCAGTCAGTCATTTGAGGGGCTGAAATGATGAAGGTAGGTTTTGGGAGTGTCTCTGGGGAAAACATCCAGTCTTATTAATGTTTAAATGTTTCATGAAAACTGTTTGATTTTGACAAAAATCAGATCATAATCAGAGAAAAAAAAAAGAAAAAAAAAGCAAAAAAAGGCAAAAAAGCAAAAAAGCAAAAACCAAAATAGAATCATAGAATGTCCTGGGTTGGAAAGAACCCACAAGGATCATGGAGTCCATCTGCCGCCCCTGCACAGGACAACCCCAACATTCATACCAGGTATTTGAGGGCATGGCCCAAAAGCTTCTGGAATATTGCCATGACTGCTTCTCTGGGAAGCTGTACCAGTGCTTCACCACGCTCTGAGTGAAGAACCTTTCCCTAATGTCCAACCTAACCCTCCCCTGGCACATTCTCCTGTCATTCCCTTGGGTCCTACCATTGGTCACCAGAGAGAAGAGACCAGCGCCTGCTCCTCCTGCCCTTGTGAGGAAGCAGGAAAGTGCAATGAGGTCTCCCCTCGGTCTCGTCTTCTCCATGATGAACAGACCAAGTGACTTCAGTGGCTCTTCATGTGGCTTCCCCTCTAAATCCTTCACCAACTTCGTGGCCTCCTCTGGAAACCCTCCAGTAGCTTGATATCCTTTTTATGCTGTGGCACCCAAACCTGCACACAGTAGCTTTTCACAGAAATGATGACATCTGATGTATTAGCAGTAGATGTAAGGACCTACCACGGAAGATAAGAGAAACACCCTACAATAACATTGAATATCTGCAGCCTTGCTTGTGCTTAATCAACAGCCACAGATGTGACAGAAAAATTAGTGATTTTACACAATTCAGAGAGATAAAAAGAAAATTTTAAACTGCCTCAGCAAAAACAAGCAAGAGGTAGCAAGAAAACCTCTTGACAGTACTTAATACTCTTTAATCCACTTCCCTGCCAGTTCAGAAAGCTGTAGCTGGAGCAGGCAGGTGAATTTTGTTTCTAACTGCTGCTCAGAAAACCTTGAGTAGGAGGAGAGAATGACGTGTCCCTTCCCTACTACAGAAAGAGGTGCTTACCATGTTCAGAATAGACCCTTTACATAAAATTACAAGGCTTCATCCTCCACTCATAGAATCATAGAATCATAGAATCATAGAATCATAGAATCATAGAATCATAGAATCACCAGGTTGGAAGAGACCCACCAGATCATTGAGTCCAACTGTTCCCATCAATCACTAAACCATGGGAGACTATGGGAATTTGAGGTGACTGCGTGGAAAACAATGAGATTTTTGCACCGGTTGAAGCAACATGGAGCAGCTCTCCTTTCGGTAGCTGGTTCCCAAGCCCTCGACTGGCAGTTGTTTCTGGCAAGCACAGTGCACGCACAGGGCCGAGGATGTTTGGACGTGACTGAGATCAAAGCGCGGGTCTCCGTTTCAGGCATTCATGCATAATGAAACCCAGAGCAAGGACGTGTCCCCCAGGCAGCAACTCCTGCCGTGGGGCCCTGCTCCCAGCTCTGACCCCCTTGCTCTGCTGTAATGAGGCTAATTTACAGGCTGAGATGATGTCATAACCCGTGGCTTATTTATGGGCTCAAGGGGTTGTTTGCATCAACTCCTGAGATTCTTCTGCTGACGTGTAGATGCAATCGTAGCTTTTCCCATAATTTCTCCTCTCTGAAGCCCTGGTGCACTAGTGACTTTTCCTGGACGCATGAAGCTGATGAACCACAGAGCTTGTTCAACTTATCGGTGAGGAAACGGAGGAACCTGCTAGCTGCATGCCGTGGCAAAACTGTGTCAATAACCAGTAATGAGACAGGAATGTTCCATCTACTCAGACCGTACAGCTCTTTGTACGGCTGCCCACGTGGCCAGGTATTTGCCATTAAATAAGATGATTAATTCCTTGACAAGTTGATATCTGGCCTAGCGGTCTGGCATTTCCTTTCAGCATCTGTGGCTGCTTTGAGGAATGCAGCTTTATAGATTTTTTACTAATTATCTAATAGCTTTTCAATCTCTTGTTTCAGTACGTGGAGCTGGTGTTAATTAATAACAGATCTTGGGCATACCATTCTGAAACGATTCCCCTAGTAAATATGTTTAACACTTGCCTTGGTTTCCTGTACATGATTCATTCAGGTGGTAAGTGATCCATCTTTGTTTGCTGTCAAAGCCTTTGAGTTGGAAGAGGACTTTAATCATGTTATGTGTTTTTTTCTGAATAGGAAGAAGAAATGGAGTCAAATAAGCACGGAATAGTAATGCAGTGAAAGACAAAACACGGCCTTGGTTTCTTTCACCCACAAAAATTCGTGCAAGTTTCAATTTCCCTTTCATTTTCATAAAGAACATACTGGAAACATCTATTCAGCCGAAGACATGAAAACAAAGAAACAAAAACATCTTGAGAGGAGGAAAGAAGGCACTTTCCCAGCTTATGCATTAATTAAGACCAGTCAAAGAAAACTGTTTCAAAAGGAAGGAGGAAGTCAGCGGTCAGCACGGCTGCAACTGCTTTTAATCGGCTACAGCAACGACATGCATGGTAGACAAAGTCATAGCAGGCAATAATGCAATAATGTCAGTTCAAAGGGTGCAGCGAAAAAGTTGGAGGCAAAAATGAAGTTGCTGAATAGTAAAATTGTTTCCCTAGCAGATTTGTAAGAAACAGTATGGGACAAAGGAACTCGTTTAGCAGAACACAATCATCTTGAGAGCTATAAACACTGCTGGTTTAAAGATAAAATCAAAGGCTTTGATAGCAAAGCAGAGGCAGACATAAAATTATGCATAGTTGTACTTTCTGAAGGCGAAGAATCTTGCAACCCTGTTGAACAAATCAGAAAAAAAAGCTGTTAAGTGCCCCAGGTCACTCTTTCACCTGTAGCACCCACTCTTCCCCCCCTAGCACCCACTCTTCCCCTGGATGAAAGCCTGTGCAGAGCTGCATGAATACGCAACAGCACTGGTGTGTGTCCTGCACATCCCATCAGCAGTGGGGATCTGGGAATCTTACAGGAGAATTTATTTATTTCCCCTCTACAAAAAAAGCTGAGTACAACCTACAACACACTGTTATAAACATTTTACACAATACAAGAACGGATTTTTCTTGCAGCAGAAGACAGGACTGTTATTATGTTCTTTATATATATATTTGTTCTCGGTGTTGTTCAGCCTGTCCCTCTGATCCAGCTGGCTGGGAAATCAGCTGGTAATTTCCTATTTCTTTTCAGAGGCAGTTCAAGTTCTTGCTGTAGAACCTTCTTAGGTGCCCTCATCAGAGATCAGCAGCACATGTGCATTTTTTCAAGATAATGCTGACTACAAGGCAGTCTCCTAAAATCAAGATAAGTGTCTGTCCTTGTTTTATTCCAAACTGGCAAACTACACAATGAACACAGATTAAGTTAGTCATAACATACCATTTATTGTTATCAAAACCAGCATTCAGAGATGCAGTTGACACACTGCAGGGAAACTGTCATTGCCCTCAAGGAGGCCTTAATGTCAAAAATGTATAAATACGGATCCACTGGTAAAAATGTGGCTTACGCTACCATGTTCAGACAATATCATGCTCTTGTGTGATCTAGGTATCAAAGGCCACAATGTTCCCCCAGATATGCTCTGTATATGAAGAGGATTTTCCACCTAGAGACACAAAGGTCTGAAAAACGCACCACATCCAGCACATCCTTAAGGGCTTTTTTCATGTTTAGTCATCCTCCATGTGAAAAAAAAATACATCTTGGTGTTAACTTAATGTTATTTAGTTTCAGTGTCCCACCATTGATTTCTGTGACTTTATCTGAAAGAGATATCCTTGTAGATGCTGCATTTTTCCTGAGAAAGTGCTTCAGTGTCACAAGTATGTTGCCTCTTCAGCTCACTTCTAATACGTAACAGATACTGAATCTCTTTATAGTTCTCACCAGGAAGCATTTCTATCAGGTCTCATGCTATTTTTGGAGGCTCCTAGTTTGCATACCCCCTTGACATCCTTTTTCTGCTTAGTCTTATGGAGAGGTAATATTCAGCCTGTTGAACCTATTCACTTGAACCTAGCATATATATTGTGGGATCGTTTTAGCTCTGTTTTCCACACCAATGCATTGAGGGCTCTAGTGGAGCTGCCTGCTCCTGTCTTTCCTGCTTCTTAGCCGGTTTGCTAGTTTCTATTAAAAATATTTATTGGATTTCTAGAATAAGTAGCATCTACAAACTAGCAGGACTTGTTGGCTGCCAGCAGGTGAGTGCCTTGTACTGGGTTCTTTCCTCTGCAAAGGAGAAATAATGTTTCTACAGCACTTAGTCTGTCTTGTCAGCTCAGACTAATTTCATCACAACACTGAGAAAAAGATGTTGTTTAATCTTTTTGTGATTAGCAGGGAATCTAGAGCACTTACAGATAGATCTTTATGAAGGTACTGAAGAGATTTATAGTGGTTGCATAGGCTGGTATCCTTGTTCAGCATGACAATATTAGCAAGAGAAAACCCTGATGCATTCTTGTTGCATTCAGATGGTCTGTCTTATCATATCTGCATATCAAGTGTGGTCAGTGGATCAAAATTTGCTTCTGCACTGTTTGCAGCATCACTCTCTGTAATGAAGGATTATTATAAACACATTTGATTTCTTATATTCCTGACTTACCTTCTGAGAGTAAAAGTAGCTTACAGAGTCTGTATTTCCATGGTGCCCTGTAGGTACGTGTCTTTTCTGCCCACAGTACAGATGCAACTGTTTGCTCAGACCTGGTTTGTGTTTAGTGTTTTCATGCTGGAGGCAGAGAAATTGTGAGTTTACCTGTAAAAGACCACAGCCACGTACCCAGAGCTGGCCAGGAAAGCAGGGGCAAATCATCTCAGCCTGGGGAGTCAGACCTGAGACTTATGGAGCTCTTGCTCCTGAGATGTAACCTGGTCATAGATGATTTATTGTTTTGATTTTCTTCCTTTAATCCCAAGTATCCTGGTACCTGAAGAACGTAATCCTTGTTGGGCATTACTCTTGAGACTAGCCCCAAAAAATCAGACATTGTTGACTGCTGTGGTCTTTTCAACCCACAGAAATGAGCGCTCTGTCCCTAAATGCCCTATGAGTGAACCCTGGAAGCCCAGGGAGCTCACTGGGCTTTGTGTAAGACAAAACGCATGATTCTGGTTTCTTCAAAGGAGAAGAAACAGCAAAGGGCTGAGTTTCCTTCATGGTCAGCAGTTGCCTGGGATGTGAGTGTTAGCAAACAGGTTTGTTTTATTGAGGGCTCTGTCCTGTAAGCAGCCAGTGTGAAGGTCTGGAGTCATCAAGAAGAAGCTTTTGGATCTGGCTCTGCAGGAGAAATCTCTACTAATGACTAAGCCCTGAGGTTTTTCAGACTGCTGTTTTGTCTAGATTCCAGAGCTGTGTCCTGAGGATCCAGCCAGACTCAGATCAACCTGCAAGATTTGCTGGAGTTGCTGCCCCTCTGCTCACCTTGCCCCAAAAATAGACTTTTGGGATGAACCAAACGTATTTTGTTTCCTTCTGTAACCCAGAGTGCCACGATATCAGCATAAGGCATGTGAAAAATCAAGCAATGATGGCAATGTTTTCCCACTTTATAATTGCCATGGCAACTACATTGTAACTTAGACAGCCAACATTTAATTTTTAGTGTTGTCTTTCTTAAAACATAGTGTAATTCAGTGTTCAAAGTCATCCCACCACTCTGTTGTCACATCCGTCTGCCAGCCGTGCCATACAACAATATTTTGTTGCAGCGGCAGTATTGGAGACTTACATGCATAGGGTTACTTGTTCCTGCGCATTTCTTTCCAAATTATACATCATTTTGGAAGGGAGGGCTGTGTTTGGCAGGTGGCTTTCTGAGCCTCTGTAGGAGTGCATGTTTAAGCCAAGCTCAAGTCCTTTAGCTCTTCCCTATACTCCAGGTTCCTTAGAATCATAGAATCATAGAATAACCAGGTTGGAAGAGACCCAGCCATTCCCATCAATCACTAAACCATGTCCCTCAGCACCTCGTCCACCCTTAAACACCTCCAGGGAAGGTGAATCAGCCCCCTCCCTGGGCAGCCTGTTCCAGTGCCCAATGACCCTTTCTGTGAATTTTTTTTTTCCTAATTTCCAGCCTAAACCTCCTCTGGAGGAGCTTGAGGCCATTCCCTCTCGTCCTGTCTCCTGTCACTTGGGAGAAGAGCCCAGCTCCCTCCTCTCCGCAACCTCCTTTCAGGTAGTTGTAGCCTCCTCTTCTCCAGGCTAAACAACCCCAGCTCTCTCAGCCATTTCTTACATGTAATAGTTGCCTAAGTTTAGAATATTGAGCTTAAATTCACTACATAAATCATCTCCAGAGGTGAGAGGGCTCTTTTCGTGGCTATCAATAACTGTGCTACCCACAACTTACTGTGGTCTTTAGATACCATGCAAAACATGCAATTCAACCCATGTAAAGCAGGGAATTAAAATCTGATTACCCAGCGTGGATCAGAGGCAGACTCAAGGCCTCTTGCTTATTCTTGCTGAAGCCATCATGGTTGAAAAGTCGTAGCTAATTCTGCCTCCTGCTTCCAGCCCTCCTGTTTCATTTACAGTCCTGCTGTTGATGCAAGGCCTGCTCCGAAACCTCCTGAAGTCAGGGGAACTGGGAAAGGTCTTCGGCATCACATAACCTCTTAACAGCTCTCCTCTAATTAGCCTCAGGTTACAGGCAGTGCTGAGGAAAGCATCTCCCATAGAAAATGGGAGAGGGTGGCACGTCCTGTGGGAAAAGCTCAGATCTTGAAAGGAAATGCTGGTCATCGTTATGTCAAGGGTCTCTGCTGACACTTCATCGTGTTTCTATCTGAAAATGAATCATTCGCTGTTACGAACAAGTTCTAAGATGATTGAATGAAGCAGAGGAAATTCAGCAATATTAGCCACATTTTCAGTCTGCAAAAGGGATTTCTTTTTATGTTTTTGATATTTTCCATTCTACTTCTCAGCTAGAAACACGGCCTTCTGGTTTGCATGCCACGTGGGGGTCATGTTCACTGCCCAACTCTGAAAGGTAATTCTGACCGAGACATTTCATGTCAGGAGTTAGTGGCTTCACTTTCACATCCTTCATCTGCTTGTCTTCTCAGATCAGCGTTCCCTGAACACACGGGCTACAAAAGGCAAGACGTTTTTCATGCAACACCACATTCTGCTCTCCCTGTGAGCCTCAGTTTTAACTTCTGAATTTCCGAGTCGCATTGGAGCAGGTTCCCACGAGCCATGGGCCAGCATGGCCAGCAAGGTGATGTTTCAATGCAGGAGCTGTTGGTGTTAGGATGGGCACCTAAAGCCTCAGGGTCAGGTTTTTGGAGGAGCACTGGTGTCATGCCAACGGTGAGTATTGATGGTGCTTATCGATCTGGATGCTCTTCCTGCTGTAGAGAGAAAAATGAGCCTTAAAAACTGCCTAAATCCTGAAGCAGGCCAGAGTTTAAGGCATATGTCTCTTAGTATTTCTAAACAGCTTGTTTAAACAGCATGTTGCCTAGTGTGTTGACCCTTCTCGGTCTGATGCTTAGGTGTGTACTGCCCCCTCATCGTACTGTCTAGATGCCAAAGATGTCAGGTCCTACAACTCTTGTTAACTGCTAATGTATTTCCATGTCTAAGATATAAAACATTTCATTTTCTAACAAATTCAGTGTACAAACATGCTAGTGATGTGAGGCTGTCAGATGTAATTGCAACAGAAACCAGCAGTGGGATTAAAAGGTTCCGGGTCAGTTGTGTCTCTTGAAATATGACTTTTTTCCCCTGGAGAGTTCATCCTTATACCAACCACCTGATTTTCTGAGCTGGGTGCAGCGCTTCTGCTCCCTGCCACAGGTAGGTATGGAGCGCAGAGTGCCTGTTCTGGAGCAACTGCCAGGAAGATGCCCCTTATTTAAATTTTTATATTGAAAATATGTTTGGAATGATTTCTCTGACCAGTCCTTGCAGGCAGACCTTTGAGCCCAGAAATGCTCCAGCTGAGGATGTGCGTTACCCTTGTGAGGCGTCTGACTACCCAAACGCACAGTCATTTTCAGTTTTCCCAAAGTGGTGTTGCTTTTATGTTGTCAGACAAGAGATGCTTGTGGTTAGCAGTGTAATGCAGTTTCAGTAATAAATATCTCTACTCTTCAGTCCAGTTTTTAATAGCTCTGTGATCCCAGTAGCATATAAACAATGGGAACTAAAGTATAATATAAGGCAGTGGTGAGAATTCATTCCTTGTTCTTGATCCTCCCATTCTTGTGCACAAGCAGCCACTCTGAGATTCCAATCTACAAATGAGGAGATACTTCAGCAAGCCCCAAGAACAGAAACGACTACTTTATTTCAATTCTCAGCAGTTAACTTTCAGACTCGTTTATCACACTGCTGACCAAAACCGTCACTGCTGAGTTAGCACTGAGGGAAGGGCACTTGGGTGTGATGGAGATGGCACCAATCTAAGCCCCAACTGAGGTAACACTCACCTCAGCAGAGTGCTTATTGCAAGAATTAATGTAATTTTGAGCTTTGCTAGTACATTTTTACTGGGAATTCAGCATGCTCTGGTGGTCCAGTCCTGCTGTGTGCTGGCTGTGGCCAAGCCCTGATAAAAACACCAGTGGAGGGCATCTGGTGCCACATGATTCATTGCCAGTTAAAGCTATTACAGCTTGCTCCAAAAGCACAAATATGAGGTCTGCACAGGAGGGTGAGATGCTGCCCTGAGATATTGCACTGGTCCCCTGTACTGTATCAGCTCTGCACAACGTACTCCTCAATTCACTCTGCCTTCCAACAGGACCAGTTAGGTGATTTGTAGCACTGTGGTGATGTGTCTGGTGTTCCCAGATCAAAAAATTCCTTGTTTGGTACTAGCCAAGAGGTGTTCTGTGCTACGTGAAGACACCTGCAGATAGCACTGCATTAGCCTTAGGGACGAGGCATCTAATGCCGTCAGTACCTGGTTCTGTGTGAAAATGGACAAATGAGGGGCTGGGGCATCACAGGCTGTTAAGATGCCACGGCAAGACTCTGGAAGTAACTCTTTTCAAGATCAGACTTTAAATACAGATCATTGCCCACAACCACAGACTTGTTGCCCAGCACAGCCCTAAATCAGATGAAAATTTTGGAATTGTGAGCACAGGACCAATCTACGGGGTTAGAAACGTAGCTGGAATAACTGTGTTATTAACTCACACACCAGCATGGCTTCCAGACAAAAGCAGGCAGGGATAATGCAATCCAGAGGTCTATATTTCCAATCACCTCAGGAAAACACTGAAAAATGAAATTTCTTGAGTCTCAGGGATGGCAGTAGCCCAACCATCAAGTGGAGGCACTGACAGACTAAGCCATAGGAGATCCTGAGGCATGTCTTGGTTTTAAGGCACTTTTTGAGACCCAGCATCCCCATGTCTCTGAGGGATGCTCCCCATTTCCCTGGAGAAGCTGTGGTGTCCTTTGCTCCTCATTTTGTGGGGTCAGCCTCCAGCACGGCTCTTCCCTTCCCACTCAACTCACCTGGAGCTACAGCCTCACTGCTCAGCAACTGCAATGGCATCGAGAGCTGGATGAGGCTCTGGCACGCGTTGTCCAGAGAAGTCATGGATACCCTATTCCTGGAGGTGTTCAAGGCCAGAATGGATGAGGGTTTGAGCAACCTGATCCAGTGGAAGGTTTCCCTGAGCAGGGAAAGATTGACTATCTTCAAGTTCCCTTCCAACCCAAAGCATTCTATGATTCTAAGTTGGAAAGCTGAAATTGTTCACTCCTTAGTTGCCTGTGCATCTTCTTTGCTCATGGAACCGAGCAACAAAGAGGAGTTCAAATTTTCTGTTAAAACATTGCAGAATATGGCCCTGCATCCTATATCACCTTTGATAAAATGACTTTGAACAGCAGGGAGAAAAGGAGACCCTCACATGTCCATGCTCAAGTAAAGCCCTTCAAAACAGTGGATTAAACAGTCCTGGGAGTGTTGAATCCTCTGGCACGGGGCAGCAGACAGAGTTGCTCTACGACATCTGTCCCTCTCATGGGAACAAATCGCAGTCGTGCACGGACAGACTGTCCAAGCTGGTGGTTGCAGACCCAGGCAAATTTGCAATTCCAACAGCAGATGGCACAGTCCTAAAACTAAAATCAGCCTGCAAGGCAGTCACAGGGAAACACTATGCAATGAATCTGAAAGCTCCTGCAAAAGGATCTACCGATTTGTTGACATAAATACACTGTTTCTGCAAATAATGTATTTTCTCTTCAGAGGATATAATTTATAAAAGAAACTGCACTAATGGGACAACCTGGTAGCAGTGGAGTTCTAAATTGTTCAAGACTCTAACGTACTGCTGACATCTCAAATGTAATTATAAGGGTTTTTGGCATCCATGCTTCATAAAGCACTCTTTTAATTATCCTTATATGATCCTGAAACAATTTATAGTGGCCATAGATACAAAGAAATTCTATTTACTGGGAAGAAAGCGAAATTCCAGAATGATTTAATTGAACAGTAATGTCTTGAATTTGCTTTCATTAGGTCTGCTTTTTTTGCAGACCTAATCCTTTTGTGTTTCTTAGACATCATCCAGGGTCTCACAGAACTATGCATAAAAACGTGTTCTGTTATGTTTGGAATGTTATAAAGTAAGTGAGATTTGAAAATATCAGCCCCAAGGCCTCCAGCCCTGAAAATCTAAAAAAACCACTGCAACACACTTGGCATTTTGGTTCCATTAGCATCCACAAGATTGTTGGGCTAATTGTCTTATTTTGGCACCTTTTCTATGACCTTTCAGAATAAAACCTAGAGATCTTCCCTCAAGGGAAATGGTAAATCTGAGCACATCATTGAGGACAACCATTTCATGATGTTTAAGGAATTAAGAAACTGATACATCTTTTTTGATGCGCTAAGGTATTACTTGAGGAATTGTCTAGTGGTTAGATCAGGAAATTGTGAGTCAAGGCATCTGTTCCCCCCTTTGTCAGTGAATCATTTCCTCCCACAAAACACCCAGACAGAATCCGTCCCCAAGTAAAATAAACCCTTTATCAGACTCGGTCCCCGTATAGCTTCCAGGCTATTGCATGTGGTGGAATCTCTAATATGTGTTAGAATGAGAAAACTTTAGATGTCAATAAAGAAAGATGCATTGTAGTCCTGTATGTGAAATTTCCCTCTGCAGGTTTCACAGAGCCCAGAGCTCTGTTGTCAGCTGCCCTGTGATAGCTCATAGAAACAGCAGCCTCAACATGGTCCTTATTTTGGTAGACTTTGTAGAAATACAGAGAAAAAGACTTTTCCAGTACTAAGCAGTGTGTCATTTAGATTAGTAACGTTTAAGAACTAGACTATCCACCTCACTTAAGCATCTGGTGATTTTCGCACAGTTAGAAAGAGGCTGCTGTGTTCAGAGAATGATTCAACCCACTTTTTAAAAAAACTTTTCCTTGGAACAGAGTGAATTGTTTTCTGGAGCTGCCTGTCTCTCTCCCCTCCTCACTTACTGCCTCAGCTCAGTGCTTGTATGGGCATCCTTGGCTCTTGAATCCTGTGTTCAGTTCTGGGCCCCTCACCACAAGAAGGATGTTGAGGCTCTGGAGCGAGTCCAGAGAAGAGCAACGAAGCTGGTGAAGGGGCTGGAGAACAGGCCTTATGAGGAGCGGCTGAGAGAGCTGGGGGTGTTTAGCCTGGAGAAGAGGAGGCTGAGGGGAGACCTTATTACTCTCTACAACTACCTGAGGGGAGGTTGTAGAGAGGAGCGAGCTGGGCTCTTCTCCCCAGTGACAGGGGACAGGACGCGAGGGAATGGCCTCAAGCTCCACCAGGGGAGGTTCAGGCTGGACATTAGGAAAAAAATTTTTCATGGAAAAGGTCATTGGGCACTGGCAGAGGCTGCCCAGGTTGGTGGTTGATTCACCTTCCCTGGAAATGTTTAAGGGACGGGTGGACGAGGCACTAAGGGGCATAATTTAGTGTTTGATAGGAATGGTTGGACTCAATGATGCGGTGGGTCTCTTCCAATCTGGTGATTCTCTGATTCTATGGCTTTCTGGAGCTGCCTGTCTCTCTCCACTCCTCACTCACTGCCTCAGTTCAGTGTTTGTATGGGCATCCTTGGCTCCTGATGAAGCATTAAATGACATCACACACCAACACCAAGCACTGACTCTTTAACAAAATGTATTTGCTACTGTGTTGAACTTTCAACAACTACAGTTGATGCTGTTTTGCAGCCGCTGCACTTTCGCTGACTCCCACCCCAGCGCACACACCAAGGACTGCTGCTGCTCTTCTGTTTGGGGGTGTTTGCCCAGGAACCAGCATCTTCCCAGAGGTAGCCTGCAGCAGGCAAACATAAACAGTGTGATGCTTTACTGCCCAACACACTAATCAGTCACCCTCTCCCACTGCTAGGCAAGAAAACAGAAGTATGCACTCTCAGAGATAACAAGGATTAAAGGTTTTGCAGCTATTTCCCACAGGGATTCCAGGCATTCCCATAACTGAGGTAATTTCCAGAAGTTTATGGCCCAGTTGCCCATAGAGGGAGAGCAATGGTCTTCAACATTCAGAAAAACAGGAGTTCTGAGTCAAATAACTGCAGAGATCTCTTGAATGTTTGGGATTCCTTCTCCAAAAATATCTATTTGACACAAGAGGAGATTAATTCTACCTAGCTGCAGCTTTCTGAAAGTTAGACTGACGAGCAGGAGCCCTCAGCAACTGATGGAGGCAAAGGAGTAATTTCAGACAAGGAAAGCATGAAAGAAATAATGCCTTAGACAAGGAATTCACAGTGGTCTATTCCTTTTTTCCCCACTGTTTGTCCTAAAACCAATTAAAGCTGTAACTTTCTCACCAAAAAAATATTTCGGCTTAATATCTTAATAAAAAATCAGTTTGCATTTGTCTGATGCTTTTAAGTTGGTATGTTTTGCTACTTATCTGTCATCAGAGGTTGTTGTGGTTCAGGTATATGAATGCCATTACCTGGACTGTAGGTGTTCACATCTGATCTCGCTATTTTAAGCTCTGCTAACAAACACTTCTACTAAACGGTATTTCTCATTCTAAGGCAGAGTAAGCCTAATGAACAGCACCCCAGAAATGCTTGTTTCTCTCCAGTAATAATAAGAACAGCCTGCAGTCACTCTCTCTTGTATAGGTATCTGCTCTGCAAACATCTAAAATTAGGTGGGATAAATTTCACGCAACAAGCTTGATACTTTAAGCCCCTGTTCAGCAAAGCACTTACCAACAGCATAAAATGAAGCCTGAGATTAAATGCTTTGCTGAACTGAAGCCTCAATTACTTCAGGTATGAGAAAAGAGTCGTGGGGGATCATAGCAGTTATACTTGCACGAGGCTTATGTTGGATTTTCACCATGCAGTCCTACATACCATTCTATTCCCCTACAGAAAACACTTTTCTTCCTTCAGTTTCCTCCTCCAAACACGTTTCTTTCCGACCTCTCCCAACATTCACACTCCCTGGCTGAGTCACACAGGGAGTGCAACCCAAAAACTGGGACAGGCAAGCAAGAAGCATCGCAGACTGTTAGCCACTGGTTCTTATCCTGTTATTTTTGTTTCAGTGTTTAGCATCAAATTCTTCACTGTTTGGCTGAAAACTTTGCTCCAGAGTAGCAAGAAGGCATGAGTATTTGGTGGTGAGATGAGGGAGCTTCACATGATTTCGGGCTTAGTTTTTAAACTACTGGAGGCTGGTATCCAGAGCTGAAAGCCTGGCCTCGTCAGGCATGTTTGCACTAGCAAACTGCACGCTTGCAGGGTGCAAGTCCCAGCATAGGCACAGCATCTACTGGTGCTGCATCCCGCAGGACAGAGCCACCCAGCCACAAATGCCCTCTGCATCCCTCCACCTCTGGGCTACCAGGACAACCTCACTTCAGGAGGAAGCCTTGAAGTTACACCGATTACTTTTTGTAGTCATCTTGCTTTTTTGAATCAGAGACCTAATAATCGCTTCTATGCACAAAGAGAGAGGAGAGGAGAGGAGAGGAGAGGAGAGGAGAGGAGAGGAGAGGAGAGGAGAGGAGAGGAGAGGAGAGGAGAGGAGAGGAGAGGAGAGGAGAGGAGAGGAGAGGAGAGGAGAGGAGAGGAGAGGAGAGGAGAGGAGAGGAGAGGAGAGGAGAGGAGAGGAGAGGAGAGGAGAGGAGAGGAGAGGAGAGGAGAGGAGAGGAGAGGAGAGGAGAGGAGAGGAGAGGAGAGGAGAGGAGAGGAGAGGAGAGGAGAGGAGAGGAGAGGAGAGGAGAGGAGAGGAGAGGAGAGGAGAGGAGAGGAGAGGAGAGGAGAGGAGAGGAGAGGAGAGGAGAGGAGAGGAGAGGAGAGGAGAGGAGAGGAGAGGAGAGGAGAGGAGAGGAGAGGAGAGGAGAGGAGAGGAGAGGAGAGGAGAGGAGAGGAGAGTTGGAACTTCAGTTGGAAGGGACCTACAAAGTCCATCCACTCCAACTGCCTGACAACGTCAAGGCTGAACAAAACTAAAGCATGTTAAGGACATTGTCAAAATGCCTCTCAAACTCTGACAGTTTGAATGTAAATAGTAAGTAAAGGTAGGGATTTATTATTGTTGTGCTCATGCTGTAAAGATGTTAGAGAAGATGTTAAGATACTCAAATCAAATTGACATGCTTTGTTTCTATGTGCATGAGAAGTGGAGAAATGAGATTACTAAACTGAGATCAGCCGTCAGCAAGAATTGCTGCAGCTCTGAAGATGTGCAGAGTACAGACTAACTGGAAATTTATAACTAAAAATACAGGAACACCAATGTGATACTTTTTTTTTATCCTGTCACCATAATTTAGGCTCTGTAGTCCCTGCTGGGCAGTAAAATTGATGGAGAAGAGAAGTAGTGCTGGGGATCGCAATCTTGGTGTTGATAATGAGAGACACTTGAATTCCACTCTTCATTGCAGATGACTAGTTAACTACCTGATGAATCAAATAGGTAAAATAAACCCAACAGCCGCAATACACATGTCACTGAGGTTTCTATGTCAAGGGATGAGGGAGTCTGGGGTCAGCATTGCTTGAGATGACCAGCAATTTTCTGCACTGTGTGTTTTTTTCCATATCTCCCTAGATCTGACTTCTACTTTTTTATTTGTCAAGTGCTTATGCCATGTTTACAAGTGGAAGGATGAGTCATTACCAAATGCATTTTCACTTGTTTTTCTTCTGGTGTTTTCTATAAAATGAATATTTGAAGATGTCCCTAAAAAAAAAATTCAAATTGCCGTGTCTCTCACTCCATTAACACTGAACAGCTTTGAATGATAATGAGGCATACTTAACGTTCTGGTTTTCCCTCTTGAAGACATATTTAGAATTTTTAAATGTAAACAGAAGAGCTTTTTCTTTCAATTAATTCACACATCAAGTTTGTATTCTTGTTTTTTATACATTTAGAAATATATATTATACTTTTCTATTTTTCCCACCTTTTGTTTGCAAGAAACTCTGCCAGTATTTTCAGTAAATTGCAGGCTGGAAAATAGAAGTGTGTGTGTGTGTGTGTGTGTGTGTTATAACTTTGTGAAATGCATTTTGGTAACATGAATAAATACATTACTAGTTTTTTGAAGTGGGAGAACATTTCTAGCAGAAGTAAAAAAGCTGTTACATGATTGTTGAGAAATGTTTATTTAATGTTTGACAAGTTTTTAGGAAGAAGTGAGTGAATGAGATTTTGTTTCTTTTCCCTTTCCAGTATATTATGTATGGATCAAAATAACACTATAAAATAACCTGTAGAGCTATGTTTGATTTTCCATTATCCTAAAAGCAGTATCAAGGACAAATTTACCTGCAGCTCTTATTTCTGATTTTCAAGTGCTCAAAATGTAATGAGTAATTAAAAGCTACTAGCAGTGCGAAAAAATCTATAAATTCAATAGAAGTAATTAAACTCCCTCCTTGCATAATTCACAAGGTTTCACAATTCTCTAGCATTTCTCTTTTGTATGAGACAACAACTGAGTCAGAGGCTTTGACACATTTTGTTATAAGCTCATTTGTACACAGTCCCTGTTTGCTTTCTGACCACGGTCATGAGATGATCTACATCCAATTAAATATCTCAGTCTATTAATTAGATATTTATTACACGCCCTTGATGACTGCGTACAGCAAAATTGCATAATGTCTTCATAAATCCTATTTGAATGAACGAGTCGTTGAATTAAAAAATGATGTAAAGCTTAGTCCTGCCCTTTCAGATGTTATACTTCACTACACACTTTCAAGAATTAGCAGCTCTGCTTTGCTCATGACACCCAGGAGGTAATGACCGAACACTCAGGGTCATACTCTGACTCAGTGGTTTTTATACAAGAAACGTATCAGTTAAGGAGCCAGAATTTAGGCCGTTTATATTGAAGCCAGTATTCCCTTGATATTTGTTTTAGTGTCATAGTATTTATTTTGGGGGCAATAAGGTTTCTATTCACAGAAAGGAACTGTTGCAAAATCTAAAAATACAACCTTATGCGTGGCAACATCCTGGCCCCATAAATATAAGGAAAGACTATTTTTGGTGTGAATTCATGGCACAGGCATTGGCTATGAAACTGTAGTTCTACTGGCGCATCGAAAACTGGCATGCCTGACGCTGAGACCATGCACAGCTTTTTGTTTCAATGACACTGTAGAGGTGGAATGAGCTTTTGATGAAGCCACCTTGCTTCTTCATGCTAACCTAAGTCATCAGGTCCAGTAAATAGTCTGCAGACTGCCCTACCACTGTGCTGCATTACATAAAATCTCAGCTCCAGTGATTCTCAGTACATTTCCAAGGGAAGTAAAAATAATGCTCACTGACCTGCATTTGGGTGTGAACTGTGCTGAAAGCAGTTACAGCTGTTGACAATGAGCCATCGAAAACCTATCCCACTCAAAAACCTGTCCCTCGCTTTTGACAAGAGTGAACAGGCAGAATAGATAAGGGCAGTGATTTTGGCTTGCCTCCCTCTGAGTCTGCAGGAGTGGTGAAATAGTCATAATCCAGCTGATACTACCCACAATAGTGTAACTGATACCCTACCCAAGAAATTAAACATGCGTTTACCTACAGGGACGTGTCCTGGTACTTAGTTCACCAAAAGTCGTTCATCAGTGGGTTTTTTTCCCAGCAAGGACAGCAAGAGCCTCAATCCTTCAGGATAATTTTGTCTTGCTTTCCTCTGGAATTAGTCTGCAAAAGACTGTGCCACGGTCTTAGATCATTACTCTGCCACCTCTTTCTCTGTCAGCAGCCTGGTGAGACGCCAGAGGACTGGGAACTGCTGGAAGTGGTCCCATCCATAAACTGCTCCCATGTGATGGTCAGGCTTTTAGTGGAAAAGTAGGTTTGCAACGGAGTTCATCCCTCCTGGGAGACAGGGCATAGCCTGGCAAGAGCTCTGACCAGAAAACTGGTATCTCGTTTCACCGCAGGAAGAAAGCACCATTCTGAGAGATTAAAATACATATGAGTGAGGGAGAAGCCCCTCACCTACTCCACCACAGCCAAATGGTCAAGGTCCTTATTTCAGATGTGCAGAGAGAATGTGGAAACTTTTTACATTTAATTTTACAAACATTACTTTTTTTTTTTTCCTTGAAAAAAGAATCCCCACCTTTAGAAAGACCAAATCAATTTACAGGTCTGGGTTAAGTTTGGTCACAAATATTGACACTCAAAATGGAGGTCTATTTAAAAAAAATAAAATATCACTTTAATAATTCTTCCTGGCATTTGCCAAACATAACTTTCCACTTTTCATTGAAGAAAGGCATCTTAGATTTTAAATTTATCTTAAATTTGGAAAAGAATACTTTAAAGAGTTAAGCTCTTCCCTAAGAGTCTTAAAACGTTTTGGTTTAGCTCAAAAACATCTTAGATGGTAGCAAAAGTATTTCTTTTCTCCAGAAACCCTGAATTTCTGTTTCTTGGTTCAAACAAAGTGAAAATTTGCCCTCTAACTGTTCATTCTTCCTCCGACTAAACAGGGAATGGCTTTTTAATACTTGGATCTAGGTGGTAGACTAAAGGCCGATTCTCTGTCCTCGTGTCCAGCTACTTGTATAAAGACATTTGAACTCTGGTCGAAGCAGAGGTCCCTGACACTGACCTGGTATCTACCTTTCTGGAATAGATTTGTCCTGTTTTAAGCAAAATATCCTCCTTCATAGGGGATACACGTGTCCTAAAAAACATTTTTGGTTAATATGGACCAAAATCTTCTGACACAGAAGGTTTCTGGAGGAAACTTCTATCCCTCCCTAACTGCCGGGGTACTTGTGGGGTGATTCGCTTTCACACTTAACTAAGGGAAGAAGATGCACAGAGGTGGTAAATGAAGAAATTACAGAATCACAAAGAATCACAGAATCATTTAGGTTGGAAAAGACCTTTAAGATCGTGAAGTCCAACTGCAGACCAAACACTGCCAAGTTCACCACTAAATCTTGTCCCTTTAGTGTCACATCAATGCATCCTTTAAGTGTCTCCAGGGATGGTGACTCAACCACTTCCCTGTGCAGATATTTCAGTGCTTGACAACCTTTATGCAAAGTAATATTTCCTCACATCTTGTTTAAACCTCCTCTGGCACAACTTGAGGCTTTTTCCTCTTATCCTATCACTTATTGCTTGGGAGAAGAGACCAGCACTCACCTCATTGCAACCTCCCTTTGAGTTTCTGCTCAAAAAGCAGCCTTGCTAGGGCAGGCAGGGTTCAAACCACCTTGACTTCTTTGGAAGGGGGCAGAAGGGCAGCCTCAACAGGGACAACACCCGAGCCATCTATCTTCACAACAATGCAACCAGGGCTGGCAGGGAGCAGCATTGCTTAAAGCCTGTGTAAATTAAAAAAAGCACTTGACATAATAAGTATCACTATGGGAGCATTTTCCAGAGGTAGCACGACGTGGGAGTTAAGAAGCCCATGCAGTGATAATGCGCTACATCTCTCAAAGGTTTTGAGAAGCAATGGGAGATGCAGAAGACAACCTGGGTAGAAGTTAAACCATTTATGGCAAAACACCCTCGCAATTAAAATGAGAAATTAATTGCCTCACAGCCATAAAGGATGGAGAAGATCTCAGTTGTTTTCCTCCCATCTAGGTAACAAAGTGTAATCAGGAAATGAGAACCTGAGAAAGAAATGGCTAAAATGTTGATTTTTATTTCACCAAGTTATTTGTTACTACCTTTAAGCAATGCAAATCCAATGCACATGAGTGTGCTCATCACATTTACAGAAGGAAGGATTTGCCCAGAGTGGTGAGTCTGGTAATACAGAAGCAGATTTAAATAGGATTTATTTAATGAAGAAGCTGCAGTGAAAACAGGAGCCCAAACTTCCAGATTGATATTGCAAAGTACAAAAGTCTCATCTTCACTTGAGGGCACCCCTTTTGCCACATATCCAGGTAGTTCTTGGGTTGTTTGGGGTTTGGTTTTGGGGGTTTTGTTTTTTTTTTTTTTTAGTAGAAAGCTTTATCCTTGATGTAATGCAGTTGAATTCTTGGGTGCTTTGCTCTTCCCTATAAAGTAGGGATGAGTAAAGATCAGCAGTGAGGGCAGAGAGGACAGACAATGGAAAAACAAGGACAAAATATTTTCTCATTTGTGTATAGGCAGAAAATGACTGATCCCTCTCTACCATGAGGAGGGCTGCTCAAAAATCATGCAGAAGTCATAGTAGAGCCAAACTGTGCATGAAGCAGGAGACTGAATTTTTTCTTTTTTTTTTTTTTTTAATGTGAACCAGGGCTCTTCCACAGGCAAAGCCCATTTCATCTTCACTGTCGCCTGCAGGGAATATGACATGATCACTATCACCTGATGGACCTCAGGCTTCCAGCATATTCCAGCCTCTCCCAGTGCTGGGTGCTGAGGCTTTTTGTTCTCCTTCTCATCCCTTGTTTTCCTCAGGACTGCTCCGTTGTTTCTCTTCACCAGGGAAACAATGCTGGTTGTTTCCTTGCTCCGAGGAATGCATAGCATACGTGAGCGAGCTGAGCTGCCTGCAGGACATGAAGCCAACACATTTTTTGCTGTGGTAGGCGTGGGGTAAAAATATTTCACGTTTCCCTTGATTACAGTATTTCCGTGAATCACATCATCAGAAGTGAGGCAGCCTGGTTTGGGGAGCCCTGGGAGACGAGGGTTCTCTGGGTCCTGCTGCCTCTCAAAACCAACAGAGACATTTCTCTGCTCCTGGACGGTGCCAGCATCACTGCCTGCAAGTCAGGTGCAGCTTCAGCCAAGTCACATCAGCCTAAACTTTGTACCATGTCACTCACATCTGCCACCCACTGCGCACTCCGGTTCTGCACCTCCACATAGGAGGAAACATGCTGAAAGCTGCTATGCCCATGGCCCTTTTTTCACAAACTCAGATGCTATGAATAGCTCTGTTAACCCTATGCATGCTGCTCTGTGTGCATGGGGAAGGGAGATGGCTTGAAGGGATTTTCTATAACACGTGATGAGTGGGAGAATATATCCTGGGATGTGTTAGAAAGGAGTTGGAGAGATACAGATGTGGATTATAATACCACCTGTCAAACCTGAACTAAACACGATTCATAAGGATCTTCAAGATTAATATCAGTGCCAAAGCATATTGAGGGAGGAGGAGGAGGAGGAGATGTACCTGGAAGAATTTCCAGGTTCATTTGGGTGTCACTAATTCTGATGCCATTGTGACTGTCCAGGTGTCCCCGACTGCAGTTCTGAGGACACTGCGTGTGCTGGGAGTGAAGACTGGAAGGAAGGGAAGGAAGAGGGGCAGTGTCCTCAGGGAAAATAGAACAGTGGATAGGAAACAGCTGTGACGTGTCACAGATCAGCTGTTTCTCTGACTCAGTCTGCTCTTCTGCATCGTCTCACATCATATACTCTGCTCACACCTTTTCCTCCTTCTTTCCTGTGTCTCTTTTTCTTACCCTCCTTTGGCATTATGCTTCCCCTGTACCTGAACACACATCCCTCTTCTCAGGTATCAGAAGGGTGATGGTTATCAAGCATATTTTCCATCATGAAGAGGCCAGTGCTTCAACAGTTCACTACCTACACTATTTTTTTTCTTTAACTCACATCCCTTGCTTGCACTCCCACCACTTCTGGCCATTTGGTAGAGTTATAATCCTCTCATGGACCATGCAGCATTGTATTATTGAAACCGTCATTGTTACTTATATTAGTAATAGCTGGAAGCTTTACAGTTTTCTGCCTTTCTACAATGAAAACACATAGTAGGAGACAATTACTGCATTCAGAAATGCTTAAACATGATGGCTGGGCATCTTAAAAGTTGTGGCCCGGTTGGTGAACCTGGAGAATAGCCACACAGGTTTCCGTGGGAGCACTGGGTAGACACCTGCATGGTGAGAGCCCTGACAAGTTAAAGAGGCAGTCTGAGAGTGGTGGCTGCAGACAGGAGCATGTCCCCAGCTATAAGCAAAAGGGTGTACTGCTGAGCTGCGGGGCTCCCATGGCAGACCCCATGGTATGGAGGACACTGGGCACCAGTCTGCAGCAAACGGGATTATCTCCTAAGCCTGAGAGCTGCATGGAGACATAATTCAGTGGTAGCAAGGATGGGATCATTGATGATGGGAACACTCACAGCCCTGGAAATGGCCTGATCAGCCACCACACGGAGCCGTCCTGAGCACAGAGACATGGTAGGGGAACTGCAACCAGGGAGGAGGGCAGCGATTGTCCCTTCTACACCGTCACAGCTGCAGGCAGAAAGCTGAGCCCAGGTTAATTCCTTAATAACCACTCTGAGGAGGAGGGCTGGTGTTTGCTGACTGTTAATTCAGTTTTCCGAGACTAATGCTTCCTTCTGTTTCCTTCCCTCCCATACCTCTAATAAAGTTCTGCTTATTTTAAACACTTTGTTAAAGCTTGCTTTAACAGGAAAACACTGCGTGATCTGGGGTGCACAGCATCGATTAGTCTCCAGAGTTTCTGAATGTGAGGTTGAGTCAGGGTTGCTCCAGTTTTAAAAGAGATATAATTCAAAATCAGACCCAATTGTGCATCACACGCTGAATGTGTTACAAAAGAAAGCAGATGAGGCCAAAATAAAGGATGACCACCAGCAGAGGAACAAGGAGGTAAGGGGTTCTCCCAGGATACAGCAGATGCTAAACAATCAAGAGGAGATCTCTGAGTCGGGTTCCTCTGCCCATCATGCCTACCATGAGCACTGGTGAGACCGCTGCTCAAATCCTGTGTTCAGTTCTGGGCCCCTCACCACAAGAAGGATGTTGAGGCTCTGGAGCGAGTCCAGAGAAGAGCAACGAAGCTGGTGAAGGGGCTGGAGAACAGGCCTTATGAGGAACGACTGAGAGAGCTGGGGGTGTTTAGCCTGGAGAAGAGGAGGCTGAGGGGAGACCTCATTGCTCTCTACAACTGCCTGAAAGGAGGTTGTGGAGAGGAGGGAGCTGGGCTCTTCTCCCAAGTGACAGGGGACAGGATGAGAGGGAATGGCCTCAAGCTCCACCAGGGTGGTTTCAGGCTGGACATTAGGAAAAAATATTTCATAGAAAGGGTCACTGGGCACTGGCAGAGGCTGCCCAGGGAGGGGGTTGAGTCACCTTCCCTGGAGGTGTATAAGGGACGGGTGGACGAGGCACTAAGGGGCATAATTTAGTGTTTGATAGGAATGGTTGGACTCAATGATGCGGTGGGTCTCTTCCAACCTGGTGATTCTATGATTCTATGATTCTATGATTCTATGATTCTATGATTCTATGATTCTATGATTTTATGATTCTATGAGACTGAGTATATGGTGGACATTGACACGCCCTGACAAATGCTAGATCATATACTAGGGTTCAGTTTGGCAAGTCTGAATATGTCCACAAAAATGTCTTACTCTGCTATTTGACAAGTCTCTCTCTTCTTGCTGCTGCCCTTCTATTTCTTCTGTTGGAAGTTCTCACATTGCAGCACGTCCTGAGAAGATTCTGTCCCTGTTGTGGAGAGGGTGGTAGCAGGCTAGACCTAAGAATTGATGACCATGTGTGCTTTCTACAGTCTATAAAATGTTAGAGACAATGCTGCATCCACAGACATGATCCATCCATGATATTATCTAAAACTGCAACACCATCTCACGCAAAGTTTTAGTACCTAGAATGGCAGAATGCAAAGTAATACAAAGTATGGAAATCAGCACTTGGTAGCCCTTGGTATCTGTACCTCTTAGTAGTCTTATTTCTTCTTTATCACAAGGTTAATTAAGACTAATGTATGATTTTATTTGTCTGTCTTTTTAAATACATGAAATTAGTTATGAATTTAAAGATTAATCCTTTAGAAACCTGGGGTAGGTTTCAGTTCTATATTAATATCTACACACAAATCACATCTAGCATGCATATTACGTGTGAGACTATCACTATCAGTGGAGTGCTTCTCAGTGCAGCCAACGAAGCCCAGCAAGCGATTCAGGTCACCAGTCCCCAGAGCTATGGGATCAACTTGATTGCCCGGAAAAATAACCTAGGATGTACAAAACATTTATCTGGTGCTATGAGAAATGACACAGCACAAAAAAGACCCAGAGTCTGTTTTCCCAAAGCCAGAGAGGGCACTAAAAAGGTCTCAGACTGTAAAAGCTGAACTGCTCCTTTGCCTTACATTTCGACACCTAGATGTAGATGCCTTAGCTTCATGTCCTAAATTGAATCTTGGCTTTTTTACAGTACTCATTGCCTCTTCACTGCTAAGTCTTGATGTCTTAAATGCTTCCGAGAGCCTCATTTATTCTCTCATTTCCTTGCAACTTAAGTCCTTAAATGGCAATACTGTGAATAAGAAATCAGTTCAAGGACTGACTTCTGCCCCACAGATACTCTGCAAATGACAACTTTACTCAACTAAGGCGAACTTGCAAAGCCCAGGAGTGCCAGGTTTTCTGAGACCTCACTGGAGTTTGCCCTTTCATCCCACCTTGGCTTCACATTGTAAAAATGCAGATGCTTAGGAAATTGCCTCCAGGTGTTGAGTGATCCGAGTTTCACAAAAATAATAAACCTTGATCTGAGATAGATGACCTTGTTGTCAGCATAGGATCTTTAGTCTTACAGAAGATAAATGAAAAGGTTCATTTTGTATTTCCTTGCTGTGGCTGTAAAGTTCTTTCAATGAGTCTCAGAGAGACTGAAAATTGCTCAGTTTTCTTGAGCAAGAGAGTCTTGCAATACACACAAAGCACAAGGCTGATTTGAGTGTTTTGTGGAGATATCTGAACTAATGCTAAACTCCCTCATTCAGATACTGTCTGTTAGGTTTGTCCTGGCACTGTGGCACTCAGCGTGGAGGAAGACATCTGGTTTGGAGGTATGCAGCGCTCTTAAAGCTGCGTGGTGTCTCTGCACAGTGACCTCCAATGAAGAACTGCCCTTTGGCTCCCTTTGGATGTCGTGCAAGCCAGAAGTACCTAGACTGTCTGTCTTGATTTCTTCAACTAGAAGAAAGGATAATGCTTTTTCTGTTTTCTCTTGGGGGTTGTGCTGATTGATTTATGATGAAGTCTGAAGTTTTTACGTAGAGGCTCACTGTAATGCCAGTCTTTTTTCCCGTGTTTCCCAACAGACCAAACTATGCATTAGGGACTTCTGATGTGCACAGTGGTAGCCCAGCACCTACTACACCACCATTTTTATGGTCCATACAATATTTACTGTGCTGCCAGGTTCAGCAGTGCTGGAAAACATGCATAGCAGATGCACTATCACTACAGAAATTGTTTAGAGCCTGCAAAATCCTTAGTCAGAGTACAGAGGATTTCTTCTTCTATAAAAACCCTGAGGGTTTGTATCTGTTTAACATTCAGGAGGCAAGAAATGCTTCCAGTACTTGGAAACAGTGAAGAGCATCATTCTGGGATCCCTGAGATGAGATACTAAATCTTGTAATGAACTTGCATTCATTGTTTTCCTATTATAGCAGACGTTGAAGGTTTGCAGTTGGATTCCTGTACATCATCACCATCAGTCAGAAAACGTATTAACTCAATATTGCTAATAAGCACCCAGTGAGCATTGGAATAGGAAGCTATGTTGACATTTAAAAGATCCTAGTTACCAGGTTCTGTATTGCTTAATTGTGAGGGTTGTGTGGGAAGCACTGCTTCAACATCTCTATCTAGTATGGACATGACCGACAAGAATACAGTTCTCCTATGGAATGTCAGTTACTGCAGGAAGCAATTACCCATTCTGAATATTTAAAATATGTCAAAACATTTTTCCTTTTTCCCTTTTAGGGCTCATCAAAGCTGTGAGTGTGTCAACATCATTCCACCTACTCAGAGGCGGTTCTGGAATGTCCGATTCACAGACGTTTCTCTTGCTCGACGCTGAACCTCGTGCAGCCGTAGCTGACTCAAGTCTTTGCACATAACACAGGCAAACACGGATTTTTCCAATCAAAGAGTGTTCTGGTCAGCATGTAGAATGATCACATTCTTTTCCTCTCCAAAACAGGGTGCCCATGTCCAAATTTCCTATAGCCCTGCACTACACTGTGCTAAGCGTGTCTAGGAGGTGGCTAGTTGTCCCAGGCGAGCAGCATGTAAGGGACTATCCTAACAGTTTAATAACATAGGCGCTCCTGTTCTGGAGTTTGGGTCTGGGTCCTGACGCTTTAATTTACTAGCAGAGTAGAGCCAGTGAGTAGTAACAACAGGATCATCCAGTCAAGTGGTCTGATGGTATACCATGGACTATTATGTCTCACCTTGCTTCCCTTTCACAGGGGTTTGCCTGGGGCATCTCTACTAGGAAAGCATCCAATCTTGATCTGAAAACATCAAGAGACAGAGAATCCAACCCTACTTTTGGTAAGTAGTTCCCAGGATTAATTGCTCTTACTATTAATAATGCATGCCTGGGTTTCTTTGTATGAATTTGTTTGGCTTCAGCTTCTAGCTGTTGATTCCTGCTACGGTTTCTCCACTAGATGAAGGCAATCTTTTGCATATGGTATTATCTTGTTGTGGTGGTACTTGTACACTTTGATCAAGTCATGTCTCCATCTGTTTGATAAGGTAAGCAAAGATATTCCCTCCAGACTTTCACTCAAGAGGCACATTTTCTCTCATCCTCTCTTTGACCTGTCTCCAACTTTTCCCATTTAAAATATGGGCACCAGAACTTCTTGCACTATGCCAATATTAGTCTTACCAGAGCTAAGGGGAGAGATAAGATCGGCTCCCCACTCCTACTCACTATTTCCTTGTTCATAGATCCATGAATCACATTATCCCCTTTTGCTTTACACTAGAAGATCATGTTGCTGCCCTTCAATTCAGTCCACAGTCCTTGATTTCCATGCCTGCCTGCTGTCTACAATAGTCTCCACTCCTTGTTCCTATAGGAGTATCTTTACTAAAATATATCTTTAAAATCAAGTCTTCTGCACTGTCTGGGGCCAGAATGCAAATTTTAATCCCTGAGCTGTTTAGGTAAGATTCTTTGGTATGAAATAAAGAAAATAAATAAGAATTGTTCCTTAGAAATTGTTTCCTTAGAAAATGTACTACAAAGTTGCCCTTAATGTCAGTAGGAGTGGGATCAGCTCATGGCATTTGTTCACAAGTATGAACCTGTAACTCAATTCTCTGGGTCTACAAAAGGTGAAATCCATGCTCTTCTAAACCTTTTTTCATACACAAAATCTTATAACCGCATCAACTCCTTCCTGCTGCTACTGACAGTATTTTCACATCTTAAAAAAAAATAAAATCAAGTCTAACCTGTCTTTCCAACAAAGATTTTCTGCTCATTAAATCTCAGAACTGCTGCGTGGATTTCAGCTTGATAGACAGAAAGTATCTCATTCGTCCCAAAGGCAAGTGTAGTCTATGTGGCTAAGCCAGCATTATGATTTTTTTTTAAGTCAAATGAGAGCTATTCTTTGAAGCCCTGCGATTGTGCAATCAACAAGGTATTTTTGTTTTTCATGCTGGCAAGAAAAGACATAAAGCAAACTGATCTGATGCATTTTTAACAGGCATTTTTTAGATATGTAGATTGAAAGAACAGCCCTGAAACTCTTACTTGAGTGAGCCTTGCATCTTTAGTCTTACTGATTTCGATGAGAGTTTCTACTCAAGAAAGGATTTCAGGATTTACCTTGTGCTGCTGTTTTCTGCCTGTGCTTTTTTTCCATGTAAATATGAGCTTGTCTTGATGTCTGAACACCAAAAAATCGGCCTTGTGCCCTCATTAACAGGGGACAAGCATCTAAAAGTCTACAGGTCTTTGTGGCTAGCCAAGGATTACAGTGCAGACCCAACTGTACTGCATGCCAATGCTTGAAAGAAGAAAGTACACCTAAGTTCATGTGAAGCTGCTGATTCCTGTTCACAATACACTTTATATTCTAGCACAAGAGCTACCATTGTAGCAGGACTTAGTAATCCTGAAGAATGCTAGAATTTATGTCTGAAACTACTTTTAGAGACTACCTGTGATTAGAGTCAGATGTTCACATGAAATTATATGATTAATATTTCCGAACAGCGAGGATGTGTCCCGTGGCACTTGGGAGAAGGGATGCTTCTCAAAGTCCCACAAGGGGATGACTGTCATTGAGGGCTGTATACAAGGCTGGGATGTTTGTAGAAACTTGTACCTCTGCAACGTGCATCTCACTGCGGTTTATTTGTGCTGTCCCAGGTCCTTGTAGCATACCCATCACGGCAGTATGAGAATGCCTCTCAGTGATCCATTAAACTAACCTGTCATCTGCATTTTGGGTGCATGTTTGAGTCAAAGAGAACTCATTCCTCTTTGATGGCCAGGCCAGCATGTTCTCATGCAGGCACATTCTCTCTGCACTTGCTAGAAGTTTAAAACAAGCACAAAATGTTGATTATTGTATATGCGAACACAGCAAAAACATGAATATGACAATCTGTGTTAATGATAGTGTGGCCATGATGTAGTCTATGAGCAAAGGGTGAGTTTTTTTCTGTCCTGGTGACTGGGTGGCAGTGAGGTGTGTTAGCCCGTGGGAAACCTGACCTGGGGAGTTCCCAGGTGATGCTACCTGGGTATCTGGTTAGAAGACTGGTCATATACCTCACTCCACCAAATACTATTTTCCAAAGTACTAGTGTCTGCTTGGGTTTTGGAAAACAGTTAGAAACAGTACTTGGATTCCTCAGTTGCTTAAAAAATTGGTGTAATTCCTCCATTGAGAAAGGAAACAAAATAGTTGTATGGATAATATCCCCTACCAGCCTCATCTATGCCTGGGAAGGGGGTGCGCAATGTTCTGTAAATTAATTATGTAAAGAGACCAGAAAAACCTGGGCCAGCAGAAGTCAGATATGGATTTGAATGGTTTGAGAGCAAAAGTTATT